>JAPQWV010000093.1:1232000-2464000 GCA_027422505.1 Craterostigma plantagineum
AAATCAAATCTTTTTAATTAACCGAATATGCGACTTATTAGGGTTTTATCCACTATAACAGGTCCTCTACGCCAACCGAGGGTGGCTCCTCCTCCACGAGCCTGCGGCGAAGAAGCTCCTCCTCTTCACCCGCCCCGAACAAATTCACGTAGTTCGTAGTCAGAAGGACGCCGTTGAACGCCCTTGAGAGAGTCGAAGTGAGAACGTGGCATCTCGGGGACGGCGAATGGAGGACGACGGCGACATGGGATATCTGCCGCAGGCACCCCAGGTTTTACTTCCCGGCACTGGGCGCGATCGCGCCGGGCAGCGATGGCGACTTCTTCTACTGCCTCGACGACGAGCGATGGCTCGGGATCTTCGGCGTTGAGGATCAGTCGATCGAGCAGATCCCGCCGTCCTTAAGGGAGCTTCGTCGCGGAGTACGGCTGGGACGTGTTCGTTGTTTTCCACTGCATGAGAGCGAATGATCCCAAAGTGTTCAGGCTTAATAAGGCAGCCAAGGTTTGGGATGGTTGAATACTCTGAACGGTTTGGCTATTTTTGCGAGTCACCACTCGCCTGTCATGAGGGCGGGTCTTCTTCCGAGGAATAAAATATACTTTTCTAAGGTGAGGTATACGGACAGCCAATGCTTTTCGTATTTTTTTGAAGATGCAAAGTGGCGTCCGAGGAAGATGACCTTTGGGCTGAGGGAAGCGGATAGGGTCAAGAGTGTTTGGGTCGACCCGCCGGAGGATCTTTCTATGTTTCCATAAGCGAACTTCTACGTTTTGTTCTTTTTTTTCAGTATAGCTTTGTCTTGCTTCAACTTTGTTTACGTAACCTGGTATGTAATTTCAAAAGCAGGGTCATTTTATATGTATAACCTTCTTGAAAGGAATTGCTAGTTTGTGAAACATAACCAAGTATTTACGAGGTATTTTTTGTAATTTGGGTATAATACGATTCGTAAGCCCTTCCCAGGCCGAAGAAACCTTCGAAAGCGACGAGTCCACATATTTTTCTTTCGGCCAGATGTAAATTTAAAATATATGGGGGAAAATCTAACTTTGCCATTAAAGTTAATGATGTAAATCTAAAATATTTCGGGCCAGATCTATCGCCTAGACGGCCTAGGCGGGGAGTAGGCGGTTTCTAGCGAAAATTAGGCACTATACTCATTTTTTATTTTTTTATTTTATATGCTAATTACCAAAGTAAATATATATTTGATTTATTCATCTACATAAATAATATCCTTAATAATATTTTTGGTATAAAAAATTTCAGAAAAATAAAAAATAGAAAAACAAATAACTCGGCCACCTAGGCCGAGTAATCGGTCGCCTAGGCCGACTAACCGGCCGCCTAGCCCGAGTAGTCGGTTCCGACGCCTAGACTGGCCGATTAGGTGGTACTCGCCTCGATCAGGCCCGTCGAGCGCCTAGGCGGCGCCTACTCGGCCGCCTAGGCCGAGTTTTGCAACAATGAATGTAGCATGAAATTGGTCAATCTAGCCTTCAAAAACTTCACCTCTGAACTTCCAAGGTACAATAGAAGAGAGTGGTGTATTCAAAATTAGATGAAGCAAATAGAAATGTTGTATGTAAATCAATACAAATGGTCGGGACAATGAGCCATAAAGAAATTGAAACCATTTATGATCTCGACTAGTCCTTCCGGGTTATCAACATGAACCCAGTGGGCCTGCATTAGGTGGCACATGAACCGAGACTTCCCCTTTCATTCATCCGCTCGGTTCGACAACGCCAGATGTTCAAGCTGATGAATGATGTGTGGGTCCCACCGATCGCTCCTCTCTGCAACCACCATTTCTATATCCATTCAGCTAGGGTTATTCTCCAAGACTGGCCAATAGTCCCCATCTCTAGCAAATAGCAGTGAGGAAACTCAAAATAAGGACGACAGCTCAAACCCTGGGAAAAAAAGAAAAAAAAGTTATAATATAAAGCAAGTGCCTGTAAGGATTGCACATCCGAACGGCACTATCGAGGTTAAAAGACCATGTTTCTTGTTCTCCAGATCTTGAGGCTGCTACTGATCCATTCTGAGAGACACTTTGAAAATCCGAGCTTTACCACCAGCCACATATGAGCATACCCATGTGTTAGATATGATATTACCATTAACTAATAGTACACCCCAAATCAGTTATCTTGTCAGTAGACAACATTATGCTTGTACGACAGACGCCAAACTGGCGTCTTCGCCAAAATTCAATGAATGAATGGAAAAAGATAAAGAAGAAATAAACTTCAATGTAGCTTTATTATTTTTTAACGTGAGACGTAATTGAGTCTACTAGTTACATCGACTTTATATAGAGGCTAGAGATTAATATAAAAGGAAAACATATCAATTCCATTAATCCCCTGATTAGGTCTTCAATGCTCTTATATGGATAAAGATCTTCGATGATTGATTGATGATGATCTTCAATCTCTTTATTGACTTGCCATATTAAACGTGATTGAGTCTTAATTTGACATCCTTGATTACTCCCATGATCCCCTCATTGATGAACCAAATCAATCCGTGATTTGTCAGTGTAACAAATCACGTCCTTCCTTATTACTCCTATCATCCTTATCTCTCTAATTGGTTGTTATTACCCTCCCTCAAACTGTGGTGGGGCTAGAGGCACAGTTTGCTGTGAATGTGATGGCAGGGGATTTGTGAAAATGTCTGCAAGCTGAAGGGTAGAGGGAACATGACGAATAACAAAAAGTCTCATTGCGACTCTTTCACGAATAAAATGGTATTCAAGCTCAATGTGTTTGCTCAATGTGTTTGAATAAAATGGTATTCAAGCTCAATGGTATTCAAGCTCAAATGTGTCCCACTCCCACTACTAGGCACTCAGATTATCGCATAGAAGTAGAGAGGACGGCTTTGAGGAATTTGAAGATCCCGTAAGAGAAAAGTGAGCCATGTCAGTTCGGCTGTTGTGTTTGCCATTGCACGATATTCAGCTTCGGTACTAGAGCGTGAAAATGTCGGTTGCTTCTTTGCACACCAAGAAATAATGTTTTGTCCCAAAACGTGCAAAATCCCGTTGTAGAGCGCCTAGTAGTGGGACAACCCGCCCAATCTGCATCAGAAAAAGCAAAAAGATCAAGTGTAGTGTTTCCAGTTAGATGTAAACCCAATGTAATAGAGCTCTTCACATAACGTAAGATACGACGGACCATTTTATGCTAGCAACAGTAGGCGATTGCATATAATGAGACACATAGTTAACACTAAAAGAAAGATCAGGCCGTGTAATTGTTAAATTTTGCAAAGCACCAACAATGCTACGATAAAAAGTAGGATCAGAGAAAGGTGTCTTATCATGAAGTCCCTTGTTTTCAATTCCATAGGGGTACTCATCGGTTTGCAATCCAATATCTGAGCCTTGTCAAGAAGCGAGCGAGCATAATGGGTTTGAGACAGGTGTAAAGTATTATGGGACCGCTGAACTTCTATACCAAGAAATGATGTACAGATCCAAGATCTTTCATTGCAAATTCGATGTGTAAAACTGTGAGAAAATCGTTAAGTAATGTTGAACTCGATCCTGTTAATAACATATGATCAACATAAAGAAGTAAGACCAATGTGCCAGATGAAGAGTGCATAATAAATAGACGGATCAGCGAGGCTACAAAAGAATCTAGCTTTGAGTAAGAATGTGCTAAAGCGATCAAACCAAGCTCGTGGTGCTTGTTTTTGACCATATAGTGCTTTTCGAAGTTTGCAAACATGAGATGGAAATTTTGCATCATGCATACCTAGTGGTTGCTCCATATAAATGGCTTCAGTTATGTAACCATGAAGGAAGGCATTTTTAACATCAAGTTGTCAGATGTCCCATTGACGAACAATGGCTATACTAAGAACTAAACGAATAGTACCTGGTTTAATGACCGGAGAGAATATTTCTAAATAGTCGATACCATCTACTTGGTGATACCCCTTCCCAACGAGTCGTGCTTTAAGCCTATCAATGTACCATTGGCCTGTAATTTAGCTTTAAAGACCCATTTTGATCCAATAATATGCATATGAGGGTCTCGGGGAACTAAGGTCCACGTGGAATTTTGATGTAGAGCATCGAATTCTTCAAGCATAGCTTTCCGCCATCCGTCATGCTGAAGACGGACCGTGGCTCGCTTGGAATATCCCCACAAGCAAGAAGTAAGTCATATCGTGGATTCGGCTTGTAAATTCCATGTTGTCCTCTCGTAACCATTCGATGATTTGTGGATAAAACAGATTCAGAAGAAGGTATAGAGTTTGCACATATCTTCGGTCGGAAGGGATATTGAGGTAGGCGTATCGTCTTCTTGTGGGAGTAAATCGAGATCAATACTAGTGGAAGTGTGCTCTTCTAGCTGATTTATCGTCGGTTCAGCGGGGACACCTGAGTTTGTAGGATCTGGTACACCGTTGATGGATTCAAAATTGCTGCTGAAACAGGAATCTGTGTTAGGTCTATCGTTGAAGATGGTGCTGAAACATGAGACGGAGAATCAATAAATAACGATAAAGTAACATCAGAGGATGATAATGACCTATTTATCTTGTACGGATATGAAGTTTCATCAAATATGACATGCCTAGACACAAATATTTTGTGTTTTAGGATTCAAGACATTTGTACCCTTTATGGCGATCGTTGTATCCTACAAACACACAAGGAACGGTTTTAGAATCAAATTTATTCCTTTTAGTATTCCACGTATATGGGTAACATCTAGAGCCAAACACCCATAAAATATTATAGTTAGGATTAACACCATATAAACGAAAGTAAGGACAATCATAATTAAGAGAAGAAGATGGTAGACGATTGATTAAAAAAGTTGTCGTGAGGAAGGCTTCGACCCCCAAAGAAGGAGATGCACCACTATGAAAGATTCAGTCATCCCAAGTTCTCTGATACTCTGATGTTGATGTTCAACAATACCTGTTTGCTCCGACGTATGTGGGCAAGAAAGTTGGTGATTGCTGAAAGTGTAAAGCAGGTCTTTTATTTACAAATTCACCGCCACCATCAGAATGAAAAATTTTGATTTTCATGTCAAACTGGCGGTTCACATAACTTTCAAAAGCTAAATAAACATCAGCAAAATTAGATTTGGCACGAAGCGGGATAGTCCATATATAATGAGAAAAATCATCACTAATGCAAACATAATATCGAAATTTATCGTGAGATAAAATAGGAGCAGGTCCCCAAATATCACAATGAATTTTCTCAAAAGCGCTAGTGCGAGAAGATGATGAAGAACCAAAAGGTATTTTGCTAAGTTTGCCTAGTTGACAACTTTCAAAAACTACATGCACATTTTTATTTGAATAAACACTAACTAAATTCTTAGAACGTAATAAATGAATAGATGACTTTTGCGGGTGTCCAAGACGTTGATGCACAGCTCTTCACTCCATGTCTTCTGTCTATTTGAAAAATATATTTTTTTGGGGTTGGATAAAACATAAAGATCTCCTTTACGTGACCCATTATCAAAGCCCGGCCTGTTGCTCGTTCCTTAATGCAAAAGAGTTTGTCAGTAAATTCACAATTCAAAGGATATTGAGATGTTAATTGACTAATAGATAGTAGATTCCGAGTTAATTCTGGTACATGAAGAACGTCACGTGGGAATAAATCATTCTTACCATTAGAAACTACATCTCCAATGGCATCTATCATTAGGTGAGAACCATCACCGATGAAGACAGAATCATGACCATCATATTTTTTAAGATATTGTAACATACCTGAGTTTGCGGCCATATGATTTGAAGCACCCGCATCGGTTGTCCACTCGAGATCTGGAACAGAAGTATCCATGGTAAGAGCAGCAAGAGCCTGAGGGAGACCTTCTTCTTGTACTAATTGAGTCGGTAAACTCCAACAGATCTTGGCAACATGTCCAAGTTTTCCAAAAAGCTGGCATTGCTCATTTTTGTATATTTCACGTTCTTTACTTGTCATGCGTCGTTTACCCGGTGGTGGCGGCCTTGGAGTGTAGTTGTTCACTTTCTGTTGCGAACTATTTCCTGCACAATTACTGTTAACAGCTGAAAACCCTCTACCTTTTGAGGAGAATTGATCGTTGCGACGATTGTTGTTGTTGTAGTTGTGATGTTGATTTTTGTGGCGTTGGCCATAAAAGGCATATGATTGTGTGTCGGTTGTTTCAACCCATGTGTTTCGTGGTTCGATACCCTGTAAAAGAGACACCGCTTTTGATTCCGAATATGATGGCATCGGAGGTTTGAGCATTGCCGTTGTGAATAATTCATATTTTTGTCCAAGATTGACTAGCAACGAGTAAACTTTTGTTTTGTCTGGTACTGGACTTCCGATGGCGGAAGACTATCGCAAATCATTTTCAAGTGTTCTGCCAAAGTTGGGTTTGGATCTTTTCTGAGGTACGTGAGTTTTTGCCGAAGAGTAAATTCTCGTTCTTGTGAACATTGAGCATAGGCTTCTTTTAAGGCCTCCCAAACTGTCTGAGATGACTCAAGACCAATAACGAGGCCCAAGACTTCTTCTGTAACCGTTCCAATCATCCATCCTCGTAGGAGACGATCTTTTTACGCCACTTGAGGTATTCATCAGAGAGCGTTTTGGTGTTCGTGGTTGAAGTACCTTCTGTTGTGGTAACATCTTTGTACATGGTCGCCTTCATTGTTTATCTGGTAAGAAGTCCAACCATGTCTTGGCTTTCGGCAAGGGCAAGCAATTGCTCACGCCACAAAGGATAGTTTTCTGGGGTGAGTTTGAGTGTGACAAAGTTGGCTACGTTCAAAGAGATTGTGGATGCCATGGTTTGTAGTATGGATCTCTCTTGTCTCACAGTGGCTCTGATACCATAAAGAAGAAATAAACTTCAATGTAGCTTTAATATTTTTTAACGTGAGACTTAATTGAGTGTACTAGTTACATCGACTTTATATAGATGATAGAGATTAATATAAAAGGAAAACATATCAGTTCCATTAATCCTTTTGATTAGGTCTTCAATGCTCTTATATGGATAAAGGTCTTCGATGATTGATTGATGATGATCTTCAATCTCTTTATTGGCTTGCCATATTAAATGTGAATTGAGTCTTAATTTGACATCCTTGATTACTCCCATGATTCCCTCATTGATGAACCAAATCAATCCGTGATTTGTCAGTGTAACAAATCACGTCCTTCCTTATTACTTCTATCATCCTTATCTCTCCAATTATTTGATTGGTTGTTATTAAAAGAGAGGTTTGAGAATTTGTTAATAAGTTTACCTGTTTTGCGAGGTATTTAAAGAAGTAACAAGTGGACCCTAAAAAGTAGCAAGTGGATACTACATTGATGCAATAAATTAGGTTGAGGTAAAACTAAGTTACTTCCTAGAGGGTATTGTCGACGGTAAACTTTGCAAGGTTTCAAAAAAGGTTCTTTCTTGTGCATGTGACTAATTAGATTGAGCTGGAAGATTTCAGTATTGATATGCACAAGTTAGTAAAGTAATGGTTGAAGAAGCTTATATGTTATATCTCTTCCTACCAATTTGAGTGTGTTTAAAGCCTGAAATTAGATCAAATCTGGTATCATTGGTAAATTTACAAAAGAACAAATTAGGGTTTTTTCGTAAGGTCTTTTCTTTCCATCGGAAGATGAGAGCGAGAATAGCGCAGACGAGCATCATCAGACACGGCTAGCTCGGCGATCTCCCCAAAGAACTGCTCAAAGAAATCATATCCCGTCTTTTGATAGAAGACAACGTCTGCTCCCCTGCAGCCAGCACCCAACGGCTAGCCACTGCAACCACTGTAAGGAACATGGATGTGAATCCTCTCAAACTTACTCACTTGAAGGAAGCAATCGCTACAATTTAACGCTTTCGAAAGTTATGGGCTACTAATCGCGAATGCCGAAAAATGGCATTAATGAGCGCTACGACGCATTTCACGCTGCTGAAAGCATTTACGAAGCGCAATGTATATCACTTTCAGACGCAGATTCTTAATCATTGTCTAGCTTGTCTGAGTGCGAATGAGCCCATAAGTTTGTCTGAATAGAGCGGCGAAGGTTTGGGATGAGGTGAAAACTATTAGCAGTTTGGCTATCATTGCAAGCCATTACTCGCCTGCTGTGAGGGCAGGTCTTTTTCCGAGGTGTATGAGGAATAAACTGTACTTCTCAAAGGTGACGTACGAGGACAATATGTGTTGTACTTACTCTTTGAAGATTTAAAGTGGCATCCGAGGAAGATGACCTTTGGGTTGAGGGAAGTGGATCGGGTCAATAGTGTTTGGGTCGACCCGCCGAATGATCTTTCAATTTACGAAAGAGTCGTTGAACTTAGTTGGCTAGGTTTTGTAGCTTGATGTCTTGTTATTTTATGTCACCTTTAATCGCGTATTATATGTAGGCAGTTTCTCGCAATGAACCGATTTTACCTTCTTATCTAGCTTGTCAAAATGTTGAAACGTAACATTAATGCATTTAAAATTTATGGCGCACCACCGAAAATGGCATCAAAGCGCTACGATGCGAATTTCATGCGTTGTTGAAAGTTATTGAGGATCTACGGCGTCGGGGATCGGTCGGTCAAGTGGGTCCCGCCGCCCCCGCTGCCCGAGGATTTTGGGCGGGGGAGTATAGCCCTTAAGGGGAGCTTCGTGGCGGAGTACGGTGGGGACGTGTTCGCTCTGTTCAACTGTCCGAAAGCGAAGGAAATGAAGGCGTTTAGGCTGAAAAGGGCGACCAAGATTTGGGACGAGGTGGAGACTCTGAAAGGGTTGGCGATTATTGCTACAATCTAACGCTTTCGAAATTTATGGGCAACTAAAAGCGCTACATCGTGTTTTACGCGATTCTGAAAGCATTATCGACGCGCATCATATATTACGTCAAGGCCGACTAATCATTGTCTAGCTTGTGCGACTTCATGGGGAACCAAATAAAGCTTATAATGGAGCTTTTATCAAATTAAGGTTTTACAGTGTCATCGTGTAAATTAATGAGTATCACTTCTCTGAGAATCTCTCATAATATACATTAACAGGAAACAATAACAAAAGATCCGGGGTTTTTCCATGGTCGATAAGAAAGTGTTAAAAATTGGAAGTTACGAAAACAACTAAAGGTGCAAAGCCGAAAATGGCATTAGCTGTGCGGCGACGCATTTACACTTTGCAGAAATTGTTTTCGACGCGCACTATATGCAAATATACATTGCTCCGACTGATTTTCGATCATTCACTAGCTTGAGCGATTTTCACGGCACAAATGAAATAAAATTCGAGCTTCATCATCTTACACAATCACATAATTTGAGCTATTATACGTCTACAAGAGAGAAATTTCCAAGTGCCTCGTGCACGAGAATTTGGTGCTTTCGGATGAAAAGTTGTGCGTAGTTACATACAAGTGAAATGAGGATGTATCAACACTTTCTATTAGGATTAGTATTGCGTGTTTAAAGTTTAACTTCTTTGCAATATTTCTTCTTTATGTTTTGTAAAAAAGTATATTCTGGTAATTTATTACTTTTAATCATTTCTCTAAATTTGACGAGATTTTATACATCGGATGAATCTCCTTTCTCGGATTTTATTTCTCATATTAAAATTAATGTCATTTATTGATTAAGGTGTAGTCTTTACCATACATATTTATTAGGAAAGAGAAAGGTAAAGTGTATTGTGTGAATAACTAAAGTTGAGCAGCCTTTCTCTTGTACTATAAATGACGAGTTTAGCTCACAAACACACTCTAATTTCATTCGCAGCTTGCAGAGAAAAGAAGTAAGAAAATACTATCCTTAACCCTTCAAATCCCCATGGAGAACAAAATCACGACTAGAGCAAGAGGAATGATAAGCAAGAAAGCCAAATCGTAAGTCTTTAAAGTTTCATTCCATGGATTTGTTGAATGTTAACAATGGACATGTATGTAAAGAGTGATTTTAACTAAGGTATAAGGTATGCTACATTTGATTTTGGGTTCGATGGTTGTGTTAGGATGTTCGATATGTTTTTATATTTACCGAGTGTCCGAAGATCTCAAGTCACAGGAAAAAGAACACCTTTTTATCATCTGTGAATTATCAGATAATATAAACATACCAAAAAATAGGGTTTTGTCATGTTGAAATAGATTTGCCATCATTTCAAAATTGGATTATTTTTATTTCACATATAGCTCCGTTTAGATTTTGTATATGAATATGATTGAACTTCCTAGAATGACTGCAATCAGATCTTTACTCATTTTTACAAATTATCACATATAAGTATCCAAAAGAAAAGAAAAAAGATTAAGGGTCTTTGCTTGTGGTTGTGATTGATTAGACTGACCCGGGTGGATTTCTTTACTGGCTTACATAACCTAAATTAGGACATATATTCATTTTGTATTTTTGTTATCAATAGCATGTTCACTCATATGTTCAGCCAATTCGAGCGTTACAAGACTGAAAAAATATAGTTGATATGTTATCCTAGGAAAGATTAGGGTTTTCTCCTCACTAATTTGTTTCACTATTTTTCTTACCATTCACAGATCATCAACAACAACATCCAAGGACGACGACAACAACAAAAACAATGCCGACGCTTGGCATCAGATTACACAACTGGGCGATATCCCGAAAGAACTTCTCCAAGATATCATATCCCGTCTGCCGATAAAAGATAACATCCGCTCCTCCGCCGTCAGCACTCAGTGGCTAGCCACGGCAACCACCGTGAGGACCGCCGACCAAACACCGTGGCTTCTAATCCTCTCCACCGCCGTGAACCACAACTACCGACTCTTCGACCCGCTGAACCGCAAGCTCCACTGGCTCAACCTGCCCGAGCTCGCTGCCCCCGGCGGCTTGACCAAGGTCTTGTGAAATTTTTTATTGGGCCTTACCAGGCCTACGCACATGGGCCCATACATAAGTTTTGATGGGGTTACATGCCTAAAATCAATCAATTGGCGTTAGTTTGAGTAGCCCCATCAACAACAAGCTGAAAATCGAATCTTTTCAATTAACCGAATATGCGACTTATTAGGGTTTCATCCACTGTAACAGGTCCTCTACGCCAACCGAGGGTGGCTCCTCCTCCACGAGCCCGCGGCGAATAAGCTCCTCCTCTTCTCCCCATACACCAAAGAAACCCTCGAACTGCCCGAAAAGCACCTCAACTTCGACCAAAAGGTCGCCTTCTCTTCTTCCGCCCCGAACAAATTCACGGTGTTCGTAGTCAGAAGGACGCCGTTGAACGCCCTCGAGAGAGTCGAAGTGAGCACGTGGCGTCTCGGGGACGGCGAATGGAGGACGACTGTGACATTGGATATCCGCCGCGGGCAACCGAGTTTCTACTTCCCGTCACTGGTCGCGATCGCGCCGGGCAGCGACGGCGACTACTTCTACTGCCTCGACAAGGAGCGATGGCTCGGGATCTTCGCCGTCGAGGATCGGTCGATCGAGTGGGTCCCACCACCCACGCTGCCCGAGGATTTCGGGCGAGGGAATATATCCCTCAAGGGGAGCTTCGTGGCGGAGCACTGCGGGGACGTGTTCGTCGTGTTCAACTGTCAGAAGGCGAAGGAGCCGAGGGTGTTCAGGCTGAACAGGGCGGCCAGGGCTTGGGATGAGGTGGAGACATTGAAAGGATTGGCTACTTTTGCAAGCCACCACTCGCCTGCCGTGAGGGCGGGTCTTCTTCCGAGGTCAATGAGGAATAAAATGTATTTTTCGAAGGTTATGGACAATAAGTGCTGTACTTATTCCTTCGAAGATTCAAAGTGGCGTCCGAGGAAGATGACCTTTGGGCTGAGGGAAGCGGGTCGGGTCAGGAGTGTTTGGGTCGACCCGCCGGAGGATCGTTCAATGTTTCCATAAGAACTCCTTTTTTTTTTTTTTTTTTTAAAATGGCGTTGTCTTGCTTCGACTTTGTTTTATATGTAACCTTGGTATGTCATTTCGAAGCATGGTCGGTATTGTATAATTATAACATTTTCTTCAAATGTCTAAACTAGCAGCTTGTCGACTGCGGAAACATAAAACAAGTGTTATTTAAATTTGGGCCTAACCACATGCCGTAGCGTATTTTGTTTATGATTGTTTAATTTTAACTTCTCTACAATATTTTTCTTTATGTTCTGTAAAAAAAGTATTTTCGGGTATTTATTACTTTTAATCCTTTTTTCCACATTTGACGAGATTTCATATATCGGATGAATCTCCTTTCTCGAATTTTATTTGCCATATTAATTAATGTCATATGATTTTTATCACATAAATATGATACACGTGTCATCATAAAACAATGAATAAATAGGATGCGTTTATTTATTTTTATCACATAAGTATTATGAAATAACGACTATTTTATGATTTAAGACTATAGGATTAAAAGAATTAATGAATAAAAAGAAATTTTGTGAACAGTTGGATTTAAATTTAACGGATCTGATTATTTTGGGACATAAAAGAGAACATACTGTGGGAGTGATTATTTCATGCAGTGTTTATCATACATATATATATTAGGAAAGAAAAGGCTGAAGTGTATTGAGTGAATACAGCAGCTTCTCTTGGACGGTTTATCTCACAACACAAATACAACCCAATTTCATTCGCAGCTTGTAGAGGAAAAAAAAAAAAAAAAAAAAAAAAAAAAAAAAAAAAAAAACTATCCTTCAACCCAACAGATCCCCACGGCGAACCAAACCATGACTGAAGGAAGAGGAATGATGAGCAAGAAAGCCAAATCCTAAGTCATTCAACTTTTCATGCTATGCATTTCTTGAATATTAACAATGGATATGTAATTTAACATGTAAAGACGACGAGAACAAGAGTAGCGCACACGAGCATCATCTGACGCAGCTCGAGCAATCCTATCCAACCTACCCATTAAAAGAAAACGTACGCTCGTCCGCCTCAGCACCCAATGGCTGCGAATTCTCGCAAACTTAGGGTGCGTTTCATCCGCGGAATTCGATGCGGAAAAGAAAAGAAAAGTGCGGTCATACGCATTGAATCATTGTACATTACGCTTTAAGGTTATATATACACATTTTTCATATTCTTTGGAAGATTTGAGGTGGCGTCCGAGGAAGATGACATTTGGGTTGAGTTGAGGGAAGTAGATCGGGTCAAGAGTGTCTGGATCGACCCACACCGAAAGATCTTTCAATTTTCGATAAGAGTCGTGAACTTAGGTGACTAGGTTTTGTAGCTTGATGTCTTTGTTATTTTATGACACCTTTTATCGTGTATCATATGTAGAACAGTTTCTTGCAATAAACCGCTTACCTACCTTGTCCAGATGCTGAAACGTAAATTTGAAATTTTATGGGCTACTAATGGTGCACAGCCGAAACGGCATCAAAAGCGCCACGGCGTGCACTTTAACCTGCTGAAAGCATTACCAACGCACAATATACTTAAAAATGATCTAGTCCAGAGTCAGACCTACGTCAAGACAACCCCACCTTTGAAACACTTTGGTAGTGCTCAGAAGACTTAACCTTGATATACCCCAGAACGATACATTTTTGTTGCCACGTGACATATTGGCAGCCGCCTAATTCTAGGTTATGTTTCAGGAAAGATACGACGTAGTTTTATACGCATACTGCCAGGAGATAAAGTCAAATTGAAGTAAGTCGTTATGATTCAATCAGAGGGCGTATAATTTATCGACTCCGACTGGTTCTATTTCTAAGGGAGTGTCTAATGACTATTAATCTAATTGAATCAGATTGGAGAGCTTGATAGTAAATCTGATTCAATTAATAGTTTTGGAAAGGGGCGGAAGTTTCTATCCTGGGTCGCGAACAGTGATTCGATTGATGATGAACAAAGAGAATTCTTGGTTTAGTTCTCCGCCTTAACGACATGAAAAAGGATTGATCAAATTCTATTGAGTCTGACTCATAGTGATCATTTATTGTTGAAATCATTCTCAACGCGCAATATATGCAAATATATATTGCTCCGATACAAGTTATTTTAAATCATTGGCTAGCTTGTCAGAATGTGGAGAAGTCGAAGGTGTTTAGACTGAACAGAGCGGCGAAGGTTTGGGTTAGGGCGTAGAAGTTAAAAGGTTTTGACTATTTTTGCGAGCCATTTCTAGCCTACGATGAGGGCGGGCCTTCTTCCGAGGTGTGCCAAGGACAGGCTGTATTTTTCTAAGGTAAGATATACAGAAATCAATGTTCGTATTTTTTGGAAGATTTAAGGTGGCATCCCAGGAAGATGACGTTTGGCTTGAGCGAAGTGGATCGGGTCGATAGCGCATGACGGAAAAATTTAACGCTTTATAACTTCCTATGTTTTTCGAAAAGGATTATCATGTAACGATTTTGCAACTTCGATACAATTTAGCGCTTTCGAAATTTATAGGCAACTAATAGCGTAGGGCGGAAATGTCATCAAAAGCGCCATGTCGCATTTCACGCGTTGCTAAAGCATTACCGACGCGTAATTGTCTAGCTTGTGCGACTTCATGGCGCATCTGAAATATAAAGCTTAGAGCTTTTATCAAGTTAAGCTTTCACATTATCCGCATGTAAGTTTGTGAGTATCGAAGCTCTAGAGAATTTCTCATATATAATTACTAGTTTACATATTCAAAGGAAACAGTCACAAAGACCTGAGGTTTTTTTTCATGGTTGACAACTTGTGTGTCACAATTGAACGTTACGAAAACTACTATCAGCGCAAAGCCGAACATGGCATTAACTGTGCGAAGATGCGTTTACGCTTTGCTGAAATCATTCTCGACGCGCAGTATATGCAGATATATATTGCTCCAATACGACGAGTTTCGATCATTGACTAGCTTGTCCGATTTTTCTACGCCAACCAAGGGTGGCTCCTCCTCCACGAGCCCGAGGCGAAGAAGCTCCTCCTCTTCTCCCCGTGCACAAAAGAAACACTCGAACTGCCCGAAAAAGCGCCTCAATTTCGACCAGACTATATAAGTGCTGTACTTAATCTTTTCCAAGATTTAAAGTGTCATCCGAGGAAGATCACCTTTGGGTTGAGAAGAGCGAATCGGGTCAATAGTGTTTGGGTTGACCCGCCGGAGGATCTTTCAATGTTTCCATAAGAACGCCTTTTTTCTTTTTCTTTTTTAATATGGCGTTGTCTTGCTTCGACTTTGTTTTATTAACATGGTATGCAATTTTAAGAGCATGGTCATTTTATACAACATTAATTCCTTGCAATGAATAACCAGCATGGCAGCTCGTGTCGGTCTGCTGAAACATAACAAAGTATTATTGTCGTTTGTAAATTTAGGCCTAATATAAGCCGCAAGCATATATTTTTCTCATGCCCAATAAACTTTCAAATGCAGCATGGAATGCACATATGCCATTTAAATCATTTACGAAATTACCAAAAAAAAAAAGACTAACTTTGCTTTAGTGTTTATGATGTACAAACATGTCGCATGAAATTGAACTAGTATTCCATAGCAGCAGAATTGGTCTATCTAAGCCTTCAAAACTCTACCTTTGAAATTCCGAGAAACATATAGAAGAGAGTGACGTATTAAGAATCCGATGAAGTAAATATAGATGTTGTATGTAAATCAATACAAATGGGGACAATGAGCCAAAAGAAACTGAACCATTTATGGGTTCACAATACTGGAAATCTTAGGCGCCATGATCTCGACCAGACCCTTCGGGTTATCAACATGAACCCAATGGCCCGCATTAGGCAACACGTGAACCGAGACTTTCCCTTTCGTTCCATCCGCTCGGTTCGACGACGCCAGCTGTTCGAGCCGACGAACGATCTGTGGGTCCCACCGATCGCTCTTCTCTGCAACCACCATTTCTATATCCATTCCTTTAGGGTTATTCTCCAAGACCGACCAATAGTCCCCATCTCTAAGCAATTGCAACGAGGAAACTCAAAATAAGGACGACAGCTCAAACCCTTGGAAGAAAAAAAAAAGGAAAAAAGTTATGATATAAAGAGAAGCGCCTGTAAGAATTGAACATTTGAACGGCGCCATCGAGGTTGAAAGCCCAGGTTTCTTGTTCGCCCGATCTTTTAAGGTTGCTACCGATCCATTCTGAGAGAGACTTTGAAAATCCGAGCTTTACCATGTGATCGACCAGCCACCTATGGCATCCATGTGTTAGATGCGTTATTACCATAACTAAACAGCACACACCATATTGGCCAAATATTAACTAACAAGTGGTCCAAAATAGCAGCAGATGGATAGTACTACATTGATGTAATGAATTAGGTTCGGGAAAAGAAGGTTACTTCCTAGAAGGTATTGTCGACGGTAGGTTCTGCAAGGTTTTCAAAACTTTCTCCACCTCGCCGTCGCTATTCTCTTGAATCACTTTCCCGGGAACAGAATCTAACACCCAAAGCTGTTCTGCAAACAAATCAGACATTTTCTTGACCCAATCCACCGAAAAGATCTTCCCTTTTCTCTTTTCAAAATTGCTAATTGGCCATGAGTAGGCACAATAATCAAACAAGAAGTAATATTTTTTAAAACTGTATCTTACGCAGAATGATTACCTGCTTGGGCAATTTAACAGAATCGCCAAAACCCCCTTCAGCGCAGATCTGTGCAAACTGCAAAGCAACTTTTCCTCCCATTGAGTGTCCTATGACAATATCAGGCCAGCCCCAGCCTTCGGCCTTGACCAAATCAGCCACGTCCTTGGCTGCATTTTCCAGATCATGTGGAGGCAATAGTCCTTCTATTTCAGCTGATCTTCCATGGCTTCTTAGATCGATGAGAATCATGCGCCAAACTGTGATAAAAAATTTCAAATTTGTCCATCCCCATTTAAGTAAATAATCAGACCGTAAAATTGCTTACGCGAGGGAGAAAGGGAGGAAGCAAGCGACCGTGAGAAGGAACGCCAGTTCCGGCCAGAGCCGAGGAGGCCGTGGAGCACGAACGCCGTGAACTCATGCGGTCGATCGGAGGACGACGATCGGACCTCGTCGTACGCTAGGGTTTGGATGGATCGACGGTCGTGGAGGAGGACACGTGTCGCTGCGTGGAGGGTGCGGGTAAGACCGTGTTTGGTGAGACATGTCGACATTGTTCTGTTCCGTCTGCTTCCTCTCTCGCATCATTGCCTTTATTGTGCTGCTGCTCGCACGCGTCGTATGTGGCCACTTAGCTTAGCTTTCGATGTGAATTGACCAAGGGCAATTTTCGTTTCAGGCCCTGTTACTGTTTTAAAATTGATTTCAGGCGCTATCAGTTTAAGAATTAGTTTTAAAAACCCAATTTCTGCAGTATCGCTTCTATTGTTCTGCAGTATCACTTCATTATTCTACAGTACCACTTCATTTTTATGCGGTACAACTTCATGTGCTGCAGTCCAGAAGTACTTTTGCAGAATAAATGAAGCGGTACCGAATAACAATGAAGTAGTACTGCAGAAATCGGGTCCTTAAAACTAAATTTTATACTAATAGGGCCTGAATCCAATTTTAAAACTTAAAGGGGCCTTAATAATAATTAACTCTTAAAACAAACATTTTTCATCATTCTAAATAATCTTAGTTTAGTCTTTTAAATACTAACATTAAATACCAGTATATATCTAAACAAAAAAACATACATACAACAAATATCTATCTTTCTTATCAAAACATCACGTTAAATTGTGGTGTGCATAATGTATCCTACAAACCTATGGCTATATATAGCAAGTTGGTGGTCTTTTTCCGCCTAGTTGCTGGAGGGATTTACTTAAATACCCTTCCTTATCCCTATCGATCATCATCTCCATGTCACGAACCAAAGAAAAGCCACTGACCCAAATACCAAAAGTGCCCCTGCCAAGACGTCTAATACCCTTTCAGTCCTCCGCCGTCTCTCTATCCTCTCTCTCCTCTCCGACAGATAATCCACGTAAGCCTTCTCACACCAGTCGGCCCGATTTTTTCCTCCTCTTCCCATTTTACCCCTAAAAGCCCGTTGGAAAATCCCCAAGCTATCCCTACCGTTCAAATGCGTCCAATCCACGTCTTCCATCTCCAAACTCACCTCCGTCACCGCCACGACTTGCCGGCTCTCTCCTCCGCCAGCGGCGGCGCTGCAATTGACCACCGACACGCACTGAACGCCGCCTAAGACCACCGCGTACGTCAGCCGCACCTCTCCCGTCAGCCAGTGCCTTTGTACGGAGACTGGCTCTTCCGACGAGAGGTTTATCGCCCGACGTCCCTCGGCGTCGATCAAGAGCCAGCTCAGCGTCATGCGTTTTCCGAGCAACTGTTCGGCGGAGGCGGCGCCGCCGATTTCGATGTTCGTGGGGATTGCTTCTTTTGTGCCCAGCATGTCTATCCTAAACGGCGAGCACTTGAACCATGACGTCATGGTCTCCGTTTCTTGGACTCTGCTTAGGATGGGTTCGCCTCCGTAGAATACGTCGACGGCCGATATCAACGCCGAAGGCGGCGGCGGCTCGGAAGGCGAGGAGTTGGTGGGGATGCTGACGATCGCGCTGCTGGCGAGTGAGAAGAACCCGCGCGGCTCGTCGGAGACGAGACGGAGGAGGGAAGGCGAGGTCGCCACCGACGGCCACGTCGAGCGGCAGAGCTGCGTCCACAGTCGGCGGGCGGTGGAGATGCGTCTGAGGGCGGCGGAGCAGCACGCGGTGGAGGCAAGTGATTGGCCGTCGAGTCTGTGGAGGATGTGGGCTTCTATGATGTCCGTGTGCAGGGCGGAGAAAGTGGTGGCTGCCGCCGGGGTGATGGAATCGCCGCCGCCGGAGCTATCCGCCGTGGGGATGGCGGCGGTCATTTTAATAACTGGGTGAGTCAACGTCGAGTGTTAAGAGATAAGGGATGGATTTCAACTGGCGAAGTAACCTAACCACCGTTTAAGCTGTTGAACTTGAACATTGAAATATATTCGAGTGAAATCTACGTTATATAGTACGGGTGCAGGGATGTCGTTAAATTACCCAAGTGCCCTTCAAATATGAGTGGTCTTTTTCGTTAAAATATTTAATTGGTAATGTTTAACACATGCCCGGCGCGGCTAGTCATAATGTTTAGTTAGGTTCGATATATTATTCCCAAGAGAGTGGTCTGAAAATAACGTGTTCCTCAATAGTTTTGTCCTTCTTAGTGGTCATGATGATAAAATTGAAGGTCTGCTCTTAGAAATTTCATTTCCGATTCAGAGATTGCGTGTGATTTGGGATTTGAACATTGGTATGAAATATATTATTAAACGTTATCTAGATTCCAGTGGACGTGTTATTATTATTACACTTTCCATGGTTTAAACGCGAAGTCTGTCTTAACCTTCTATGGAATAGAGAGAATTAATAATTTACTAAGTCATCATCAGCGACATTTAATCGTGCGGAGCGGACTACTTTATAAGTACAATGTACTGTTATAATGTGAAGCTATAGCCAACTTGGACTTTCCAACTAGAAAGAAGAAATCGAGAAATTTACAAACTTTAAGTAAGGATCATGGAGGATAAGTTACTCCATCATTTATTATATTTTGTTCTATTAGGCGTAAGGGTGACTAGTACTATTAATGCGGTGACGCTTGACGTTTATTTTATTTTATTTCTAAACTTAATTTACTATATAGTTTTATCCTAGAACTAATCCATATAATAGTACGTTTATTACCCGTGCATTACAGTAGTTTTTTTATGTTTTAATTATATTTTTAATCTATTATAATTGATTAATACGGGACATGTGGGGCACATGAAGACAAAAGATTAATATGGATGGGTTTGGCTCATTGCACTTCGTGGACTCCGTTTAACGGCCCAATTACGGTGGCCCATTTAGTTTGGCCCATTTAGCGGCTACGTTTCAAGGGCCCGGTTAAATCATGTGATGAACGTTCCTCCCACGTCAGCGAGCAAGCAATTTTCCTGACCCCAAAAATGGAAAATAAAATAAAATAATAATTCCGTGCCGTGCTTCAGTTCAAGGTTACACCATATTCTACACAGTTTCTTCAGCTGCACAGCAAGGATAACGAACTTCGTTGAATTTTTATGATAGGAATGTCTGTCCAAGCTCGCCATCAGAGTCTCGTTTCTTCCTGGTACTGTTTGTTATGTAATTTTTCTTTTAGCTTCTTATCTTTGTATTCAATTGTTTAGCTCGTAGATTCTGGCTAGTTTTATGATCCTCGATTTTCACATATAGTGTGGTAGGACTGTATGAATTCTGACGCGGGCTTAGATTTAGTACGTTATGGTGTGGTGTGATGGTGATAGTGTCTTTTTCTTCATACAAAAAGGTTTGAATTGATGAGATCGGCTGTGTTAGTTTTTCTCTGATTAAGTTTGGGCATTTGATTTAGAGGAGTAGGTTAAGCAGGTTGAATGACATAGAGCAAGTAAGCAGGCTGACGAGTATCTATGACGTATTTGGTGTAGTTATTATTTGCTAGGGAAATGATGTTCAAAATACGATCAAGATAATCACACACGTCCATGCTTTTATATTATTGGAGATGGAAAGTTCTGGAAAGATGTAATAAATACTGTCGTTATATTGCTACACTGTTTTCTGGAATGGTGAAAAGGGATTGATATGCTGTTTTTTCCTGTGGTGGCATTTGTTTCTGGTTTTAGGTTATATACTTGAAAATGTATGTGATAGCATATTTACGAAATGAGACAGTGGTTATTTACTACTTAGTATTTCATGGCTAAATTCCTCACTTACAGTGGTTCTCCTCCAATCGAGCCATTCAGAGCTTATCTTTTCAAGGGAAAGGCAGTCTCCTACAGACGTCGTTTTAGTCGGAAAAAAATTCGCCCAAGGCTTTCGCATTTAGAAAATGAATTTTTTTACGTCACCGGTAGATTTTCGGAATCAAGACAAGGGTTTTTGCGCCTTGCGAAATTGAAGACGATAGACCATGTTGTTCCTCTGGCCTCTGCCGATGATGGCGTGGCCATTAATGGAAGTCCTCAAAAAGAAATTAGCAATGATTTCGAGGAAATGAGGTATAAACTGAATCAGTCGTTACAGGACAAAGACTCTAACGCTGGGCTCCTTCAGCTGTTGCACGATGCTGCAAGAATCTTTGAGCTCAATATTAGAGAACAATTTCTATCAAAGAAGTCCTGGTTTTCAGCTTGGCTTGGTGTGGACAGAAATGCTTGGGCTAAGGAACTGTCTTATCAGGTTGGTTATACAAATAGAGAAAATCCTATGTTGAACTTTACCCATTTTCTAGAGAACTCTATTTTTGTGATTTTTTAAACCTGAGGACTTGCTGCAAACTCAAGTTTCAATGTTGGGTCACTGACATCAAAGTTTCTAAAACAATCTATGGACATCTGCTTGTTTGTAGATATTAATTTTAGCCGCAAAAATGTAGTTCCTGCAATGTAAGATCGGTCAGTTCATTATTATTGACAACTGACACATCATGGCAAATTGTAATCTAGTCAACTTTCTATGGCATGTTACTAGTCTTGGTTTACCGAGTCGTTGTTTCTTCTTCGCTCATGCTAGAGATATAGTTGGTACACTGGTTAAAGTTTTCTTTTCTGTTGAGAAAAAAAGAGAATATAGAAATCATGTATTGAGTGACAAGTGACAACAAAAAAAGAGAATATACTTGTCTGTTTAGAGATGCTATCCGTTTTTGAGTTCCTGTTCCACTCCTTTCTGATGCATTGCTGTGAAATGACGTACATATTAAGTAGGCTGCCTTTCCTGATTCTATTATGAATGCTGGAAGTAGCGGTATTCAGTTGGCATTAATTTGGTTGTCTCAGCTTTCTCTAATCACTATTTAAATATATTTCCTTATCAGGCATCGGTCTTTTCCCTACTGCAAGCAGTAAATGAAATTTCATCCCGTGGAGATGGAAGAGATAGAGATGTCAATGTTTTTGTACAGAGAAGGTACTCTTTTCCATTCAGCTATGTATATGTCACTACGTTCTTTGCCATTCATAACTGTAAGCATGTTAAGCTGTATCTATGGAAGTGTTTTCAACTAATAGATTTTCAACTTTAGATGTTTTCCTGTTGCTATGTTATCTTTCCTCTTAAATATTTGTTATTCGTAAGTCTCATGATGCATTTCTGTCGTGCTATGACTAGGACAACAACGAGACTAGTTTGATATTTCCTGGTTTATTTCTCCAACTTCTCATGCACCTTTAATATGAAAACCTGATTTTTATGCACGCTATATGGATGTATGATTTTGTGTTCTGTTATATTCCGGATTCTTCAAAATACTGATGTTGTTAATATAGCCTATCAAGGCTATCTGCTCCACTGGAGAGTGTCATTAGGGATAAATTATCATCAAGACAGCCTGAAGCCTATGACTGGTTTTGGTCAGAGCAAGTAACAGCAGCAGTCACCAGTTTTGTTAATTATTTGGAGAGCGATCGACTCTATACTCCGGCTACTCTGTAAGTTTGAACTATAATAATTTCATAAAGAGCGTCAATACATGCTGAAACGTATTCAACCATTCATCATAACGTGAGTTGGTTAAATTTGTTTAATGTTTAGGTACCGAAAATCTTCAGCCTCAGAGTCTGGCAATGCAAGCGATTCGTCCCTACTAATGCTGACCATCACTTGTATCACTGCTATCATGAAACTTGGTCCAACAAAAATTTCTTGTGCCCAATTTTCTTCGACAATTCCGGATGGACTTGGTAGATTGATGAACATGTTGGTTGAATTTGTTCCTATTCACCAAGCCTACCCTATGCTTAAGGATGTTGGACTTCGTCGAGAGTTTCTTGTTCATTTCGGCCCTCGAGCTGCTGCATGCAGGACTGAAGATGAGTTTGGCTCCGAAGAAATTATGTTTTGGGTAGGTTTGGTGCAAAGGCAACTGCAGCAAGCCGTAGATCGGGAGAGGATATGGTCCAGACTCACGACTAGTGAAAGTATTGAGGTTAGTACGGTAAACTTGCCTCTCCTTCATGTTCTTGATGTTCAGTAATTTACATCAAGTTACTCTATTCGAGGTATCCTTAGAGGTAACTAATTGCTAACATTGTCAATTGCAGGTTCTGGAGAGGGATTTGGCTATATTTGGGTACTTCATAGCCTTGGGTAAAAGCACACAATCCTTTCTATTTGCTAATGGATTTGAAAGGATGGATGAACCACTTGAAGGATTTATAAGGTGCGTTTTTTGAAAATAAGGTGCATTGCTTTTCATTCCGTATCTAATCTTACTTGATGCATTTCAAATCAGGTATCTAATTGGTGGTAGTGTGCTATACTATCCTCAGCTGTCAGCAATAAGTTCTTATCAACTATATGTAGAGGTTAGCATGAAACGGAAATCTTCATCTGAAGAAACTACATGTTTGATATAACTAAAAGTTTTAATATGTAACAGATTGTGTGTGAGGAGCTGGATTGGCTACCTTTTTATCCAGGCATAAGCAGTGCCTCTAAACGTAGTGTTGGTCACAAGAAAACAGAAGAGCCTCCAAATAAAGATGCTATTCCTTTGGCATTAGAGGTGTGCTCTCACTGGATTGAGAGCTTTATAAAGTATAGTAAATGGTTGAAGAATCCTTCAAATGTTAAGGCAGCTAGGTTTCTTTCAAAAGGGTAATCCATTCATATATTTTAAATTTGTGAGCAGATACAACAGTATGGGTATGACTTTTGCTTGTCATTTCAGGCTCGTAATGTTAAGAGCGTGCATGGAAGAACTGGGGATAGAAAAGTAAGTTAAGTGGGTACAGTATCACTTATCTTGCCTCTTTCTATTCTCTCCTATCCTCTCCTCTTCCCTCCCCTTCCGGAATTCCTCTTATTCCTTTTTCAACAGTCTGTGAGTGAATGGGTGTAGCATTGCATGCCATTCTGGACACATTCGCGTGGATGTGTCATGTGATATCCTTCTTCCATGATAATTATGTTAATTATTGCGTAGCGAATGAGGCAACATACAATTATCTGAAGAGGTTTCGTTTTATGTATACTATTTAAATTAATTCTTAGATATTTGTTACAGGGATCATTCTCCAGTTGATAAGGAGGCTGAATCTTTTGATAAGGTAGCTAGAAACTATGCAGGGTTGATTTTGCTGGAGATGTTCATTATGTTGCTTATTTGAATCGTGTTTCTTATTGTTACAAACCGAACCTTGGCCTTGGTTATAGAAATATTTTAGCGTCTAATTGATTCAACTCTTGCATCTTGTTATCTTTTTTCTGAAGTAGGTTACTGGTGTGAACTTAAGGGGCTGTATTAAGTATATTTGTTTTTTGTTGAAGGCTTCGGTGTTTTATGGTCTCATATATTGGGCCCAAGTAATGTTGCATATTCTTTGCTTCTTTGTTATCTCTTTGTTTTCTTCCTTCATAATGAAATAATTACTTGATGTGGAGCATAGACTACACTCTTGACCATCTCATGCTCGGCCTCCGAACTATAGAATGAGTGTCATGACTTTTGAATTCATGATAGGCATTGGAAAGTATCGAAGAAGCCATGTTACGGCTTGAAGAGTTGCTTCAGGAGCTGCATGTTTCTAGCTCAAGCTCCGGAAAAGAGCATCTGAAAGCTGCCTGCTCAGACCTTGAAAGAATACGGAGACTGAAGAAAGAGACGGAGTTTCTTGAGGCATCTTTCAGAGCTAAGGCGGCTTCCTTTCAGCAGGTATGTTTTATAGCCATCTTTAATTCAGTAGCTCACGTTTTCCAAATACTCTGAATCTAAAGGTGATTGACCTTAATTCAACCAAATTTTGCTGGGTGCCAGCCTTTTTAATTTTGTTGTAAGGAGGTCATCAGTAGGTCAACTCTTTTGGGGGCTATATGCTTCTTTGATTTTTCCATCCAGTACTTTTCTTACATTGATAAATATTAATTATCAAGCTCATGTTATTGTGCTTCTTTCCGTCAAAGAACTGGAACAATGTTTGTCTATTACTATTGATTTCTTCTCACAAACTAAAATTTTGCAGACAGTAACCAGTATGCATTTGGCATCAGGGTACACATACTGGAACTATTGACTGATTATTTTAAAATTTCTATTTTTTTCTAATTACCAACAAGGGAAATGCTGGTGACTCGGAAACTTCAGAAGGTGAAATGAGACAAGTCAGTGGACGAAATCAATCAGACACGAAAATGGAGAGTGGTAGTGGGTACAGTACTTCTCAATTCTCATGTTTTGATGTGGACTCCAATTTTTTATTTTGTGCTAATTGTACTTTTCATATTTCTTGTTACTCCCATTATGTTTTCTTGTAGATTATGGGGTATCTTAGCAGGCCGGCGTGACAAATCATCTGATTCGATCTCATCAATTACTAATGATATTGTAAGCCCTCCTTGGTGACTCACATAATTATAATTTGTATTTTGCACGCCATCTTTTATATTTCTGAACTACATGAGTTTTCAGTTGATTACGATTTTGGATTTTATTCTAGGTTATTGGTTTTTGCTGGTTATCTAAAAATGCTTCACCTTCCCTGTATATATATATATATATATATATATATATATATATATATATATTGTTAGCCCTTCATGCTTAACATAGTTATCGTGTTACCGATTTAGACAACAATGCCAGCATATTCGTAGAAATTTCATGTATTAACATGCTAACATTGATTCATGACCTGCAGAATGATGAATACCTTGAAGACGATACTTCTACCGATGACAAAACCGATTCTAACAAAATCCAACGCTTTGAGGTCTTGAGGAATGAATTAGTGGAACTTGAGAAACGAGTTCAAAAGAGCACTGATGTGTGCGATTACAAAGAGGTAAAAGCATAAATCTCTTACGATTGCTTTGATTGAGTATTGTTGTCCTTGGTATGCCTATAATAAGATGATACCCAATTTTTCTCTCATCCATAACAATGCATTATAATGGCATTTGCAGTCTAATGCTTATGTACCCCTCCTTTTATGTGATCCAAACAAACTTGGCGTGAATATAACTGTAATTCAAATGTGACACAACGTATATCTTATCCTATTAAACGATCTCTATGGTTACATTCCCTATTGATTTAATAAACACCCGTGTAATCTCTTAATGCAGGACGAAGTTCAGGTTAAAGATAATGGATCTAGAAACGGCAATGGCACTGGGAGCAACACCTCTGTCCAAAAGAAAGATAGCATTATCGGGAAATCATTAGACAAGCTGAAAGAAACAAGCACGGTATGCATTCGAAATCTATTATTTTGTCCGACCAGTGAATATATGCTACTTGTGGTTATTACAGCGTATC
The DNA here is from genome assembly GCA_027422505.1 of Craterostigma plantagineum. Lineage (NCBI taxonomy): Eukaryota > Viridiplantae > Streptophyta > Magnoliopsida > Lamiales > Linderniaceae > Craterostigma > Craterostigma plantagineum. The sequence continues at coordinate 1,258,256 of JAPQWV010000093.1, forward strand.
TTACCTTATTGACGCTGTTTCATCTTAATGTTGACTTCACATTCTACACCACTATCTAAGTGGAAATTAACCTTATAATGTGCACACTTAACTATTTATTAGTTCTTTTCTACAATCAGATCTAATTATTTGCAATTATCACCACATTCTTTTTCTATTTTTTCCTGATATTTTCGAGCAGGATGTTCTTCAAGGAACTCAGCTTCTAGCCATTGATACAGCTGCTGCTATGGGACTACTCAGAAGGGTTCTTATCAGAGACGAACTCACGGAGAAGGAAAGGCAAGCTCTGCGAAGAACACTTACAGATTTGGCTTCTGTGGTCCCCATTGGGATACTCATGCTTCTCCCGGTAAAACAAATTAACTTTTTCGTTTTATGTCTGAGTTGTCTTTCGTTTGCAATAATAATCCTTGGGACGAATTTCCGATCCGCATTTTCTAACATCAAATAGAATAAAGATTGTGCAGTAAATCAGTAGAACATCGCAATTAATCCATGTTACTCGTTTTATTGCAGGTTACAGCTGTGGGCCACGCTGCAATGTTAGCTGCAATACAACGATACGTTCCATCACTGGTTTGTGCAAAAATCAAACTCCTTTATGAATTATTTGACCTTATATGCATAGAATCTGATTACATTGCAGAAATTTCTCAAATTCAACGTCCTCATTTTGTGCCATCTACTCAATCAATGGAAAATGAGTTCTATTTTTATCTGTTTCCTCCGCAGATACCTTCCACATATGGACCCGAGCGACTTAATCTCTTGAGACAACTTGAAAAAGTAAAGGAAATGGAAGACGAACTTAGCTTCGATGAGAACAATCAAGAGCCGTCCGAATAGAGAGCGACGAAAATCCGTCAGAACAGCGAGCGCTATAGTCCTCGTTTTCAAGCGCACGTTTGGAATCAAGAAATTTTCGGAGACGTCGTTCACGGCCTTTACTCGATGGCTCACAAAGTTCGAATTTGCTCACGCAAAAGAACGAGACATTTGCTTCCATTCTTGTTTTGTACAGAAAGAAGTAAATAACATAATATACTTACTGACTCCTCATCTATCCATAAGCATAGGAGAGCTTCTTTGACCTCTTTAACTTGCGAGTTGATAGAGCTACCATACATTTTACTTCCTCCGTCCCGCTAATTTTATCACATTTTTTTCATTTCGGGCGTCTCAATAATTTTATCACATTTTCTTATTTAGCAAGCACTATCACAAACAATCAATATAATAATATTAAATATTCTTAAAAGATGTGTTAAAATATATACCTTCTTACATTTTCATTGTACTATATTATTATAATGATGCCACCTTAATTTGCGTGCCAGCAACTTACGATAAAGTTGCTGGGACTGAGGGAGTATGTATTTAACTCAAGTGCGTTTGCGTGGGGGGGGGGGGGAGATCGGCCCGTGTTAATAAGGCAACCCAATAAGGTCTGACCAGTCAGCGTATCGGCCCATTATAATTTCTGAAACGTAGGCCCATTTCGTGGCCCGTTAAGCATAAGTGACCATTTTATTATTTCCTCAAAATCGAACTAGAGTTCTTGTTCCTGGGTTTTTCTTCTCTCTTCTATCCAAGGACTCCATTTTTCTATCTTCATTTCATCTGCATGATCCGTGGCAGATCAGTCTAGGAGGCAACAATGTCGAAAAACAGCTCAGTTGCTTCGGGTGGAATTGCGTACAGCCAAGATGCCGAATCCTTGTTTCGAACCAAGCCAATTTCCGAAATCCGAAATGTGGAATCGATAACCAGGAAGCAGATCCAGGAGAAGAGCGAGGAGCTCAGGCAATTGGTCGGAAACCGTTACCGAGATCTGATCGACTCGGCGGATTCCATCGTGCAGATGAAGTCTTCGTGCGAGTCGATCGCCGCGAACATATCTGGGATCCACCACTCGGTTCTTCATTCTCTTTCTTCTTCGGAAGACTCTCCGATGTCCCCCCGTGTGGTGTCTAATCCAATCGGAGCGAAGATCTATGGGCTCGCGTGTAGGGTGAAGTACTTGGTGGATACGCCGGAGGATATATGGGGATGCCTTGATGAATCCATGTTTCACGAATCAGCTGCGCGTTACGTTCGTGCCAAGCACGTGCATTACAACTTGCTGAACTGTAGGGATAGCAAGAAAGTGATCTCAAACTTCCCCTTGTTGCAGCATCAGTGGCAGGTAGTTGAGGGTTTTAAGGTTCAGATATCTCAGAGGAGCCGCGAGAGATTGTTGGATCATACGCTTAATCTTGGGATCTCTGCTTACGCCAACGCTCTTGCTGGCGTTTCCATTATAGACGAGATTGAACCTAGGCAGATCTTGGCTCTGTTTATTGATTCGAGGAAGTCGATAATTTCACAAAAATTGAGTGCTTGTTGTCATGACGTGAAGCCAGATGGTTCGGAAGTGATTTTGGTGCTGTGTGATGTATTGAAGATGATGCAAGTGACTATATGTCAGGTGGGGGAATTGTTCTTGCAAGTGCTAAACGATATGCCTCTGTTTTACAAAACAGTATTGTATGCTCCTCCTGCTTCTCAGTTGTTTGGGGGCATACCTAATCCAGATGAGGAAGCAAAGCTATGGAATCAATTTAGGGAGAAGTTGGAGTCTGATATGGTGTTACTTGATCGAGATTTTATTTCCACGACTTGTTCAGGTTGGCTGAGGGATTGTGGGAGGGAAATCATGAGTAAGATTAATGGAACGTGTCTAATTGATGTTATTGGTAGTGGACATGAGCTTGCTTTGGCAGAAAAGTCGATAAGGGAGACCATGGATAGTAAGCAGGTTTTAGAAGGTAGTTTAGAGTGGCTGAAGAGCGTCTTTGGTTCTGAGATTGAGTTGCCATGGAAAAGGACGCGTGAACTTGTCTTAGGTGAGGACTCTGATTTATGGGATGACATATTTGAAGATGCTTTTGTCCAGAGGATGAAAAGGATCATACACGTTAAATTCACCGAATTGAGTGGAATTATTGATGTTGTGGAATCAGTTCGATCAATGACGTCATCCCCGAGTGGTCAGAATGATTCTAGCGAGCACTTCAACAGATTCAAAAGTAGCGGTGGGATTTGGTTCGTGAACACAAGTGGTAAAAAGTTAGGCTCTCTTCCCAGCCTGAAAGCACATCAACCACAAGAGAATGATTTTCTAAGGTGTCTCAGCACTTATCTTGGCCCTGAAGTCACTCGCATCAAAGATGCAGTCGATAATTGTTGTGAGAATGTTCTTTCCGATCTTATTAGTTTTCTGGAGTCTCCTAATGCACCTCGCAGGTTAAAAGATATGGCACCATATGCACAGGAAAAGTGTTATGAAACTCTGTCAACCTTATTAAGGCAGATCAAGAATGAGCTTGACAATCTTCAAAGCGGCCTAGAAAATAAAATGAAAGATTCCACATCTTCGACGTGGCCTTCTATCCTTGTAGAAAGATCTTTGTTTATTGGAAGACTTCTCTTTGCTATTCGGAAACATGCTAAACATGTGCCTAAAATTCTTGGTTCCCCCAGATCATGGGCAACTGATGTTAATAGTGTGAACACTTTATCCCGGAGTGCGTTGAGGCATACCAGAGCAGCTAGTGATTCGCCAGTGGTTAATAGTCCTAGTAAAAGAATAGTTGATCCCATCAGGAAAAACAATTCTCTGGTGACTACTGCTCTATATGGTATGGAGGACAAGTCTAGTCCACAACTTGAAGAAATACGACAGTCAACACAAGATCTTTGTTATAGAGCTTACAATCTGTGGATATCATGGGTTTCTAATGAACTGTCAGATATTATCTCCAAAAATCTGAAACAAGATGATGCCTTGTCCTCAACAGCTCCAATCAGAGTAAGTTTTATAAAGCTTTCTTTCACATTTTATGTTTTATGCGTCCCCGTTTACTAATTAAAGCCTCCATTCTTTTATATTACTGACCTTTGAGCCCTTTACATTTTCATTATGTGCGCTATACCTTTTCTGGTTTTTAGATGGATATCATGGTCAGTCATTCATTTCTCTGAATTATAAATTTTTGTGCAGGGTTGGGAGGAGACAGTAGTGAAGCAGCAAGAGCAGTCAAGTGAAGAAGTATCCGAGATGAAGATATCTCTTCCTTCTATGCCTTCTCTGTATGTGACATCTTTTTTGTTTCATGCCTGCGAAGAGATCCATCGTGTGGGAGGACATGTACTTGATAAACCAATCCTGCAGAATTTTGCTTCGAGATTATTTGATAAGGTATATGTCATGTTTAAACGAGTATAATTATTCTATGGGCTGATATGTTGCTGTTTATCTGAAAATCCCAATGGCTTGAATTGGGTTTGCATTAATATGTCTACATCTTGACTGAGAATGATATGAGATGTATATGCTGGATGGGTTTATCACATCATGTACTTATTGATTTTGCAATTGTTTCCTTTTTACAATATGCATAAATCATTTATATATATAACTGACCACCTTCCATTATGTTTGTAAAGGTTGTTGGGGTTTACGGGGACTTCCTGCAAGCTGAAGAAGCGTCAGACTCTAAAGTATCTGATAGAGGCATTCTGCAGTTCTTATTCGATTTGAAGTTTGCCTCTGATATTCTCTCTGGAGGTAAGGTTCAGACAAAAGAAGACTTGTCTGATCTTTCAAAAGTCAAATCTTCTTTCAGAAGGAAACATGAAGGAAAAAAGGCCGCGTCAGTTACTGATGGGCGCATTCAGCAGTTGATAAATAGCTTTTCGCAAAGACTAGATCCTATAGACTGGCTCACGTAAGTTGTTGCAGTTAGTTTTCCATATCTTTTGTGTCATCATAATGATGTTTTCTTCCATATCTTTGACTAGGTACGAGCCATATCTTTGGGAAAATGAGAGACAAGCGTATCTTAGGCACGCTGTTCTGTTTGGGTTCTTCGTGCAACTTAATAGACTACACACAGATACCGTGCAAAAGCTGCCTACCAATTCCGAATCAAATGTGATGCGGTGCTCTACCATTCCTCGCTTCAAATACCTCCCAATAAGGTCAGTATCTCATTTCCGTATTTTATTCTTCCCTTAGTTAGTTGTCTTTTCCACTTACTGTCTCAATTTTGCATTGTGACACAGTGCCCCAGCACTATCTGCAAGGAACGCATCACGTGCGTCTGTATCGACGTCAGCCAATGATATCTATGCAAAAAAGTCGTGGAGCAGTTATGCAAACGAAGACCGAAAGAATAGCATAGACGATGATAACTCTAGCCTCGGAGTTGCTGCTCCGTTTTTGAAGTCCTTTATGCAGGTTCTAATCCCTCTTTTCCCTTTGGTATATTCGTATAAATCGTAATTGAATGGTACTATTACTTCCTAACACGTATTAGCATGCGCTTCTACCTTTATTTATTCATTCGATATACGCCACGCCATTATGTGATTCTCAGGTTGGCAGCCGTTTTGGAGAGAGCACACTGAGGCTCGGGTCGATGTTAACGGATGGGCAAGTCGGGAGATTCGGTGACATATTACCTGCACAAGCTGCTGGGCTACTTTCGTCCTTCACTAACACCAGATCAGATTATTAACCGACAAATCTCCGCCCTGCAAATCCATCAAACATGGGGTAACTTTTTCCATTGCCTTATATATATATATATATATATATAGAAACTTGTACTTTTTTGTGATCCTTTGCTGCTAAATGTATCTGAATATGTTAAGATCATATTAGCTGGGTAGGTATGTATGTACGTATGTACATGTTTATATTACAATCTTTGTATTGTATCCTTTCTGATATTATTGCTGTTGCAAGTTGTCTTCCATATTTATGGGCCTTGTTTATCCTCCCATTCCAACCCATTAGGAAAGGCCCAAAATAAATTTAACGTTTTGCCTACGGAAAAATATGGGATAAAGATTACGTTTTATTTTTTATTTTTTATTATCGGAACGCTAGATTGTTATATTTCAATAAAGATCAAACCATATAATAAACACCAAACCGTACATAAATACGTATTGGCGAGGGCAGATCCAAATACAATACATTTCTCTGTTAAGACTGACTAGTCGTCGCACCTTTGCGAATTTCCGTAAAGACGAGACTTGGGTCGGGTTTAGTAAAATAATATATTAAGTTTTATAATTAAAGAACACAGAGAAGTATAGCAAAGCTCAGCTACAGCACTGTGTGTATGTGTGTTTATATGACTGTCCCATCAGCGGAAACAGCGAGATATCAAAGCTTGGAAGTTGAACCATTTTCATGCGATTTTTTTTCATGCTATTTAATAGTACTAGTAGTTATAATAATAAATTTGTTGTCCATATAAAGTAGCCTGATGGTGGTGGACGTGGCTCGCCGGCGACGACTCCATTAGCGGACAAGATGGCTCCGGCCGGCGGTTCTTGTCTGGTTCGTACTCTAAGTTCACTCCGAACAACCTCAGCGTCGCCGCCTTACTCGGTGCAACAACTGCTGCACGATGAGCACTCGTCCCTCTCCACCCACCGCCGGCGCCGACGCCCCTCCTCCATCCGATGAACATCCTTCCACGGTGGCGCGAGAACAGCACGACGTCGCCGGCGTGTAGCTCCTTCTCCTTGACGAACCTGCTCCAACCTCTTGTAAGGACGTAGCTCTGACTACTGTTCCAATACGAGTACCTGAAGCTCCAGCGCATTCCCGCGTCGACGACGTCTTCGAAGCTCAGAAGCAGACCATTTCCTCCGCCGCCGGAATCTCCTTTGATGCGTCGGAAGCACCTCTCGGCGTGCTGCTTGGGGATCACTAGGCGGTTCAACTTTCCCACGTCGCTTGGCGTCAATGGCTTCTCGAAAAGGGGCTCCTTGCGAATGGGAACTTCTTCGTCGTCAAGCTGATTCCATTGTTGTCGAGTAATCTTTTCTTCTTCTTCGATGGTGGTGCTGCTAATATGGTTGAGGTTGAAGGCGAATGGCCGTTTCGCTTGCGATGATGACGACGACGAAGATGATAGTGAGAATCTGTCTTCGTTAGGAGATGGCAATGGGTAGTCTGTCATTTTCTGTGACCACCACTGCGCAGCAGCAGATTCATATTGGTGATTCATTGACATATATAATATATATATATATGTGTGTGTGTGTGTAAGAATGTTAGAGATGTCAACAGTGCAAGATAGGCTCAGGTATATATAGATCACAATAGATTTGAGAGTTGTAATTATTAAAAGGGTTTTGCGTGAGAGAAGAAAAGTCGTCAATCGAATCGATGTATTCTGTGCCAATAATACTTTGCACGGAAATAAATATTTTTTAAGTCCACGGAAGATTATAAAATTCTCCTACGTTATGTAGAGTATATATTGACCACAACCAGCCTCATAAATGTACGTATATATTATATCTGCGTGTGTTTGTAATTTGTATATGTGTGACAATTGAGATATAATAATATCTGTCCACCCGACTTGCTCTATATATATTATGTTATATATTGCATTTGCATTCGTGTTTGAATTTATCTCCTCACATTCCTCGTATTATATATGGGATTTGATTCCCTCGAACTCCTCCCCACCCTGTCAATCTTTATCTCTTGGCATGTGCTTTTTTAATCTGTTGATTGCTAAATTATTATTATCATTTATCACACCAAAAAAAACAAATCATAGTTGAACTCTAGCTGAGGAAAAGGCGTTAGATAACATCTTTTTATTCTGTTATCATATATGTAATACAACTGACATGTTGCACTTGGAAACACACAGCTTCGTGACATCTTCAGAAAGTGATTCCTTTGGAAATATATGTTGCAAGAACAATATTATAGACATATATGTACCGTAAGAATGTAATAAAAAAAGGTGGCTGATACACGTGAAGCTAACTAGAACCAAGCTTTTCCTGGCAAAAAAAAAAAATAATATATTTCAGATTAATATTGTCACAGATTTGATGTACAGGAGCAGCGTGCAACAGCCTGGAGACGAAGAACGCATTATGCTATAATATATCCAATGATATATATGCATATTATTATATATTTTTCCGTGGCTGTAAATATTGATTTGTTTACTCAATGTAGGAATTGTGAAAAAGAAAGCATAGGTAGTATTATCATCCAGGAACCACGTCGACCCAACAAATAGATTACCACCAAAAGCTCGTCTAATGAAAGCCCTTATGGTGTTTGCTTTTGTCATCAAGACTTTTTGTTAAATGCATACGTCTAAATAAAAATTTTGTACTTATGAATGAGCTCTATCTTGTTCTAAAGGTCAAAAGCCACTTCAACCGAAACTTAAATCAAAGGTAGCAACTCTGACGTTTGCAGAATTCCATATTATAGTTTAATTAATATATAATAATCGACTGAAATATGAAAGAATGGTGAATTGAGATTCCACCACCATAGTCGTAAACTGCAACAAAATCCTGAAAGAGTAGTTGTATGTAGTGATCGTATCAGCCAAAGCCAACCATCAATCTTATTAAAAACGCACACTTGCAACTTGCATAAATAATGTCCAATTTGTTTTAGGGTGAGCAAAACTATCCAGAAATCGGATTCCGATCCGGTATTCGGTTCTCAAAACCCGAAAAAACGGATTTCCGGTTTAAAAACCGGATCGGATACGTATAGTGGTTTGTCTAAAATCCGGATATCCGGTATCCGATATTATATTTAGACAAAAATAGACCAAAAAGAAAAATGAAGGTCCAAAAAGGAAAAAAAGAAGTCCTCAGGGAAGAATATTTAAATTTATATTATTTTATTATTGCAAAAAACTTTGTTAGATAATTGAAATTAAAAAAAACATGGAGATGCAAGTTAAAAAATTAATGTGAATTTGTGGTACTGTGCTTATTATTTATTATATAATTTGAATCATAAAGTCACATATTGTGTGAATTATTATGTGTAGAAATTCCTATACGAAAAATGTATTTTTTTTATTGTGATAAGAATATAAAAAAAATAATAAAATATATGAAAAATAAAATTAAAAACCGGATGCGGATATCTGTTTTAAAAATCCGAATAAAACGGATATCCGATTAAACCGGATCGGATATGAATATCATTTCTCAATATCCAAAAATTCGGTATCCGAATTTTGAATATCCGAAATTCCGGATATTCGGTTTTGCTCACACCTAATAGTTTGAATTCCATAATTCATTATGTTTCTTGAATTTAATTAGTCTGCAAAAATCTTATAACAAGGTCCACTTCGTAGGCCTTAAACTAGCCGATTAAAGCCCTGTAGTATCATTTATTCGTTGTTACTATTTCAATACAATGTCTCTTTCTCTCTCTCTTGAAGTTAAAACTTGATAATTATAATATAATGCAAAATCAACTCAAACACTTTCTTTTGCTACTCCACTCAATTTGATTAACAAAATTATATAAAAATAGGCATAAAAATGTCTCGAAAGAACTGCAGTGGTTCTGCTGCTGATATGTAATGTATAGATCTCCCGTTTATTTAGCAAAGCATATGTACATTGTACTTGTACACACCTAATAATATAATTTAAATATTCGTCATTGAACTGAATGTATAGATCTCCCGTTTATTTAGCAAAAATGACAATAACTGAGAAATAATATTAAATGCAAATTGAAGTTCTAATTAAGAATACTGACTTCCAAAATATCATATACAAGGGAAGCCAGTAGGTAGCTAATTATTATAAAAAATGTTAAATGTGGTGTTGACATATATTGGTGAAGTTAAGTCTCCACTTGGTCCTTGTTGGTCCCTCCATTGAAGGAGACAGAATCCAAGGCTGAGAGAGATGCCAAATATAGAATATAATATATATATATATATATATATATATAAACATATATATTAATTCTTTATCATATAAGGAAAAGTGTGATCTAAAAAATTTGCATGTCGAACCCCTGTCAGAAAAATTTTCATATAAGTGCTCGTTCGATTATGTGTACTATTTTTTCAGTCTTGACGTACCTTTCCGTATGTGTATTAAGTACAATGCCACGCGTATATATTGTACCCACATATGATACCTATATACGGTATATGGTACCTTAATGTGTGTTATATGATGTATTATTTTCTCACTGTATTACGTACCACGATATGTTTCCATATGGTACCTAAATGTGTGCCATGACGTACTTACGGCAGAACGGGTAGCAATGTGCAAAAATTTTATTCTGACAGGTACTTGCATATAACAAAAATCTACCAAAGGTCTTATTGTGAATTTTTTTATATAAATGGGTATTTATGTGTAAAGATCCCATTTAAAAATTATACAAATACTATTTTGTGACGACAGATTGCAGTAAGCATATGCATTTATTTGTTAAAAGGTATTGAGTTTTCTTTCTTGTTATTTTTAATGGAAAAGTTGTGTCCACTCGATGGAATCAATGGTGGACTATAGCTAGCCGACGAAATCATACAAATCGATTTAGCAGATTAGTTTAGGTTATATTAATGAAGACACTTTAACTATTTTAAGCTAGGTTTATTAATTCATTAATTAGATTTCAAGGATGTATTTTAGGGTTACTATTTATTACATATAATTCAAAAATATTGAAGTATTTTATAAGTATGTTCATGGCGAGAGTTGATGGTATTGAGTGGTTAATCTAACCTCAATCTATTTCTTGATGAGTCCGCAAGTTTCTAGCATCCTTAAACCGGACAGAGCACACCGAAAACGACTACCTACATCAACTATTAAAACGAAAAAAAACCGGCTATATATTTTTATATATATATATATAATATATATACATATATTGATAGGTAGCTATATAACTATATATATTGTGACGTTTTAACATTTCTTGTCAGGTTAAAAGAAAATCTTTGAGCCTCTCCACTGAATTTAGTTAAACGCTGGCGATGGTTCAACCGCACACATGGAGATCGATATCAGGGGAGAGTATTGAATGTGTTTTTTTTCTTTTCCAATATTAATGATTGCACTTTTTTTGTATTTTGTTGAAGCTTCAATTATGCATATTGTCAAATTGTAATTTGTATGATTTCTTGAATATAATTATCTCGGCGATGATATCTAATCCCTAACTTGTATTATCCAAGCCACTTTGTTCGTATTTTGTTTTTTCCAAACTTAAACTTCGATTTAACAAATAATACCACTTTCTTGTCTCCTTTTCATTATTGTGAGTATTTAAATCCGAGACAAAAAAGTAAAAAAGAATTACGCATGTATTTTGTGTATCATTGGCTATTGTGTAGTTGTCAATAACACAAACACAACATATACCCCTCTCTCTCTCTCTCTCTCTCTCTCTCTCAGACGGCTGTATGTTCCTCTTGTACGGACAGTGTTGAGAAGAACGGATAAACAGATTAACTGCTGGTAAGTATGGTTTGAGTTGAGATGTTATTACAACAAATGATCTTTCCTCCTTCAACAGTAATCTAAATCTAGCTATTTTTATTTACTAAATTAGCTTAGAAGAAAAACAAAATCGATCAGTTAAGCAATCACTCTCTTCCTCTCTTTCGAGCTTTTTCCTTCCTTGCTTTGATTCAATATATTGAGTAGGTTTAGTTTCATCATCAAGTATATAATTAAGAAAAATATCATCACTTGTATACTTCTTGTCCCAGTTCTGATATTTTGTATGGTTGAACTATTATTTTATTGCTGTTTTTCTGTGTTGTGGGTTTCTGAGTATTTTCTGTCTTTGGAACTGTTCATCTTCTGAAGTTCTTAGTTCAAACACATATATGTGTGTATTTATATATAAATATATAGATATATATATATATATACTACGTATATGTTTACCATGGAGATTTGGATGGGAAGCGTATATTTGAATGCGTTGCCATTACAATTACCAAATTAAACTAGAAAAAGGGAAAGCATTCGTACATGTAGAAACGAATGGATAAGGTGCTTGGTATTTTTTTTAGGTATTTAGGTCATTTGGGACACTGTTCAACTTTTTTCTTAATTTATCCTCAATTATTGTCCTTCCTCTCTCCTTTATGGTGTGCTACATTCCTCATATGCCGTTCACCTGCGAAACCTTTTCAGCTAAAAAAACCACAGATATTCGACATATACATTCCTATGTAGTACTTATACACCTAATTTGGGAATCATCTTCCCAAGTACTTTTTCATGAATTCTTTTAGGGTTTCCACTTACAAAAAAAAAGGTTCTGTTTATTTTCTTTTCTTTCTTTGCAGATATCACATTGAATCAACAAAGTAGTACTGTAAAGGAAAGACAATGCAGAGTTCACTCTTGAAAGAGAATCACCAAGCCATTTCCTCAACGAACTCAAAACCTCTGCCATGGAACAATAATAATGTAATAATGATAAGGTCTTCTTCGCAGGCTAATAATAACTACGAAAACAATGAGTTATTAGGTTTCGCAGCTCGTAATAATATTAATAATCATCATCAGCTAACTAATACTTCTGTCGAGCTTTCACCCTTTAATGGGAATCATCATCAGAAGAAGCAGCTGCAAGACAAAAATAGCAGCCTTCTTGTTGGTAAGGGAGAAATAATTATATTACGACTGATGATCATCACTTCACCGTTCTATCTTATTCTAGTACTATAGAAGTACATGCTAATTGTTTCCCTTCATCTTGTCTTAACATATGCTTCAGTTTTATAGCATCATTATCGTATTCGTATTATTATCTGTGTATATATGCATACGCCCTTTGACGATCAATATTTAGGTGATCATCGCCAATCATCGGCCATGAATAATAATCATAGAGAGAAGAATAAAGCTTCTGCTGCTGCTGCTGCTTCTCCTCCTTTTCTGATCAATGATATCGACCTTGGATTTCGTCAGCCTGCTACGGTATTAATCGCTCGACTCGATCGCCCTATTATTTCATTATAAGTCTCGAATGCGATATGTTTATATATATATTGATGTTGAAAATAAACTAAATGAATTCTTTTCCATGGTAATTAAATTTGCTGTTCCTCTAAAACACACTTGCATTGACACGTGATAAAAGGTCTCCGCGCCGCCGTACCTTCCTATCTCCGAGCCATATTGCTATGGATCAGTCTATTCAACTTATGCAGCAGCGGTAAGTTCGTATAATAAATTCTTCTCTATTCATTCACACATGCATTTATGCATATATATATATATGTATGTATATATATATATATATATGTATTGTTATTATTATTACAGGGTGGCCGTGTCATGTTACCAGCAGCGGCGGGCGACGGAGAAATGCCAATGATATTTGTGAACGCAAAGCAGTACGAAGGAATAATGCGGCGAAGGAAGAAACGTGCTGAGAGAGAAGCTGCCGAGAAGAAAATCCTCAAATTCCGCAAGGTACTATCATATACTAACACAACAAACACACACACACACACACACATATATATATATATATATATATATATATATATATGTGTGTATATATCGTAATTAAATGATTGGATCACACACCGCAACAGCCATATATGCATCTATCTCGGCATCTCCATGCGATGCGCCGTCCAAGAGGCAGCGGAGGTCGTTTTCTCAACTCGAAAAATAATGCAAACGCCTCCTCCTCCTCCTACTCAGACGACAATAAAGAAGGAGAAGAAATCCCTATAAAGTCCAAGGAAGGAGAAGAATGCCATGAGAAGAACCTAGTACTACTACCATGCCATAATAATAGAGATCAGGCGATTTATTCTCAGATATCATCACAAGTCTTTGATATCGCAACGAGGAGAAGATCCGTTAATGGTAATAATAGTTTGGGTCACAGCATGTTTGGTTTCGACATGAATCAGCACCACAGCGATATTTTCCGCTCGTCTATCCTCACTGCAACGACCTTCCCGCCGGGAATTGGGATTATTAATGTCTTGGATTCGGCTGATGGATATACTTGAGATCACCTGCTCGATTTTCCGACTTGCTGGTGGGCAAATCATTCTTGGCTAAAAGAATCATCATCATCACATCATCATCATCATCACCATCTACCTATCTATCTGTGCGGAGACTATGGAAACTTACCTTTAAGAAAAACAAACCATATTTGTGTTGGTTGTGTAATAATAAATAGATCTTGACGCTTGCTGTACATGTGCACTACTATGTGGAATGTGTGTGCATCAGTGTCGGTTTTGTTACCTTAAAAGGGGACAGAAACTCTGCTAGGAGCTCCTTTTGTCATATATGCATAGAGACAGAGACCGGGGAGAGCTTTTAAGTTGTGGCATGTGTATAACAAACACTCCTTGGCACTTATTTACAGTGGGTGTGTTTTGTTGTGTGATTTGCAGTTTGAATATTGTGATTGTGTATTACAATGGTATGAGAGTTTCTCATTCTATGTTTTTTTTTTTCTCACCGTATCCCCACTCGATCTGCTACCGATAATTACTTACTTTGAATACGATGAAAGTGTGGTCGAACAACAAATGGCAAAAAGAAGCAACGGAAAGAAAAAATTAACACATAGTACAACTCAAAAGCATCCAAGCATATCCCAATCGAATCCGTTTTTCTTCTGCGATAAATTTTCTTTCTATACGAAACAACACATAGACGGGCGTTAAGCGTGTCGGCGCCAATCGATAGGGAACAAATATTTATATTCTTAAATTAAATTTCAAAAAAACAAAACAAAGATATGTAGGTAGGTCTATTCTATCCCCAGCACTTTGATGTGAAAAGAACGACCCTGACACGTACCAGACGACAGTCCACCTTCCTTTGAATCATCAGACAGAACATTCCACTGAAGTGAATAATTAGACAAATCATATGTACCTGGCGAAAAAAACTGTAACCTGAAGTGGAATTTTCAGAGTACAGAGAGGATCGATGTCGAACTGAGTTGAGCTCGAACACGACCACAAGAAAGGGGGGACGCCCTCGGGCATTTGAGGCTTAACTCTAGTTATTACATCAGATGTGGCCTTAACATCGGTTAGATGAGATGTATCGTGCCAACCCACTTCGTTTGAAGAAGAAGCTGAGTTGGAGTTGAAGTTGGGTGAAACTGTGTCTGGGAAATCATGTGTTTTGATGTGAACTGAGACAGAATGTTCCAAGGAGTTGTGAATGGTCATGGTGAAGTTTATTTCGCAGGGAGAAGTGGAGAAGTCGTGCCTCACCGCTGAACGTGGGCCGTTCATTAACCACCATATGGGGCTCGAGCTAGCTACACTGTTTCAAGATGAGAATTTGGAATGTAAGGACTAATTGTGTAAATGTAAGAAAATGGTTATGGTCTCGTCTGAGCCAATAGAGTAATTAAACGAGGATTGAAAGGGGAACTTGCAGAGCGGTATGCAGTTTTTGCATATTCTTTCTCTTAAATATGAAATATTTTCGGGTTAACAAATACCTGCAGTAGCATGTGTAGTGGGAATAGATTTGCTTGGCATTTGGTGGCGAAGAATTACGGTCTCCTTGGGATTCTAATAGTAGAATGAAGTCGACCGTGCCTCCTCCCTGAGAATTTACAGATATTAAAAGAAAAAGGTGAATAATAAAAACAAGATAACTTCAAAGCCATCAAGATAATAAGCATTGTCTTAATTAAGGAGCGAAAGAGATTTCTTGTTAACCTGCTCTTTCGGTTTTTCTTGATGCAATCTCTCTTGATGATGAAAGAGAACAAAAGGTTGCATCGATGTGTCCAAGAATCCTGCAGAATTACCATCATCACTATCACCAATTTTTACCGAGGATGCATTTTCTTTGACAGTTCCAAGTGTCCTACAGTTCTGGACATCCAAGGAAACTTCGTTAGAGATGTAATAAATAAGGAAAAATATTTACACAAGAAATAGAGAAGTGGATTAAAACTTCCAAGGTATCAAAAGATAATGTACGGCAGAGTAACAATGTTTTACGTTGGCCACAGAAAAGCGTTGAGCAAACAGCAGGTGAAGGTAACGTAATGGTTATTTGATCAAAGCACAAAATTTAAGAACAAACCTTGAGCTTAAAAAAGCACGAAACGGCTTGACCAGCCATCAAATTGTTTAAAGAAACCCCAGAATCTATTGGTCTTAGAAATTCAAGTTCCCACTGATCTCCAACACAGGACAATTGTCGAATCTGAAAGCACTCAGAATTAGTCCTGTTGATGACATCCATTCGGACGAGAAACTCTTGCAAAGTGTAAGGACAAGGACTGGCATTGAATGACACTTCGACAGAAGGAAGCACCTGATTTGGTGGGAGTAAAATATCATGAACAATAATTTCAAGAATAATCAATTTGACATAGGAATATTCAATTGATTTCAGTTCATTCGTGAAATTTGGCAAACAAACTATGGCAACGTACATCGATCTCTATCAGAGAAAGTACCTCAACATTGTAATGCATGCGCAAAGTGCGGTATGTAATGACATGGGATTCCTCTTCCATTTCGTAGTAAACTGTAATATACAGTGAAATTCTTCCAGCTGTAGCGGCCCTAAACCAAAGGGGCAAAGTGAGTGGTTTGTCCCAAGATACTGCAACAGTCTGATTAAAAGATAAGAAGTTGAGTCAATTAATTGCCAGCAAAGCAAACATCTAGAACTAGTGAAAATACACTGACCTCGGGGAACACAAACACGCCATTTGCTTGTCTGGTGGCTTCCATATCTTCGCTAATTTGGGATAAGTTTTTCCCTTTCTTAAACTGACTGGGAAAATCCAAGTCCATCGACTCCTTATCTGAGAAGTTCAGGAATCTCAGAGGACTGACGCGAATCTTCAAATTCTGCCAACAGCATATACAGCAGATAAGCTAATATTTCTTCTAAATAACAATGTTAGGGAATATATAGGAAAATTTATAGAGGTCCTGAAATCCAGAATATGCATTAAAGGAATTGGAAGGCATAGCAATGAACCAACAGAACTATCCTACTGATGGAAACAAACAATAAATATGCACTCCAGATATTTGATTATTATATTGACTGGTCAGTGGTCACCGGCCAACTTCAAAACGCATATACACCAGATCATCTCAATTCTCACGGAGGTGTAGAATGATAGTAAAATGCGGCAACAATTATAGAAAAAACAGATCAAAATTTATATAATAATTATGAAGAGTATATACCTTAACAGATAGTTGTGATGGATTCCTCAACTCTAATGTTAGGCGACTAACATCTCCACAATAAACTGTTGCAGGTAAATTGTGAATGGTACCCTCAAGCCTGGGTAGACTCTGGATTTTGAGCAGGTTGTAGCAGAAACAACAAAATTTTCAATATATGATTATAGATGAGTATATAGCAGCAAATATAAACAAATAACGGATTTACAAAAAAAAAACATGAGACCTTTATGACCAAGAACTGGAGGCTATCTTTTGCAGGTTGTTTTCGTTTCCTTTTCACTTTAGCAGTTTTCTTTTTCATAACATCCGAATTAAAATGGTGAATGGCAATCACTGAACCAGAAAGTCTCCACCTTATCCCTACTATTTTTAGCGTGCCTTCTGTTTTGGGAGTGACTGTTAGCTGAACCTGAAGAGCACAGAGAGAGTACACGTACAATAAGACAACTGCATCTTTGCCAAACCCTCTTTTTCTGTGAAAGTAGTTTCTCAAGATATACCTTTAACAGATATCCCAGAACATAAATTTCACAAATAACCAAGAGACAGAAGGGCTTACACATATAGTTTTCGAATATACTTATATTACAAAGAAAAAAATAATATTATATACATCGGTATCATGCCTACCAGAAGGGTTTCACCTCCTTGCATTGAAATATCAGCTTCTGACAAAGTATATTGATCTGTATCTAATATTAATTCCCTGTGATTTGATAAACATGCAATCAGAAACTGAGAAGGCGAAAAATTTCAGGAATCATACAAGGTCAAGCAGACCTTTTGTCATACCCACTAGCAGATACAGCTCTCAGAGCCTTGTCTTGTGGATTATCAATGAAAGGGTCGTCTATATCTGCATTGTATGGATTGCACTAATCAAAGTTATGCTGGATCAGCTACTAGCGATGGATTCAAATAAGAACTTAAATTGAATGATGTAAATATTAATATCTTGTGTGTTCGTCCTTATCTGTGTTAAATGAGGATAGTTTAAAACATAAATGATCTCAAATTTCATAAAATGTCTACATTTAACCTCAGAATAAGAGCCGATTAGCTTTGAAGGAGTACCTGAATCAGTTTGGTCGTACTCGACGTAGTGCTTGCAAATTAGGGAAATACTTGAGATAGATATAGGAATCTGAAGCGGGTTTCTAAAACTGACATCCACCTTAATGGCCTCTGTGAAATATATAGAGGGAATAAATGTAGGCAAGCGGACATATATATTATCAACAAAGCAGAGAAATCTTGTGCCCTGAGACACCCATATTATAAAAACTCTGATAAGTAGGCCATGGTTTTCTTTAAATGGCACGAAATGTATGTCCACTCAGTTTACATCACTAAAATAACCTTCATACCTCCAGCAACACAAACATTTGACTGTTTGAACTTCTTCAGTGAAGCCTTCGGTTGTGAATCTAACCAGTTAGTCTTCACGGCTGACGGCGAGGGAATCATGTCCTCCTCTAATGATCGCCACAAGTTTTCTTGAATACCAGCCTAATTTTGTAATCAAGTATCAATCTATGATAGTGAAATTTAATAGATGGAAGTATGACCAGACCGAACTAGGTCTAGACCTTATGCCAAAACATCTAGGTGTGACAGACCAATAGATTCGAATTAAGTGAATTTCAAAATGTTAAGGATAGCCATAAACATATTGAAAAAATTGCAATGTCGTTTATACAAAAAGGCCATGTCAAACAACCCATCACTTACAGCTGTTGCAGATGCATACGTACGACGATCTTCAAAAACCAGTTCAGTGAAATTGAAGTTAATAACAGGCAACTGAAGCCTTAAGACCTCAAATGTTTTTCCTGTTTCCTACATAATCAATATGAAACAAGTAAGGCAGCTTGACACTAGAGAGCTACCATCACTGCTTACAAAAAACGCTAAAACTTAAAGACTTTTATTATGTGCATAATATACCAATATTAAAGGAATCAAAGTTATCCACAGAATGTTGTAAGGAATTAGGATGAAATTGAAAAACAACTGCAAATGACATGAAGATTCCTGATGGTCATATCAAAAGAACAAAAAGGAAGACCTAGCTGCAAGGAACTGAAAGATGTCATAAAAGCAAAGTTGAGAATAACAACAATAGCTAGGAAGATCAGTTCTAGCACTTATAGGAGCCAATAAAACCCTATTGAAGAGATAAGGGAAGTCACAGAGTAATACCACGAAAACTAAGATAACACGCTTTCAGGAACCTGAATAATTCGGAAAGATTCATTCAGAAACAACTCCTGAGTGGCCTTAGATTGATGACCACATGCGATAACCTCTAGGACATGTTTCATAGCTTCATCAAACAATCCCAGAAATGCATACCACCTGAAATATTCTTGGAATCAGTATCATGCAATTCTAACACAAAAAATTGGCTTAGGAGATTAGAGAACTACAGAAGTTTACTTTCCAATATGAAAATGAATGTGATCCCTGATGCGGCTCCATGCTGTCCCATTAAAGACACTTAGAGCAGCTTCATATGTTCTGATAGCATGTTTTATCTGATGAAAGGAAAGGCCATCTTTTTAACATCATATCCAGAATAATGTTGGCCCCGAGGATAACTACTGCAATAGAATAAGAACCACACCTGATCACATTTTTTGTATATGTCACCAGAAAGAACAAGATGAAATCCATATTTCCTAAACATTGTTGGTCTTGATAGCAAGTAGCAATAAGATGCTTGTTCAAGCATCACGGCGGTGTGCAGCGGCTCCTGCCAACCAAACATTTGGATAAGAAAAATGCCATTTTCCCTCTAGTTTATTCATTACATTTTCTGGTATTACCTCACAAGGAATTCGGAAATAGACAGCTGCAGCATCTTTGTATTGATCCCTTGCTTTCGACATTTCAGACCACCAAATACCACAACGTGTAGCATTACGCCAGCCAGGGGGGCCTAATTTCTGAAGGTAAACGGAACATGTGTAAGCTTATGTATATGCACCATGAACATAATTCTTATACGGTGGATGGATGTAGCAAAGAATGTATTTCCAGTCGTTAAGATCTCCGCGGAACGAAGTTACTGAAATATTGTAAAACCTTAAATCAAAATTTTGAACTCACCAAATAAGTGCTGAATGAGTTTTCCATGCAGTATTCAGAATCTTTTCTTGACTGGTCCAACATAAAATAAGCAAGCCCCATTATCTCCTGCTTGAGAAAATAATAACATGGCAAATTGAATGATAGCACAGAGAATACCAGAACAACATAATCAAACAAATAAACTATACATGACTATTAAATAAAATCTGGACCAGGAACCAGATTACCTCGAGAATCTCACACATTATAAAGCAACGCCTTACTAGAAAGAGAAAAATGGAATAAAATGAACCTGAACTCCGGCATAATGTTTCCAAGCTTTGTCAAGCTTGTAATCCGTAGAAATAAGTCGATAGTTTGACAAGGCAAGTTCATAGTCTTGTAACATAAATGCATAATCCCCCAAAACTCGTATCTGAGACTCCGTAGAATTGTAGGTGTACCTTCAGTAATGATTAATCAAACTAAGTTACAAAAAGAAATGGAGGGGGGTGGGGGAGAAAAGTGTCTAGTCTAACAAACAATAAGGGTAGACATAAATCCAAAACATACATGGTGCCTTTGGGATTGTCCAGTGCATCTTCTTTTCCTTTCCTCCACCACAAGTTTTTAATTTGGTTTCTAAAACCCTTCCTAGTGGCTGCAACCTAGATAAGATAAATGATGAGGCCAGGAAGATCAAAGACAGCAAATATTTGGTATGGAATCACCAACTATTGAGTGGGTATAGTTAGTCACAGTGAGACGAATGAACCTGCTGATTAAGTACTCGAATCTTCATCTCCATCTGAGGAATGATGTGTTTCGATGCAAGATCGTGCGTTGTACTTCTCAACTGAACAAGATTTAAACATACCGACTGATCACAATTGTGTATAATATAAAATTTTCCCAAAAGGTAGCATATGATGGCATTGAATTGAAGGAAATACCTCTTCGATATCATCCGCATTAAGCCAACAACCAAACTTCTGGTTACTGGAGGTTTTATATTTCTGAAGCAATACGCATTGACTATGAGAAGTGAAACAAAGACACATATGTCAACATCCAATTTAGCCTTACATGAGATGCCCATGGATAATCGTAATGTTCTTCAACACCATCTGTAGATGAGTTTATACAACACAGGCGACAGTCATTTGAGCCAAACGTGCTCCTCATTTCTGATAAAATCCCAGTAGCTCTGCACATAAGGAAACCGTGAACATTTCGACATAACCGAAATTGTTCAATCATCTCAACTATTGGCACAAAAGAGGACAGATTCACCCTGGAAGTTTATTTTTAAAGAATAGGCACTTAAAATCATCCACTCACACAAGTAACTCATTCACTAGTGTGTTAAGCTGGAAAAATGGAACGAAAATATCTGGTGACTAGAACAATGTAACACATAAATCAAAAACGAGTTACAACATTATAGATCTATTTTCATTTAGCCTGTGGTAGTGATCTTCATCCACTGTCATTGATATGTTACTAATATGTTCAAATTGTTCCTGGGTGAATAGATTGTTCCCTTGACAGCTATTTACATTCAATTTTTAGTTTTCAAGTGAATTCGAATCTGAACAGATGAAGAAGGAGGAGAAATATTCTACTCATAACTACTGATATATTGTGATATGTTCATATGATGTGAAAATAAATTTAAGAAAAAGGTGGTAATAACATACTTCTCTGGTGAGCCTTCCTGATTGTCATGTACCAACAAGAAGTATTTCGAAATATTTGGATCCATAGCACCGCTGTTTAGAAGAGTGGGCAACTGGTTTGAGTTGAAAAGATCGACAAATTTTCCAACAGGGTCTTTATCCCTTGATGAGACAGCAACAAGACCTATAAGTGTGCCAGCGACATACAAAAACAAATGTAATCAGTCCAACGAAATACTAATTCCAAGCAGTTATCAACAAGAATCAATGCTTACATGCCACTGGGTGGTCAATGGCTTCATGTTCCGCGAAAGAAACAGCATGCACGAGCTCTTTGTTAAAACTTTCAAACCAAGATGGCACAGATTCCTGCATCGAGTCTGTGTGTGCAAGTTAATCAGTTGCTCATATTCCTTGCAAAATAAACTCCAAATATATATGTGTGTCGCCTACAAATAACTAATTGACCAATTAAGGCCTTTTTTTAATACGAAAACAGCAGTGGTGGGACAGAGAACCTTTCACCTAAAGCTAGTTAGTTACCACAGAAAAAGTATAACAAACAAAAGCAAAATGCATAATTCAAGACATTTAATTGTCGCATTTCCGAGTAGTGCGCTGACTTTAGCATATACATGAGAGTTCTAGCATAAAATTGGGACGAATTTGCAGCTTACTCATACTTGTGGAGTCAATTCTTGGTGGATGTGAACATAAGTCATCGATGTCTTTATCTCCAGCATCAATAATAACTTGTTTCAACCTTTCCTTTACAACCTAGACGCAACAAGATCAAACAAAACAAATGAAATCATTCTCCATTTCAAATCTATCAACCCAACTCTTAAGAAGATTAAATATAAAAATAAGCAGTCGCATACATATGGAACTGCACACACACACCCAAAAAATAGAAGTACTATCATTTCTAAGCTAGTAAATCTGGAACATGAATATGGACAATGCCAAGCAGAATTAGTAAATCTAAAAATTAAAAAAATGTGTTGCAACCAAATAAAAATTTTACGCACCTGGATATCACGTTGCCTAATCTCCGATGGGGAAAACAATCTCATTCTGAATATCCGTAGTCTGTAAGGCTGATCACTCGTCCTCACCGGCACTGTTTGATAATCAAGTTTAGGAATAAAATCAAAGAGCAAAAACTCAACCACTAAAACCAACTCAGCTACAAAAACATTCGCGCGTTGAGCTCATTATGCCAGTACCGTCAATGTTATCGAATCTACAGAAGGGAGCGAGCAATTCGATCAACGAGAGATTGTTCTTAAGGCAAGACTCCTCTACTAGCGGCGTACTGAGGACCATGATCACCGGCGCGATGTCGTCCAATAACATCCCTCCAAGCTTCGTATTCGTCGGATCCGGCATATTAATCGCGCCTTTGGGTTCGATAAAAGCGATTCACAGAATTTTTTTCGATTTCTTCTTCTACCGAACGACGCAGATGGCAACGATGAGGTGCTTGCTTCACATTGACTCAGCTGAAGGATGTTTGCAGAGCTGACACTGTAGAGAATTGGGCTCATTTAGGCCCAATTTTCTGGAATCTATTGGGCCAAATAAGCCCAGTAGTTTAATTGGATAATCTCTCTCCTTGATTTTAGATCCACTAAATTATTTAGCTTGGGCATGTATCACACAGGCTAAAGTTCAATTTTCGTCCCAATATTCTTTACCCTCCGCAACTTTCGTCCCTAATTTATTTGAGGTAACAATTTTCGTCCTCATACTTTTTATTATCAACAATTTTAATCCTTATTCTCAATTTCCGTCATTATGCCGTTAGAAACTAACGTTTATTAGCCACACTTAAACATAAAGAACAAAAAAAATAAGAAACACCAAGTACGACGCCATTTCTCCCAATTCTGAAGATGATAACCTAGCAAGAATGCACATCTTCTCCAAGCTCGCAACCTCATACCGCTATCCCGACAGGCTTCCCATATCACGACCTTAAATTCGGATTTTTGCAAGGTTTTTTTTCATATCTTTTTCTCCATTGAAAAAATCTGCAACCCTAATTACCGTCAATTTTGTATTGTTTAGACTACAATGAGTTCGAGTTCTTCTTCTAGTTTGAGGGACTATAAACCACCTTGTCGTTTCGAAAGTCCATTTTATACGCGTCCTCCCAAAGTTTTGTGGTTGTGGATTTCAGCTCCCGACGTTGTCATCATGTACCCTCGAAATCCGGCCGAAGATACCAAGCTTGTCCAAATTATGGGGTATAAATTGATTTCGTGTAATATTATAACTTGTATCACTGTTTTTATATCGCTGCCTCACAATTTTGTTGCTTTTTTTTTTTATGTAGAAGGCGAGTTCTTGTTCTAAATTTGAATGGTGGATGAAGACTTTTGTGAGAGATCAAAATCTGTGATTCTTAAGCTTCTTAGGATGATTTAGCGACTTGGAAAATGTATTAGATGATGACAGATTTGGCAACAAAGAGAGGCTGCCATACTTGTACTTCACAAGAGGATTGAAGAATTAAAAGCCGAGATGGAAAAGACCAAAGAAACTCAGCTCCGTGTTTGTATATCTGATTGAAGCTTACGAGAGAAGAATTAAGTTTTTGTATGCCTTAGTCATCACTATGTTTGTATTGTTTGCTATGATGTCTTTATATTTATGAGCTACTCGGCTCTATGTTGTTGTACTGAGTAATTAGTTCTAGCATCAATTGTGGTAGTTATTGCTTATTGGAGATCTTTGGGAATTGAGTATTCATTACGAAATTGATATAACAACCATTTTGCTGAAGTTTTGCTTGGATGATGAGTAGTCAAATCTGATGGCTGGTTGATTTTTCTTTAAAAGAGTAATGAATTCAAAATGCTCCCCGATCCAATTACATTCGAGATTAATCAAACATTGAGCATTGAATCAGATCAATAGGTTTAACTGATCAAAGTAACGAAATTATCGGTTTTTCTCGTGCATCAAGTATCATTGAGTTGAAGGTCTCGCACATATTGTTTAGCAATATGTCACACTTTGAAAAGGGACTGAAATGTGACCTTGTCCAATGACTTGGCGACTTCTTGACAAGCCATTGGTAAGCTTTTTCGTCGATTTCCTTCAATTCTTGCATTCTCGTGTTGAACTCCTCAATTCTCGTGGCTCTAGCTGCAGCCCATAACGCTATTTTGATCGCTCCACCAGTAAAACCATCTCTCTTCATGTTACTGTGTAAATGTCTAACACAAAATCTATTTTCTACGTCAAAAAGCACATCCTCGAAAGCTGGAATCAGACCTTTCTGTTTATCACTCATGAAGGTCCATTTGTTTTGTTCTTCAAATTCGATATCATTGTGAAGCAATGTGAGAAACCAAGCCCAACTATCCTTTGTCTCGGCCTCAACAATTGCATATGCTATTGGAAAAATATTATTGTTGGCGTCTAGCCCTACGGCCGTCAACAACTGACCTCCGTGTTTTCCTTTCAAGAAGCATCCATCAACGCCAATCACAGGTCTGCACGCGCTTTTAAACCATCTTTGCATGCCTTAAAGCACATATACAATCTATGAAACCTCTTTCGGCTAGTTCCTTCATCATCCACAAGTTTCATTATTAATGTTGACCCCGGGTTGGTTCTTAGAATTTCTTCACAATAGTCTCTAATTCTAGCAAATTGTGATTCCATTGTTCCTTCAACCTCATCCAAAGCAAATCGTTTTGCCCTGTAAGCTTTTGATTTTGATAAATCAATTCTCATAGTCGCGCTTAACTCGCTCCGAAATTCAGCGGTTCCCAATTTTGGATTTCTTTAAACTTCTTCATAAAAGTTTTCGCCAACCATCTTGATTTGATGCTCATGTTGTTGTAATTCCATCCACATCCACTGTGCTTGGGGTTATAAGTTCTAACCTGCCACAAATGGTCATCCCTCACCTTAACCACATACACGACCCATTCACATCCTTCATTTCTACACTTAGCTCGAAGTCTCGTGGCGTCGTTTTCGTGAACATCACAGTCATCCCCCTTCTGAAACAATGACTCTCAATCGCAAATTTTGCAATCTCTCTACTGTCGAAGGTTAATCCTAACTTAATCTGGGGATTCTTTCCCTCAGTACGAGGGTTGAACATTGGGTATCCATTCTGACCATCATCATCAGAACCCATTTCAGAATCCAACTCATCTTCACTAGCAACACAATCGACATCCCCCTCTTCATTTCGCATCATATTGGATAAACCTTCAAATATGTCTATACCTGTTAAGATGGACTTGCCCTTAACTTGCTCTTGCCCAAACAACCCCCTCTCGTCGTCTCCCATTTCGTAGTCGCTTTCGTGAAAAGCATTCTCATTCATAACCACACATTCATCGATTAAGCGACTTTCTTCTTGAACCTCGTATAAATCTTCACCACCAGAATCATCCATCTTGTTCGTCTCCTTCACTCAATGATATGTTCAGTTACGGTTTGCAAGACTTTTTAAAGATTTTCTCTTCTGTATATTTTCATTTACTTACGCGTATTTTTGTTAACGGAGTCTTTGTTTTATTAACAGAAAGCAAGTTAGGGACTGAAACTATCGACAATTTAGAATACGAGGACGAAACTTGTTACGGGTAAAAATATAAGGACGAAAATTGTGAAGCGTACAAAATATAGGGACGAAAATTGACATTCTGCCTATCACACACAAGGGGTAGGATTATTACCAACTTTGATAGGGATAGATATCATATATTCTCTATGTCCAAATGTTTTTTTGGATATTGGGAGTTGGTACCAGAATTAAGAAACTGAATATTTTAATAATATATATAATTAGAAGGTAAAAAAGTGTATATATTGACGTCTTTTAACAATATTTAATATTATTATATTGATTGTTCCTGAATTTTTTTTTTGCTAAATAAGGAAGTGAACAAAAGATGTGGGATGCCCGAGTTAGTAAAATGTATAAAATAATTTGGAACCGTGAGAGTTCTTGATTTTATTTTCTTACAATTTCTGAAATTGGAGATTCGGATCTGTAAGAACCACACAATGCTAAGACTAGAATTAGGGATTAATCAACACTTG
Source organism: Craterostigma plantagineum (assembly GCA_027422505.1). NCBI lineage: Eukaryota > Viridiplantae > Streptophyta > Magnoliopsida > Lamiales > Linderniaceae > Craterostigma > Craterostigma plantagineum. The sequence continues at coordinate 1,285,152 of JAPQWV010000093.1, forward strand.
AATTCAATCGCACAGAATTTTCACTCAGTTTTGTTGCAGGTAAAGGAGAGAATAAAGGTGAGAGGGAGGAGAAGAATTAGGAGAGAAGAAGAAGAGCAAGGTGAAGAGAAATAGAATACTTTTTGCTTAATCCTTCAAATCGTTCCATACATTGGATAGGCTCTGACATTCTAAAACAACCATAACAGAATCCAACATTAATTATTTGTCGTCAGAGATGAATTTTGCTGAGCTGGCTGCTTCACATTTTCCATCACTTGGGTTGCAAAACTCGTTCAGTCCATTCTCTGCTTCAAGCCCATAACTATCTTGGGGTGTTCCTCCAAGCGGCCCATTACCTATATCAGTTGAATTTTCTGAATTTGGGATCGGATCATTACCAACTTGGACGGGGAAATTTCAGCTTCATTTTATTTCTTAGAATATCTTGAAATTGGACAGAAGTAATCTGCCATAGCATGTTTCGACTAATCGCAGTCTGAATCGATCGTAACCCTCATTATCATATTCATAGCTGTCAAGGAGTTCAAGTGAAAATAGCAGTTACTCGACATTGTAAATACAAGAAGATGAAAGAATAAATCCCTGAACCCTCAAGAAGAATACATCAACCGTCATTACAACATCCAAGAAAGGGAAGAGCTTTCAGTTTGATCTTACATCAGATTCCAGCAATTAACATGAGCTATATAGTTAGTTCCAACTCTGTCATTTCACAACCAAAGATCCGAAATTCACACAATCAAAAGCAGCAATCGCAATCGAAAGGGCAAAGACTCGTGCCTCCAGCGTTTGGATTCCCAAAACCCAGTTCTTCTTCGGTGAACACACTGAATCCGTCGGCAGTTTTCTTCCTCGGCCGAGAATTCAGACGATCGTCGGAAGGTAAGGCGGCGCCTTTCGAGGTCTTCGTCTTCTTCCTAACATCCTTTAGAGGGTTCGTACTATTAAGGTTGTTCGAACTGCTGCTGATTGATACTTTGGAGTACGATTTCAAGGCTTTCGTATCTTTTTCTGGTTTCTTCCTCTTCTTACAGGCAAATATTTCGTCAATCTCTCTACCAATTTTACCGCACTTCTTCGGCTTTGCTGCGGCGGCCTGCGCTGGAAGATCGGTGGTTGGCGGCGGCGACGACATTGATTTTTCTTGAGAAGGTTGGTTGGAGGAAGAAGACCAAAAGATGAACCCTAAATTGACTTCTTAAATCTTAGTGAGCTCGAAAAAAATGGGCTGAAAATATATTTATTGGGCTACATTTGAAATATATTAATGCTCTAGGACATTCTCTAGACAAGGGACATTCAAGAGATGAAGTGTGTGGTTTCTTTCATCAAAAAATCAAATATACCTTCGTTTACTTTGATTATCATCCAATCAAATCACTAAAATAGTATGTTAACCTTTAACCTCTCATCCCACCAATTCTCACGCCCAGCTTCTCTTTTTTTTTTTTTTTCTAACTCTCTTTCTCTTACACACACAATCTTTCTCCAAAAGAAAAGGAAAGAAAACCCTATTCGTCGTTTTGACCCATCCCATCTCACTCTCAACATATTTCCTCTCACCCTTTTTTGATCTTCTTCTCCGACGTAAGAATTGAAGAAGAAACAAAACATAGATAAAAGCGAATAAGAAAGAAAGAGGGGAGAGGAAAATAGAATATATACTACACCTAACCTAAGACAATGGATTCAACCTCGGACCAACATGACCCAAATAAACCCAACATCGTCATGGGCTACCCATCCATGGACAGGTACCACCACCACAGCGTCGTCGTCGCCGGCCAACAACAAATCTACTGCTCCCCACAACCTCCGCCCGCCGCCGTCCCCGCCTACCCCTACGCCGCCGCCCATTCCTTCCACCACCAGCAACAATACCTGGCCGCCGCGAGCAGCAGCAGCAGCAGCAAATACCACCAACCCCAGCCGGCGAGAATAAGCTCCTACGCCCACGGCCACCCCCAATCCTACCGCCACGGCGCGAGCGCCGCCCCCATACACCCGCCGGCGGCCGGCTACTACAACTACCAGCCCAGCTACAAGCACCTAATCCCGGAGAACGACTCGTCCAGCTTCGGCCGAATGATGCTCACGCTCATGGTGGTCCTCATCGCCAGCATGTGTATGATGAGCCTAGTCATGTGGTTCCTCTTCGGCACCTACGTACCCGATTTCGAAGTCTCCTCCCTCGACGTCAGAAACTTCACCATGGCCGGCGACGCCCTGTCGGGGATATGGAACGCCAACGTCTCCGTGAGGAACATGAACCACGACCTAATCGTGCAGTTCGAAAAGGTGAGGTCGTCGGTCTATTACAAGGAGGTGCTGCTCGGATTCTCCTCGTCCCAGCCGTTTCAGGTCGAGGGGATGAAGCAGTACGAGGCGGCGCTCAGCGTCCCCGCCGATCAGAACCCCAATCGAGGGGACGGCGAAAGCAGCAGCAATTTCCAGAAGGTTCGAAGCTGGCTTTTGCCGATCTTGGAGAAGGACAGGGCGAATGGGTTGGTTTACTTCAGCCTTAGGCTGGCCGTGAGGGCTAATTTCACCTCGCCGACGCTGGTTTATAGGAGGGATAATATGAGGGTGATGTGCGACGATCTTCCGGTGAGGTTGTCGCCGGCCGGCGACGGAAAGTTGGTCCCTGGGTCGTCTCATCCGTGTCTCATACGAATTCGCGATTCTCTGGTGAGTGTTGATTTTTGCCCGCCGTGAAAATATATTGCTTTAATGTGTTTTTTATTTATTGCAGGAAGATGATGATGGGCAAAGCATTTAGCTTGAGAGTGTATATATATATATTTTTGGATTTTTCCATGGTAAATGGTAATGGAGCTGGAAAATATAAATATTATATATGTATATATATATGTGTCTGTGTGTGTATTTCATGGTGGGCAAAGGAAGGAAATGCATAACAAGTACTCAGGTGTCTTATATCGGAGTACTCGTCTTTAGAGCAAATTTAGGATTCAATACGATAAGCAACTTATTTTATGTACCTTTTGATTTTCTTCTTTCGAAAGGAGTAGGGAAAAGAAAATGTCGTATTTGTGCGGACGCAAACCGTTGTACCTTATTGTTACCTTGTGAAAAATGAAACTACTTAAAATGAAACTACTTAACCCAAGACAAAAAGAGCATTTTTTATCCCCAATGCGGATTCTTTTTATTTGTGATTTAATTTTAATTATCTCTGATTATTTGTTAGATCATATATGATAATGTTCTGTATATTCAGACTTCAGAGTATTACCCTCGAGATAATGAATTTAGCATGGAACATACCTTGGACGAGCTCAGTGTTGCGAAGATCTTACTGGGAATTCTTAGATGGGATGAAATTGAGAGATCTTATAGCATATGGGGCAATAAATCAAAACATCACAGTTGAATTAGATAACATTCAGTTAATACAAACAAAAGGGGCATAGATCTAAAATGCAGCAAAGCAAAACGGTGAGGAGAACTTACACAACTGGAGAAAGAAATGCTGTGTAAGAATCTTTACCGTCGTACTTCAAACCTTTTAAGTAGGCGCCACGACGTTGTTTAAGGGAAAGAGTCGAGTTTGGGACACCAAAACAACACGTGCTTGCTGGAAATGATTTGCTTTCTTTAGCTTGAAGAACCGAAATGTCTTTGGCTGAATCCAAGCCGACATTCAACCCAATCGATGTGGGCTCAGTTATAAAGCTGCAGAAATGTATTACGAATAAATCCATCAGCTATTCTGAGCTCGAAAAGTTACATCAATAGAGTTGCAAACAGCTTTTTTTTATTGCTTTCTAATTAAAAATTGGAGCCGACTGGTTTACCTGACTTGAAAGTCACTCATTTTCGAGCACATGGCATGGCAAATGGAAGAGACTACCCAAGGAGGAATATATGAATCTCTAATCTCAGCGCTGTAGCAGACGCCTGAAGATGAATCGCCGACTGGTTCGCCGAGCATGTCTGACTCGGTTTGCTTCTCGGGCTTGGAATTGATTCTCCTTACCTGTTTGCACCTGACCTGCACAATAGAACTTTGGCTGATTGCTAAAAACAATCATGTGATATAACATCTTTCTGTAATTTAAATTTGACTGAAAAAATAGACGAAAACTGCAAGAATCATAATCTGGTTGCATCATATTTTTTTCTTAATGTCGTCGTTACGAAAAGCAGCACAAAAGTTTTGGAGTTACCTCAGGGCGCGAAAGAGCAGCATTTTCAAAGGGTACTGGTGAATACAACATTGGGACATCATCACCGGTCAAAGAGGAAATGAAAAATCTGAAAACAGAAGAAATAAGCTTCATTCATAACGAGATAATTTTTCAAATTTTTTTGGTGGAGGAGTTGAAGTAATCTAAAACCAAACACCAACCTATAATTTAAGAGAATATCATATAACGCATTTATGTTCTTGTTTCCAGAAATCATCAATAAAGATTGCGGAGTGTTATCAACTGCAGTGGTCTCCGTAACTCTTCGAGTCTGCATTATTCATAAAAACTTTCCAGGTTAGTTGAGACAAATAAAGTACAAGACAAACCCCTTTGTACCAGAGTCAGGCAAAAAATAATCTAGACCACAATCAGTGGTAAAAAGATTAACATTTTTCTTAAAGAAAGTGGAACACGAAGAAAAAAAGGTAATACCTGGCCAAGGTTATGTTTCTCTATTTCAGAAAGTTCAACAAGATCATCTTTTGTAACTTCTTCAACTTTAAATCTGCATAGAGGCATTGAAAACGACACATCCTGCAACACAATATAAACTTAATTGAACGAAGTATGTTCTTGCCAAACAAAGAAAGACCTTACAAATGAATACTACAAGAAATGTGAAAAAAAAAAAATCGAGCACTAGAACAAATAAATAATCGATAAATATACATCTTACCTGTTCCTTAAGAAGTGCCCTTAAATTTCTCGTTGATTGAGATACATAGGCATGGCAAGAGCACATACTTTCTTTGGCACTATTGGATGCGGCAAACATAACTACGAACTGGGTAGCGCAGACTAACAATATGAAGATTAAATTAATTTTCCTTATAGTAACAAGATTGAAACTCACATTAAGTTTCAACGCATCACAATAAGTGTATTTCAGTCAGACCTCAGGATGCAGAATATTACCATAAAAGATTTCACAAGTTCTCTTCCGAAGCATGTAGTAAAGACTTCGAAATGAATCCTCCCATGCTTCGTGCCGTTTAGTTAGAAAGTCTGTTTGCCCTTTTATCGATAGAGCAAATTAAAGAATAAAAAGAAATGAAATTTGCAAATCTCGTTAAAAAGCCTCCACAACTATACCTCCAGGGACGGATGACAAAGCTGAAATAGCTGCATGCGGTATACATGATTGAGGATGCACCCAAGAATTCACAATCCCATGATTTGTAGCACGGCTAATTGAGGTAGGCTCAGACAGACAGGTCATATTTTGGTCAGGGAATCCAGCATGCGTAAACGGGGAGACTGCATTCGAGGTACAATTTATTAACCTGTGAAACCTGCACAATCAACAAGTTTGATCATCTTCAGAAGAACCTAGAAGGAAGATAGGGACCGAACACAAACTATGATAACATCAAAGGAGGAGGGATTCCCAGCAAGAAGTAGTCTATCAAACTTAAAACTGAAATAAAGAACAAATGATAAAGAACAAGTATAAAAGGAGCATATCCAATCCAAAGGGATGTACACGTTATGGACAGTCAACTCTTACTGCAACTATTCGCACAAAAGTAGAATCCAGGCCACACAACTCTTACCCAGCTTACACCACAGTTATCCTGGTTTGGTTTTGGCTATTATGTGAATTTAAAAACAATAATTGACGCTAAAAACCTGCTGTAACAGTACAAATGATTGGGCTGTTTCATTATGAATCAATGTCGACCTCACATGCTTTCAAACAAAACATTACAAACTATATATTTAATCAAATTACCAGTATTCTTACTAATAAATGATAATCTTTAGATAATGAAATGGTTCTTAAAGCTCACCAATTCACTGAGGATGAACACATAAATCTCATTGTTGTTTTTAGAGTCAAATCTAGCGGAATACGTCGACAGTTTATGTGTATTTCTGAATCAAATTGTTGCATCATAGTAGTTCCTGTCCCAGTACTAGAATCTGGGAGAGACGTTGAAGCAGCATAAGGTTCGCAGGTAACCAGTCCTTTCAACGCTATACCCTGTATACGGGCATTACTTTGCATTAGACACTTCGAATATTCTTGAGGAAGAGATTTTAGAGGGAAATGTACCATATCAACAGAGTCAAAACTGTTTGATTTTTGACCCCTTAGAGATAGCTCCCTGACACTCTTAAAAGTATTATTATTGAGCTTATCAACACCATCGACAGCTTGGCCTGAGAAGTCACTTGTGGCGTCACTAGAAAATGTGTCATCCGGACTTCCACCCATGCACATCATAAATTGTATGAATTAAGGTTGTTCAATTGCAAAAATAGAAAGAAAATCTTTCAGAGCAATGTTCAATACCGCAATCTTTGCGCTGGGCGAATCCCATCGAGGTCCGTAATCGAAGTACTGGAATTCTTCAAGTCACCTTGAAACGTTCCAGAAACATTTTCCTGCATTGACGTGAAATTCCCAGTGTCTCACCACAAGACGATATTCATAAATGGAAAAGAAGTGTAATATAAACGATGCCACGTCACAAATTAGATGTGCAGATACGAAAAATCTATTGACCTTAAGACTTTCCTTTCTTAAGAAAGGCCGTCTAGTTTTAGTGATCGGATAATGTTCATTCATCCTCGAGAATCGTGGTGCTTTGACTGAATCGGACTTATCCAATCCAGAAGCTGTTCGATTAGCAGTCCTGAAGGATGAAGACAATATTCATCACAAAACCAGTTCAGCGAAAGACAACAACAGTTTAACAAAAGCATTTACCTCTTGAAACTAGCTAGTGATGCTGGAGGGTCATGCACGAGCTCCATTGGCTGTTGCTTAATCAATTCTCCCTGCCAAATAAAGGTGCTTAGATCCGTTGTCTTCGCATTAAGAACATACAGAAAATTTTCAGAAAGAAAAAGTTCGCTTTTTTCAATACATCGGCATACTACGCCCGCTATTAAACATCCGTTCGCTACTGAAAACGCTCGAAAGTATGTCACGGGACTTCGCGAACAAACTATCAACAAGCTGTCGCTCAAAATACATACAAGGCTCGTTCCATTTCAGTAGGTAAAATCCACCACTATACAGATACAGCAAAATAATGCTCATTACCCGCAACTCAGACGGCGTCTTCCGCTTTGAACCGGCGGCGGAGATTTTCTCCATCCCAGCACCGCCAAGGCCGAACTTGGGAGCACTGGACGTCGGCAGAGGACCGTTCGACGCTACCTTAGCCATCGTCTCCTCGAAATCCAAAACGCCGAAGCTCTACAGAGGGAGCGGGAGATAGAAGCGCGAGGGACGGATTGCTCAAAATTTGGGGGTATTTTATTTCACTTCAATACGATTTCGGTTTTCAAACATCTTTCCGCTCCTTCTACTTTACTGAGCCTTTAAGCCCATTAAAATCAAGCCCACTGGGCCATTCGGCCCAACTTTCCTTGCTATTATAACAAGTAAAGCCCAATAAGGAAAGATAGCGTTTAAAAAGCCCAAAAAATTAAAAAGCACATAATCGCGCCAGGTAGGGGTCGAACCTACGACTTTCTGCTTAGGAAACAGACGCTCTATCCACTGAGCTACAGGCGCGTTACATTATTTCCTTATTCACTAATTTCTTGTAACCAATGATTATTACCACCTCTATGCCTGACAAGACAAGGCTTGTTCTTGCATGCCTGACACGTGTCTCTCCACTACGATCCATTCTTCTGAGGTTTCATCTCTATCCTATGCCATCGTTTATTTATATTATCCAACAAGGGCATATTCTCGAGCCAGAAAATCTTTTTATATATTTGTGCTGATGCAATTATCATAAGAAACAAGAATCTCAATAGAAAGCCATCAACCATGGAAACAGAAGCCACGGCCGAAGCAAGTCATTCATCATCAGCAGATATTGGGCACAAACTCAAAGTGTTGGTTGCAATAGATGACAGCGAAGAGAGCTTCAGTGCACTGAGATGGGCTATAGACAATCTCTTCGGTGATTATAATGACCCTCAAAACCAATTAGATTCAGACACCATTACCTTAGTCAATGTTCAGCCACTCTTCCAGCCATTCATCTACCCCGCTGGTCCAGGTATTTACATACATTATATGAACCGCAATGTATTATAAATATTAGCTGTGCTTCTGATATTGCATATATCATATGGTGTTCGATTTCTGCATGTCTCCCTTATTAGTGGTGTACGCTACTCCACAAGTGATTAACTCTGTTAGAAAAGCCCAAGAGGAAAATGCTGCTGCTATATTGTCTCGTGCTTTGCGCATATGCAGAGAGAAGAAGGTGGTACCTATTATTACCACTTCGATGGTTCTTTGTTTGTGTGATTACTTACATTAAAACATTTATGTCGTCATTAATTCTGATCAGGTGAAGGCGGAGACTTTGATTCTTGAAGGCGATCCAAAGGACAAGATATGCCAAGCAGCTGAGCAGCTGCATGTTAACCTTGTCGTCGTAGGCAGTCGTGGTCTTGGAACCATCAAGAGGCAAATAAGAAATATATATATAAGAACTGAAACACTTGATTTAATCATATGATTAAATTAGCTGATAATAAAAATGTGTATTTTGTTTTTTTTATTTATTTTCAGGGCTTTGCTGGGCAGCGTGAGTAATTACTGTGTTCATCATGCTCAGTGTCCCGTTGTGATAGTGAAGCCTCCCGTGAAAAGGGCCCACGAGTGATTAATAGTAGTTTAATGTATTAATTACTCTTTATGTGTTCTTTAAGTATGTAATAAGCACTAAGGGGTTTAGTTGCAATTTGAAAAGTAGGAAGGGCCCCTTTGCAATGATACAAAGTAGTCGAACAGTCTCTAATAAGCAAGCTTTGATAATCGATCCTCATTGGGGACCAAGGAAGAAAAGTCATGTCAATAATTGAACACGATATTTGTTTCAATTGTGCGATCAATCACAATCGGTTCCAAAGATTTCTATTGAGAATCACGTGTGTGAGGACAAATGTCCCACATCGAAAACCATCAAGAAATTAAACGGGTATATAAGTTTGATGGACAATTTAACACCTAGGAAGTAATCTCACAAGCTTGTACTGGGACCCCTCCTCATGTGTGGCGTGTCTCTCATGTGTGGCGTGTTTATGTGGGCCTCGATGACCGATAAATTATCGGAGGTCCGGCCCGATTTCTACATAGTATCAGAGCGGGAAGATCCAACTCAATTAAAAAATATATTGCGGGTTCGAAGAATGGCGTTCCCGTCCCCGATTAAAGAAATGGATTCACATGTGGGGGGAGTATTTAGAATCACATGTGTGAGGACAAATGTCCCACATCAAAAACCATCAAGAAATTAAATGGGTATATAAGCTTGATGGACAACTCCTCTAACATATGGGCCTCGACGACGGATAAATTATCGAATTTCTACGATTTTTCTAGCAGCATCATAAATTAACCCAATCAACTGTTAAAAATAGCCTTCGTCGAAATGATATGGTTTCTATAAATCCATCCAATGAGTGTCGACTCCGTTACATCATATGCTATGTAGCTTTGTTTGACATATGTAGTGAAGTTGATGAAAGAATAAGGTATGTAAACACATATGAACAAATATAAGCAAGTGTCGGCTAGTGATCATTTCTTTAGCTGAGATTAAGGGTTTTGATTAATATTTATATTTATCGTAGTCTCACATATCTCATAGACGATATAGTGAATTCAGATTCTTGCGTATGGACCTGACATTTTGTACATAGTCTTTGAAGGATAGGTTTCTCAAATAGCTCTTCCATGCCAAAAAGGACAAGAAAAATTGTAGTTGGATGGTCAATTCGTGTAACTCTCTATCGAGTATTAAAGAATTACGATTAATGATCTCTCCATGATAACGTGCACGGATCGTAAATAAAAAACTTACTATTCAACTATTCATATTGCATCATCGAACTTAATCATCGATCTTCTCATAACCCCCATGCCTCTTTCCTCTGAGCTCGACTAATAGATTAAAATTAGTCAAGTCCCAAGAAAAGCATCTTAATATTTGTTTGGACCACCATCCTTATTAGTTATTATGACCAACAAACTATGCGTTCTTCCATAAAGAAAGGTCCTACCTTTCATTCCTAAACATGGAAGATCATCGTAACTTCTCTCTCGGCAAGTTCTCTCGGCGGCAACCGATCAAAGATTCTAATTATTACAGCAGATCATTGTTCTTTCTTCCTATGATCTTAGCCTTTGCGAGCTCGGCGTTTCTCCTTTGCTACATATCAGCTATAACCACGTCGAAACTACAGATAAACCCAAGCCTAACCAGGGTTTTCCACGTCAGCTCGCCACTTGACCACTTGGGCTTGCACCGCCAAGAAACCCTAAAACTAGCCGTTGATGATCGATCATCGCTTTCTATTAGCACCGTTCATCAAGAAGAACCAGTCATCAGCGTCCTGAAGAAGAAAGAGAATGATGCCGCCGCCATGAGAAGCGACGGAGCCGGCGCCGGCGATGAGATCAGTGGCGGAATAAGTTCACCGACGGCGAGTAGTAAGAGGATATCATCGTCGCCGTCGTCGTCGTCTACAGCGAAGTTGACTGGTAAGATCGATTACTTAATTTCGTGGGTTTATGGTAATGATTAAGTTCGCTTGATTAGACAAATTATTGATCAAAAATCAAAATATTTACTTGGTCGTGAAAAGTCCGCACACATATATTTCTTTATTTTTTTTCCAATGTTTTGATTATTCTACTTATGTTGTGACTTGTCAATCTTAAAATAACACTAAATGAACATAATCGACATCTCGGGGAGGAGTCACCATCTACGTCAGCTTCTGTTTGGTCTTCGTTTTTTTGTGAGTAGAGAATATGTCAATACTAGGCGGCCACCATATACTTTAGTCGATATCAATAAAGTATTTTGTTTTAACAGTCTTTTTATAAGCATGGATGATGGAATGCTACATATCTTTAGTTTAATATCATATAAGTATATAATATAGTGGCGGCACAAAAAATCATGCTACAAAATTCAGTTCAAGATAGTCTTTTTTTCTTGAGAAAATGTTACCATTGATGACTAGAACAACATTATTTAGAGTTTCACCTTACGTCTTAAGATACAAGCATTAATTGTTTAACCGTCAAATTAATTTAAAACCAAGTACAAGAACTAGTTTCAGCTGGCCTTGGATCATCATTCCAAACCGTATTCCCTCTCATAATTATCAAAATTATATATTCCTTTTTTTGCATTTAAACATGTGTAATGATATTTATAGGTATAAATATATTTACGGGTTTTTAAGCGCTTGGTAGTGTGATGATTTTCCTAAGTTGTAATACCTGTAGTGAAACACATTTTGGAATAGATCTCATACTCGTGTCTAACTAAAAGCATTGGCTGGGCATTCCTCTTCCTATAGAAAAAGAAAGCTATGCCATAATCATGCAAGACCTTATTACTGCCAATCATTCCACGAACCCTAAAACACGCTTTGTTTTTTTCATTTCTTGATTTTTAGGCGAAAGCGTGTACCACGACAAAACCCTATTCACCCAAGACTACAACGCCATGAAGAAAACCCTAAAAATCTACGCATATCCCCACGAAAAAACCCACCCCTTCGCAAACGTCCTCTTGCCCGAGCCCAACGCCCCCGGCGGAAACTACGCAAGCGAAAGCTACTTCAAAAAAACGCTCTTCAATAGCAATTTCCTAACCGAAGACCCTTCGAAGGCCGACCTTTTCTACCTACCCTTCTCAATCGCGGGATTAAGGAAGGACAAGAGAGTAGGCGTCGGCGGCATACCGAGATTCGTGAGGGAATACATCGCCGAAATAAGCGCAAAGTACCCTTTTTGGAATCGAAGCAATGGGGCCGACCACTTTTACGTTTCTTGCCACTCGGTGAGCCGATCGGCCATGGAAAAGGCGGCCGAGGTGAAGATAAACGCCGTGCAATTGGTTTGTTCGTCGAGCTATTTCTTGCCCGGGTACGTCGCGCATAAGGACGCTTCGATACCTCAGATTTGGCCGAGGAAAGGAAAGCCCGTGATTCGTCTGCCCTCAGAAAGGTAATAATATAGTCCGTGCCGTGAATCGATAGCCATTTTTTTAATGTTTGCTTTTTCATTTTTGTGGAAATTGTAGAGGAAATTTTATGTTCGCCTGTTAATTTTCGCGAGGTTTGCTTTTCGTAGCGGGTCAGTATGTTTACGCCATTTATCAGAAAAGGTAGTCATTTTTGTAATTTCCAGCCGGTCGCTTTGCGATTGCTTCCGGCGAGGAAAATACAGAAGCGCTTCACAAATCCAATTAGCGTTGTTAGTGAAGCGGTCGTATTTTTCTTGCTGGAAAAAATAAAAATGGTCAATTTTTTTAAAAAAATAATTTATTTGTGATGAATGGGGTAAACACTTTTTTTTATATACACTTTTTTTTTCGTGGAAACTATCGAGGTATATGGACCGAATATAATCTCTAGTCTTATTAGTTTTCGCGAAGTTCACTTTTCGTACGGGAACTTGTCCTTAAAAATTGGGCCACTATGTTACTCAATTTATCAGAAAAATAGTCATTCTTCTAATTTTCTGGTCGTTTTGTGATTGCTTCCGGCAAGGAAAATATAGAAGCGCTTCACATCCAATTAGCGTTCTTAGTGAAGCGGTCGAATTTTTCTTGCTAGAAAAAATAAAAATTGGTCAATTTTTTTTATATAATAATTATTTGTGAATGTGATGAATTGGGTAAACACTTTTTTTTATATTCGCTTTTTTTCGTAGAAATATCGAGGTATACGTGGACCGAATATAATATCTAGTCTTGTTAGTTTTCGCGAATTTCGCTTTTCGTACGGGAACTTGTCCTTATACAAAATTGGGCCAGTATGTCTACCAAATTTATCAGAAAAAGTAGTCATTCGTCTAATTTTCTGGTCGTTTTGTGATTGCTTCCGGCAAGAAAAATATAGAAATGCTTCACAAATCCAATTAGCATTCATCGTGAAGCAATCGTATTTTTCTTGCTGGAAGCAATCCAAAACGGCCTCAGTTTTTTTCTAAAAAATAAATGGATTATTCATGATAACTGGTATAAGCATACTGGCGAGTCTCAAGGGGGACAAGTGAGAGGACGAAAAGCGAATTTTCTTGCATTAGTTATATACTGGACAAGTAAAACTGACGAAAAGCGAAGGAAATCGTCGTATGCCTTACTTTCTCGAACAACGCATTACGCAGGAAAACGACGGCATTCTACGCGGGGGCGATGAATTCCAGGGTAAGACAAACCCTCGTGAAAACGTACGAAAACGACTCGGAAATAAGAGTCCACCGCTCCCGACTGAAGACGCCCTACTCGGAGTCTCTCCTCGGGAGCAAATTCTGCATCCACGCGAAGGGATTCGAAGTGAACACCGCACGAGTAGGCGACGCTCTTTACTACGGATGCGTTCCAGTGATTTTGGCCGACTTCTACGACCTGCCCTTCGCCGACGTGCTGAATTGGGAGGGATTCTCCGTGGTGGTCCCCACGGGAGAAATCCCGAGCCTGAAGGAGACGCTTTTGGGGATCGTAGGCTCGGGCGAGTACGAAGAGATGTATGGGAATGTGATTAGGGTTAGGAAGCATTTTCAGTGGCATGATTTTCCTGTTGATTATGATGCTTTTTATATGGTCTTGTATGAGTTGTGGCTAAGGAGGGGTCATGTGAGGATCCAATTTTAAATGATTTTTTTGCCTTAATTATTTTTTGTACAGCTTTGTAAAACGTTGCAGGTGTGTGTAATAAAAATCGGAGTACATTTTAATGCAGTTGCAGGACTTTTTATGAAAGTCGATTTTCCGGCATTTTTAGTCTACTATTTTTTTAAAATAGCTCTCTTATTATGAATTATTGTTGTCCATTATTGATTTATGTAAAGTGGATGTCCACATTGTAATTAATAAAGTAGTTAATAGTTTGAGAATTTGTCTATATAAGCATGTTAGTTCGCTCATCTGTAATGATCATGAAGTAATAATATTTCTCGTATTTATGTTTCTTCTACTTAATATCAATAACGTTATACAGATATATGTAATAATAAATATTTATAATACGTTATCAGCACGAGACTCTATCTATCTGAGGACTATCAAGAACACAATCTGGAGGTATAAATTATTTATTTCATATATATATACATATATATATATGTTATATAACATATATACGCGCGTGCGTGGGTTCATATACATATAAGTACATACATAAGTTATATATATATATATATACATATATCTATATAAGTGTGTGTGTGTGTGTGTTTGTATTTATTTTTATATATCTTTTATATGTGTATATATATATAAATATATTATTTATCCTCGAACACGATACCAAGCCCACGAGGTCTTGCGGTGACTGGTAATCCCCACAAAGAGTGGTGTGAACACCGTATTCCAAACCTCGGTAGCGGCGTAACTTTATTTATGGATTTTGGACAATGGACAAATTTTATAATATTCTTATCGGGACTTGGATATAAACGAACAAACGCTAATTTATTTATCCTAACTATACACTAATTTAAAAGAAAATTTTACAACAAAACGTCATAGCCCAAGTGGTTTCGCGGAATACCGTCAGAAATATTGATGGGAGGTCCATATTTTGAATCCCCATGGTGGCGTGTGGAATTTTTTTAAATTACGAAAAGAGATATTGGATAATACTAATTTATATTATCAAATTTATTTTATTATATATTAATTTATCTTATTAATAAATTGTGTTTTAAATTTGATAAAATCATGTCATTTTACACAAAGATGTATCTGATGCTTCTTACGTTATTTACGGTGATCCTTATCGCATGTGGATAATGTTCATACAAGTGTTTCCAGAGAAAGTTTATTAACTGTAAATTTTTTATTACTAAAATATATTTTATATTTTGAAGGATGTCGCTCTGCCCGATATTTGATCTATGGATTATGATTATTATTATGACAGCAGTTATTTGGATATGGATATTATTTTTTATAAGAACTTTTACCGTAGAGGATATTGAAGAAGATGTAAAAGAAGATTAATTACGTGTTTCTTTTCATATTTTATTATGTGTTGATTAATGAAATAGATTTGGTATTTTATGATAGCAATATGTCGAACTTGGCGAGCGTCGATTTTCCTACACTCGATATCAGCGGCAACAACTATTTGTCTTGGGTTGTAGATGCCATGCATATAAAGTGGGTTTTGATTAACTTAGCAACGTGTCTGTAATCGCGTTGCCTAGCGGTGATATCGGCTGGCCTACTCAACGGCAACCTCCAGAACTTTATTACGTCCCCGCGAACGCCGAGATGCTCGTCGATACTTAGATCTTCAACTTGACAGAACGATACATTTTCACTGTGGATGTCGAACGAAGTCCAACATCTCCCTGCAAATTTTCTTTACCTTCTGGCGAACGACAATGAAAATAGGCCTTTGATCTCCCCTACCATTCGAATATGTTATATAGTTATCCTTCCTATCGTTACCAAGATAGTCACGGAGCGTCACTGTGTACTCTTCGTGGATCTGTCGCTGTGCGGAGGTTGAGTGTTGATGAATATGGTGTGCAGGTAGTTTGGATGGCTAAGAGAAGCTCTGATATCAGGATCACCTTCCTTTGGTGCCACATATCTTTCATGGACACTAACTTGGATCCAGTACCGCCCAACATGGATCCCTTAAGAGGGTTCGTCTTGTAAAGACGATACGACAACGATACGTCTCGTTTATCCATAGTAGATATGTGCGTGCTGTAAATTACAAAAGATAATAACGATAAGCCGAAAAAGGGAATGCATTACACTAAGAAAGAAACCACGAATCTGTTATTTACAGTGATGCGTGCGATGGGGAACAACCAAATAGAACAAAGCACAGCAACATGGCAACTAATGCAGAACAACCAAATAGAACAAAGCACAGGCAACATGGCAACTAATGCAAGCAACAACAAATAATGTAGGTTTCTGATCGAAAGCTCAAGCGCCAAATACTAATATAAACACTGTATTTGAAAATGTCAACTAAAAAAGGTAGAATAAAACTACCTTGATTCGGATTTGAGAAGGCCGCAATGGCTGCTGGTGTGCGGCGGCTCGTGGAACAAATGGCGATGAGGAGTTTAAGAGTTTTTTTATCTTTGTATATTTTTCTTTACTCTTCTACTTTTTCCCAAATTTATTTTATTTCGTTTTGGCCCCAGTCTATTCATAATTTTTGGATTTTCGACTCATTGAATTTTCATGACTTGTAGAAAATATAACGGAATTCAGTGTTCAATTAGAATTTAGAACATCTCGACATACTTCGTACTTTATAATTATTGCACAAAAATATGGGGGAATAATAGATTTTATAATGTAGAATTACAAATGCGATATGAAGATTTTCATGTTTTTTTACTATCAATACACAAAACTATTAGATTCATAATTACTCTATTTATGCAAGAAGTGTTAGTAAAGTGATAAATGATTAATGGAGGTCAACATTCCCCAAAAGTAATTTACCCGCTAACCCAAACTCTCACATAGGGATGAGCAAAACCGGATATCCGGATTTTCGGATATCCGTAATTCAGATATCCGGATTTTCGGATATCGAAAATTGTTATCCGTATCCGGTCCGGTATTAAATGGATATCCGAAAATTGAATATCCGCTTTATTCGGATATTTTAACCGGATCTCATCCGATTTTTAAATTTATTTTTCTTATATTTTTTGTTATTTTCTTGAATTTTTTTTTTTAATTTCGTATCAACATAAAAAAAATATATTTTTTTCATATAAGAAGTTCTATACATTAGTAATTCACACAATATATTAATTTATGATTAAAAGTTACATAATTAAGAATAAACACAGTACCGCAAATTCACATTAATTTTTTAACTTGCAACTCGATGTATTTATGTTTTTTTTTATTTCAATCTCTAACAAAGTTTTTTGAAATAATAAAATAATAATATAAATTTAAGTATTCTACTTTGTAGATTTTTTCCTTTTTGGACCGTCGTTTTTATTTTTGGGCTATTTTTTTTTAACTTTTTTGTTATTTTTTAATATAAAATCGGATGCCGAATATCCGGATTTTAGACAAACCACTATCCGTATCCGATCCGATTTATTTTAAAATAAATCAGATCGGATATCCTATCCGGTTTTTAAAATCGGATATCCTTTTTCCGGGTTTTGAAAACCGGATATCGGATCGGAATCCGGTTTTCGGATATTTTTGGTCAGCCCTACTCTCACCCAACGGAAATTTTCCTAGAGTAAAATGTTAACACAAATAACATTCTATTTGTTGGTGTGCCTATAATTCAGGGTATAAAGGCCTCCTTTTATAGACCAGCCGCCTCAGTCTTGACGCATGTCAGCGTCAGACTCGGTACCTACAACACGTAAAAGACTGAGCTATTGCCCAGTAGGTGAATATGCAATGCAGCGTGCACTCATTCCCAATCCAAATTCTCACAACATGATATAATGCACGCTCGTTGCCACATTTCTATCGTATCTCAATATCAGGGCCCTAGGTTGGACTCGACACCTCGCGCGCAATAAAATAAAATATATCATCTGGTCGCTCACGCCATAATAGCGGTGCCCACGCCGCTGATCGATCACGTCAACGTCCTCCTATCAGGTCAACCCTTCCGCTACATAACTCATCCGACAGTTTGCACCTGGGTCGCTCACGCCCGAGTAGACAGATCGCTCACGTCTGTCTCCCGTCAGGTGCCCCACGAGTCCAACCTCAACTCCGTTACGAGTCTGACTGCGACAATCGACACACTCTACCCCGCTCAATCGACACCTTAAGGTGTCACCACCAACGTGGTCATTGCCCCTCCCAATGTCGTGCGATACCAGGCATATACGTGATAACACATAAAAACGTGATGCCACATAAAATTAAAACATACGTAAAACACGTAAATCATCGAATCACATAATCACATAGTAGCAGGTAAGCATTTACGTGTCGTAGATGAATGATTCACCTATCTTGTCCTCCTGATAAAATTAGTCACGTAATCTGGTAAATTCCCTACGCTTCGAACCTCTGAGTATTGAAAATATTTTCATATCAATATATTTACTAAGTCTTATAAGTTTCGAAAACGCTAATGTTATCAGAACCCTAAAATTCGTGAAAACCTTAAAAATAATGAAATCCCTAAAAATAAATAAACCCTAAAAATATCAAAAATCGTAGAAATAGCAAAACCCTAAAATACCGAAAATTTATTAAGGGTAGAAAACTTTTAAAATGCTGAAATTATTTTACGTGTCGAAACCCTCTTATTCTCAAGATCGAAGACTACTCAGAAACCCTAAATAATTCATGCCGAATTCTTTATAAAGTTGTCGAAGTTCTACTGATATCGAGATCTTATTTCGAAATGCAAATGTCGAGCTCCTTTGTTGAAAAGCAAATGTCGAGATCTTTGGTTGAAAAGCAAATGTCGAGATCCTTTGTTGAAAAGCAAATGTCGAGATCTTTGGTTGGAAAGCAATGTCGAATTCTTACTTATGTCGAGCTATATTATATCTCGAGATCTATAATGTAAAGATCTTTAAAAAGGTTGTCGACATCTTACCAATGTCGAAACTAGTCCACTTCGAAATCTTTCTATGAGAAGAGCTATTATATCTCGACTTTCTATGATATATTTCGAAATCTTCATATGATTAATATACAATCATGTATCGACCATATATTATGTGTTCAAAATCTTTGAGGACAATTACAGCTTTTGACGAGATTATTAAACAATGAGGGAACCCACATTCCTTATTGTTATATATGGTGTGGGATAAATAACAAAGGCACAAAATGGGCCTAATCCCAACAAGTCGATGAAAGAATAAGGTATGTAAACACATAGAATAAATATAAGCAAGTGTCGGCTAGTGATAATTTCTACAGCTGACATTAAGGGTTTTGATTAATATTATTTATATTTATCGTAGTCTCTCGTATCTCATAGACGATAATGAATTCAGATTCTTGTGTATGGACTTGAGATTGTACATAGTCCTTGAATGATAGGTTTCTCAAAAAGTTTACATGCCAAAAAGGCCAAGAAAAATTGTAGTTGAATGGTCAATTCTTGTAACTCTCTATCTAGTATTTAAAAAGTTACGATTAATGATCTTTCCACGATGACGTGCACGGTTCGTAAATAAAAACACAGGCCAAATTACTAAAATTAACTTTAACCTTTTAATTTTTGATCATTATGTTTTGTAAGTGCAAACTTAGGTCTAGGTCACCGTTGAATTTTTCCGGCTAAACTCCCCGAAAATTTGACATGGCCGATGACACGTCAGCAGCCGTCGGATTTCCGGCATTTTTCGTCGGAGTGACCAAAAAAAATTCAATTACGTTAGTTAGTAACCTAATTTTGCAATTATAAAACATAACGATCCAAAAATCGTCGCCATGAGAAGCGACGGAGCCGGCGCCGGCGATGAGATCAGTGGCGGAATAAGTTCACCGACGGCGAGTAGTAAGAGGATATCATCGTCGCCGTCGTCGTCGTCTACAGCGAAGTTGACTGGTAAGATCGATTACTTAATTTCGTGGGTTTATGGTAATGATTAAGTTCGGCTTGATTAGACAAATTATTGATCAAAAATCAAAATATTTACTTGGTCGTGAAAAGTCCGCACACATATATTTCTTTAGTTTTTTTTCCAATGTTTTGATTATTCTACTTATGTTGTGACTTGTCAATCTTAAAATAACACTAAATGAACATAATCGACATCTCGGGGAGGAGTCACCATCTACGTCAGCTTCTGTTTGGTCTTCGTTTTTTTGTGAGTAGAGAATATGTCAATACTAGGCGGCCACCATATACTTTAGTCGATATCAATAAAGTATTTTGTTTTAACAGTCTTTTTATAAGCATGGATGATGGAATGCTACATATCTTTAGTTTAATATCATATAAGTATATAATATAGTGGCGGCACAAAAAAATCATGCTACAAAATTCAGTTCAAGATAGTCTTTGTTTTTTAATTTGTTCCTGAGGAAAATGTTTCATTTATGTAGAACATAATTTCGAGTTTCACCCTACGTCTTAAGACACAAGCATAAATTGTGGCTTGAGATCCAATATTCCACTAGGTATTTCATTACGTATTCCAAATCAATATTATATGTATTTTTTCTCTAAAATTCATCAAAATTGTATATATATTTCTTTTTGTGTTTAAACACTCGGTGTAATGATATATACGTGTAACGATATTTACTAGTGTTATAAGCAGTTGGTAGGGAGAGATGTAACCATATTTCGAGTGTTATAAGCCGTTGGTAGGGAGAGGTTTAAAGATTTTTCCTAAATTGGAATACCTATTGGAATACTTAGTGTCCTAACCGTATTCCACTAATTATATATATTTTTTCCCTCTCATAATCATCAAAATTATATATTTCTCTTTGCGTTTAAACATGGTGTAATGATATCTATAGGTGTAATGATATTTATGGGTATTTAAACACTTGTTAGGTGAAGGCGTGATGATTTTTCATAAGTTGAAATGGAACACCTATAGTGAACCACATTTTGGAATAGAAGATCTCATGCCCGTATAGTCGATTTTCCGGCGTCTGTGGTGTCTACTATTTTTAAAATAGCTCTCTAACTTTTTGATCCCTAACTTGTTTATGTCCAATATTAGTCTCTTGTGTACACTTTTTTACAGTATCCGACGAAGAAAACATATTTTTTTTCGAAATAATGTTAATTGAATTTCTTTGTTAGGAAATGACTATTTATGATAAATCGCGAATAAACGACCTATTTATGATAAGTAGTGGACAAGTTAAAATATTGAATAATGACAAGTTATATGCTAAAGGAATTACTAATTTTGAAGCTATTACCAAAAGCAAATATTACCAAATCCAATAATAAATCCACATGGAATAATCAGCTGGATAATTGACTATTTGGTTTAATTTTTATAAATATCATTTACAATGCGACGATGGCAGTGCATCTGCACAAAGAAATTCAAACCTAAGTTGAAAAAAGGGAAAATAAGGACAGTCCACTGTCATCTGTACAATATGTCAAGAATTGAATTAATATTACTACAAGTTATTAATCCCCTCTTTCTCAAGGCTGCTGATTGGATACGATTCTAACACTGCTATAGAAGCGCCTGAGATCTTTCATAGCTTTCTCCTCAATCTGAATCGAACGAATTGATGAAGCCGCTTCAGCCTCTGGCTTGAACCATCGGTTAATGACGGGCTCGGAGGGCGAGCCATGGCCAGGGCTCACGGAGAAACCCGTGGTTCGAGTGCTTGGGACGTGAGAAACGCCGTGATGTTTTCCCTGCAAAAAGTTAACGACATTCTTACCAAAGAGATTTCGACATTCTAAGAGCAAGGAAGTGAGATAGCTATCATATAAATACAGATTCACTTGCATAACTGCGAAACTGCTCACTTGTAATGATCTTTTCAATGTTTTCAATATCATGAAAGATAGCACATAACTTTAGTTTAAGAATACGTGTACTTTCTCTTCACAAAATTTCTATCAAATGCAAACTCGTCGAGCGTGTTTCAATCGTCACTCCATTAGTATCGATGCATACACAATCACAAGAAGAGATCATGAGCATGAAAACAAACCTGCTGCAATTGGATATCCCTTAGCGAGGGGCGGGAAAGAGAGGGTGGAGTCACAGAAGCAGTCCAAGGAGGGGTGTTTTTATCTCCATCAGAAACTTGTGGCTTCTTATTAGATACCATAGGTTTTGGGCTCGAACAAAGGAAAGAACCTAGAGGAACTTTGCCACTGACAATCGCCGAAGGAGAATCAACCAGTACTTCTTTTGTTCTTGAAGGCTCGGTCACCTTAGTCTTGCTCTGTTCGTCTTGTATGTACCGAAGTGAGGTCAGTTCCTTTGAAATTTTAGCTCCACCCCAAGCAGGAGCGTCGGTTTTGTCTTTCACCACAGGCGGACTCGGCTGTTTTGGAACTTCGTCGAGGGCACCACTTAGGAACATTGAGAGCCCGCCTTTTCTGCTCTTTTTCTTGGATTTCATAGGTAAAGCTGTCTTGTTTTGAGGGTTCTCTTCGACTGTTTCCTTGCTCTTAGAAAGTGGAGAGTCTCTATCTACAGCTCCGCTTTCGAAATCAGCAATTTTCTCCTGGAGAATATAGGAAAAAATAAATCTTCAGAATCAGTGGCAATGATTGAGACGGCCTTATGTGAATCTCTGTGCACTTGCTCAAGTTCCAACAAATTTATCCAAGCCTTTCAATGTGCCACTAGACATAAAAATTATATTTGATTAGTTAAAAAGAAAAGATCATTATATGACTTACCGTGTTAATTTGTTCAGAAACTTTCACATCTATCGGAATATCTTTCACATCTATAGGAACTTCTGCGGTGCCCGATCCACTTTCAGGTGCAAAATCAGTGGATTCTTCTCCTTTATGTGAATCTCTCTGCTTGGTATTTCTCCTTTGCTTTCTAGAGCCCCCTCTCTTACTCTCTCTTTCATCCACTTTTGCAGATAGTTTCTCGCTGGGCACGCCAAGCTCGGCGAGTGCAATTTCCAGTTCTGACCTCATTTGAAGTTTGGCTATCTGCTGGTTATCAAGAAGATGGCCCTTAGTTTGTTTCTGTTCAAGCATCTCAATTTGCTGTAACTTCTTCCTCAAAGCTCTTATTTGCTTAGAAACTCCTTCTATTCCACCGTCATTAGATTGTAAAAAGCCATGTAACATTTGTCCTCCTTTGGTGAATGTTACTGTTTCAGTACCATGATTACGTATTCTTCGCAATTCATTATCATGATCCTCTTCTTCACTTTCGATGATCACTGGAAAAGGAGCAGTGGGTGTAGGAAGTCGGCGCCAGCTCCCTGGTTCTGATGACTTCAAGTCTAACAGTTTTTCGAGTTCGACCAATATATCCAATGAAGTCCCAAGAAAAGCATGCAATGAGACTGTAAGGATATAGTCTAGATTACGAAGTGTGATCTCCTGCATCATGTAGTCAAATTGGCTTCATCAGTGTGGGCCCAACAACAATTGTACCCACAAAATGCCGGCATGCGAAGTTCAAAGAAACACAAATTTATGTAACTATTCAGTAAATGCCAGGTTTTGATTGCAAATCTCAATGCAAACCACACAATCACAATCAGAAGACTTCTGAATATACCTCACAATGCTTCTTGAGATCATCTGCTCCAAGTGAATCTGCGATTTCCAGCAGTTGTATGGCATTTCGTGGCTCTACCAAATGCTCTGCAGCGACTTTCTCACAAAGGCTTTTCAAGCTTGGTACACTGCTTTCCTCAGATGAGTTTCTCAGTCCTGGCTTTGCACATCTTGCAATATCGTCTTCGTGATTGTTAGAAAAGACATTATTTTCACCCTCATCAAACATGAAACCTTCATTCAGTTCATCTAACTCCTCATTCTCCTTAAACTTCTGAGAGGTGACCTCAATGCTTGGTTCATAATGCGGATGATAAAGAGTGCTAAGTACCAGTAGATGTGTCTCTCCAACTGCTACAGAGGTTGCCTTCTTTACCCCATGCAACCGACTAAAAGTGGGTGGATCTTTGTTTCCCTTCTTTGCATCCCATGTATATACATCACCTGTCGCACTAACTGCAGCAGTCCAGTACTTTCCAGCTGACATGCTTACTATACTTCTGCCGCACAACTCGTATAACTACACGAAAACTATCTTTTTTACAGTTGTTTGTAAAGAAACGAGAAGAGAAACTGATGAAACTAAAGCAAAACCTGATGACATTGAAGATCAGGATCAGAAGATGCCCAGTAGAACAATGCACCATCATCTGTAAGAGCCAAACTATGTTTCATCCCAGCAGCTACTGAAACCACATTAAGGCGTCCAGCACGATGGAACTTAAGCACAGGATTCCCAACTTTCTTAATGTTTCTTGCAACGATGACACGTCTTGGGGTAACAAGACGATGGCCCCAAGTAAAAACCTTCATAATCGTTATATAAAATCCATCTCATCATCAATCATCCACGATAAGGATTAAATAGACCGAATCTCAGAAATTTGTTTGGTACCTCTCCGTCAGATCCCAGTACAATAGTGTGATACTTTGCCGCAGACACAGAGACGAAATTTTTTCCCTTCAAGTATTCCACTACTCTAGGTGTATAGTTTGAAGCAGAGTTTGAGGTTCCATAACCGAGTTGGCCTTCTTTATTGCAACCCCATGTATAAACTTCACCAGCCTCTGAAACTACGGCAGTGTGTTTATTGGCTGCAGCAACAGCCATGATTCTTGTTTTCAAAGAGCTCACTCTGCGCGGGGTAGGCTGGGTATCAACAGAGGTGTAACCAAGCTGACCCTCTGCAGCATATTATATGAAAGAGGAATTTCTTACAACTATTAAATCTGAATGGATGCATTTAGATTTTAGAATGACAAATTTTTTGTGGGAACCAATGCTCTCTCACATTCTGAATACAAGAAAAATAACGCAGAGTACGACAAAAAAAAAAGAAAGTGGCAGTTTCCATGGAGATTTGCTATTGATGCAGTCAAGTCGGCAATGGGAAACATAGCGGAAAGGGTATTGATTTGTTTAGTATAAATATTAACTTAAGTACCTCTATTAGATCCCCATGTAAATACTTCTCCAGCTTCTGTCACAACAGCTGTATGATGCTTAGCAGCAGCAACAGCTTTCACACGGCGTGCACCTAAACCGGAAGTCACTAGCCGCGGAGTGATGATTGCAGCCTGACCACTGGCAAATGATAAAAATATATCTTCCATCTAACATCTTAAAGCGATACTTTATAAATGGAAATGCAAACGTTCACTCACCTGTGTATGTCAAAGTCAGGATGCCCAAGTCGCCCTCCCCTCCCAAAACCCCAAGTGTACACTTCCCCACGTGCAGTAACTGCTATGCTATGGAACTTTGCTGCCGAAATCAATTTGATCAAGCTACCGTGGAGCGAATCAACTTTGCATGGCAATTTCTGGATATGTGCATTTCCAGTACCCAGTTGGTAGTTCACACCACTTCCCCAACTAAAAACCTCAGTAGCCACTGAAGAACCAACATAACTCACTGTAAGTAGCGGTCAAATAAAAACCTTGGATTTCATATTTTCAAGAAGACAAAAAAAAAATCATACTTGAAGAGCTATCCTTCCCAATAGCCTGAAGTACAGGCCCAGAAAGAAGATCAACAGTTGTTCTAGATTTGGAATCATCCAATATCAGTGAAGCACCAGACTGTAGTAGAATGTTTGCAATAGCCAAATGTCCAAAATGCAAAGCACGGTGGAGGCTACTCCATCCCGATTCTCCGTCCTGAAAAAAAAAAGGGTTTACGGAAGATGACATAATCCTCTTTCCACTTTCAAATATTAAAAGAAAAGGAAAATCCTCTAAAATCCTCAAAAATGATAACACTAAAAAGAACCAAAGCTATGCCAAGAAAATTTTGACATGCAAACTCTTTATCTCGATCACTCTCCTCCATTTATATCATGGAAATTTACACGTAACTCGCAGTCCATAAAAAAAGGATAAAAGGAAAAGGACCTGCTTACGAGGACTGCAACCATGAACAAATAATCTGTATCAATCATCCATGTAACGATTCCTTAAGCACTGAACTTGAAAGAAATGAACACATTAGAAATCAGAGGGCGAAATGTACCCTCGCATCAGGGTCTGCACCAGCTTCAAGCAGCCTCCTAACGATGGGTGCATGGTTCCTCCAAGTTGCAATATGAAGAGGTGTAAGACCAAACAAATTCCTTGCATTAACATTTCCCCCATTTTTCTTCAGTAAAGATAAGGCAGCATCGACATCATAGACAGATCCATCCCTAACAGCCAACCAGATATCCTTAACACGAGGAATGCCCCTACGAGAATTTTGTGCAGTTTGCTTGTGACATGGAGGTAAAACTAAATCCTCCATGCTGATATAAGAGAACAAATAAGATAGTCTTCAGATGCTGATACTACGATTTGTTCTTCTAAGGAGTGTGTTGCACCTTCAGTCTTCACCAGATAATTTAAATGATTCGAAGTTTACAAATACTTAGATTAGAAAATCAAGAAAGAGTAGTCTGACACACAACAGATCAATCACACCCCATTGCACTAATATATAAATTGGATAAGTTGTTTGTCTGAAGATCCCTCGCTGAGCACAGCCACCAAAAGATTTCTTATGGTTTGTTGTCTCTGCATGTTTAAGCACTTACATCAGAAAATGTGAAGAAATCAATGTAAGCAGCTAAGCCCACAGATGAGAAAGATCAGCACTAGAAGTCAATTGTATGAACTGTGGGTAAAAAAAAAAAAAAAAAAAAAAAAAAAAACGAGATCACATTCATCCAACCAACACATGAAATTTCGAAAAGGAACAAACTTTGCATCAATTCATTTTCAAACAACACAAACTTTCAGGGTACATAATGGCAAGAGTCAAGACGTTACTCATACAGCTTAAATGCATTTACACCCGAAACCCAAAATTAGATCTGCACAACTCTGACATCGAAATTCAGCTCAAAACAGATAAATCCATGAAAACCAAGAGGAAACGCGATCGCGAATCCCGACTCTCAGACAAACAGATAAATCTAGGAAAACAAAATGCAGAGAAGAAAAATCTGAGAAACGATCATAACAGATTCACCTTCAATCCAGCTCAAAAAGCTCCAAACCCATTTTCAGCTAAAAAAAAAAAAAACCCCTCAATAACCATCTGTCACGAAGACATAACAGACACGCACAGCTCTCTTATTAAATACAGATGACACGAGCTAATTGCGCGGACGCAGGAATCAATTTCAGCACAATTTTTATCTTTTGCTACGAGAGAAGAGAATATACCCCAAGAAAACCCAACGGTGGCCTTGCGTGCTGTGATTTAACACGGCGTGGACGAACGGATTGGGGGTACTTGCGTAATTTGACCAAAATGTCCTCAGACTTCGTAGGAATTGTCGAGCTAGCAGATATGGGTCGACTAACTTGAGGCCACGGTTTTCTTTTTGCTATAGCCTAGTCGTCCACGTGGGTTCTTCACATGTCGACACGTAGGATTTATTATTTAAATACCTTTTTTTTTAGATTTTGTTTCTTTAGGTTTGTGTTTAATTTTCAATAATCATGTGTAGAAAAACGAATATGTGTCAGATATTCTCTTACCTACTACCGGGTAGATTGATATGTCGTGAGTTAATTTTCTAATATAAATTTTCTAATTCCTTATAGGATATATATTAATATATATTATATATGTATAAAGCGTAGAAGCTAGAGACAAGTTCGACTCGACCTAAAGTTTTTCCACCCTTTCATATGATGACATGCATCTACTTACAGTTAAGTAGCAAAAATAAAAGGTTGATTGAAAAGGATTAAAGGGAAATTCATATATATATATATATATATATATATGTTAACAATGTAACAGAGTTTGTGTTTCAGAGACCTGAGAAATATCTTGGAAACACACAGACATGGGACGATAAGGCTGAAGCTATTCTCACCGAACCCTAAATGAGTTCGTAATTTTGTGATACGAGTGGCCGAACAATCAATTCAATAGAAAGGTAGAAAAATAGAGACATCAATGACCAATAGCAGATTCAATATGACTTTAATAAGGCATGATGAACGTTGGATGATTGTGAACTTTGATTAAGAGAAGCTCAGATTGCTCGATACAACTATATATTGGTTGTCCACGAGAAAGAGTTTTCTTATCTCTGCCATCGCCTGTTTCCTTATCTATTTATCTATCAAATGTTGAGGAAACAAAAAAAAAAAAAAAAAGAGTTTTTGCACAGTTCTCTCGCTTCTATCGTTTGGTCTCTTGGTCTTAATTTACTTCTTAGTTGCTGTTTATGAAACATTTTTTGTGACATGTGTCGGTTTGATTATGTGTGACTATTAATTTCTGCACACTCATTATGGATACTAGTTTTAGGTGCACACCCTACGTCTGAAAAAAAAAGAGTATATTATGATTCAGCTCCTATTCATGTTTAAAAATCGTGTTCAGCCCTTGTCAGAAAAAGCAATTAGTTTTAAGGACCCAATTTTTCATACCACTTCATCTGTCTGTGGTACCACTTCTTTGTTATGCAGTACCACATAATTGCTCTGCAGTACCACTTAATTGTTCTGCAGTACCACTTCATTTTTTCTGCGGCAAAAATGAAATGGTACTGCAGAACAAAAGAAGTGGTATTGCAGAACAATTATGTGGTACTGCGGAACAAAAAAGTGGTACTACAGAACAAAGAAGTGGTACCACAGACCGATGAAGTGGTATGAAAAATGGGGTACTTAAAACTAATTGCTTTTTCTGACAGGGGCTGAACACGATTTTTAAAGTTGAATGGGGGCTGAATTGTAAAGGTCCCAAAAAAAAAATTGATAAAAAAGTGGTTTTTGTTTTAATTTTGATTTTAATACCTAGTTAAGAAAATAAGCATTTACTAAAAACAGAATAGAAGTTTCTTTAGATTAGAATAGCAGTTTCATAAGACTAAAAGAACGTGCTCTGATTTTTTATCTTTAATTAATATTTTTTAATGTTAAATTTTGATTGGTTGAAATTGACATACCAAATTGATTAGTGGCAGTTTATATGAGGGAAGGCTGTTAATAAAATAGAAAGATATAATCGATTTGATTATGCGTGACTATTAATTTCTGCACTCATTATGGATATATAAGCTTTTTCTATCCCATCATTCAGAATTTCCAAGGCCATAACATTCTTTTTCGGAATCAGACATGGTTATCTTCAACAAATCAAGCAAAGCCACCTTTTCGAGCCCAAAACACCACCAAATCATTTCAACAGAGATCGTAGAATAAAGCTTACTTTTGTGGACAATGAGGAAACCGCTAATAGAATCATAGGCAGACGAACCATTATTGCAAACCAGGTGTGAGAAACAGGTCTACTCTGCTTTTTTCTTTCGCCGATTGAATGGTTATGGTGTTAAGTGTGTTCATATAGCTCTTAATGTACATTTTTTTTTTTTGCCATATCTGTTGCAGGTCAATCCATCTGCTGAGAAACTTGATTCTCAGGTTGAAGACATGCTTGCTGAGGATTTTGTTCAATCGGTAAGTTGAACTTTAATTCATTTCTAGTTTCACATTTAAATTTTCACCCTTGTTCCTCTCTCTCTCTCTTGTGAGGCATTCATTAAATGGGCGATATTTTCACATATGAAAAATCGTAGATAAAGAAATCGCATGCGAGCGGTGAAGGATACGCGAGTGACTCTCCACATGAGAAATATTCCGTCACATTTTTATTCATTTCATCAAAGGCATGTATGTAATAGTAAGTTCTCAAAGTTTGTAATACTATTTCTTTATGTGCCAAGTCAACTTTTCTTTTGGTCGAATTTTTTAATTTTATTATTGGTTAGAGAATAGTTCAATCTACCGTTTTTCGGTTGTCCTCCCCATGGTTCACATGGTCGCATTAAAAATCCCATGTGTCTCTATTATTAACCGTCATTTTCGGTTACGAAAGAGTTGGGCAGCTAAACAAAACAATGGTGCCAATATATATTTAATAATTATTTCCTGAATTATATCGTTTTCTCAACATTGAATTTTCCGACGATGCCATATTCGAATGATTCTACTAATCAAAACAAGGTCCTTTGTCCCTCCTTATGGGCCTTACTTCAACTTCACGAGAGGAATAAATATTACAATATTCAAAGAATTCCTCATTTTATTATTCTCTTAGTTAAAGTTTCCTGGCTAATAATTCGGAGGAC
Source organism: Craterostigma plantagineum (assembly GCA_027422505.1). NCBI lineage: Eukaryota > Viridiplantae > Streptophyta > Magnoliopsida > Lamiales > Linderniaceae > Craterostigma > Craterostigma plantagineum. The sequence goes on from JAPQWV010000093.1 coordinate 1,315,183, forward strand.
CCACCTTTGGTAAAACAAAAGATTAGTGCATCATAATTCGGTACAGTGATAGTGAACATCATATGAGTTACAAATTAGATTAGGTCAGAACCAACTAACCATTTGTATTTATAAAAGCAATCCCAAATATATTCCCGAAAAAAAGAAAAAGAAAACCTTTTCTTCTTCAAAATTCATAATCAGCGCTGACGCTTCAGAAAGGTCACGAGTCTTATCTACTCGTTCCTCTCTAATATAATATCTTCTTCCGTTTTCGGTGTGCGGTGTGTGTATATATAATTCTATTTCTATTGTGTGTCTACGCATCCGCACGAATAATCGCCAGATTTTGGATTAGATCCCAAGAAATCAGAAATTGTTGGTTCGTCTTGGAAAAAGAAAAGAGAAGCTGGTGATGCCGATTGACGGGATGGTGATTTCAAGCAACTGTTTCTCCAAGAAGCTTGAAAAGGTTATCATCGACACTGATCCTGGGATTGGTAAGAAATGCTGTATCTTGTTTCTTGATTATGTTTTTTCTTTTACTTTTTTTTTGTTGTCGTCGTCTAGCTTGTAATCGCTCTTAAAGGTGGTAGCTTTTTGGTGCTACCCCTTGCTGACTGAATGAGATTCTACTGAATATAAATCAGATTGAATCGTTTTCCTTTAAAGTAGCTTTATCGATTGCTCCATTCGTATATTTAGCAGTGTTTTAATCCTTTATCACTTGAGCAGGTTGTTTTTTTTTCCCCTAATGCGAGGTAGCTAATGAGAAAATTGGCCAACACATCTCAGATTTCATGAATATGAAGCTAATTACCCCTTTTTCTTTTGAGTTAGCTGCAAAGATACATGTCTGAAACAGGGGGTTTTTCCTTTTTTTCTTTTTTTTTTTTAACTGAGACAGATGATAGCATGGCAATCTTCATGGCGTTTCAATCGCCGGAATTAGATATCTTAGGTCTGACGACAATATTTGGCAACGTAACGACCGAAGATGCCACACGCAATGCTTTACTTCTGGTGTGTGTGCACTGTGTGTATTTTTCTGTTGATTTATATAATCATGACTATTTCGAGACAAATACATGATCAGTTTCGATACGTATAATGTAAAAAAGGATAGTGTGAGATGGCTGGATGCTCAGAAGTCCCCGTTGCAGAAGGTAGCCTCGAACCATTAAAGGTACTACGAATTTGCATTTTCAAACGAAGGAATATCCATGCTCTGTTTTCACTTACACTATGTCCTAAAATATATGATTATGTACTTTTATTACACGTACACCGATCGATGATCTTGAAATCCTCAATGGCTTACGCTAACTGTCCTTGTGTAGAGAGGACCGCCGCGAATAGCTGACTTTGTTCATGGCTCAAACGGGCTCGGGGATATTCCCATCCCTCAGCCCGAAGCCCGAAAATCTGAGAAATCGGCGTCTGAATTCTTGGTGGAGAAAGTAAACGAATATCCAGGCGAAGTTTCCATACTCGCCTTGGGACCCCTCACAAATATAGCCTTAGTACGTCTGCCCTTTCAACATCTTCAATCCTATCGCATTAAGAGTTTTTTAACCGTTCCATGATTCTTGATCTTTTATTAGGCTGTAAAGAGAGACTCGTCATTTGCGAAGAAGGTGAAGAGAGTGGTGATACTCGGAGGAGCTTTCTTCGCACTGGGAAATGTTAATCCCGCCGCTGAAGCTAACGTATGTAATAAGCTTTAATCTGCAATAACGTTACTTAGCTAATCTTTATTTCCTAACATTGATTTTGGCAGATCTACGGAGACCCTGAAGCTGCAGATATTGTTTTCACCTCTGGGGCAAACATTGACGTAGTTGGCATTAACATCACAACTCAAGTCAAAATGACTGGTTAGAAATCCTTCCTATTTTCACAACCATTTTTAGTATCTCCCCTTAAGCTCTTGTTTCATTTGCAAATATTGAATTTTTTTTCGATTTCTCAGATGATCACTTGGAAGAGCTGAGGAAATCGAAAGGGAAGCATGCGGAGTTTCTTTCTGACATGTGCAAGTTTTACAGGGACTGGCATATTAAATCTGATAGTGTCTATGGTAATCCTTTATTCTCTCATTCTTTTTCTTCGATCGGACTCATTCTTTCATTCATCTTTTTATTCGATTTTTTTTTCTTCGATCGAAAGGAATCTTTCTACACGACCCTGTAAGCTTTGTGGCCCTAGTGAGGCCCGAGCTTTTCACTTTCAAGAAAGGCGTCGTGAGGGTCGAAACGCAGGGAATCTGTGTAGGGCATACTCTGATGGACCAAGGCTTAAAAGTGTAATGTTCTTCGCCATCTCTTACATATACTAAACCTTGTATTCGTTTGTGTTTTCGTCTGAAATTTTAATCTGTTGGAGATTATATCATGAATCTTCTGCAGATGGAATTCTAGCAATCCTTGGTGTGGATTTTCGCCTGTTTCGGTTGCTTGGACTGTGAATGTCGAAGAAGTACTGAACTATGTAATGACTATTCTAATGAAGCCTTGATTGATTGCTATGCTATAATCTTTCAATGCAATTATGTATATCGTTTTTATTTCCTGTAAACTGAAGGATTGATTTATTATGGTTGAACTTTTCTATGCCATATCTACTATTGAAATGTACATTAGTTTTCCTTGGGCTTTGTTTGGTATCACATGAAGAACTCCTATGCTGAAGCATAACCTTTAAGCCTCTAAATAATCTCTAGTTTATAAATAATCTTGGTCTGAGATCTTTTCTGAATTTTTAAGTTAGTGTAACCTCAAAAAGTTCGTAACTTCTGTATCCTCAAGAGGGGTTTCATGAGAACCAATTCCACCGTAGTAGAGAAAACCTAAAAGATATCATATTTTATCATGCAACGCTTGTGCTCTTCACTCTTTGAAATTAATATATTTCAATCATGGAGTCGATATAGGCCACAATAATTTCATTTCATCGATGGAGAAAAAAAAAAGTCTTGCTTGACGCATGCAACAGTCAACTTTAGTTGCATCTAATTCGGACAAATCTGTGGATTTGTTACAAAGTCGTATCGTACCATTTAATAAAGCAGCTCAACTAACTCCAGGTCGTGTTTGATTAAATAATTAATTATACATATTTATATAAATACTTAATAGTGGAGAAGACAGGAAATGATACTTTAGAATAGATAACGTAGTGAAGCATTATCTACTACTACTTCTCAAATATTTACTTTGTTGTTGGTGTTTATAATTATTAATTACACATGTTACGTAGGATTAAGCTTCGGACCAAGTAGAAGAGATAACGAGTCAAAACACAGTAATGATGATTGAGGATTTGCCTGCGCCATGACATCCTCAAATAGGGCCACTTGGTATTTATAACAAATAAGTTATTTTTAGGGTTAATTTGAATTCAAACCCCATTAAAGTTGTAAAATATGTTTCGGACCCTATCGGAAAAACTATTGCTTAAATGACTCAATTTCTGTAAAAATTTAGAGATAAGTACCTAAACTTTAAAAGTGTATATGAACTGATATCGGATGATCGTTTTGTGTTATTCCAGAACAATGAAGTGGTACTGCAGAAATCGAGTTTTTAAATTTGAATTTTTTCCTGATAGGGCCTGAAGCGTAAGTGAAATTTTGACGGGGTCTGAAATGAAAATTTCCCTTATTTTCACCCCAACATATTGACATTTTCCAAACTCATTGATAGATAGATTGATAGCTGATAATAAGAGATGAAAACGTTTCAAACATTTTCAAACTTAGTTCTCACACAACCACTCCAACGACCATTACTGCTCAAAACCTCTTTCAAAACGCAAATAAATACAACTCCCTCTTCACACCATAGACACGTTACAACATTCAAAGCTGGAAAACAAACCAAAAAAAAAAAACTAAAGGGGAAGAAGAGAAAAAGAAGATTCGATAAAAATAATAACCATATTATCATGGCTTCTTCTGCACTAAACAACTCTCTGACGTTGTTGGCAGAAATAGTTTGCTTGTACTCAGCTTTGCTGATCGCCCTAATGTTGGTTTTGAGCTGTTCATGCGAAGGAGGAGAGGAGTTATTCGAGGGCAGTCGATTATTATCGGATGATGCAGGCGATGTATGCGACGAGATTTATGTGGTGAAGAAGGAGAGACTCTTCAGACGATAAGCGAAAAGTGCGGCGATCCCTACATAATCGAGGAGAACCCTCATATTCATGACCACGATGATGTCTTCCCTGGTTTGGTCATCAAGCTTACCCCTGCTAATTTCAAGCATGCTATGTATTGATTACCTTTGCTTCCTTCCTAGCAAAATATTGTTATGTCTACACATATATATGTTTTTCTGTGTATGCATGCACCATGTATATATGTGTAGTGACAGGACTACCAAGACAGGAAAAAACTCGACTATTTTTATTTAAGTTGAAAGCAAGCATATATAGCTTTCTCATTCTCGTTATTTGGTTTTCTTGCTTATTTTCTCTCTTCTTTTTTTTTTTTCCCATTGTACCAATAGAACGAGTAATTAATCCCTTTACCATTCGGTTCAAGCCCAGAAAAGATGGGTTCTCCTAGAAGCTAAATAACACAGTATTGTTGGAATATATTAAACATATATTTAGCATAATGTAAACGCATCGTTTACATCAGAATCATCAGGCCAAATGATGGCAAACGTTTTGTACAAATTTATCCGCCACCAAAGTTGTTTGCTTCTTTTCTCCTCTTGGTCTGAACTGTAGTAAAACTTCCAGACATATTATTAAGACTTTGGGAATTAATGGCCACAGAAAAACTATCATCTCCTCCTCTCTGAACCAGTCTCCACCAGGCAAAAAAAAGGAAAGCACCAAAAATCAAAACACAGGACAGTTAGTAGAAGCCAACCTGTCGAAGAAAGGCAGTCAGAAGTGAATGTGCCACGGTGGAGCTCGCTCGCACCATAGGATATGATAAAGCTGTGAATTTCTCGGGCCAACCTTTTTCACCTCGTAAATGCTGTTTTCTTTCCTTTTTTTTTTTTAAACTAAATTCCAGGATCTTTATTCCACGGAGCGCCACTCCTCTTGTCGTGATGGAAACGCAAATACTTCATCTTCATCAATTCTTTCCTCTTCTTCCTAACCTCACTGGCGTCATTCTTCCGACACGAAATGGATTCTTGATTCTTCTTCTGTATCAGCGACCGTTGTCTGATGCTCTCCGAACGTTCGACGCTGGAAGTGGTTTCACCTAAGCATTTGAAATTTCCAGTAATTAAACTCTCAAACTGCCTCGTACCGCTGCTTCCGACTTTATTACATTCAAGTCCAGGAACTGCTTTCAAGACATGAGACCAACCCTGAAGCTGAGGATTAGATACTCTTGAAGTGTTATTATTCCCTCCATTCTGCAGATTGTCCAAACGAACTGAAACAGCAGTAGGCTGAGGAAGGCTAGTATGTGCTTGGTCATTACTCGGATGGGAATGAAGGGCTGGCATGTTATGTGAGAGGAAAGGGAGCAGCCAAGGAACGGGGACGACAAATACGGGAATTCCCTGACCGGCCGTGCTGCACATGTTGTTTTCTTGTCCTTGGTGTGAAGAGTACTCTTGCGTGGGGCCCGGCGTGGTGTTGTTAGAATGTGAGAAAGCGTGCTGTAGCTGAACTAAGTCTGTGTATGGTACTACGGATGGCCAAACACAGGGGATTAGGGGTGGTTGTTTGTGTGAGGGTGGCGCTGTACAGGTGCTTGGAGTAGCAGAATTGTTGGACATGACTGCTCTTGACACCGATTGTTTTGCCCGCTGTTTGGCTTTATCTATTTTGACAATCTGAAGAAAAGAAGGATAAGGTGGCAGCAGATGCATAGTTCTAACCACAAGAAGAGAAATTATGATGAAGAGGCTTTTGCAGATGCTTGGAGTTGGAGGTAGAGAACCTACCTGTGCTTTGAGGAACTCATTTTCTTCTTTCAAGGCGGTATACTCCTCAAGTGCCAACTCCTTTTCCTGCTCAAACGACGGATAAAGACATGAATAATTTGTCAGATACTTACGCTGGCGATGGGTTGAATGAGTGTGAATCAGACGGGAGGTGATGAAATATTGTCTTACCTTCTTCAAATAAGCATTCTCTTCCAACACGTCTGCTGATTTTCCCTTTAACTCCAGATACATTGCCTGATAAGGGGAAGACGAAATATCAATTATTGTAATGTAATAAAAAACGTCATGATTTTCAAAAGAAAGCTCGAAGCAACGACCATAATAAGCAACGGTTGAGAAGTACAAAGTTAAACCTATAATATGAAAAGAAAGAAAATGCATTTACAAAGTTCCGTCACCTAAATAAGATCGAAATGTTTAAGCAAAGATGAAGAACTCTCCTGTTCCAAACAAATTTATATAGTATGAATGCATTTGCTCTATGACTGGGTAGAAAGTTGTCTAATAATAATCCGACTACAAAGATAATTCTAATAAATATCAACAAAAAAGACATAATGTAGCTCAAAGCAAATTTTGTCTTGCGAGATCGCTAATTTGTCTATAGCATAGCAGCTCATAGACACACACCGCAAGTAGATAGAGAACATGCTTGCCTGTCTACGACGAATTGCCTGCCTAGCAGATTCTCTATTCGCTAATATACGGCGAACTCGTCTTTCTTCTCTTTCTGCCTGCTTTGCAATTGCAAAACATGGCGTGTATGTTTATATGCTAGCTATTTTTTTGGGGAAATATAGAAATGTACCAACTATTCTCCTAGAGGAAAAGACGGAACAAAAACAAGGAGCCACTTTACCTCTGTTAACTTTGATCTTGACTTCCCAGCATGCTGCGATCTATAACTTGTGCTGCATAATTGGCGACTGGGCAAAGTTTCAGTAAATTGCGGAAAATTATTAGTCTGCTCTTTACTACTCTCCGCTTGAGTAGCTGTAGCTCTGGTGTGTTCATACGCTGTTGTTTGGACCTGATCAACAAACATAGAAAAGACACATCAAAACTCCATAAAAATGGAAACTAATCACATAAGAAATACAGAGACAAGGTCAATATCCTATAGACAAAGTGTCTCAACAAATATTCTGGATTCTAAAAGTTTCAATCTTTTCTTTTCCAGTCTTTTCATGCGGAACTCTCAGTCATAACATCAAAGCTTGTGGTAGATATCCCTTAACAAATCATAAGGAGCATAAGATTTCACAAAAGCCCCATTGTAAACCTGAACTGCTAAAAGCGGATCCTTTAAGACAGAATCATTGCGAAGCTGAAATATTATTGGCGCAGAGCACATACGCAGTCGGCCACTCACAATTAGACAACAAAACAAATCCGAAAAGCAACAAAGAAGGAGAGAGAGAGATCAAAACTAAACAACTAATTCCTCATCGCAATTATCAATTATCTCGGATTCTATGCGATAGCCTCATCTGCCGCTTCACACAAAGCAACATATCATTACGCCCACGTAGCTACTACGGCGACTGCTGCTTCTGTATCAATCCATCAGTACCATAACGATCGTTCAATCAAAGAAACCCTAGAAAACAATGGCAACGACAAGCACACACCACCGCGCACGCGTTTTTTTTGTCCATATGCCAGCATAACACGTAACAGATCACCTGAGGACTCACCGAGGTTGCCGCCACCACCTGCACGTCTGGATCGGAGGAGCGCGACAGCGCCGCCAGTACCTCCGCCGCCTCTAGCTCCTGAGTCGCCGTCTCTTCCATTTCCGCAGGCACCTTCTAATCGCAAAATGAATCGAAACCGGTCCACTGACTTCCGAAGCAGTAATTATCACAAGCGAGAGGAGAAGGAGATTGGAAGAAAGGGAAATAAAGAAAACATAAGATTCAGATTCTGCCAATCAGTAAAGCAAAAAGTAGCTACCAAAGGATAAAGCATCGAGAGAGAGAGAGAGAGAGAGAGGCAACACAACACTGAAACACTGGGCTTTGAAGAGACGGGGAAGTGTACTGAAGTGAGATTCCGCCAAGTGTCAGCTAAGCGCCACGTCATCGCATGACCACAAATCCACAAATTGGGGGGGTAAAAGCAATTTTTTTCCTCCTCTTGGCATTATTAGGCTCGGAGCGGATTCGGGTCGGATCTCATTTTCACGTGCATTAAAATATTAAATGTGTGAGAAACAAATTAATTAAATTCGTAACGTAGCTCATCAATTTGAGCTATATTATGTTTTAGGGGCAATTTTGATGTCATGGGTCAACATCATTTAGGTTTCATGTTGGTGAGAAAATTTTTAGTTTTAAGGACCCGATGTACTGTTTTTCAGTACCACTTCATGGACTCCACTTCATGGACCTAGTAGCACTTCATGGTTCTGCAGTACAAATTATGTTCTGCAGTACCACTCCACTGTTCTGCAGTACCACTCCACTGTTCTGCAATAATACCAAACGATAGTCCGATACCAATTCATATACACTTACTTACATAAATTTTAGGTAATTATATTAAAATTTTACAAAATCGAGTCCTTTATCCTAAAAATTTCCTGACAGAGGTCTAAAACCTACTTAAAATATATTTTGGGCCTAAAACTTAATTAGCATTATGTTTTATGCTTCCCACTCGGGGAAGTTTATCTCTTTGGAAAGCACGCGTTAGGACACCAAGGCTGCGCTTTCCCAGTTCTGAACTTAGTTGTATGATCCTTAATAAACCACATATGTGCATACGTGTCACAATAGCAAGACTTAGTTATTGGGTAAAAGAGCTGAAATACTAACTTCGCAATACTTACTATTTACTGATATTGGGACCTGAATGTAACGAGTTATATTATATCTCCACAAAAGTGAGGGGAAATTTGTTCTCAGTCTTATTTGGTTTTAAAATTACTCCTAAATATCCATCGAATTATTTCTTGTAATGATTCGAAAATTTCTTCATATGTAGTACCTAAAATGGTCTTTTCAGCATTAAAAAGTCAAAAATACCCATGTCTTACACTTTAAAAAAGCTGAATAAATTATTTTCACAAACCAACAAACTCGTTATATACCAACAAAATTGGACATTATACTAAAAATTGTAGAAATTATACCACTTAATTCCGATATAATACTAGTGAACAACGTTATTTATAATTTTGTACAGCAAAATTGAATATTATACCAACTGATTATTTTTATTATACGAGAAATTGCAAAAATTATACCATCTATTTCCGTTATTATACCAATAAATAATAATTTTATTTTCATACAATAAATTGGACATTATACCAACTAATTTTGCAATTATACTATAAATTGTGGAAATTACACCATTTATTTTCGTTATTATACCAATAAATAACGTTATTTTAATTCATACAGGAAAATTGGATATTATAACAACTTTTACAATTATACCAGAAATTATAGAAATTATACCATCTATTTTCATTATTAAACCAATAAATAAGTTATTTTAGTTTTATAAAGCAAAATTGAACATTATACAAATTATTTTGCAATTATACTATAAATGTGAAAATTATACCATCTATTTTTGTTATTATACCACTAAATAAAGTTATTTTAATTTACAAAATTGAACATTATACCAACTAACTTGCTATTATACTGGAAATCAAAGATATTATACCATCTGTTATTAGTGTTAGTACAATAACGATACAGTTGGTATAAGGTGAAACTTCACTTAAATCCCTATTAGGCAAACTTTCGATCACATAATTCCCTTGTCAGAGAATATATCAGTTAAGGAACCGATTTAATGTTTGTACCAGGTTTAATCACGCCGTACCATTCTATGTTTGTATTGTGTACCACAATACGTTGATATAGTGTACCTAAATGTGTTGTTACGGCATACCTAATGTGTGATATGTGGTGTACCATTTTCTCAATGTATGACATACCACAATACGTTGTTATAGTGTACCTAAATGTGTTGTATGGTGTACCTTCGGTGGAACGGGTACCTATCTGAAAAAAATTATTCTATTAGGTACCTAAGTGAAATATTTCTTTGACAAGGGAGTTATGTAATAGAAAGTTTGCAAATAGGGATTTAAGTGAAAGTCTGTCGTTGTATAATTTCTAATTTTATTTATATAAAATTAAAAATAACGTTATTCTCTTGGTATAATTAGAGATAACAGTTGGTATAATAATCGAACAGTTTGTATGATGTACAATTTGATTTCAGGAAATGGTATTCTCAATCGTTCACTCTTTGGGTATTAAACACAAAGCTTTTCGCAGATGGATACTGATCCGTAAGTTTAAAGTACATAGCGACTAATAAGGAATTTCGCAAAAAGAAAAGACTGCTGTGGGAATGGGATGCTTCTTTGTGTTGGATGGTCAGAACGCGGTGGGTATCAATCAACACATCAACAGTGGAGAGGCGACATCAACCAAACGTATTGGCTACTACATTTTACCACTTACACGAAAGAACAACATTTCCCAGAGTTTGACGCAACTTAAAGAGAAGGATAAAGAAAAACACAAACCTATAATGATTTATTACAGAGAAAGAAATTCTACTCTTGTAAATGAGCACTTTGTCCATCTCGACATAAAGCAACAGTCTATCGACAAAGGCAGGCATCCTTTATCAATACTTTAATGCCATCCTTTTTTTACCATCTCAAACAACCGTGCTATCTTATCTATACATCGAATCAAACAACGAACCAAGACCAGTTTTTTATTCTATATTTTGGTGGCAAATGCGATACCTTCAGAAGCCAGCTGATCGTTCGCCGGAGGTTGAACCCTGGCGACCTTAGCGATGGCCTCGTTCTCTTCTGGCGTACCGCTCTCCAAGAATGCGCCGACCACTCTGCCGTCTTTGACCCAATAGCAGCCGAACTTGTGTGCCGGAGACGTCGGGCTACTGTCGCCGAAGAGGACCGCCTCGCCGGTGTTGTCGCCGTAGAACTGCCAAGAGAGATCGAACTCGCGGGAGTAGAAGTAAGGCAGGTAGACAGGTAGTCGTATTCTTCGATTGCTTTCCCCTTTTCGCCTGCAAAGATAGCCTGCGCACAAAACGACGAAGCGTGTCTCAAAGACTTGAGGAGAATGCGTTGAAGATGGGGGCTAAAGATACTCTGTGCTCACGCACACCTTAATGGCCTGTTCGGCGGATTTTCGAGAATGGTCGACGTGTTCAACTCTTCTGAGCTCGCCGCCGTACAGTTTCATAGGGAAGGCGGCGACGTCGCCCACTGCGTAGACGTCGGCCACACTTGTTATGAAGAAGCCATCAGTCTGCGTACAATGTGTGGATGTTCAGATGATAACATGGATACTAGTTTAGTGCTTAAATCCCACCAAAGTTACCTTAATTCCACCCTTTTCTTCTACAACTTGGCCCTTGAATAGATTAGTGAGTGGCTTGGCGCCGACCCCCACGACAACAATGTCAGCTTCTAGCACACGGCCGTCCTTGAGTTTTACGTGTGTGACCTGAAAATTAAGAAGAGAATTTATCTAAGGTCGATAGTTGATGAAGATGATCATAAAGACTTGGGAAGAGATCATGCTTTAGAACTCACCTCCCCACTTGCATTTGTGGCAAATCCTGCAGCTACAGTTCCCTTGATTATAGTAACTCCTTTGTTTGCGTAATAACCCTCATAGAAGGGTGCTATGGCAGGAGTGAACAGCCGGGACACTGGAAAATCACGCCATGCATAATTAGACCATGTTTTAAGGCAAGTATAAATGGAGAACGCAGCCAAGGTTTAACTTACTGCACCAAGGCTCTGGGTAGACCATGGTGACGTCAATGTCGTTGAGTCTCAGGGCAGCAGTTAGCTCCAGGCCTATGTATCCCCCGCCGACAACCACGGCTTTTCCATTCTTCTTTGCTTTGATTGCCTCAACAAGCTTATCGGCGTCGTGGATTTGTCTCAGATAAAATATGTTCTTGGCATCGGCGCCTTGGACTCCTACGTCTGCCAGATTCATAAACTTGACAAGAAAAGAGGCGTAAAATTAGGAACTAGGCAGAATGCACTGTCCACAACGTAGTAGGTGATACTTACCGTGGAGCCAGTAGCTATAATCAGCGTCTTGTATGTGAAAGCTTCACCAGAAGTACTGGTTAGTGTCTTTGAAGCCAGGTCTGCCTTGGCAATTTCCGTGCTTAGGATAAGAGATATTCCTGAAAAATTTATGAAATAAAGTCCAGTTGGAGTTTCGTTGAGCCTAAGAGGTGTACCGATATTCAGATGAGGACTCGCCTTTTTCAGTATACCACTCTGGAAGAAGTTTCTCTCCCCCACTTCCAACACACACATGAAAACCTGGAAGTCTAGCATTTCCTGGAGCAGTATAGTGACAAAAAGAAGGAATGTCAACTGTGATCTGTGCGAGCATAGAAGACTCAAGGGCAACTTACTAGCAAAGAATACTTGACCGAGAATAATCATGTCATAATCGACATTTGGAAAATCTAGGAGAGAAATACATCACTTTGGCATTGCCCAGGAAACCAACTCACCTTCAGGAAGGAGGTATCCTTTGCTAAGAGTGGGACGTTCATAGGGAGCCACCTGAAATCACCGTATGAATGGATGTCACAGGAGTTTCAACTTTTAAGAATGAAATTGGAGACGATGGAAGACATGCAGGAAATCGAGTAATCCACTTTCCTATAACATTCAGTTTAGCATGTAATTCTCCCATTTGCGAAAGTTCCAAATAGGTCAAAATCGCCAATTATGTGCGGCACCACAGAGATGTAAATATATCGAGAAGCACATCTACCATGATCCGGCGAGATTAACGGAATAATTTTGAGTTAAGAAAGTAAATCAACTCCGTGAAAATTGATAAATACCGCCTCCTTGGAAATAATCGCCAATTCGCCAGGTTTCACTCCCTGCCTGGCAAATTCTCTAGCAGCATATCCCTGCAAACGACGCATACACAAAGTTTCAATTCAGAGAGTATTGATATTACCGTCATTAAAAGACTCGAAACAATAATTACTGATTTGCAACAAAAGAGAGCATGTGCCATCATCAGCTCAACCACAAAACAGTCTCGGAAAATAAACTCCATCGAAACAAAAACACACAACGGAACATCGCATGCAACAGAGACGATCGAAGAAGTCCGTTAGAAACTCTCACAGCAGCAACGCCGCCACCAGCGATCACGTACTTGAACGATCTTCCCGCCATCGAAGGTCGATTCGTGTAAGCCGATTAATCAAATATCAGCAGAAGCGAAATGAGATAGACTGAGGAGCAGCTAGTCGGAAAAATTACCCGAGTTCAAGAGAGGAAACGTCTATTTATACCCCACGAGTCGATGAGATTGGTACACGTGTCTCGATCTAGGCCGTCGCTTTAAATGACCTGAAGATTGTTTATTTGTTGATTGATTGCGTTAGTGCCAAATTACTATGAGTAATTGGTATTTTGAGTGCCGTAGGTTTTGGACCTTCTACAAGTTTGATAATTCTATAGTATTAAAATATCTACTACTCTACCTTATGATTCAGACATCGTGGAACCAATAGACTGGAGATAAAAAATTTAGTATTTGAGACTAGGAAATATTATTAAAGATACCACAAATGGACCTATAGAATTATAACACAAGGTGTAAGTGTATCTTCAATAAAATGTATTAGCTTGATGAAAGAGACGACTAATTTACATTAGAAAATTAGCAATTAAGCTGAGGTGACATTAAAAGGCCCGTTTATATTTATTGGGCCCCATATTAAAAATCAAAGGCCGATAACCAAAATTAGAGTTGTTAAAATTTCATAGTAAATAGCAAAGATACATGCATGATTAGGGGTGGTTCGGGACGGTATACCGTACCAAAACTGTGATATCATATACCATACCGAAATTTTGGCATGGAAAAATAACATGCCAATACCATACCAAAATTTCGGTATACCTTTAATTTCGATCGGTATCATAATGAAATTTCGGTATGGTATCGGTATAATACATTCTATACCATTCACACAGGGTTTTTTTACCATGCATGTCTCGTAACTCGTTAGTTCGTTGTTTCAGAATTTTTAGTCAATTCAAATTCCTTAGGCCCCAATAAGATGGATTAGTAATACCAAATTTTCCAAAATAAAAATATTTTTAATTCATAAAATAACTTTAAATAATTTATATATTTTAGTCAGTCTCCTTAGTAAGACAAAGAACTTTACGTCACCACAAAATACAACTTTATATAGATTAATTAATATATGTAGGTGTATGTATATATATATATAATTTATGGACTAAATGAATTTATGAAGATCCTTATAATATTTTTATCTATTTTATATTTTTTTTTCAAAAAATGTAAGATATATAGGTGTGTGTATATATATATATAATATTACAAATTTTAGTATTTCGATATTTCGGTATAATCGGTATACCTAATTTTTAAAATTTTCATACCATTACCGTACCGATAATTTTCGAACTGTATCATACCTTACCAAAACTTTCGATATACCAAAATTTTCGATATTTTTGGTACGTTTCGATATGATAAGGACGGTATATCGGTATTTCGGTATATTTCACCAGCCCTATGCATGATCTGTTTCATGTGGAGATGATGATTGTGCATAACAAAGCATCAATGTGGTGTGAAGTTGTTTGGTGGTTGGCCTCATTTCATTCATATGTATCAAGTTCAAGAACTGGTTCTGCACAGACTAAAGCTGAGGAAGCTCCAAACATAAAGCTCGCGCCTAAGTTTGAACCAGTTCAGCACTGTTAAAAACGTTTCCGCGCTTTTATTAATTCTTAGTGGGCTCATGAATGGGCCATATATAAAACGTCTCTGATATTGGCGTTTCTATAAGTTAGCGGTTAAGTAGGTTAACGGCTACTACTTTTTCCCCTCTGTATAAATACGCACTGTACAATACTCTATTCCTTTAATGAGAATTCAGTTCTATTTACTTTCGCACCCTCACACAAAACAAGATACAATCTTGATATGGTATCAGAGCGAAAAACTTCTTGAGCTGCGTTAGCCAAGATTCAAGAACCCTAAAATCCCATCTCAAATAGCAGGTGTTCGATGGCAGAAGAAGACCAATCAATGGCGCCAAACTCGACAGCTGCAACACTGATCAACGACCCTTTCTTTCTCAGCAACGCTGATGCTCCAGGTCAGTTGCTCGTTCATGAGCATTTGAATGGCGATAACTACGCGACTTGGAGCAGAGCTATGCTAATCGCACTCACCGGCAGAAATAAAGAAGGGTTCGTAAATGGTGAAATTCAAAATCCAGACGCAGCAGATCAAAACAAGCTGATTTCTTGGAAGCGAAACAATAACATCGTGATCTCGTGGATCCTCAATTCGGTCTCGAAAGAGATATCGGCCAGTGTGCTGTACAATTCAACAGCCAAAGAAGTATGGGACGACCTTCAAGAAAGGTTTGGCCAATCAAATAGACCGAGAGTTTTTCAGCTGAAGAAACAACTCATAAATCTGGAACAAGGAGCGAGCAGTGTAGGCGTATACTTTACTAGGCTGAAGGCGCTTTGGGATGAGCTGACCAATTATCAGCCGACTTGTCCATGTACATGTGGAGGAATAAAGGCGATGAAGGATTATTTCAATGAAGAACATGTCCTTACGTTCCTAATGGGATTAAATGATTCATATTCGCAGGTTAGGGGGCAAATTCTTCTCATAGATCCATTACCTTCTATCAATAAGGTGTTCAGTCTCGTAGTGCAAGAGGAGAGGCAGAGATCGATGGTCTCTGGAACTCTTAGGGCAGGAGATGAACAAATAAGTAGCATGGCGATGATGGCATCTAACAGTAATCAAGAAGTGACCAAGAAAGGTGTGTATCAGCCAAGAAAGGAATCTGTGAGGCCTCTTTGCACTCACTGTGGAAAAAGGGGGCATACGATAGACATCTGCTACCAGGTCCATGGATTTCCTCCTGGTTTTCGAGCAGGTGCGAGGCAGAAAGGGGCTAGAGTGAATCAACTTGGGGTGGAAAGGCTAACAGAGAAGCCTTCACAGGCCACAGATCAAGGAACTACCAGGCAGAGTCACACTGAGGACAGCCTTGTTCAGCTCCAAATGACCTCCTCACAGCTACTGAGTCTGAAGAACTTACTGAATCAACACACCATCAACTTGCCTTCAGAAAATATGGCATCAGTTGGCCAGCCAGGTAAGTCTTCAGGTAAGTGCTTATCTTTTAATCTGCCTAGCATGTATGATGAGGACATATGGTTGATTGATACGGGAGCTACCAAGCATGTATGTGGAAACTTAGATTCTTTGCATGATTTACACGAGATAGAAGAATATAATGTGATACTGCCAAATAATACAACTATAAGGGCTAATAAAGTGGGATCTGTCAAGATAAATCAGCATCTGATTTTGACTGAGGTGCTTTTTATCCCACAATTCCATTTTAACCTTTTGTCTGTGAGTTTCTTGGCCAAGGAAAAGAATTACAGGTTCTGTTTTGGGACTACTGGGTTTGAAATTCAGGATGCCTCACTGCGAATGATTGGCAAGGGTAGCTTAGCTGAAGGGCTTTACTTCATTCGAGCTGATGCAGATACAAAACCAGTCCCTTCCTCACCTGTTTTCCTTAACAAGATTACTGCAGAACTTTGGCACCAAAGATTGGGCCATCCCTCACATAAAGTTCTAAACATGTTGAAGTCCACTTTGAGTGACATGAATACTGTGGTAGATTCTTGCTGTAAAATCTGCCCAATTGCTAAGCAAAAGAGGCTTCCTTTTCCAGATAATAACAAATCAGTTTGCTCCCCTTTCGATTTAATTCATTGTGATGTTTGGGGTCCGTTTCATGCATCATCCCATCTAGGACATAGATACTTTCTTACTATAGTTGATGATTTTTCAAGATTTACTTGGGTCTTTATGCTTAGATACAAATCTGAAGTACCATCTATTATCAGCTATTTTCTGAATATTGTGGAAACTCAGTTCAGCTCAAGGGTGAAAGTGATAAGAACAGACAATGCACCCGAGTTTAATCTTGATATGCTGCTCAAAGATAAAGGTATTATACATCATTGGTCGTGCGTACAAACTCCGCAGCAAAATTCTATAGTTGAGAGGAAGCATCAACACCTCTTGAACGTGGCTCGATCCTTGTTCTTTCAATCAGAAGTTCCCATCAAGTATTGGTCTGAATGCATTCTCACAGCCACCTTCTTGATTAACCGGACACCCTCGGTGATCTTGCATAACAAAAGTCCTTTTGAGTTATTGTTTAACAAGCCTGTTAACTACAATCTCTTGCGAAGCTTTGGATCTCTTTGTTTCAGCTCCACTTTGGCAGCAGGGAGGAGGAAATTTGACCCTCGAGCAAGGGAATGCGTCTTCCTTGGATACCCCAATGGAGTGAAGGGGTATAAATTACTGGATCTGCATACCAGAGAAGTATTTATCTCAAGGGACGTCAGATTTGCAGAACATATCTTCCCCTTCAGACAAGCCAAGAATGCTTCTGTCCAAGCAGATCCATTTCCAAACTCTGTTCTGCCTACCTCATGCATAGACAATCTTCCTACTGAAGCAGGTCTAGGACACGCTGAGGAAATTTTAGAACACACAGAAGAAGAATTTCAACCTCCTGCAGGGCATACCACAGAGCACCTCTCTGCAGAACAAAGTGACTCAGCCCCATCTCATTCAGTTCAGGAGCAGCAGCTTGATTCTGAATTACCACAGGTTCATGATGTCCAGAGGAGATCAAATAGGCAGCAGAGAAGGCCCCCATACCTGCGAGACTATCATTGCAGCACCCTTATTGCTGACAGCAATTTGTATCCTTTGTCCAAATTTCTTACTTACCAAAATTTTTCTAAGGAATATCAGGCACTAATCTGCAATGTCTCCCAGGCAAAAGAGCCACGCAGCTTCTCCGAGGCATCCAGATCCCAGGAGTGGTTGAGAGCCATGAATGAAGAACTCACTGCTCTAGAAAACAATGCCACCTGGACTATAGTTCCCTTACCAACAGGAAAACATTCAATAGGTTGCAGATGGGTATTCAAGCTCAAACTCAACTCCAATGGGCAGGTAGAAAAGCACAAGGCCCGCTTGGTGGCTAAGGGATTTGCTCAAATGGAGGGAATCGATTACATTGATACCTTTGCTCCAGTTGCAAAGCCTAGCACTATCAAGATTATATTATCACTCGCAGCTAAGCTTCGGTGGTTCTGTGTACAACTTGACGTGGACAATGCGTTTCTCAATGGTGAGTTAGCCGAAGAAGTGTACATGGATTTACCGCAAGGATATCACACCAGTCACTCCAGAAAGGGCTCAAATAAAATGGTGTGCAAGCTGCAAAAGGCCATCTACGGTCTAAAACAATCCTCTCGCCAGTGGAATAAAACATTTACTGAGGCTGTGGAACATTTTGGGTTCTTGCAAACCCAATCCGATCACACTTTGTTCATCAAGGGTACAGGAAATAACCTACTTGTTTTACTCGTATATGTCGATGATATCATCATTGCAGGACCTTCCCTCAAGGAAATTCAGAAGGCGAAAGACTTTCTCGGCGCCCGCTTCAAAATAAAAGATCTTGGTGATCTGAGATTTTTTCTTGGACTTGAAGTGGCTCGCAGCAGTGAGGGCATCTATCTTTCCCAACGGCAGTACACAATTCAACTCCTAGATGACACTGGTTATCTGGAATCTAAGCCCTTGTCCACGCCCATGAGCCCTAGCATCAGACTATCAGCTGATGAAGGCGAGCTGCTGGCCGAGCCCTTTCAGTACAGAAGATTAATTGGCCGCCTGCTTTATCTCACATTTACCTGGCCCGACATTGCTTTCACGGTCCACAAGCTCAGTCAGTATATTGCCTCACCCAGAACGAGTCATCTCACCGCGGCTCATCATCTCCTCAGGTATTTAAAAGGTTCTCCCGGGCAAGGTGTATTCATGAGTTCTTCTCCTCATTTGCAGATCAAGGCTTTCTCGGACGCCGATTGGGCAACTTGCCACGACTCTCGCAAATCTATCACAGGCTACTGCACTTTTCTCGGCGACTCTCTCATCACCTGGAAAGCCAAAAGGCAACCCACAGTCTCACGCTCGTCTACAGAAGCTGAATACCGTGCGCTCGGTTCTGTCATCAGTGAAGTTCTGTGGATCAAACAGCTCTTAGATGAACTGAAGATACCTTCTCTTCCTACCCCTGTCGTCTACTGCGATAATCAGTCAGCTCTCCATTTAGCTTCCAACCCGAAGTTCCACGAGCGATCAAAACATATTGAGGTCGATTGCCACTTTATTCGCCATCACGTTCAACAGGGAACCATTCGGCTCTTACCCGTTCGTTCTGAGGATCAAGTCGCAGATGTCCTTACTAAACCGCTCACCGGCCCTCTGTTACAACGTGCTTTGTCCAAGATGGCTGTTAGAAACCTCTACCGTCCATCTTGCGGGGGGCTATCAAGTTCAAGAACTGGTTCTGCACAGACTAAAGCTGAGGAAGCTCCAAACATAAAGCTCGCGCCTAAGTTTGAACCAGTTCAGCACTGTTAAAAACGTTTCCGCGCTTTTATTAATTCTTAGTGGGCTCATGAATGGGCCATATATAAAACGTCTCTGATATTGGCGTTTCTATAAGTTAGCGGTTAAGTAGGTTAACGGCTACTACTTTTTCCCCTCTGTATAAATACGCACTGTACAATACTCTATTCCTTTAATGAGAATTCAGTTCTATTTACTTTCGCACCTTCACACAAAACAAGATACAATCTTGATAATATGTCCATTCCATATATTATAAATTAGTATTTAATAATATAATGTAATGAATAATCAATCAACGGACACACAATGTGTGCAAGTATAGAAAAAATAAGCCGTTAAACTAACAAATATTTATCGACTGTTCTGTTGTAGGTACAGCGAGGCTTTCATTTGAATGCTACCATTGGAGCCGATCGTTTTATTTAATTCGACAATTTATCAGTTTCGTATGATCATACTCAACTTGCTAATTTTAGTCATTCTAATTATTCGAAAAGAAAAGTAACAAACAAAAGCTTGCTCGATTCTTCATAAACAGCGCAAGCCACCTTCACATTCACAATCGTTCCAAAAGCTCGGAAAGAATATATAAAAGCAAAAGAAACTCGCAGAAAAAAAAAGCTCTCAATTCGCTCGCAAGTCGCAAAAGAGAGAAAAGGAAGGATAAAGTAAAGTAGAGCGAGGGCTTGAGCATCTATCAAAGAACCCATTATCGAAAAATTATACAGCTCAACAACCTAAGATTGAGGGCTTTTTCTTGTCGACGAAGGAGATCGATGCAGCAGCAAAGTGGGAGAACGCTTGAGAGTCACATATCAATGTCTCAGTCTTCTGGGCAAACTTCGGGCAATGTGAGCTTCAGTATGTCTAGAGACGAGGAAGAGATGTCCAAGACTGCTCTGTCCACTTTCAGGGCTAAGGAAGAAGAGATAGAGAAGAAGAAGCTCGCCGTGAAGGAGAGAGTTCAGGCGCAGTTAGCTCGTATTGAGGATGAAACAAGGCGTCTGTCCACAATTCGCGAGGTAATATGTAATAATGGCTTGGCTTGTGTTTCTTTTTGGTCTTTTTTTGGGCTGATTTATTGCTTCTTTGTTGTTCCGTGATTTCTCTTGTGTTATGATTGTTGTAGTTGTTTGTCTCTCCATTTCCTTCTTTAAGATTCTGTAATGGTTTCTGGAGAAACTAACCTTCTTCGTTGCAACGATTGGGCGAATATTTCGATCATTCTTCTTGGAAAAAAAAAACCACTGATTTTTCAGATTTTCGAGGGCATTTGCTCTGTATATCTTGTAAAAGATATGATTTGACTCAATTACGTGCTTACTTTACCGCACAATCTTTTATCATGCCATGAGAATACTATTGCAGCGCAGCTTCTTCCTTAAACTGTTTCAGGAGTGGATTTTGTGTAAAGGGTGTCTTAATTAGTTATCCTTAAAGGGTGTGTTTGGTTAAGGAATTCAGTGAGGAAAGGAAAAGGAAATGGAAAAGGAAAATAATTTTTTTGTTTGGTTGATGTGAGGAAAAAGAAAAGAAACGAAAACTTAAGTTAGTTTTGAAGCAAAAATCATGAAAAATCATTTTCTTCACCACCAAATGGTGAGGAAAATGAGGGAAAAGCTAACATAAATCAATTTCTCTCTAATTCTCTTTTCCTCGCCAATTTCCACGACCTAAGCTAAACCCATAACTATTAAACTAGGAATTAGAAGCTTTATCGGATCCCATGAAGAAAGACGTCTCTTTTATCCGCAAAAAGATCGACGCAGTTAACAAGGAGTTAAAGCCACTGGGACAAAACTGTCAGAAGAAGGTTAGTCGTTAGTGATCTTTCGTTGAACTTAGGCTTTTAATTAGTAACTCCTTTCTCCATATATTTCGTTCTTCATCTCTTTAGTACACAGGAGAGGGAATACAAAGAAGCCATCGAAGCTTTCAATGAGAAGAACAAAGAAAAAGTACAACTCATCACCAAGCTCATGGAGGTTGAGCAGCTTCCTTCCTCCTATATTACCCCCCCTTCAACCTTCTTTTTATTTTATTATATTTTGTGCGCTTTGAATCGGTCTAATCATATGAATGCAGCTCGTAAGCGAAAGCGAGAGGATGAGGTTGAAGAAACTCGAGGAGCTTAGCAAGAACATTGAGGCTGTACGCATAAACTGAAGCTTACTGCTTGTTGTGTTTTCTGAGACTTGGTGCGCTGAGATGTATTTAGAAGAATGTGTGATTTTCTATTTATGTATGTAGTTTTGTATGATTTGAGTTTTCTCGGTTGGTTTGTTTCTTGAAGAATATCATATCTGATAAAGTATTTATTAGCAAAAACGCACAACCCGGTAATAAACATCCATTGCGAATTTGCAACCAAACAAACCATCGATGAAAATTCTTTACACTATATAAGCATAGAAAATTAAATAGAAAAAATAAAAAGTATGTCGAGAATGGGATTCGAACCCATGCCCTTTCGGACCAGAACCTTAATCTGGCGCCTTAGACCAACTCGGCCATCTCGACTCGTTACTTAACTTATTTCTCCCACTGTTTTAGTATGGTAATATAGAGCCTCATTTTGTTATTATGAGAAAATAGAGGGGCGAATTGGGAAATTTGGGGGCGTTGTTTCTCTGATAAACCCTAACTCTGCTGAAAGCCTCGTCGTCTACTCCTCGAAGCTTATTCAACCATGATGCGAATAAAAACTCCAAGCAAAGGAAGGATCAAGAGAGAGCTTGAGAAACGTGCGCCGAAGCTCGTGAGTACTGTTATTTGCTCCCTACGATCCGTTTTCGTTTCGATTTTCAGCAAAGTGTTCATTTGCATATGGATTACCAGGTTGAGACGGGTAAGAAGACGCTGATACTTCATGGGACTAAGACGAGCGGGGGCTTGAACTCCGTTTTAACCGAAATTTATCGCCTGAAGAGGGACAATTCGGTCAAGTACTCGCGGAAGAATGACAATATTCGACCGTTTGAAAGTGGCGGCGAAACGTCCCTTGAATTCTTCTCGCTGAAAACCGATTGTAGTTTATTTGTGGTAATTTTCGTATACCTAACCTTTTACTGTCCGCGGTCGTGTTGTAATATGTTTGCTGGCCTGTCATTTTAGCTTAAGCTGATGCGTTGTTAGATATAGGAAGTATCCTTTCTTTTCATATTGATCTTTCGGAATCATATACATGTTCCTTAAACTATAGCGTATGATTTATAGGCAGTTTGAATGGGTGAATTCCAATTGTATTCAACCAAAGCTTTCCTCTTTGCATGATAGTGGAGAGACTGTTGCTTAATGGAGTGCATATTATCCACATTCCTCGAGTATAATGCACTCTTTTCTCTCTCTCTCATAATATGTGTAGAAAGCGATTCGGTCGACACCTATTTCTACTTACATTTTTTACCCTGTCCCTATTGGCTATTCAATGTTTCACTAATGTTGCCTGTTTAATTAATATCTGCAGTATGGGTCTCACTCAAAGAAGAGACCGGACAATCTTGTAATTGGCCGGACCTACGATCACCACATCTATGATCTTGTGGAGGTTGGTGTTGAAAATTTTAAGAGCATGGAATCTTTCTCGCACGAAAAGATATTGGCTCCTCGAGTTGGTTCGAAGCCCTTCTTTGCTTTCATTGGAGAAGGTTTTGAGAGTTCTGAAGAGCTCAAACATCTTAAAGAAGTCTTACTCGATCTTTTCCACGGCGAGGTTAGCATTATTTATTAATGGTTCTCCCCTCGGGGAAGTTTGCATTGCTTGACCTCCTCCTTTGTAATGCTGAAGCGTATGTTTTCCAGGTTATAACGAACTTGAACCTGACCGGGCTTGATCGAGTTTATGTGTGCACGGCCTTGTCTTCAAACAAAGTGTTTTTCACTCACTGTGCTCTGAGGCTCAAGAAGTCTGGTTCTGTAGTGCCAAAGATGGAGCTAGTTGAGGTTGGTCCATCCATGGAAATGGTAGTTCGAAGGCATCGTCTTCCCGACGACAGCCTACGTAAAGAAGCAATGAAAATTGCTCCTGAATTAAAGAAGAAAAAGGTTTGTCAATAGTTTCGTCTTGGCAATTAGTCGCCAAATGTGATACGTGTGTCTCTGATTATTCGATCCTGTATCGTGATGTACAGGAGAAAAATGTTAAAAAGGATGCCATTGAGGGGAAGATTGGGAAGATCTATATTCCAGAACAAAAGGTAAACAA
Organism: Craterostigma plantagineum; assembly: GCA_027422505.1. Classification (NCBI taxonomy): domain Eukaryota; kingdom Viridiplantae; phylum Streptophyta; class Magnoliopsida; order Lamiales; family Linderniaceae; genus Craterostigma; species Craterostigma plantagineum. The sequence continues at coordinate 1,338,891 of JAPQWV010000093.1, forward strand.
AACTTTCTCTTTCTGTAATAGTTAAAATCCAAAAATCAAAATTTTTTGCAACCATATTGGGTTTATAATAAAAATTGAAATTTGAACGGTAGAATTAGTTTGGGCGCTCGTTATGTATCCCGGGCGATTTTATTTCTTGTTTTTCAATTACTTATCCACCCGTAAAATGTTGTGTCGTTGAAGGTCGGGGACTTGCCTCTCCCGAACAAAGCGAAGGGAGTGAAACGCGAAAGGAGAGAGGCGAAATTGATGAAGGCCGAGGGCGTTCGCAAGAAGCAGAAGCAAGAAGATGATGATGATGCGGAATGATTTTTTTGTCTGTAACAATTAGAACTTTTTTGAGCACATTGTGTTTTGTTTCGGATCTTTCTTTATGGGTCTTTTCCTGGGCGTCTTTACCTGGGAAGTAAGAATCCTAGGTTGGTTGTTGTGTATGATGAATTGATGATTTGATAATTAACTGATTTTAATAGCGTGAAAAAAGAAAAAAGATAATTAAGAGAAAAAGTGGAAAATTAGAACTGAGCTGAGCCCACCCACCAACCAATCATTGCCCCTTCGGAACTCCTCTCTTCAATGAGGGACTACCCAAATTTTCAAATCAAAATCTGACCATTTCCTCCTCCAAAGAACCCTAATTAGACATGTCCGTCTCAGCCAACGACGGTGGGAACGCCGTCATGCAGCCGCCGTCCGCCACGACTGGCGACGCGGAGTTAGTCGTCAAGAAGCCTCCGGCGAAGGACCGACACAGCAAGGTTGACGGCCGCGGACGGCGCATACGCATGCCGATCATCTGCGCCGCCAGGGTATTCCAGCTCACGCGCGAGCTAGGGCACAAGTCCGACGGCCAGACCATCGAGTGGCTCCTGCGTCAGGCCGAGCCCTCTATCATCGCCGCCACTGGCACCGGCACTACTCCGGCGTCTTTCACCACCACCTCGCCGTCGTCGGCCTCAGCTAGAAGCCGCATCGACAACCAGACTAGAGCTCTTTCCCTTTCGCATCCTCTCAATCCGGCGCCGTTCGTTCTGGGCAAGAGGCTCCGCCACGGCGAAGAAGAAGAGGAAGACGATGGCGGTCAGAACGTTTCCAAGGATGGGGACGTTTTGGATCCTCCGAGTGGTTTCTGGGCGTTGCCGGCGAGGCCCGACCTGGCGCAGGTTTGGAGTTTTGCTGCGCCTAGTCACGATATCCAACAGCAAATGGCTACCTTGAGGGCGTTTCAGCAGCAAAACATTTCCTCGCTGGGCATTGGAGAAGCTTCGGCGGCTAGGGTTGGAAACTACTTGCCGATGACTCACCATCTCAATCTGCTGGCATCTCTATCAACTGCTCCTCCTCAGTCTCCTTCTCAAGAACAGCCAAACAATGGAGATGATGCAGCCTGAATCAGCTCCACAAAGTGTCTGATAAGTTTTCTTCGGTCTCCTCGCTCGTGTTGACATTTGAGTGTGAATTTGTTTTCGTTTTTATTCTGTCTTCGTCGTGGTGTGCTTGTTCGTTGGTTTGTTGCTTGTTTTCTGTGGAAGAAGCGAGCTAAAGGGGCTCTCAAAAGGAGGGCTTAAGATATTCCTAGCTTAGAAGAGTGTTTTTCTTTCTTGATTAGCTTCAGTCGTGTGCTTCTTTGGTATTGGTACTTCATCAGTATCCACAAATCCCAGTTTCTTGTTTGCTTAACTGGTTGATTCTTGTAAGATAATAAATCATACCAATGCCTGAAGCCTTATTGGTTTGGTCTGTTCATGCGGTAATTGAGGTTCATTGTCTTGGTCCAGTGTAAACCATGAGGTCTTAGCACTCAATGCTTCATTCTTCAGCTTCTTCTTTTTCGAGTCCTCTTATCAATCACTATTCACTATATGTCATTATCTGAATATTTGCTACTGTTTAGCTACTGTGAAATCCCTCTGCTGAGTGTGTTATTGTTGGACTAAGTACTAACACATCGGACAAAGAAAATTGGGATTAAAGCTAAAGCCATTGGTGTGGGGCGTGGGCTAAGATTCCTTATTACTGTTTGAATGCTGTCCATCCATCAAAGTGGTCATAACACTGACAAGTCACTATATGTGCCAAAACTTGAGTGGGCATAAGATTCCTCGTTACAAAACTGGGCTGTCGTAGGAAGTGAAACTGTTCATAAAAATTACTACCTTGATTGCGAAGAACATAAAATCGACGCAGAAAACACTTTCTGGTTATGATTTTTCAAATGAACTCAAGAAATTGTCCCAAATCAATATACTTTATACGAAACAAAAGTACGAATCATTCAACTGATACTTGAATCTTTCTATATAATGACCCATCTTTAACACATTTTGACGAAGGAAATTAAGCTTTTCTCATTAAGCGTATGGTACATTACTACATACACACACAGCATAAACATTTATTCTATATGTATTAAAAACAGGTGACAAGTAAAAACTTAATAATTACATATCATGTAATCTAGCAACTATTGTGGCTTCCTCTTTGTCAACTATGCACCACAGATTATTTCTCTATATACCTCAGGCCGATCATGTCTAGAAACCTTCGGTCAGATTCTTTCCTCTGCAGCCTCATATCATCATTCGATCTCTTGATAAAAGCCTCCACCCGCTCGTTGAACGCCTCGATATTCACCGAAGGTTCCCTCCTTACGAATCTTCCCCGACGCGTTAGGAATCGTTGAACATCTCAGATTTCTTCAGCTCTTTCGATCCAATCGTCGAACCTGTGTTCCACGCCTCGCATTTTCTTTCAGAAACTCGTTCTTCCCCTCTCCCTTTATTGCATTCCATGTTTCTTCCATCGTGTAATTATCGCCTTCCTCGGGCTGGTGGTTCGAATGCAGCGATTGCCTTCTTCGACTTCTGATCATGGCGATGATCTGTGTCTTGGGGACATTGGAATCTTACTATTGCTACTATAAGAAGGATCATGGAGTTAATTATAATGCAGATGTAAAGAGGAGATGACAAGAACACACTTGATAGAATTCCAAGAAGTGATTATTGCTGTTGTGAAGGTGATCTTATTACATGAGCAGATCTTTCAACTCCATTATTATTGCAAGAGAGGAAAAGCAGCAGCCGCGACAAGGATTTGTTCGATGCTCTAACGCATTGTTGTAAAAAGACAATGAGCCCATTTTGAAGTCAGAAGATATCAACACTTCAATCAAGAAGTTGCAGTTCGAAGAGAGTTTTGCCCCCAAGAGGATAAAAGACTAGAAATGGCAGGAAACAATGAAGAAACAATGAATCATGAGAACTAAGCAATCCCCACAAAGAAAAGTAGACATTTAATTAATTTAATGAAAATGGGCTTTCTCTCTGGGATCTTAGGCTAAAGATTGCATCCACTAGATATGCCGAGGGATAATGCGTCATATAGGGTCTTGCACAGAGTCTTTGGTCATTGCATTTCTTTATACTATAGTGCAATTATTATCCTTTTGGCTAGTATAATTTAAGTATAATATGCACGTAATCATCGCAGCAATATATGATCATGAATAAATTTGAATCGCCTTTTGTAATATAATATTTCAAAGCTATAGCCTATTAACAATGATTGATAGTTTCTACTACCAAATGCTATTGAAAATGACAATATTTGGACAATTTATTCAATTCTGACCTTTTTTTCTTTAATTTTATTTAAATATCCAAATGTTCATTCTTTTCAGACACACTCGTAGACAGAAGACAGGCGCAAACCAACTCCATGCATTCGAACCTACTGCTGCAGAATTATGCATTTTTACTCACATAGCTAATAAACTTTTAAATTTAAGAAAATATGTAACGAAAAACACCTAACAACCTTGATACGTACTTGATTAGGTTCGGCAGTTGTGCTTTTGATCTTACTTTTATTAAATCAATTCATTAATTGGCACTTCTTATTAACAAAGAATATGGAGAGTCATATATATGCATATGTATGTATATATATATAATATATATACATGTCTAAGAACTAAGAAGTAAGATATCACACTTGCACGTAATTAGTATGTTTAAAACACGTGTGACAATTTGAATTTACATTACATGGCAAAACTAAATAAAAAAAAATCAAATTAATAAAATATTATCATGAAAGGGCATTAAAAGTTAGGCCAACAGTAAAACTGCAAAGGTAGCTTTGGACGTTGAGAAAATAGAAGTTCGGCTTTCCTGTATCGATCCATAACAGTTTTGTAGGTGTGCGGAAACATGAAAAATACGGAAATTAATATTATTATTATTAGATCTATATCAAGTTGATTTACTTTCAAATCAACAATTATTCATAATATAAATATTTTCATATGTTCTTTTTCCTGCGTGCTGTGAAGGGCACTTTGAAATGAACCAAAACATGAAATAGGACGTTTTGATATTATATAAAAGAGTATATATGGTTAGGTTCGATTTATATTACACTATGTGATGTCTTATCAGGATTAACACGAATATATATAGATAGAGGTTTGCTATGGTGTCCACCTAACGTGAGCAACCACCTTGAGCACCATACGTAAATCTCTCGATTTTGTGCTTTTTTCAGTTTCTAACGCCATCATTACCTCCGTATCCTCTCAGATCTGCCATCACCTTAATCACGCGCTCCAACACGTTGATTTTAAGAAATTTGTCATCTTAGTATATTGTTCATAAATGAGTAATATATGACAGATATCAAATCTCATATGTTATAAGGAATTTTATGGTGCTCACCTTATGTGAGCACCTTATGTGGCACCTGTTGAGATGGCACCGATTCGTGCCATTTCAACGTCCCACATCGACATCCAGGGTTATGTCATCTTAATTAACACCTTTTAGGTGTCATTAATCGATATTTTGGATGCATGATGTAGCATATTGACGCCTTACATAACATTTTACGTGTCAATGGAATTTATCGCACCAAAATTCCACATCATGCATCCAAAATATCGATTAATGACACCTAAAAGGTGTTACTTAATACAACATAGCCCTGGATGTCGATCTGAGACGTTGAAATGGCACGAATCGATACCACATCAACAGGTACCTACATAAGGTGAACACCATAAAATTCTTCTATATATATATATATATAATATGTTCCTTTATTGAGACCATAACTTGGTAAGCAAACTTGGTTATTGACTGAAAGTAGTCGTTTAACAAAATCGAGTCCGAGCACGATATTTAAGATTGTTATAGGCCAATTCATAGATAGGTTTTGAAAATGTCATCAAGACCAAACTTTATAATTGTTCATTTGTTTAAATAATACATATTAACACACATTCACTTGATTTATAACTAATCTGAGTTTGGTTGCATTTCCTAAGCTGGGATATATAGATAATAAAAGTAGTTCTCACGTAGGCAATTAGAATAAGTAGTAGACAGTTAAAAACAAGCAATAAATAGACGACCGCATTAAGATAATTTCCATAAATTGTAAACAGATTAACAAGCATGGCACCAATACGTTTCTTTATTGTATCCTTAACTATTATTATTTTGTTGAAGTTAGATCAATGAGTTAGCTTAAGGGGAGTCCTAGCAGGTGGGTAATATTTTGGTTAGAAATTTCAAAGGACGTTGAAAGAAGAACGACCTTAACCATACCAAGCAACCTTTTGCTATCTCCCTCTATCTCTCTAAGATAATTAGGTATTACAACATTATTATAATGAAAACGCATGGTCGTTTATACGTCTATATATATAACTGTACAACAGTTTGTTTGTTAGCATATGTAGCATCCCAAATTGGTAGAGGTAGTTTATAGTTCTTGTCCTAACCCATTCTTGCGACTATGTTTTTCAATCTTCTTCCTCGATCTTTCGACATGGTCGTGTGATCAAATCTCTTCTCATCGAGTTTTCGAGTTCTTCCTTTCGAGTTCTTGAATTAGGGTTTTCTCTTCACACACACACATAATTTCTGGTATTTTTTTTGGGTCTCAAAGTAACATATCCAAACATATAGTTCTATTTGAATCGGTACTATAAATCTCGAGGATACATACATTCAAGATGTGTAGCAGAGGGCATTGGAGACCATCGGAGGATGGAAAGCTTCGAGAATTAGTCGCGAAATATGGGCCTCATAATTGGAATTCGATTGCTGAAAAACTACATGGTAGATCAGGTAATAAATAACACTTATCATCCATCTATATATATACTCATATCTTCACACACACACACACCGCACACACACACCAGACACAACTTTTTATTACGAACTAGGAAATACTATAGATTTCTTGCTAGTATATGCTAATGATCCAATGCCGTTATGGTGAGATCGATGACGTACGAAACGTGTAAACCGTTGCTAGGGTCATATATCAATATTAAGAATATATAGGCACACTTGCAAAGTCAACTGAAGTGAGATGTTATATATGTTATCATGAGCCAAAGTAAGCGCAATTAAAGAAATTTTAGGACTTTGTTTACGATGATGATGTTTTAAATAGCAGCCATTATTAATGATATTAAAAATATATGATATGCTGACAGGGAAGAGCTGTAGGCTGAGATGGTTCAACCAATTAGATCCGAGAATCAACAGAAACCCTTTCACCAAAGAAGAAGAAGAGCTCCTCTTAGAATGTCATAGAATCCATGGAAATCGTTGGGCAATCATAGCTCGCCATTTTCCTGGTCGTACTGATAATTCCGTGAAGAACCACTGGCACGTAATAATGGCTCGAAAGTTCAGAGATCAGAGATCGAATAAGAAATCATTATTGTGCCGAAAAACTGACGATATTATTCGCGATGACTGTATTATTAAAGCCGCTAACAGTAAACCATCACCATCAGTGATTTATTACCATGGAAATCATATGTTTCCTGTCATAAAGAACTATGCTTATGACCAGCGAATGCCTCGTTTGACGGTGGACAAAGGTTAGCTTTATTATTTTCAAGAGATGACGAGCTTTTGCATGGCAATATTACTTACGTGTTAATTATAACTTTTTTGTTGTTGGGTATTGCAGAAAGGCTAAGAAGGAGTGGAGTCGGCGGCCCGATAGAGTTCTATGATTTTTTGAAGGTGAATACGGATTCTTCTAACAGAAGTGAAGTAACAGATTGTGCAATGAAGAAAGATGACAATAATAATGGATGTGAAGAAGGGGAAGTCGAGGAAAGGGAAAATATTTTAACCGAACATACCTCGACTTGTGCTACTTCATCCTCACGACCATTTCTTGCACTTTTTTAGCTGATCTTTATTCTTTAATCCGCTATAATAGCTTCTGCATGCATCTAATCTAACAAAGCGTTTAGATTTATTTAACAATACTTGATATATCATGAGAGATTTGTATGTGATGATTGAAGGAAGTCACGGAACACTTATAACCGTTATGTTTTACACATTGGATTTTATATGCCAATTAGGGCTGTTCATTCGGTTAAAACCGAACCGAACCGACCGAATTTTCGGTTCAAGTATAACCGAAAACCGAACCGAACTTAATCGGTTCGGTTCGGTAAAAACCGATTTTTTTTTCGGTTTTTTCGGTTACCGACCGAAAAAACCGAAAAAAAAAAATAATAATAATAATTTGGGGAAAAACTAATATTTCGGAATTAATTTATATTATATTAATTAATTTACTAAATATATATTCAATAATTTATTAAAATACATATATTAATTAATTATTAAATACATACATATTAATTATTAAATATATCAATATTAATTAATTTATTAAATATATATTAATTAATTTATTAAATTTCGGTTTTTCGGTTTTTATTCGGTTAACCGAACCGAAAAAACCGAAATTTTCGGTTTTCTATTTTTAAGAACCGAAAACCGAACCGAACCCATTCGGTTCGGTTCGGTTCATACCGAATGTTCGGTTTTTCGGTTCGGTTATTCGGTTATCCCGATTTTTGAACACCCCTAATGCCAATTGAGAAGAGCAGTGATGCGGTGCAGATTTGTCGTGGCACTACTTCGGAATTGAATGAATGTGCTGAACAAAAGTTAAGAAATATGATTGTGGAAAACTGTGGTAAGTGGTGAGAAAAGAAAAAGGAAGAAAAAGTTACAGATTAAGACATAGGGTTTAGAATATCGATAGTGATGATTTATTAATAGTGAGAAATTTGAAATCGCCATGGCCAAGTTTTTACACCTTGGTGACGCGTCTACTTATTATTGAGCGCGTGGGTAATATGTGATGGGTCGGGTCATATACCTGAATCGGTAATGGGCAAATCCTGATTATTTTTCATAATATATAATTTATTATTAAGAAAAAAAGTAATAATATAGGCAAAAGGCATAGCGCATAGCTCAACTCAAATCCATAGAAAGCAAGTTCATTGTGGCCCATCTCGTCGTCGCTTGTTCTCATGGACGAACATACATTTGATCCGGTGAGAGAGTTGTTTTCCTTTTCATGTGATTACGTAGCGTCAGTAGTTTTTTCATTTTTTTGTTAATGTCATTTTGTTGTACGTTGTTTCCCAAACATTGCGCGCAGGAACTGATTCGTGAAATTTTCAGAGTCGTTTGGCAACAGCGAGCTGCAGGTAACGCAGATTTATTATCATTTTCGTTACTTTTTTTATGGATTAATGCGGTTTGAAGTTGTTTGAATGTTCGATCCTTTTCTAATTTTTTTTCGGACCAGAGCGGGAGAAGAATCAACTCTCAGAAAACGAAGCTGATGTATGTGTTCATGCTTTGATTATCCTATCCTTTGTTGAACTGTTAATAGTGCTTTCAGAGTGGGCTTCTTAGTGTTGATTGCAGATCTCACATCTCGTCCAATTATAGTGCTAGGTGTGGAGTTTGATCAATGTCTTGTTTTGTTACCTGATACTTCAAATTTGAATTATTTTTACAGGCAGGACCAAGCACGTCGAAGAGAAGCCGGCTTACAACTGGTAAGAAATCAATTGATAACTTTCGTTGATTCCCATTGCATTGTATGTGCTCAAGGTCAACATAAGAATCGATGGGCTACTTCTGCTAGTCGAGTAGTTTTAGGATAGAATAAATAAACTTGTACTAACATGTATCTTGCATGTTTGTATGTATTATGTGTTGTGTACTTGTGTATTTCCAGTTTCTCAATTGATTTGGCGTAAAATGACAGTGTTTTACAATGTTTTGCAGCCAATGGAAATGCATTGAAGGTGAGCTGTGAACTTATCCGTCTTTTCATAACAGGTGAGCATATTGGCGCAAAAAATGTCTCATTTTTTTCAGCTTTATACTAATTGCTATACCTCACCAATGCATCGCTCTTGTCCATAACAGATTTCTGTAGAGTTATTGCAAGACATCATTGTAACTTATATGTCTGTTTATTGTCTGTTGCAGAAGCTATTCAACGTGCTGCCACCATTGCTGAAGCGGAAGGTTCCCTGAAAATAGAAGCAACGCATCTCGAAAGGATACTTCCTCAATTACTTTTGGATTTTTAAGGTATGTATATGCAAAGCCTGCAAGTCTCTTTTTTTTTACTTGCTGTATAAGGACATAGTGTTGTTACTGACTCTGGACAAAGCTTGACAAATTGGATTATTTTCCTTTTTGTAGAATCACTTCGTCAAATTTACTTGTGCTGCATGCATCATTGACCTGTCTAGGTTCAATTTGAATGTAGTAAGAGCTAGTACTGTCTTCTTAGTTCAATATACCGTGCCATTAGAATGCTTAGTTTTCTTCAAAAATTTTAGTCAGTACACATTGTAGTAAAGTTATATAACAATAGGTTGAAACAAGCAGTTAAGTACATAAGCACGAACATGACTACATATGAAAATTACCAAAACACAATAGAACCCACCTTTAGCATGACTCCAAGGAAGGCCTATGATAGACAGGACAGATGCAACACAGACACAAATACTCTCTGGATTAGACCGGAAATCAGTCTTTATTGTCACAACCTCACGACACTATCAAACCTTAATGCGCCCAGACAACAACTCAGTCGTCGCAACATCGGTACATAAAGTACTTCTCCATCGGCTTATGACACTGAGCGCAGACAACCATCTCCGGAATATCGTTAATCCAAGGTAATATAAGCTTGCTGCAATGGTCAGCAGTGTGATGACCTTCCAAGTAGTCGTTCATCGCGGGGACAAAGCCCTTTGTCCTGGCCTCATCTACCCATGTCCCAAAATCCATCAGACACTTCATCATCTCATCCCCACTTGCTCGGGCCATCTCACCAGGCAAAGAACCCGATCCTTTACTAAACAAAACCCATCCTTGTTCACTACCCGCGAATGTGAGCATTGTGAGCACTTCGGCGAGAATGCGATCGCCTTCCTTCGTCTCAGTTTCAAGCGTTGCACCTTGGTGGATCCTTGAGTACATCATGCTCTCTAATCTTGTCCAGAAGTACCTATTAGAAGTTGCAAAAAATTGTATGTTTATTCGATGGTTCGACATTATGATATTAAGGTATGTCGAATTTCTTGACAGTAGTACCATATAAACGTGGTATTGTTCAAGCAGTGGCTGAGCCCATCTGCTGTTACGAGGTCGTAATAGCGCCTTAAGCGTTCGCTGCTGTTGGTTTTCCCTATGTAGACCATTTCTAGCTGCTCATTTGCAGATCTTGCGACACTTCTAGTCGTTGTTATGAAGTTGCGGAGCCATAGAACGTCTTCACCTCCGTACAGGCAGATGAGTTTCTTATCTTCCTTGATCTGTTGAATGATATTTAAGGTGTTAGTTGTTACTTGAATATCGTGAACTGAAAAAACTGATGTACTTTTTGTGTTACCCAGGTCAGTATAGCCATGTCAATGCCGTTCACTAGCAGCTCGAGCCTCCATGTTTCTACATCCCACTTGGACGACTCCTTTGCTTAGGAGAAAGGATAGACCGTATTGCCCCAAATCCACACCATGTGGAATGCGTTGTGGCTGACCACCTTGCCTTGTGGGTCCAAAGCCACTAGAATAGGCTTCTTAACATAGTGCCAATACTCCTTGATGTACCTTGCGATGGCGGGCTCTAACAACCTAGGATGATGCAGAGTGTACCAAGGCATCTCTGACTGTAATAGCTGAAACCTCTGTTCTTGCTCTTCGTCCCACGGGACTGACTTTTCTTTGACAGGTAACCACACGATCTCGTACTGAAACTCTAGCCTGTTTCTTGATTCTTTGTAGATGTGGCTGAGTATGCGAAGTTCGTCCTGCGATATGTCTAGATCTGATATGAGTAGCAATACCGTCTTTCCTCTGAGCTGTTCGATGCCGACCTGTTTGCATATATGTCAGATATTTCATGTCCAAAATTCAGGAGAATTAACCTTATTACATGTTAGAAACGAGAGAGTTTATACTTTTATAGTCTTGTTGTTCCCCACTTCAAGTGGTAGCAGATCGTCTTTCAGGTATATGACGTGCTTTAAGATTTTCTGGTTGTCCACATGGGGCGTCGTCTCGAATAGGCGCACGAGTGTCTGGAAATACTCCATATGTTTCTTCTCATCTGCACGAATCAAAGTTGCTCGGTAGCAAACTTCTGAACTTGTAGCTTAAGCATATATTACTGCTACTTTGATGATATTCTTACCAATGTACTGATAGCAGTGACCTAGTTGGCCCTTGAGATGATCTAAGATGCTAGTCAACTTGTGTCCTAAGCTCGTCAGCTCCCATGTCTCGGCGGTTAAAGACGAATGGGCTCTGCATATTTCGGTTCAACATGAAAAAAAGATTAGCCTCAAAAAGCCACAATAGACAGACAACGAGCAAGCGAAAGAAAATCATGCCACATACCTTTGGCCCAGTCCTAGAATGTCCGTAACCTGAGAAGCACACGCCACCAAGCTACGTACAATCCAGTACACGGCGATTGGGATATGACTCACCGCACTAACCATCGGTTCCTTGTCGTTAGATATGTACTTCGGCGGAAGCAAACCAAACTGGGATATGCACTGAGCTACCTCCAAAGCAGATTTCAAAAGGCCGTTGATCGTTTCGAACCTAGACTTCATCACGTCTGATAGTTCGACGATGTCCGAAACCCTTCTCAGTAGGGCTATGGATTTTGCTAGCGGGTCGTTTGCGAACGAAGTAGCCACCAGCCAAAACTGACCATAGTTAACTGCAAACGAGGCCAGTGCTATAACAGCTTTCGCATCCCATGTGTAGTATGACAGCATGCTAAGTATCTCGAAGGACGATGCCTGATCATCACCGCCCGAACACTTGCATTCCAACTACAGAGAAAGTAATGGATTAGCGATCACAGAGCACATAAGAGCTATTACAAGTTAATTTACTCGAGGCCTTCGATCTTCTTACTTCGCATGAAACCTTGTTGATCACGAAGGCTAATCCATCTGGGATATTATCAATGCTAGACAGGTTGGTAGCGTCGGCCAAGGCTTGCTTTTGGTTTCCCTAGAACAAACAGAAGATCGATATGAGCCATTTGAAGAAGGTTATTACACATTTATTCTCTTGTTTTATTATTTTTACGTTTATAATGCCCTCGATTCCGTGGGGAACGTGATGAAAGATGTCCTTGACTGTGAGAAGAAGATGCTCGACGTCGAGTGGAAGGGTGCTATCGTATGAATGCGTGGCTTCGATCTGCTTCTTAAGGGCGCTGTCCTCCGAGATCATTCCTCCGCGACGGTCATGGTGGAGCATTTTCTTGCTCATTGCTGGTTGGGTCAGCAGCTTATACATTATTCTTTTCTTTTCCTTTTTATTATACTTCTCTGCCGGATTATGTATCTCTCAAGTGTGATGTGCTGTGTGTTGGTTATTACATGCAGCAGTTATATAGTGTTTAGAAAGGCATAAAGCACCAACATTGGATCAAGTTCCTTGCTTGTAAGACGGTGCTTAATCATTAAAGCCGCTGCTTCTTCTCAAACGGATAAGGTTGGAATCTTTATTTTCTGCTGTGTCCCCTTTGATATCACTCACTGTCAAGTGTTAACCTTAAACTGAGGCTTCGCTGTTAACTACTCCAAGTATTTGACATGTTATTACAATTTTTTTTGTTGGGAGGTATCGCCATACACAACTATTGTAACACTTCGAAACATATTCATGTGCGTGATAGGCTCACTCAAGATAATTTGGTAGCCACTGAGAATGGAGAGTCGATCACCTCTCCACCGAAGACCGTTAGCGCTTCAACGTTGACCACTAAGTTAAGGCATATCGACATGGGGACTTAGGCATGCTATTACATGAAAAATGAGAAGAATAAAGAAACCCAAAAAAAAGGTAAAGCATTACTTAATCTTCCCCTGACAAACTTTTAAGTTTTTCCAAAAGAAACGTGGAGGGATTAGTAGAGTATGAAAAAGCAAAGAAAAAAGAAAAGCATGGGAAGCAAGCGTGTGATAGCTCCCCACATTTATTCTTGTAATAAGCTGCAACTGCAAGGCATGAGTGATGCAAGGAGACTTACTTTATCAACCAAGTACGTCTATCTTCTCTTCATCAAAAAACAACATGCACAAAATGAGCCTACGACGTGTGTGTGTAAATGTGCTTCGAGCCAAATAGGCCCGTTTGTCCGATGATGTCCTAATCGATTAACAATGTACTAAATGCGTTGTTGGCTATGCAGAAGATGACGCTCGAGCTTTATTTCGATTGTTTTCTTCGACTCTTTCGTTCTTAGTAACTCTATGACGCGAATTGTGTTGCGATTTGTTTGTGTAGTTTAGGGAGGGATATACAAATAACCACTCTCTTGTCGAACACTTTCTAGCTCTGAAAATTTGTCATCAAACGTCAGCTTTCGTATGTTCGTGTTGTGTGTTTTTTTTTACTAGGCTTGTCAAAGGGCCTGAACACACTGGTCACACCACTGATTAACGATTGTAGTTAACAAAAAGAATACACACACATAGGCATTTAGAATAATTAACTAGACATATATAAATCTTCAAAATAATAAATGAGGACAGCAATTTCTCTCTTTCTGATCGAGTAGAACGATATGATACCGAAGGTATATTTCTATTATGCGAATCATGGGAAATATTAGGCTGGAATTTATAAATAAAAATAAATAACAATTCACTAATGTGACACGTGTACGGTTGGATTTCCATGTGACCGAACTTTCGATTAGGTCACGATATATCTTACCCCTTTAGAATCGTCGCACGCCACTCCAGACAGCTGTTGCGCATTTTCTCCCTCTTGAAACCCTAGAATTTATCTTCTGAAAATTTCGGTTTTTTTTCTGTTATGGAGATGGCACATGTTACTGAATTGACGATGGATCGACGACCGAGAAAGAGGCCTCGGTTGGGATGGGATGTTTTGCCTCAAGCTCAGAGGGTAATTTTTCTCGTCTGAATCTTGAGATCATTAGATCTGTTTGTTTTTGCTTGATTTCCTGTAGATCCGGTAAGTTTTTTTTTGTTTTTCTGGAGATCTTACGTGAGTTTTAAAGATCGATCCTTTTCTCGAGGTTGATGTGGATGATATATGGTAGATCTGTTCAGATTGTTGCTTAATCAATGTTTCATGTGTTGTTTTTTTCGTCCTTCGTGTTTGTTTCGGAGAATCTGAAATCATGGGGTTTATCATTCGGTCTGTATTTGTTATTATCCCTACCAAAGTAGATTAAATTCAAGTTGGGTAAGTTGTTGGATGATTGAGATGTTTATGGCCTTTTCGTCTGGTCATAGGTTTCTCCTTTTTTCTTTTGCTGTCGTTCTAATCTAATGCCTAAGGTAAATTCCGTTGTTCTTTTTTTTTTTCTGTTTTTGAAATTTATTTTTACATGTAGTTTTTGACGTGAGATTGAGGGTAAAACGTAATGATTGTTGTTATTGAGGGAAAAAATGATTGAATTGCTGTGTAGGTTCAGCTAGAATTATTTTCTGGACAAGATGTTGGGAATGTGACAAGCTATGTAGCTTCAAGGACATTTCTGGACCACCCTAATTATCTGTTTGTGACGGACTTGGATCGAAAAGGTTCTCCCCCGTGGAGAGAAGATGACAAAGACGGCCATTATACTTTTGAGATCGGAGATAATCTAACACCTCGCTGTAATTACTTTGTCGCTTAGTTTTGTGATTTTTACGTATGAGATTGGAGATAATTTAACCTCCTTAGATGGACTCCTGAGAATGTTTTCTTGTAAAAGCAAGATCCGTCATATCTTCTGTGTAAATCCAGTTCATTTTTCTGGACTACCTTGACGTTCTTTGGTGTTTTTCATTTGCAGATAAAATCCACAGCAAGATGGGTGAAGGTATATTTACTGGGATGCTCATCTCAGGATGAGGAAGTGCATTAGTGCAATTGTTAAATGGATATCTTCCCTGCAGGCACCTTTGGTCAGGTTTTGGAGTGCTGGGATCGGGAAAAAAGAGAAATGGTTGCTATAAAGATTGTCCGAGGCATTAAAAAGTACCGTGAAGCAGCAATGATTGAGGTAGAAGTGCTCCAACAGCTAGGTAGACATGACAAAGGCGGAAACCGGTGAGAATTAGTTGATTTCTACTGTACATCCACTGTTTTCTGACATTGCAAGTATTTGCATGGGTTGAACATATTTATTCCTTGCAGTTGTGTACAATTACGGAACTGGTTTGACTATCGTAACCATATCTGTATTGTAAGTACTAAGTATATGATTAATTTGATGGATTAATTCTCCCCAACACAACGATGTTTTGGGGATTAAACCTAAGGATGGGCTCAATAATGTCAACAGGTCTTTGAGAAGCTTGGACCAAGCTTATACGATTTCCTACGCAAAAACAATTATCGGTCATTTCCCATTGATCTTGTCCGTGAGATTGGCAGACAACTATTGGAATGTGTAGCATGTGTGTAAATAGTTTCCCTCCATTTTGTTATGATTTTATCATGAGTCAAGTTTATTGGCAGCTTCTTATGGTGGCCATTTCACCTTTTTTTTTCTAATTTAAATGAGAAAGTTATGAATTTAGAGCTTGGTCCCTTGATTTTCTTTTGCCTTTCTTGTTCTTAGTGTTTTGTTGGTTTCTTTTTTTTTTCCTGCTACCTCAGTTATGCATGATTTACGCCTCATTCATACGGACTTGAAGCCCGAAAATATACTTCTAGTCTCGTCGGAGTACTTAAAAGTTCCCGACTTCAAGGTAGTTGATGTGATGCTTTATCTGGCGAATGATGTCAATATCTGGCCTTGCTGAGTGTTTCATTCTTGCAATTGTTTCTACAGGGCTCGTCAAGGTCTAAGGACAGTTCGTATTACAAGAGAGTCCCAAAGTCGAGTGCTATCAAAGTAATTGATTTTGGAAGCACAACTTACGACAAGAAGGACCAAACATACATTGTCTCAACACGTCACTACAGAGCTCCTGAAGTCATTTTAGGTATATATCTGTATGCTGAATGACTGCAACCAATTTGTTATACTAATTTCAATTGTTTTCCCTCTTTAAATTTTAGGACTGGGCTGGAGTTATCCGTGCGACATATGGAGTGTTGGCTGTATCTTGGTGGAACTCTGCACGGTATGGCAATTTAACCGGCTACCCCGTTGGTTTCCATGCAAGGATATATCTGAATACTAACCATAATATTACATAATGTCATAAACTATTACAAAACAGGGCGAAGCATTGTTCCAAACACATGAGAACTTGGAACACCTTGCAATGATGGAGAGAGTCCTCGGACCTCTACCCCAACACATGTTGAAAATTGCAGAGTACGATACTCATTACCATGCAATTTATCCTTCATTACGACCTATTCTTCGACAAATTGCCAAGTTATCTTTTCTTTTCCCCCTCAGCCGTCAGTCCCAAAAGTATGTAAGGAGAGGTAGGCTAGACTGGCCCGAAGGAGCAACGTCTAGGGACAGTATAAAAGCTGTCTTAAAGTTGCCAAGACTACCTAATCTTATCATGCAACACGTAGATCACTCGGCTGGCGATCTCATCCATTTAATTCAGGGCCTTTTGAGATACGATCCTGGCGAAAGATTATCTGCCCGCAAAGCGCTCAGACAACCGTTCTTCATGAGGGATCCCTTGAGAAGATAACATTTTTATTATCCAAAACATGAGAATGTTGAATTGCCCTGCCTAAGAGAGCCGCTGATTACTTATATACAATGATTTGGTCTGATGTACATAATGTAGCAAAAATGTTTGATATATCGGCCTGTTATCTTCCATTTAGATGCTTTCCATTGTTGCCATTACTAAACATGGCTGGTGTGACAAATTCTTGGATAGTTCTTGCACAACTTTATTAACTTTAAAAACACTGGAATATCAACGTTCATCAAAGTAGTAGACACGTAGTTCTTGCATTATTTAAACACACGAAGTAACTACTAGACATGGATGTGCCTGTATAAGCTGCTTTCCTGCAATATGGTCCATTTGTTCATCCTCTTCCCAGTATCATATCATGGAAGCCCTGCACCGTCAATAACCGTGTGTATTCACCGTAGACGGGTCGGTATTAAACACGAAAAAGAAACATCAGACAAAGTTCTAAAAGATCGAACACTAACCAGAGAGAACGTCGATAGCTTGCACCAAATCATATCCAGTCAACCTCAGGACCTCCTTGTTCAAGCCAACATGGTTGAATCCCATCTCCTCTAGTTTCCTGAGAAGATCCTCCTCTAAGTTTACGTTCGTCACTCCAGTTGGAAGAGGCTGTGGAGGTGGAGGTGGTGGTGGTGGTGGTGGTGGTACATAGAATTGGTTGCCTTGAGAAGCAGCGTAGTATAGTGGTGGTGGTGGTATGACGTATTCGTTGCCTTGAGAAGCAGCGTAGTGTGGTGGTGGTGGAGGTGTCAGATCGGAGAGATCAAGAACGGGATAGGAAACAGATGAAGTCGAAGGAGGTTTCAAGTTCGAAGCTCCACTGCCAACTAGCAAGCTATCGTTAATTGGGAATTTCAACTCATGATCATAATTCTGCTTCGAGTCAGCATCGGGTTCGACTGTTTCCATAGGCTTCTTCGAATTATTGGGTTCGAGTTCTTTCATGCCCTCTATCATAGTCATTTCCTTGGCAATCTCAGGGGTAAGTAAGGTAGGAGGTAGATTCAAATTAAAGCCTCTGTCGCCTCCTTGCTGAGTCATTCCCAAAGACGCATCTACCTGGAACCAGGAAAGGCACGAACTTGTAGCAAAAAATCAAATTTTAAATGTCCAAAATTAATAGTTGCCAATCACATATTTTTCGAAAAAGTTCTACAAGAGCGTGAAAGAGCGCACCTGTACGAGAACCCAAATGCGCTGCCCGAATTTTTGTCCAGATGGGGAGGCCAATCGCCAGTAAGAGATGTATCGACCGGGACGCTCGGGAGAGATTAAATCAACTGCAACATCGAGCAAGTGGTCTGGCAGTAAACCAGTTGGAGGAACCTGAAAAAAGACGAGAAAATCCCTTTAAACATTGTAATATGTTTTTATGACGTTCAAGTAAATTTTCAAATGTCCACACACTGATTTTAGACTTGACGTTCAGCCAAGGAATGGCGTTGGGTAAGAGATAAAGCACTTACTTCAACTTCAAGTGAGAGGGCGTTGCTTAACTTGTCTCCTCCGACCCAAACAAGTTGTGTTTTTGGGGGCCAGGCGGCCGTACCATTGTTCCTCATTTGCCATATCTTGGTGAATGGGACCGAAGGTGCCAGAACGGTTCCATCAACTATGTTCACGTCTTGCACAAATCGACTGTCTAACTTTGATTCAGTTGGCTTGACCTTAGCACCTACGTATACCTGTGGTAAAGCTGGATCCGTGCCCTTGGCAAGCTAAAATGTGAAACGCGTAATTTAGAAAGCAAATTAGCGCTTCGAAATTAGTAATAGATAAAGGACAGCTTCACAAAAAGAGTTGCAGGAAAACAAGCACTAAAAGAAGCTAAACCTCGTTAAACTCCTTAGAAGGCATCTGATAGTGATATACAGCGGGGCTGTCCATTCTGATATAGTCGTTGTCATTCCCAATTTCCTCAAAGCAGTCTTGGCAGAGATCATAGTCCACCCTTCTGCAAATAATAAATTTAAAATAGATTAGTTTCTGAGAGAGAACTTCTACTGCAAAATTCATATGAGTGGACAACAGATTCTATCATTGATACTCACACTTTCGACTTGAACCTAGGGCCAGTTATTGGATAGATTCTACACCCATCGCAACGAACTCCGAGATGTATTGCAACTCCATTACCGTCTTGAAGTCTTGTGCTCCTCACAAGTGGGAAGGCTGAAAGGCAGTATGTGGTGGGATAGCTGAGACATTCTGCGTAGATGTACCTGAAGACGAACTGTTGTCCTTGGCTATAGGCTCAGAAGGAAACTCTGGCATCTTTGGATCAACATATGTTGGGTTTTGAAATGGGTTCACATTAGAAACAGATCCATCATTGGGTTTGTTGATCTCCTTCTCGATATCATTACTGTGTGAACCAGCCGGCGGATTATCAGATGGGATATAATATTCATCAGAGTCATCGAAGCCCCAATGCTTCTTTCCATGGAGTAGTGGGAGCAGTGGTAAATGATGCTTCTTGCTCAAATGTTTCTCAAATATCTTCCTCATCATTTCCTTCTTAGCCTTTCCTTTCTTACCAACGCCCGACGCCAGATTTGATTTGAAAGGACGGAGAAGTGTTGAGCCCGGCGAGAAAGCTTCGATGTCCAGGGATTCAAGAGCTGCAGCAACTGCACGATGATCAAAGGCTTTCGAAGATGAACCTTCTGAGTTACCACTGGACACGTTATCGAGTTTTTTCGCACCATTTGCATTAACATTCTCCTCGTGTTCGAGTTTTTCCAAGCTCTGCATGCTAACTGAATGTTTCTCCTTCGATTCTTGCTTCAATGATGCGTTCATTGCATCAGTAAGGTTGGGAGCACCTGAGATTTTATCTTCAGTTGCAGTTTGGGCCGCCGACGGCTGATCCATGTAAGATGAGCACACTTTAGCAAATACATCAACAATCCCAGCAATAAGAGGGGAAGTCGAGGATGCTTTTGAAGTCAGATCGGCGGAGAGACCCACAAGCATTTCACGTACAGGCTCAGGTACGTTTCTCATGACTTCATGAACAAGAGAATCTGAATTTTGCAAGGGCTGTTGATTCGTAGATGTTGAACGAGGCGTAGAACTTCCACTAGAACTGTTTTTCGGTTGGTCAATTTTGTTCTCATTTATCAGATTCACAGTGATCCTTAGTGGATTCAGCTCCTGTCTAACCACATCACGGAGATCATCATCATCAGAAAGGGTGACAACATCACCATCCTCATCGATGTAAGTCAGCGTCAGCTCACTAGCAGGGGAAAACCCGAAGAGGGAAATGATCTTCTCTCTTAGGGCATCTATGGACATATTGAATTCATCTTTAACAACTTGGACATTGAAACGCCTAAGCATATCACCATACTTGACCTGCGAGTTTATCAGAAGTTGTGGGTTGACTGTGATATATAAGCAAATTGGATTTACAAGGATAAGAGAAAAAGGATGGATAGACATAGCTTGAGCTCAATTCTAGCATCGAAAAACCTAAGCAAACAACAGACGATCGATACTGAGAAAAAAAAAAAGAAAAAAGAAAGGGGATCGTCCCTCTTGCCGTGATCATATGAGCTAGGAGATTAATCAAACATGATTTCAACGACATCGACAAAAGGATACATAATCAAAACTAAACCTTTTTTTACCCACAAAAAAATAAAATCACTACAAAACCAGATCAAACTAAACCCCTCAAACGGCGATAAGGCAGCAATAAAATTAATTCAAAAGGTAATCCTTATTATTCAGATTGTTACCTTGATCACAACATAAGGACCTTCCATTATTTCCCGCGTTTCTTCTGCAGACAAAATCCCTTTGATTGTTCTTCGCATACAAAAGGAGCCCTCAAACGAAAACGCGATCAGAAAAATTCGACCCGACTGTGTGAGTGGCGTATGCGTGTGAGGAAATACGCTATTATTTATTATAGATGAATATGCCGACCGAGTCCACTTTTAATCAGTTCTTTAAAATTAATATTATATATCAATTTTAATCAATTTAAAATCTTCCTTTGCTTAGTTAACAAGGCAGAGTTTTTCAATAGGTGGGACCTATTTATAATAAATTTTTCAAGCCTCATTTAATATCTTAGGTTGGATGATATACAGATAAGATACAAACACATCTCAAATCATATACATACACAATTATAATCTTTTATTTATCGAGTTTTCGTGTAATAAATTGCTCAAAATAACAAGGGCGAACGAACATTTTTTGTCCCAATGTTTTAGGTATGGGCGTTTTCGTTCCTCCATGTTCCGAGGTAATACTTTTAGTCCCCAATGTTACGGATTTTGGACGGTATATGTCACTCGATTAATTTCATCGCTAATTTAGACGAAATTTAACACGTGAAAGCTCATGATGCCCTTTTACTTGACTTAAAACCTCATAACACGTCTTCTTCGATTTAAGCGCACATAAACATCATTATACATAACATTTAGGCAACAACCTTGAAAATGAGTTAAAGTGATACGCAATGATGCTCGCGTGCGTTTTAGTTGGAGAATATGATGAGTGATGAGGTGTTAATTCAACTTAAAGGAATTCATGCACTCTAATGTGTTAAATTCCATACAAACTAGTGATTACGTTAATCAGATGACCAAAACCGTCCAAAATTAGTAACATCGGGTACTAAAAGTGTCATCCCGTAACATGGGGGAGCAGAACGCCCACGCCTCATATATCGGGGACTAAAAATGTTGTTTACCCAATTAACAACGGCCAATGAAACATTAATCCAAAAGTATGCCCCAAGACCAAAAATAAAAATGAACGCAACACAAATATATACATCCATCCCAAACAAGACCACGTCTTAACTTTCAGAAAATTAGAAACGTAACACAAAAAAAAAAAATTAATTAAATACGTACTTAAATGTGTATATATATATTCACTTGTCTGATCTCCTCAGACAAGGCAAAGTGACGACCATGCTTGTTATCACAAAACCTGCAAAGACGACGACGAAAGCCAAGAGACCTCTCTTCTGATCTCTAACGACAACCTTAGCCAAATACATGGCAACGTCCGACGTAATGTATCTCCCCTCCTTAACCAATACCTTCCTACGCTTGCCGGCGAAGGCCAAGAGCACCATCACCGTGATCCACGTCACCACCGTCGTACGGACAAGAAAAAGCACGACCAAAATCAGTGCTAATACTGACGCTACAAGGATTGGTAGCAGCAAGGAAGAAGTTGCGTAATAATAGCCCACATGATGATCATAGCTTGATATTTCATCAAGAATTGATGATGATGATGATGATGCTGATGGCGAAGAGAAGAAGAAGAAGAAGAAGAAGACGTACGAAGATATAATCAAGAACAGTAGAAGCGTCGTGGATGTCTTCTTATTGGTTGAGATTTGTTTCATGGTCGGAGGATGAGAAGCGTAGTTATGCAGTAACGTATTGATGAGTCTACATAATGTTAATAAATATAAGGTTTTGATGAGGTTGTAAAGGAATTGCAGCTGGGCAGGGCATGTGTGGCACATGGCTAGGTTGGCGAATGATCGAGCTTTTTTATTACCAACAACTAACTCCCCTTTTTATTATTTCAAGTCTTTGTCGTCTAATAATGGCTTATTTCGATGATCTCCGATGATATTATATTATTAGTTATTACTGATGGACTCAAATCCAAATGCTGGTTTAGCAAGATGGAATTTTTATCAGTTGGGTCATCGTTTGAACTTGTTCATCGGTAGCATACATTGAATACGCACGATTTTTAGTTCATCGAGGCTAAAGTGCGGCAATTTTATCTGCAGTTCCAAGAAAGACTAATGGGGGACGTTTTTCGAGAAGCTAATTTAAGATTTTTAGGACACGAAGAAGTTGTTTGATATATGTAACTTCAAAATTAAAGTTAGGTCGACCCCTCTCTCGGAACTGAAGTAACGAGGAAGTTACCTTTACACGATTCATTGTATATTGTTAGCATGCAAATACCAATTAATTAATTAACACATGCCGATACAAGTGGCATATGTTAAAATTCTTCATTCGGTATAACATCAGTCCACTTAATTGAAGATCCATACGGAGTTCCATCTTTAAACTCAATTGGTAACAGATGGAGTATCCCATCAACTTATAAGTTACACAATTTCTTTTTAATATCTGATGTGAGACACCTGTGATTTATTAGGGTTTATCTATTTTATCGGTGTAAAGTCTAAACAAGCCAAATTAGAAGTTGAAATTTGCATGTTCATCTCTCCATCTTTCTTCACCAGAAAAATGTAAAAGGTAAAAAAAAAATGGAACGAAAACTAATGGAATGCATAATATAATACTACCACGAAGGGAGAAGACTAATCATCATCAAAAGCCCAACAAATAATAAAGCCCAATACATATTGGGCCTTTTTGACTCGCTTTATATATCTATTACACACAATACGCCATCGTATATATGTAACCTCAAACCCTAAATCGCTTTTTCCACTCGCAATCAGCCCTCGCAGCTCAGAGACAACTGCCGAAGACGATGACGACGCGTTTCAAGAAGAACAGGAAGAAGAGGGGCCACGTCAGCGCCGGACACGGCCGTATCGGCAAGCACCGCAAGCATCCCGGCGGTCGAGGTAACGCCGGAGGAATGCACCACCACCGCATTCTCTTCGACAAGTACCATCCGGGGTATTTCGGTAAAGTCGGCATGAGGTACTTCCACAAGCTCCGCAACAAGTTCTTCTGCCCTACGCTGAACGTGGACAGGCTGTGGTCGATGGTACCTCAGGAGGTTAAGGACAGGGCAGGCAAGGACAGCGCGCCGCTGATCGATGTCACGCAGTTCGGATACTTTAAGGTTCTCGGCAAGGGAGTTTTGCCCGAGGGAAAGCCCTTCGTTGTGAAGGCCAAGCTCGTGTCGAAGAACGCCGAGAAGAAGATCAAGGAGGCTGGTGGTGCTGTGGTGCTCACCGCTTGAGGTTGTTTTTTTGTCGATTTTTGTTTTCGGTTATAATATAATTAATGCTGCGTTGGACGTCCTTGATTTCCTTTGCAAATTGCTTGCTACTATTATATAAGATGTTTGGATTCCAAAGCTTGTGTTTTTTTTTTCTTTGGTTATTGTTTATTTGGGTGAGTTAGCTAGCTTGCTTCATGTTTGATTTTAACATCATTCATCCTATGGTCTTGGTAGCATTTTCTATAGTGATCTTCAGCATGCGTAAATGTATTTTGGGGCATGGAAGTGTGAGTTCTTGATGGTTATAACTAGTTTCATATGTTTAACATATCACATCTGAGGATCTGCAGGTTTAGATCGTGTTTTGTGTCGGATAAATTGTTTTCTAAATCATTCCTTTCTCCGTGGGATAAACGTTCGTTTGTGTGATTATCATTTGGAAACATTTAGACTAAGATGATAGAACTGAATTAGTACTATGATTGAGTTACGTTTTCAGCGTTCCTATTTCTTTGTATATCCTGCATTGATCATTCTACTCATGGTCTGATGGTACTGCTGCAATGAGATTGTTTGAAATCTGTACATTTAGAGTTCGTTTGGTCCGCGGAAAACGGCGCGGAAAAGAAAAGAAAAGTGTGGTGGTACGCGTCGAATCATTGTGCGTTACGGTTCACGTGTCGTACAATCATACTTTTTCTTTTCTTTCCCACGTCGAAATCCATGAACCAAACGGAGCCTTGATTGCTCTTAGATGCTAAAATAGCCTGAATTCTGAGCACCGTTGAACTTGTTCCATTCATTGTCCGAGTCCGAGACAGTGATTCTTCTACCACATGAACCTGAATTATCTCGATGATATTTTTGATTCAGTATCATTCAAAATTGTAGAAATAAGGTGTGCAGATAGTAAATTTGAATAACAGAGCTTTATCAAAAGAGTTGTTGCTTTTCTTCAGTCTGAGAATATAACCAATCGGCTTCTGTTTTTGGTCGAGCCCACATTGAAATAGAGCCCATTTTAAGGCCCATTTTAAAGGCCAAGCAAGCGCAGTTTTCCGACCACCTTTTCATTTTCATATCAAATCTCTCAGAACTAAACATTGTTATTTGTTATTTCTCCTTGGGAATAGATGAACCATGGACCAAACAAGATCATGATTCTTGAGACGTTATGGCGATAGTAGTGGTATTAAAATATGTATAATAGGTTAAATGTTAATGGCAATAATAATAATTAATAAATGCTTTTGCCTACTACATACTACACTACCTTGAAAGAAGAGAAATATTCCCCACAAAGAGTTGAGCTTAGCATGTTACTTAATACCTTCCCCCACCCGATTTGACGGAGGACTATGTGAAAGCAAAAAAAGCTCTGCAGTGAAACGAAAACCTTTATACACATTCATTAGATATGTTATTAATTAATTAATTGCATTGTGCATGTTAGTGTTTACTTCAACGATCCCCACTTCAAAAGGTTCGGCTAACATAAAAAGCTTCTAAACCACTATACGAAGGATAAGGCTTTACTATTGTATTATTCAAAATTTATTTTTGAATATTATACAGTTAAGCTTAAAAGTAATCTTTTCTGTCTCACTGAGATTAATACTAATGCATAAGGAGTGATATTAATGATCTTCATATGCTTTAAACATAGAAGCGATAAAGAAGATGATTTTGAAAATGCCACTCTGTCTTATTTCTTCTTGGACATGAATAATTGAGTTTATGAGGTCGGAAATAAATCAATAAATCTCACGTGATTACAAGGCTGTAGTATTGATAATTTTGGACTATTTATTTGTCCTTACAATATACATAGACACAAATAAAGCAAAGGATGCGGTCTAGCTTCATTTTTTTTCTAAGTTCCTAATCATGTGCATCTCATCTGCTCGTGGTTAGATTCCCTTTCCACGACTTTTGTAAGATAACTAAGTTAAATAAAATAGTATTAGTTCATACCAAAGTCACGAGGTAACCAACATTTGTAAGAAATCCAAATGATAAATATTCTTGCCATTTAGCTTTGATGTCACGTGATTCCACGATATTAAATCATGAAAACTCAGACCAACAAATTTAATTTTTTTATGTTAGCATCGCATGTCACGGCCACGAGATCAAGTTTCGGACCTTATATAGATGGGGTATTTCTTTGTATTAGGATTAGATTTAGATCTCGATCTATTTAAATCTGACATTTGTTTATAACCTTTATGCGCAGAATGCCATTGCCCGTAGCAAGGTATAGGTTCAAAAATAAGAAAATAAGATGTAAAAGAGAAATTACTTGAATATTTATATACAGCTTAACTAGAATTGATGGGACAATGAAATTCAAGAACCAACTCCACTCCACTTTCAAGAAAATCCCAGAGAAAAAAATAAAACCTTTTTTCCCAATCACAGCTCCCATAAATAAAGTGACAAAAATCCCTGCAAGAGTCATCTTCGAACTTATCATACATCTTTCGTTTTCTTGATAAAGACAGACCCCCAACACACAACAGCCAAAGACATCCCTTTGTGTCCATCATGCAACATAACCTCTCTCACAACCATTGGAATATAGATAACTATAATAATCCATTTAATAATTAAAAAAGAAACAGCTATCTGATCTGAACATTTTCCACATCTCCATCTCTGCACACACAAAAGATGGGCCTTAATTAATTTTTATTTTTTTTTCAAAAAAGAACAGACATGGTTAGCTGTTTCTTGGATCCTGAGATTCTGCTCATCTTTTTAAGTGTTTTTATTACATTCAGCGCCCACACACGCAAGAACATGATTTGGTCTCCTTCCCAATACTAAGTGCTCCAAGAAATAAAAACCTCGTCTTTATTTTGCCCAACGTTGGAGTTTGCAAACCATTGTTGTTTTATTCCTTCCTTCTGCTCTGTTTTTTTTTTTCCCTTTCTTTCCTTGTGATGTCTGTTTGTTACTACTCATGGCCGGTTATACTCTTCTCCTTCATCTTCTTCGGCCGCCATGTTCAATCCCTCAACTCACAGGGGCAGACTCTTCTCTCATGGAAGACAACCTTAAACGGATCCATCGAAGCCTTGTCTGACTGGAACTCAACAGACGAGACTCCATGTCGGTGGTTTGGAATCACCTGCGACTTCAAAAACGACGTCGTGGGGATCGATTTGAAGTATATGGACTTGTACGGACCAGTCCTCAGCAACTTCACCTCTCTTCAATCGCTGACAAGGCTCGTCCTTACTGGGACCAACCTCACCGGCCCGCTCCCAGAAAATCTCGCCGGCTTGGCCGAGCTTTTGCTCTTGGATTTGAGCGACAACGCCTTGACCGGCGAAATCTCCGCCGGGATTTTCCACCTGCCCAAGCTAGAGAAGCTCTACCTCCACTCCAATCGGTTCGTGGGCAGCATCAAGGAAGATCTAGGGAACCTGACGAGCCTCGTTGAGCTGACATTGTACGACAATCAGCTCGCCGGCGAGGTTCCAAGGACCGTCGGCGGTCTGAAGAGGCTCGAAAAGTTCCGCGCCGGCGGTAATAAGAACCTCGGAGGTTCTCTCCCCAGCGAAATCGGAAACTGTACGAATCTGAAGCTTCTGGGCCTGGCCGAGACGAGTCTGTCGGGATTCTTACCGTCTTCTTTGGGTCAGCTGAAGAACTTGGAGACGATTGCTCTGTACACCACTCTGATCTCCGGCCAGATCCCGCCGGAGCTCGGCGACTGCACTAAGCTGACGAACGTTTACCTCTACGAAAACTCCCTCACTGGCTCCATCCCGGCGAGGCTGGGGAACCTCGCCAGCCTAGAGAACTTGCTGCTGTGGCAGAACAACCTCGTCGGCGCAATCCCGCCGGAGATTGGAAGCTGTAACAACCTCCAAGTCATCGACGCTTCGATGAACTCGCTGACAGGTTCGATTCCCTACAGTTTCGGGAACCTAACCTCTTTGCAAGAGCTTCAGCTCAGTGCGAACCAGATCTCCGGCGACATTCCGGCGAGCCTGGGCGAGTGCGCGTCTCTGACCCACATCGAGCTCGACAACAATCAGCTCGCCGGCGTCATACCTTCCGATTTGGGCAATCTGTACAATCTTACAATCCTTTTTCTGTGGCAGAATCGATTGGAGGGCGTAATCCCAGCATCCTTATCCTCTTGCCATAATCTCCAAGCGGTGGACTTGTCGTTGAATTCTCTTACAGGCTCCATACCCAAGGGCTTGTTCGAACTGCAGAATCTCAACAAATTCTTGGTCCTTTCCAACAATCTCACCGGCGAAATCCCGCCTGAGATAGGAAGCTGTTCTTCGCTGATTCGATTCCGGGCAAGCAATAACAAGATTACAGGGAATGTCCCGCCCGAGATTGGGAGGTTGCAGAACTTAAACTTCTTGGACCTTTCTTCGAACAGATTATCCGGGATTCTTCCTACGGAGATCTCACAGTGCAAGAATCTGACTTTCCTCGATCTTCACTCGAATTCCATATCGGGCGACCTACCCGAGGATCTGAAGAATCTGGCGAACCTTCAGTACCTCGACGTCTCCGAGAATCGTATCGCGGGCACGTTGAGCCCAAGCTTCGGCTCGTTTTCTTCCCTGACGAAGCTCATCCTAGGAAACAACAACATCTCGGGCCAAATCCCGAGCGAGCTCGGCTCGTGCTCGAGGCTCCAACTGCTCGATTTGAGCAGCAACGCCCTCGAAGGTTCGATCCCAGGCAGCTTAGGAAAGATCCCGTCTCTAGAAATCGCCTTGAACCTAAGCTGCAACAATCTCTCCGGCGAAATCCCCCAAGAATTCTCTTACCTAGACAGGTTAGGCGTACTCGACATCTCCCACAATCGACTCTCCGGCGAGACAACCCACCTAAAGGACCTTCAAAACCTAGTGGCACTCAACATCTCCTACAACGACTTCTCCGGCCGCCTGCCGGAAAATCCCTTCTTCGCGAAGATTCCGGCGGCCGACCTCGCCGGAAACCCGAACCTCTGCTTCTCCGGCAACAACTGCCCTTCCGACGTCAGAACCCTCGCCAGGCGTTCGAAGGCGGCCAAGGTCGCCATGGCCGTCCTGATCTGCACGGCGTGCGTATTAATGATGTCGGCGATGTACATCCTCCTAGGTGGCAAGAAGCGCGGGGCCCGCGGTTCCGACGCCGTCGACGGCGACGGCGACGACGTGGAGCTGAGGGGCCCGTGGGAGGTGACTCTGTACCAGAAGCTCGACATGTCCATGAACGAGGTGGCGAATTCGCTGACGCCCGCCCGCGAGATAGGCCGAGGAAGGTCGGGCGTCGTGTATCGGGCCCCGCTCTCGTCGGGCCCCGCGATAGCGGTGAAGAGGTTTAGGCTGTCCGAAAAGCACGCCTCGTCGGCGTTTGCGTCGGAGGTCGCCACGCTGGCTAGGGTGAGGCACAGGAACATCGTGCGCTTATTGGGCTGGGCGGGCAATAGGAGGACGAAGCTGCTGTTCTACGACTACATGGCGTGCGGCACGTTGGGCTCGCTACTGCACGAGGCGAGCGTCGTCGCCGGGCGAGTGGGATGGGAGATTAGGTTTAAGATAGCGCTGGGCGTGGCCGAGGGCTTGGCCTATCTCCACCACGACTGCGTGCCGCCGATCATCCACCGAGACGTCAAGGCTCACAACATACTTCTCGGGGATAGGTACGAGCCGTGTCTGGCCGATTTCGGGCTCGCTAGGTTCGCCGACGATCGAATCCCGGGCGGCGGTTCGAGCCCCCAGTTTGCTGGGTCGTACGGATACTTTGCCCCGGGTATTTTTTTTTTATTTATTATTGTTAGGCTATGTTCTTTTCTTGCGATTTTTTAGTTCTTTGCTGACGTGGAAATCGAAAATCGAATAATTGTAGAGTACTCGACGATGGTGAGGATCACGGAAAAGAGCGACGTGTACAGCTACGGAGTGGTCTTGCTGGAGGCCGTAACCGGCAGGAGACCCGTCGACCCGTCGTTGCCCGAAAACGAGCAGCACATACTCCAGTGGGTCAGGACCCATCTGAAGAAGGAGAAGGATCCGTTGGACGTTATCGACCCGA
Organism: Craterostigma plantagineum; assembly: GCA_027422505.1. Taxonomy (NCBI): domain Eukaryota; kingdom Viridiplantae; phylum Streptophyta; class Magnoliopsida; order Lamiales; family Linderniaceae; genus Craterostigma; species Craterostigma plantagineum. The sequence continues at coordinate 1,368,921 of JAPQWV010000093.1, forward strand.
AGCTTCAGGGGCAACCCGACCCGTCGATCCAGGAGATGCTTCAGGCGCTGGGGATCGGGCTTTTATGCACGAGCGATAGGCCCGAGGATCGGCCCACGATGAAGGACGTTGTGGCCCTATTGAAGGAGATAAAGCAGCAAGAACTGCAAGGCGATCATCAGGGAAAGAAGCCCGCCGACAAGTCGACTTCGAGGAGGTACGAGGATGTCGGGAATCACTCGTCGTTGGCGAAGTTTCGAGGGTCGTCGGAATTTTCCGTTACGACGTAGTTGTCGGCGTTTTTAAGTCGGATTAGAATAGTTAAATTCTTCTTTACGATTCTTTTGGTGATAGCTTTGTTTTGGGAAATTTCACGGTTAGTTGGCTCTATTTTGATGACTCTTAACTTCAATAAAACTCATGTTCTTGGTGAAAGACAAAAGGAAATGGATGTAAAAAAGTGTTGCCAATTCTGCATGGATATGGACGGTACATAAAAATAAAGTTATGATTTGATTCATTAAGATTGGACTTGGCAAAAGCGACGACATTGATGTTTTCGTTTTAAACTGAAATTAATCCTAGTTCCTAGTATATGGACTACATACCATAAATAGTATTTTGCAGGGTAATTTGTTTCAGTTCATAGAAGAAAAATGGTATGGGAAACACACCAGCCAAGCTGCTCTTTTGGAGAAATCCCTTTATTATGTTAGAAGAAATAAGGTATTTCATGGATATTATTCTCTCAACTAATACCATAAATCTAGGCAACAAGATGGGATGAACAGAGTGTCAGATTCCCTCTAGCTAGATCACACGAACACTGCACTAAAGTTCCAATTTTTTTTCTTTGTCTACATTCGAGTATATTTTGGGACCATACGAGAAACGAGTGTAAGAACAGCATGGATGATTCTGAAGATCCATTCCAAAGAAAAGAAAAGGAAAACCCCACCAAAAAGGCCAGGCGTGTGTGTCCTTATCTGCTGTACTGTAACATACATTCGTCCCTAATGAAGGATGAGATGAATGGAAGTATTTGCTCGCTTGGTTGGACCCCTACACATGTGCACGGAGGGAGATTGATGCAATTTGCCCTTTTGTCTTCATTTTGTCGACAAGCAAAAATTATTACATGCTGTTTGTGACATTGATTATGATAGGACACCAATAAAGCTAAGATGGATTGCTACGTGATAACGAACGACGACGATGCTATGGATGAAATAAAAAGGCTGGACTTGGGTTCACCAATCCACCTTCGGCCTTTGCGCAATGGTCCATTTTGAGATCAGCCCAACAATGAATTGAATTGGGTTGGACAGCAATGGCTTGCTATGCATGTCCAATTTGAGATTTTTTTCCCGCCGTCGATTTTTCTCTCTCCATCTCGCGCGCGGGCACAGAGGCGGGGATTCGAGCGTTCGCTGCCATGGATCCAAGAGATGTTGCCTTGTTATGCAACGGGGCAGTGCTTGGAGCGGTTGCGTTGGCCTTATTCTTCAACTTCGGAAGCCCTAAAAAACGAAGCTTCTCGCAGCAGAACGGCGCCGTCGACGGCGAATCTCGCCGCCAGGACCCATTCGACCCCTCGAAACGAAAAGGGTACGCGATGATTGAGCATGCTATATATGCGTTGTTTTCATTACTATCGCGCAGTTGTCTTTCGGTATTGCTCAGTATTTGAAATTAAGCCTCAAACGGATTCGGGCAGAGAAACCATGAAGTCAAGCACGATCTACATTGCAGTGCAAGTAAATTGCTCTGTTCGTTGTCTGATTGTCCTTATCGTCGTTGTTGCAGATATCTGTCTTGGGATGACTATTTCATGGCAATTGCGTTTTTATCAGCTGAGAGATCCAAGGATCCTAATAGACAGGTGCTTATTCACAACCCTCATCTGTTAGCTATGCAAGCCAAAGTGTAGGCTTTGTTCTTGATGTATTTGCCCCCATTTGATTCTTAAACAATCAATAGGTTGGTGCTTGCTTGGTGAGTGAAAAAGGAATCATACTGGGTGAGATTTTTCTATCCGTTAGTCGTGAGGATTAGTTCACTCAGTAGGCTTTATGGGATAATCATCTAAGAAATATCTTAAAACGAACTGAAGGACAATGCTTCGAAGAGTCTCAATTTGCTTTCATTTCTATTGATTTTAAGGCATCGGTTATAATGGGTTTCCAAGGGGTTGTTCAGACGACAATCTTCCATGGTCGAAGGTTAGTGGTTCTCACTCTAGCTCGTGGATAAATTTAGAGGATTTTTGGCCTTCTTACGTCCTTTTCCAATGTGCCAGAAATCCAAGAATGGGGATCCCTTGGAGACAAAATACCCGTAAGTACATAACTCCAAATGCTTTTAGCCCGAGAGCTGAAGTTTTTTACTTTATTGCTATATTAAAGGTGGTTAAATCTACACTCGAGAGAGCATATATGGCGCATTTTCCCTTCATCGGCATATAGCGCGTGTATATCTTGATATAGCATGAAGCCCTCAAATTTAAAATTACATTTTTGCTGATATCATAAGTGGGCTTTACGGGTTTTTTCTTGATGTCTAGCAGATATGTTTGCCACGCCGAAGTCAACGCTATCCTCAACACAAATCATGCATCTGCTGCAGGACAAGTTAGTTCATGCATTTTGCGCGCCCACATTTTTCGTTTCTCATGTAATACCATTCAGGTTTAATGCCCATTTTCTTCTATTACCGCTGCAGAGGCTTTATGTTACAATGTTCCCTTGCAATGAATGCGCAAAGATAATCATTCAGGTGTTGCAAGCAACCTTGAAGTTTATTACATATATGTGACGAGTACATACTCGATACTTTCTTCAAACTGATGGTTAATCAAACTGTCTTCTTTATGCAGTCAGGTGTTTCAGAGGTTGTTTACTTTGTGGAGAAGAGAGTAGACAATTCAGATGCGGCCTATGTTGCCTCTCACAAGCTTCTTTCCATGGCAGGCATAAAAGTAAGCTAAACAGCTTGGGATTTATAGATGTTTTGCCTCGCTTTTTACGAACATACAAACTTGCAAATCTCGTGTGAAAGGTAAGAAGACATCAGCCTCAGATGGATAAGATCTCAATCGATTTCAAAGAGTTGTAGGCGAAAGCTCGGCTATCCCATGCTTTTACGTGGAGCTCTTAACGTATCAGGTTTAACAAGCACGGCGGCTCGCCGTGATACTTCTTTTTTTTATGCTTCCTCTTCTTCGTTCTTCTTGTTAAGGTTTTGTACGAAGAAACAAAAGAGAAAGAACCTTAGTTATGTATGTAATAATATCTTAGAAGACATCTCTCATGGATGGAGGCTTGGCTTTCAATTTTTTTCTACCCACCTTTTTTTGTCAAGTGATGAACGAGTTTTTTGATCCAACGGTGCGCCACTTCGCAGTTAAAACCATATCTAATCGAACGGCCGCGATTTAAGTTAAAATAACACTTGTACGAGATCGGGAGTACCTACAAAACGGCGTCGTCAAACGCTTCCTTCCCTTGCCACCCCCGATATATAAACATTCTCACGCAAGCATATGCGTACGAAATTGGATAATTTCTGATTGAAATCGCGACCTAGCAGATCGGTAATTTCTTAGATCCACAGTCGTTTGTTATCGATTCATCTCCTACCTACGTCTCGCTGATTGTGTTTAATCGTTCCATCATGCGGAACCTTTAATTTGGTTGGATGTTATTAGTTAAAATCGGATTTAGGGTTTCGGTTGATTTCAACTTTGGTTAAGGACGTGGTGACTGCGATGTATTTTCGCGTTGCGCTTTATGAGTACCGCAATTATATCACTTATTATTTCGGTTATGTTGTCTGGTTTGTCGTTTGGTGATTGCTGGTGGGATTGAATAACTATGTCGATTTGGTTGGATATTAATATTGAGTTGTCGCCGTTATGTTGAATATGGTTAGTCGTTTACTGCTCCGAGAAACCTGTGGCTAAATGCGTATTGGTGGATTGAGAGGCTTGAGATTTGTACGTCATAAGTAGGTGTACATCAAGTCAGTTCAGTGTCTTTACTGGGTATTATATTTCGAATTTCTGCTGTGTTACGATTTCCGGTCTCTACTGGGTATTATATTTGTTTGGCCAACGGCCCAGACATGTTCATGTGATATCAACATAGGGTTCAGTTTGAAAGTTTTGTATACCTCTCGGCTACTTGTGGGATCTGTAGCTGACGAACTTAAGGTGATCGAACTGAAATAATATTATTAACAATATTACTGTGGTAGATTGTTGGTCGAGCATGGAGTAGCTTCTCTAACGAAAGTGTACTTCTCTAGTGAAAGAATCACTCTCCTGTGATAATGTATTGAAGATTTTATTTGTGTTTCAAGTCATGTGTCCAGTTGTTTTCGGAGATGTTTTTTTTCTTCCAAAAGTCATCCACCAGTTGATAACGGAGCTTCTTTCCAATTTACAGGCTACCTTAAGTTGGTTGGATGACATTGGAATACCAGTTGGACCATGAGTTCAAGTATGCTAGCCGGAGAACGAAAGTAATACATTTCCTTCATTGACAAGACTCTTGTTTTAGTTTGTTTTGACAAACTCGTAATATGTTCATAACGAAACTCAAGATAGTTGTGACTTGTGCTCGGAAAACTTAGTTACCATGTCGTCACTTGCTACTCTTAACCTTACTAGAGGGCAAGTTTTTGTCTAGGGTGTGATCATTTTTTAATTTTGTCTTCTTTAACTAGTAACTACGATGTTTTGCTGTCAATTACCTAAGAAGTTTTTGTCATGATTTTTTAGTTTGTTACTATTGAAAACGGAAACCGAACATTCAAAATTTTGTGCGTATTGTATATGCTATGCTCTTACTGGAATCCGATCAGAAAATAAGAAGTTACCGAAATCTTTTTGGGTTATATGGACGTATCAGATTGTTTGTGGTGGATCAATCGTTGTTTGTCTTTCGTGTAATTTTGTATGGCCTTTGTTGGTAATTACCAGTTGAACACGTTGGAAATCCTTCTTTTTAAATTTTTTATTTACTCTACATTGTACAAGTGTTCCTTATGTTATGTTGTCCTTTTGTAGATGGGCGACTGCAAGAAAGGGCGGCATGACTGTTTTGGGGAAAGTTACGGTTCCCAAACCTCTGAACTTACCGAGCCAGAGGTAATTGTTTCCCTCAATATTTTTTTTGGGCCTCCTCTCCCTCAGTTATTGTAGTTTATCTCTCGTTTATTTCCAACAGTCTTAAAATTACTTGTAGATCTCTTTCTGACGTTAAGTATGAAATTTATTGAAGGTCGGAAAATCATGGGATGGATCCGAATGTTGCGATCGTTCCCAAGTGAGTGATTAGTATTGCTTTGTGTGCGACGATGTGCACATTCATGCCATTTGTTCTCTTTTTCCACTCTTAACTGGACATTTAGTTAACTTTCTCTTCCATTGCCTATTTAGGGGCACACTTAGTTGGGGGAGCCGTGGCTCTTCCTCTAGTTCAGATGCCAAAATTTCCTCGGTTTCATCAAATGCTGATGGCGGTGCAGTTTCACCACGCCGTCCTTCATCGGGTGGTAGTGGAACTAGACCATCAACTGCTGGTAGTGATCGGAATCATGAACCTTCCGGTGCTTGGGGATCAAACTCTAGACCTTCATCCGCTGCTGGAACACATCCTTCTAATCAGTCAACGTTAACGTCTCGTCCTAAAAGTGCAGAAACCAGGCCTAGTAGCTCACAGTTGTCAAGATTTGCGGAGCCTGTTGTAAGAAACTCATTACCTTGGGGTCCTGATATCGCTTCGGAAAGATTAGTAAGATTCAGTATCTTGTCGTTTTCAAATAACAACTGTGCCAAATTGCATTATGACCTATCTTTTATATCTCATATTTTCATTCCCTTGTTGAACATGTAATGTAATAAGACTGTGGACTTATATTTGCTAATTAGAGTTTACATCGCAGGGTGTAAAGCAAGATGGATTCTCCCTCGAGTCCGGGGATTTTCCAACCCTTGGTGCTGACAGGGTGGATCCCATGAAAAAAAATGAATTAGAAGGTACTGGCGCGCATTTTACAACTGCTTTTTCAGATGTTATACCCTTTATTCAAAATTTTCAATTCATTGGTCATGCTATGGTTGCATCGTACATTCATTCGTAGTGTGAAGCACACAATGCATTTTTTGGTACATGGCAACGAGATGGTGCTAATTTGTTATCATATGTTTTTTTGGCAAATTTTATGGAAATAACTGCATGCTGGTTTTGCCATGGTTAAAATTCATTGGTAGATTATGCGCTGAGCTAATGTTTATGGCAAAAAAATGCTAATGCTAAGTAACTTCCTTATATTGTTCTTATTGTTACATGCTTATGGATAACACGTATTTTATCAAATTCTCTTTGCTATATTAGTATATAGATGGTTGGGTTACTGACTTTTGACAAGCATTCTATAGATCATAGACGGCCTACCTCTGCTTCTGGAACATCAGTTGAGCCAGAAAATAATCCTAAATCAGATACAGGTATGCATTTGTAATTTTTATCGCTTGTAATCATCTCAGCTGCTGTGGAAAGATTCTTATTGTCCTTATTTGTCACAGATGTTCAACGTGGAAGTTTTGGCACTTGGAGGATGGAAGATTCTCAAGGTGCAGATGATAGCATTCATCCCAGCATGGATAAATGGCAGGCCGATTCGACTCACTATCACCATGCCAATATTCCCCCTCAGCACTATGATTCATGGTATGGACCACCCATGAATGTGCCTCATCCACGGGCTCCTCAGTTTAGGCCTCCCGTTGGTCCAAATGGCTTTCCGATGGATCCGTTTTCATATTATCGTCCCCAAATGCCTCCACCGCATCTTACTGGTTCACTGCCTGTACCCCCACCAGGTCCTTCTCCTAGAGGTCCCCGGCCCAAAAATGGAGATATGTACAGGCCGCATGTTCATGACCCTTATTCACGCCCCAATATGCCATATAGGCCTGGTTTCTATCGTGGACCTCATGGTTCAATGCCTTTCGAGGGTTATTATGGACCACACACAGCCTACCACAATGCTGAACAGGATATTCCGTACATGGGCATGGGAACGGGCCACCACCCTGCTTATGATGGTTATCCGAGACCTGGGCCTCCCAATCTTGGTAAGTCACATGGTCGAGGCAGTGGATATAGTCCTTCTGGGAAAACGGCAACTGAAACTGATCATTTTGAAGATTCTCACCGTGGAAAAAGGGTTCTGCCTAGTCATGAGCGTTGGAGTCAGAAGATGGTTGGAGAAAATTGGGAAGACAAACCAGAACCTGTTAAGTTGTATCCTAGAAAAGGTTATGTTCCACCTACGGGGAGCGATGAGATGGGAGTCACTGAGCATTCAAGAAAAGTTGACTTTGACAATAGGGGTGTTCCTGCTGAAAATTTTGAGAGCCTTACCGAGCAAAGAATCCACACTACAGAGAATACGAAACCCGATTCATTCAAAGTCTTGGGCAAGGCAAAAGAAGTTAAAGATGGTTGGAGCAATAAATCAGAGAAAGTGGCCTATTCTGTTACAGAGATGCCACAAGTACGTGCTGGGGTGAGTGATTCATCAGTTGCTGCTGGAACCAAGGATTTGGCTTTGATGCAGAAAATTGAAGGATTAAATGCGAAAATTCGGGTTTCTGATTTCAAAGATGATGAGGCTTCGGTTACAGATAACAGTAAAGAACAGAGGAATAGATCTCAAGTTGATGATCAGAAGATAGATGATCGAATTAGTGAAGGCAGTATTAATACTTCTAAATCTTTAAAGAAGTCTCCTATTCTTGGTGATGTTCCCTATTCTCGTGAATCAGTGCAGCCTGCGGGTGCTGTTCCTAGGTCTGATGGACATCTAATTATTTATTTGGCCATGCTTTTAATTTTTGGAAGTTAATAACTATCAAATTAATCTTACAGGAGGTTGCAACGTGATGGGCATGGTGGAGATAATTATCATGGTAAAGGAAAATTCAACAGTCAGGGCAGCGATGGATGGCGAAGGAAAGGCCCTCATACTGCTTCTTTAGAGCCCAGTATCAAGTCCAATGCTGATTATGTAATGGCTAGTAACCCATCAGGTTGTAAAATTGTTGCTGAGGTATTTGAGAATTCTCTGACCAATCAAGCATCTACGAAGGAAGGAGAAACCACTGATTTACATGATGAGTCGACCATTATCCAGGTAGGTGTTTGTACATGTTCTTTTATTTAGGTAAGAATTTGTTTCTTCTAATGTTATCTGTGCATACAATCAGCGTGTGAAGGCGAAAGAACTAGTTAAGCAACGTGCCCTGCAACTGCAGAAGGAAGAGGAGGCGAGGTTAAGGGAACAGAAAGCCAAGGCTTTTGCTAAGTTGGAAGAATTGAATCGACGAACGCTTGCTGCTGGTGAATCTGGAAATCATAAGCCCGGCAATGCTCTTGCCATTGCTCAGAACCAGGGTGGATCGGATATGACCGAGCACAAGTTTTCAGAATCTGACGCTGATGTTACTCATGTGGAGAGAAATACAAACCAGCCTGTCGAATATGTTGAAGATTCCAGAAATCTGTCCTCGGAGATGCTAAAGACAGATATATCAGTGTCAGAGGCCCTTCATTTGCGGCTCTGTGAAGATTCTGTTGATCATGGTGCCGAAGAGGTGACACGTCAGACAGATGGAGGCATCTCGACGTTCTGGCCGTCAAGGCATGAGCAAAACCAGAAAATATCTCCTGGGACTAGCTTGAACGGCAGAATTCTTGGCATTTCGTCAGAAGCACCAAAGGATCGTATACGCATAGGTACTATAGATATTACTTTACCACAGGTTCCTCTTGGGGAAACTAGAGTCAAAGAGCATGCACCAAGTACAGCCAGTGCTCTAGTGCAGCCAGCTGAGCCACAACGAAATAAGAACAATCATGGTAAAACTAGAAATAAATTGGATGCCACCTCCGCACGAACAATCTCACCGATTAAGAATGAAGAAGATTTGAGCGAGAAAATTGAGTCTGGGAGTTCACTGTCCAACTTTGATACCTCCATTCAAGTGGAAGTGCCCAGTCGAGAAGTATCTTCATCGTCCAGCATAGATTCCTTAAACCGAGTAAGCAACCAGTTGAGAAATCAGCCGTCTCGCAAACTACCCAGAGGCCAACAAGCTTATAGATCAGCAGAGAAGCTTCATGGTAATGATACTGTCATATGGGCTCCAGTGCGCACACTTACCATCAAGGCTGAGGATAGCATTGTTTCTTCTGAGGAATCAACTAATCGGACAAGGGTTGATGTTAAATCAGGAAATTTCAAGGGCAAGAGGGCTGATATGGAGAGGTATGTTACGAAAGCTGTTGTTAAGGAGTTGTCTCATCAAGAAACTATACCAGCACCTTCAATGAACTCTTTTAGATCAAATGAGGGTTCAGTTAAGGAACAACCACCGCCAACGGTTAAAGCTGAAAATGCATATTCTGCATTTGGGTTAGTCTCCGAGACTATAAGGTCAGATGGAGGGAGGTATAGCAAGCATAAAAAAGAGCATGATGGACAACGGCATTGGATTTCAGCTGGCTCATCATCTCAGACTGAGGGTGGAGGGCATCTGAAAACTGGGCTTGACAAGGTTGTTGAACTATCGAAGGAGCAAAATGAAACAGTAAAAGGTGAAAAACTTACAGAAAATTCTAATAGCAGTGATTGGGCCCAGACATCCTCTGGTGTTACCACAGCCGCCTCAAACAAACATCCCCCTAACAAAGATCAAGGAATGAGCCGGGGGAAGAGGCAGCTTCCTAGGGGTTCGAGGCCCATGGGTTCTAACCGCACTAGTCCTGAGAGTATGTCTAAAATTGATATTGGGGGCGTTGGAACTGACTCTGTTTCCCCCGATGTTAATCGAACAGAGACAACTATTGCTTCAGAAGATATTCAAAAACCAATGGAGCTTTCCCATTCTCGCTGGAAACCAAAGTCGAACTCTGCCAGCAGAACGTCTGTAGCTGCCGAAGTTCACCAGCAGCTGGCTGACAAGGATCATCATGAGGCCAAGGGTGACAAAGTTCCCAAACATGAAAAGAAGATTGACGGAAGTGTGCAAGTTGAAACTGTGCCAAGCAAAGCAGCTGACGAATCCATTGCTCCCAGTCACAGAGAGTTTAGTAAAGACAAGAAGCCGTTAGCTCAGTCAAAATCGACCCCTTTTCCCCCAAACCATGACTCAGCAGAGGATCAGCTCTTGCACGATGCTTCGTCAGGATTTAACAAGCACAGAAGTCAAAACAATCGTTCGTTTAGGGGGGGACACGACTTTAGGGCTCATCATCCGCCCCAATTGTTTAGAGAAAGGCAGAGGCAAAATACACATTATGAATACCAACCCGTCGATCCAAGCAAGAGCACTAAACCCACGACAGAGAATCCACCGCCCGAAGGCGCTGAGAGTTCCAACCGTAGATATCATCAGGATAGGGCCCCAAAGCGTGGAGGAAGCCACTACAGGCAACAGAGTGGTGCTGCTCGTGTAGGCTCTGGCCACGATTGATTTGGTCGTGGTTACTTACGGTGGAAGGTGATCCCTTTGTCTGAAGCTATTTATTTAGTGAAAAGATTTCAAGAAATTTTTGTCATTTATTCTCCTCTCAAGATCACCGCCAGGTCTATATTACTCAGCGTAGTAGCTTAGCTTGATATATTTTCGATTTCGCGTCAACGATATTTGACATGTGTTGTGATGATATGTGACATGTGCATTGTGCAGGGGACTGCTGAAATTGGAAAGCACCCAATGAATGCTTTTTAGGTAAGAGATCAGGGAGATTAATTAATGGCTTTAACTGTTTTAATTCTGGTTTCGTGGTTGATTGTGATTCGGTTTATTGTTGTTAGACTTCGAAACGAACCTATGGCATTTCGAATCCTCTCGGGTACATTATATCTCATTCGTTGTTGAATGAGATTTCGCATTATTAGATGAATTGGTTAAAAATTCTGTTTAGAATGGAGTAGAATGCATAGTTTGGTAGCTTTGAATGTTTTCGTGCATCTCCTTCATGCTGTGCTCATGGTGTTTTGTTATTTCGTGAATATTATTGTGATTTGATTCATTTTCCCATGAATCCCATCTCATATTGAATATATGTATGTATATATATATACATATATGCTGGCACTAGTAACATTTTTTATTTACATGATTGCTATGTGACATGATCATGGTTTGAAGTGGAACCAGCCATATATAGCCTGTTCAGATCATCTGTTAAATACTTTTTGCCAATAGTTACTGATTATTCATTAATTTTGCATCGAAGAAGATAACAATTAATCTGGCAAAACTGAGGCTGCTCGATGGGCTAGAGCACGTAGGCCGGCCCATTGTTTAATCTTTCGAAAACGTCGGCCGGGCCATTAGAATAATCTGGGCTTTTGCGTCACGGATAACATTGAGCCCAAGGGCTCAACATCTGCGTTGAAAATTTGTTATTTGGGCCACATCACTTTTTTCATTACGGATGGGCCCTTAGAGTTGGGCCCCGTGGCCCAACATCGGAGTCGAAATGTTAATTGGGTCACAAATCGCTTTTATATCACGGACAGGACATAACAACGGGCCGCGCGGCCCAATGTCTGATCTGAGATGAAAAATATATATTTGGGCCTCCAATCACTTTTTCATCAGGGATCGCCCATATCAAATGGGTCCTGCGGCCCAACATTGGCGTTGAAAGAGTTATTTGGGCCGCGAATCAGTTTTGCATCACGGGTAGGCCCATGACATTGGGCCCTGCGGACCAATCTGGGTCAAAAATAATTAGTTAGGCCACAAATCACTTTTTCATCACAGAGAGGCCCATTAATGGGCCTTGACGCCCAATATCTCCGTTGATAATATGCAATTTGGGCCACAATGCATTTTCCAGCACGGAGAAGGCCCATCGAAATGGGCGCGTTGGCCCAATATCTGTATTGAGAAATTGGCCCAATGCAAATCTGGTACAAATGTAAATCTAGCACAAGGCTGAAATTGTGGGCTTAAATCCGTAGGGTGGCCCATAATGTCAACATCGCGCTCGAACACGTGGGCAGGCCCATTCAAGTCAAACTTTCAGCCCTAAGCAAAAACAAAACACCGAGCCAAGCAAAATAGTGCATAAAGCCTACTACAACTACTACTAAAAGTAACACAACAAGAGACAGCGTTCAAAACCAAATGAGAAGAATAAACTCAACTCATTTATCACTGCTCAACCGCCGGCTTTAAATCCACAAACGGCTTGCTATCCCACGCCTCCCTCGCCTCGACGAGATGAGGACAATACCTCTGCGCCAAAACCTCGACCTGCCCAGAAAATGTCTCCTTACCATGGTGTCCGATATGCTTCCTCATTTGCCTCCATCTCTTCCTACAAACCTCGCCCGACCTACCCTCAACAAGATTGTCCCAATCGACATCTTCCATGCAATTCTCATCCAAGCTGTACAGCGCTGCTACCAGACGATAATCATCAGCATCAGCCCAAATCCCATCAACCACCATAGGCGACGTCAGCTGACCGTACCATTTCACACAACAAGTGGATATCGCACGCGTCTCCATTCGATCGCTGATCCCAGACCAGCATATATTGTCCCTCAGCATACCGTGCTTCGACTTCTTCTCTTCGGTGAGCTTCAGCTGAAGATCGGCGTTGACGAGGTCGAATAGGTTCTGATACTCTTTTTGGGACCAATGACCCTTATTCCTATTGAGGAGTTTGATCCTTCGGTAGGCGTCCTTAACGTGCCAGTGGTGTTTGCCCAGCTCATCGGCCAGTGACTTCCACTCGTTGCCGTTGAGCTGTTGGTGCTTGAGCACCATGTCGTACTCTTCTTGGGTCCAGCTTCGATTTTCAGACCTGCGAAAAAGGATTTGTGCGCGGTGATAAACGGCTACGTATGGTCTGTACGGGATGGCTTTGCCTATCTCTCTCCAGCATCCTTTTACTTCCTTGACGTGCTTCCTAGAGTTTAAGACCATGTCCAAACCTTCTTCGCCCAGGTTGTGTTCCTCAATGTAGTCGTATACGGCTTTCTCGACAATCGAATCTTCTTCTTGAGTGAATCGCTTGCCTCTAACGAGATCCCCAGTCTCTTCGCCACCGTCTGATTTACTGGGTACTGTGAAAACCTCGTCCTGACCAGAGAATCTGACTTTCTTGTTACTTTTGTTGGGTGTAGTGTTTATGTTCTCAGATGTTTTTGACTTCTTCTTCTTTTTCTTAGTAGCTTCATCTCCTCCTTCATTAGCTGAATCTATGTCTTGCACGGACGACGGACTGTTGCGCTTATCTTTGTTCGCTTTTTTGTTCTTTTTCTTCTTCCTGTCTTTTGTCTCTACACCATTTTCACCTTCTTGCATCTTTTTCTTCTTTTTCGTATTAACTTTGACACCTTCATCCTCTTGCACCGTCGGGTGATGGTTGGTATTATCACCATTCTCCTTTGTCGCTACACCATTTTCACCTTCTTGCAATTTTTTCATCTTTTTCTTATTAACTTTTACGCCTTCATCTTCCTTCACTGTCGGGTGATGGTTGCAATTATCACCACTGCCTCTGTTCTTTTTCTTCTTCTTCATATTCCTATCAAGTTTCTCTACACCATTTTCATCCTCTTGCAATTTTTCCTTCTTTTTTTTATTGACTTCCACTCCGTCAATGTTATGCACCTTCTCTGAACCACTCTCTTTCCCAAGAAGGACATTGTTGGCAACTTGCACAGAAGAGGCACTGCTGTGGTTATTATCACTATCTCGGTTCCTTTTCATCTTCTTCCTATCTTGTTTTTCCACACCATTTCCATCTCCTTGTAACTTTTTCTTCTTTTTCTTATGAACTTCCAGCTGACTATCCACATCAACATTTTCCTGTTTCGAAAAAGACAAATCACCGTCCCCAACGTTCATTTCTGCAGCCTTTCTCTTTCTATTCTTCTTTTTCTCAATAATTTTGCCATGCATGTCATTAGATGTCTCTACTGATTTATCCTTTTCGAGAACAGCCATTTGTTTTCGAATTCCCTGAAAAGGAACACAAGTAAGTACTTTATCAGAATCAATGGAATCATAAACATACCTCATTAACATGCCCAAACTGGCCATACACTCCACGAAAATTCATAATGAAAAACAAACATTAATGTCCTGAGCTTTATTTGCTAGCACAAACAACATCAGACAAAGAACATGTGTAAGAAAATATCTGCGGCATAAGATAGCATAGGAGCAGTAGCAGCACTCCTCAATTCAAACCATAAGTTCAACACAAACAAAAAACAGAACAATTTGTAAAAAAGCTAGCGACTTAACAACTCGCGAGTCGCGAGACCTAGCTAATGAATCCACAATTTACTTTCTCTTTCGACGAGAGACAACCAGATATGTGCCAGAGATGGAAATAAAACAATGATATTCAAAAAATCCAAAAAAGTTTACATCGTTCAACGTGTAACCGTACGTGATAGATTGATACGTAGGCCTATGATTTTGAAAATCACTGAATCTTGAAATCTGCGAAGAAATATTCACCTGTCGACCCGGGAGGACTAGATCCGCGAAAACCAGGAGGGCACAAATCGATCTCAGATAACAGCGCGCGACAGAGGTGGGAGCAGATTCGGATATAGAATGGGCGTCAACAGCAAGATGATACTAAGAGCACTAGCACATCGATTAGGGCATCGAAAATTGATGGGTTTTTCAAATTGGATTTGGTACTCATGAAAATGAGGAGAGAAAAGAAAACGTTCTCACCTCAACGTTGTTACTGAATCTTTTAATATTGTAAATAAAGTTAATCTACTAATAAATTTAATATATTTTATTACAATAAAAAAAAAAAAATCGGAAATTAGGTAGTTTCGGTATACGCAACCAAAAAACTCGTACCCAACCGAATTACCCATGTTTGAAAATTTTGAAACCAAGTACAGAACCGAAATTTTCAGTCTTTTGGCCGGTTTGCCGAACTACCTAGGAATCTGTTATCCCCGGATTTAACCGGTCAAATATTCGAGTTTAATCGAAATAGGCGGGTAACATTCCCCGCGGAAAACACCTCCCGAGGAGGGAACAACCCCCGCGGGGAAACCTCCCGAGCGACACCCGGCAACCGAGGCGATCCAGGCCCGAAGAGGCGCTCGCGGTGAACGAGGCCTCGTTCGAATAATATGCCGAGGAAGACATCATATGAATGAGGGAGAACATGGGAAATATAAAACCATCGTGGGAAGAGAAGTTTGGAACTGCTTGGCAGGGATGCACAAGAAAACTGCAAACGTGGGCAGGGAAGTTATTTTCTCGTGTTGATATAAATACAATCATTTTTCACAAAGAAGCGGGGGGATCCTCTAAAAGAAATATTACAATAATTCCCTCTTTCACCCAATGATTATAATACACGTTTGAGAGAGTAACGACGAGGAAGAGTGTTGAGATTGCGGCCAACGGTAAAATAACCCACGAGCCGAGTAGAAAGCCCGAGAGGGAAAGATACCTTTAGAGATGCCAAGGAGATACCGCGAGATATTTCTCCCGAAGGACAAACCGAGGTCGACCCGAGTAGGTCGGTTTTGAGGCTTATTAAGATTAAGCCGAACATGATCTCAGAGGGAAGAGGGCCGAACATGATCGATTTGTCTGAAGAATAAAGGGAAAGCTTGGTCAAGACAGTTTCAGATGACAGGAAGAACGTGGGAAAGAACGTGGAGCGATAGGGAAGACCAGGTCTCCGCGTAAAGTTCGCGAAAGAGCGGACTGGGTGACGAACGGGTCAAGGCAAGGGAAGACGGGATCAGTATAAAAGGTAACGTTTAAAACATATCAAGGGTACGCACTGAAAAACGAAAAAACTCGCCTAGCACTCACGATCACCTTTTCTTTGATGATGATGATTTATCTGACTTGAGCGTCAGAGGGTCGTCGCCGAAACAACGCCTTTCTAGCGTATTTTCTGACATTTCAGGTATTTTACGAAGCGGCTTGGAGAAATGGCTGATTTGCGCGCCATCATGGGGGCGATTTTTTTGGAACGCATCAGAATCTTTAAAAAAGGCTCTCCTATTCTTGGCGATGTTCCTTTTCCTCGAGTAGCCTTACTAGCCTAATTACAGTTTTATATTATTTAACTGAAAAATATTCCAGTAGTTTCAAATTACAAGAAAAGGTTAATTTAATATCATAACCTAAACTCGAATTAAATAAAATAGGAATAAATAAGAAAAAAAGGAAGAAATACAGTTACAACCAAGCACCAGAGTCTTCAGTTCTTCACTGAGCTATGTAAAGCTCTTGCTTGGTAACAAAATACCTTCCAATGGCATCCTCGGCCTCCACGACAAACTGCT
Source organism: Craterostigma plantagineum (assembly GCA_027422505.1). Lineage (NCBI taxonomy): Eukaryota > Viridiplantae > Streptophyta > Magnoliopsida > Lamiales > Linderniaceae > Craterostigma > Craterostigma plantagineum. Next base: position 1,385,283 of record JAPQWV010000093.1, read on the forward strand.
CTTTAAACGTCCCCACCTGCTTGCTACCTATATCGATGGCCAAATCTCTGAAATTAGGCAATCCCTCGACTTGTACGCCATCCCCACATATCAAGAACTGATTCCCGACTATGAACGAGCCCGAGGCACGTATGGCGAATCCATTCTCTCCATTAGCACGGCACTGAAGCTTCTCCACAACGTGGACTAGCTTCTGCGGAGGCCATTCGCCCGCCAATGTTCTCCGTATGCTCGACAGGGCCGTGAATATCTCGTGTGGCCCTATATGGCTCGTTTGATATCAATGTATTTGAATTTGGTGGGTATAAGTTATTTGTGTATGACTATACACGGATTTTGTTGTTAGAAAAGTTTTTATGTTTGATATGTGTGCATTAATTATTTGGGTAAAGAGATATGATAGTGTTTGATATGTGGGCTTGATTTGGGCGAAGAATTTGTTAAATATACTTAAATGACTTTTTTGCCCTCAAATAAAATAAAGCGGCTGTCGTTCTTAATCATCTTCTCCAACAAATTCGTGATCCACAATCTTAGCACGGGCAAGCGACCTCTTCGCCGTCACAAAATTAGCGACGTAGTTCTGCGACGGAAACTCAAAGTCGCTGAAAAGAGTTTTGCGACGGAATATCCGTCGGAAAATCTGGGATAAAAAATTAAAAAAAAGAGTAGCTCGCCGGTGTCGGAATCAGCCACCTCCACAGCTAGATCCGCGCAGTCGTCACCCAGAACCGCCACCGCCGCGCTGTCGTCACCCAGATCCGCCACCTCCATCGCCAGATCCGCCACCGCGCTGCCCAGATCCGCCACCTCCATCGCTAGATCCGCCAGTGCTCAGATCCGCCACCGCGCTGCCCGCATCCGCCCAGAGTCGCGCTGCCCTTCTTCGCTGTAGAAAACATGGCCAAGAACATTCAGAAAATCGCCGAAATCATATAACAAAAAATGACTTTCGAATGGCTCTATTTCACAGTGGGGAGTTTATACCTTCTTCTAATATGCCAGGGTTCAGATCGACACCGACGATTCTTGAAGCGCCGGCCAACCTTGATCCTTCAGCAGCCTGTGGAGTTGGGAGTTTATACCTTCTTCATCTGCCAAGGTTCAGATCGACACCGAAGACTCGTTGGGCTAGCCTCGCCTTGTTCTTCCGTGTGGGAGTGCATTTCCGGCGAACCATTTGCGGCGGCGACGGCGACGGCGGAGCTTGGGAGGGACAGTTCGGTGCTCGTGTGTGTGTGTGTATGTGTATGTGTTGTCCATGTATGTAGGGAAAGTGAGTTTGGAAGGATGAAGAAAGAATCACGATGGAGAAGATGGAATTAGGGCAGGATAGAATTTAACGAGGGGTAAATTTGCGATTAAGAACATGTGTATTGAGATACCCACCGCAATGATGGGTATCTATATACATCAGTTATAATGGATTTGTGTGTAATAGACGTGTATGAGTTTACAAGCCTTGTATAACTAAGCCCATATAACAAACACAGTACCATTTTACCATACCCATCTCATAACCACTCATTACCCATCCATACATGCGAATCAAACGAGCCCATAGATTCCTTCCCGCCAAAGCTGGATTTTTTTGGATGGTTTTACGTTGAAAATTCTTTGGTTCGTAGATTGATGGGAAAGTTTCTGGTACCTGAAAGAAGAGGTTTCTTTGTACAGAGTCTTCGTGTGATGCCAAAGATCGTCGGAGCCGTCGAAGAGGAGGTAATAGTGTATTGTCAGCATCTGAGACAAGGCAACATCATGTGCTAATGATTATATTATAATCTCCCACGGTTGTATAAGCAATCAAAATGGAAATGAAAGATCGATAACTTACATCGACCAGGTCCTTCATCCTCTGTATTGGGTCGAATATGCTTCGGACAAAGGCACCCAAGTCCACGTTAGTGTTTTCGTATTTCTTTATGAAAGGGTGGGTTTGTAGCTGCATTAGGTGCAAGAAAGATAAGTGGCGAACGGCCATTTTGTAAATAAGATGCATGTGTAATGATTCTCATAGCAACGAATTCAGAATGTATGAGGACTGACTTGCTCAGCTGTAGGCCTTGAGAATGGGTTTTTCTGAAGGCATGAATCGACAAAAGAACAGAACTCCGGAGAAAAATCCTGCTTTGGGAGCGATGGAGATGGATCGTCCAAAATCTTCAATAGACATTAATACTGTTGTCAAAACCCAAGGATCTTAAAATGGAAAACAATATCCAAAATTCCAAATAAAAGGCGAGATAAGTTGATTCATTCATTTCGCTTCAACAACTAGTAAGACATTACTGAGAAACAACATATAATGTGGTGAATCATCATGTCGCCAGGAAGAATTTGAGAAGATTAGATGATACAAACTTTACCTGCAACATTAGATTAACGGGCCCTTCGTTGGCGTTGTAAGGAAATTCACCCGTAGCACACTCCAAAAGTGCGAGACCGAGGCTCCAAATATCCGCAGGAAATGAATAATTTTCGTTTCGAATTCTCTCCGGCGACATATATGTAACAGTTCCAACAAATGTTGCACACTGACAAAGAATGAAGCGAAAAAATGATTTCGTAATGCATTTTGCAACTCACATAAACTTACTTCATCATTAGATTATGCATATATGATCAGGGAAAGACACATACCATAGCCATCGAATCCTCTAAGCCAGCACTTATTCCAAAATCGGTAATTTTGGGCTCTCCCTTGAGATTTACAAGAAGATTCGCGGGTTTGATATCCCTGTGAACCAAGTGTTTATCTCCATGCAAGTAACTCAATCCCTTTAATATAGAACAAAAAACGCGTCAAGACATACAAAGGAAAAAGTCGGTAGATAAAGAAAAGACAGCGAAAGACTAAATAAATTTCTTACAATCAAGAGTTTCTGCACCATGAATGAGAGAATAGGTTCTGGTATGGTCTTGCGCACTCGAATGATATCTGAAAGAGACCCACCACTCATGTACTCCAAGGCAATGCTTATCTGCCCAGAATCTGGAGTATAAAATGCACCATAGAATTGGACAAGGCCTTCGTAACATGGAGCTTCGCATAGCGTTCTTATTTCAGTTAGTAGCTGTTGCCTTTTCTCCTGATAGAAGCATGCATATAATCATATGAGGTATCGTTCAGATTACGCCATGGGTTGAAGTTGCCAAATGAGGATGCAAGTAAGGAGAAACGACAACTTTAATTAATGTAGAGGTCAATAAAATCCTTCACTCCTACCTAATCTTAGTCACTCAAGCTTTCATCTATATATATGACAACAATATGGAAGCTGAAAATAGCAACTTCGAGAACCCATGACTACATTAGGAAAACAAGAGATCATGCCCAACATCTCAACTCAATCAAAGAATGCACTCAAATTAACTACACTGCACCATAGCAAGGGAGGTCAAAAGCCCTAACCTTTTCGAAGATATTGATCTTCTTTAGGGCAACAATCCTGTGATTAGGGATATGAATAGCTCTCTGAACAACACTGCTCGCTCCACTGCCTATGGACCCAAAAACCCTCATCTCATGAGACGCACATCTATACGTTTTCTCACTATCATCCGCCGCAAACGGAGAGGAACTGCACTTTTGCAGGCCGAGCTCGTTGATGTTGTACACATTGTATGATCTACTCAGCAAATTCACTGTCCCGCCATCAGACAGCTGACTCCATCCGCAAACACCCACGATGTAATCGACGAAAAAGGAAACATCCAATCTTCAAAACACAGGAAGATAAAGAGCAAATAAGACAGTTACCATGTACGAATCAGAAGGATCGGACGTTGATTCAGAAGGAAATCCTTTCTCCGCGTCAAAAAGCGGAACCAGCTTCTTCTTCAACTCTTCAAGTCCAGCCATGGAATTCGTAAAACTGGACACTGACGATCAAAATCAAACTGAAGAACGACAACTCTTTACTGCCACGCAAGTTTTTGCGTGTTGAGTGACGACTGATGAAGGCTAATCGAATTGTTAGGTGCTCTCTCTCTCTCTCCCTCTCCGCTATCGAAGATGAAATTATGATTCAACACCCATTTAAGTTTTAAAATCGAGTTCAGCCCCTGTAGAAAAAATAATTAGTTTTAAGGACCTAATTTCTGCATACCACTTGATCGTTCTGCTGCACCACTTCTTTGTTCTGAAGTACCACTTCTTTGTTATGCAGTACCAGTTATTTGTTCTGTAGTACCACTTATTTGTTTCTAAGTACCACTTCATTGTTACTGCAGTAAAATGAAGTGGTATTGCAGAACAAACGAAGTGATACTGTATAGCAAAGAAGTGGTACTACAGAACAAAAAGTAGAACGATCAAGTGGTATGCAGAAATCGGGTACTTTTTGTGACAGGGGCTGAACTCCCTTTTAAAACTTAAGGTGGGGCTGAATTGAAAAGGGCCCATTTATTTACCAATTCATGATTTGCCCCCCAAAGTTTTGTGCAGTTCTACATTAATCCCTATTATGTACCAAAAAGTAAAGCCCAAGTTCTTGAGCCGCAATCCATATCAAATTTGTTAGAATGCAAGTTGAATACGTTACAGTTGTTTGCACACAATTAAAGTAAAATAGATATAATAATATAACAGCCAAGCCGACATTAATCCGAGACAATCAATGTGCGTTGCCCACGTAACTTTGGGTCTAAGAAATATTGTATTGTTTCTACCACCGACCCACGTTGCAAGGCAGTTCGCGCCGCCAATACCTATAAAACCATCAAACTCTCTCCACCAAAAACGCCAATTTCGAGGGCCAAAAAGAAAACTAGAGGCGGTGTTTATATAAAACTTCATGTTGTTTATTTAGCTTTCGTGCTATATCGAGATATATCTACAATCCTTCAGCGAGCATTGCTTCTTGATTTCCAAGCAGTAGTTATCTTATAGCTTTTTATTTCTGCATTTGCTGATTTAGTAGCGAAATGAGCTATTGAGCTGTGATTCTTCTTCAGCTTTAGGTATCTGATTCGCTGAATAAATGCACCTTTTCCTTATTTACCTTTGATTATCGTTCTTCCCTCAGTTTGCGTCGTTGGTTTTCCTTGCTTTTCTGTTCTTGCCCAGAAACTCAGTTCTTTCTCTCGTGATTCCATGGAACCAATTAACGCCTATTGCGATGAATCAACTTCAGCTTCCGCCGATAACATCGACGGCTCTTATCCGTCAGATTGCGAAAGTGGAATCTCAGGCGGTACGGAGAATCGCGGCCGTCGAAATCTTGCCTCCGTCGGCGATGGTCTGATCAGAGTCGGCGAAGGCGAAATGATACACGGGGTAATAAAAAAGAAGCTCGTTTCGAGCCTAAGTTCGTACGGACTAAACGCTAGGGTTGATAGCATCCGTCGAATCGACCAATCTACCGTCATGGGCCGAGCAAAGCTTCAATCTTTCTGCATCTACTCGAAAGCAGTCGAAGAAAAACGCCAAAGGGGAAACTCGAACCTGAAGTACGCTTGGTACGGAGGATCCAAGGACGAGGTTAATTCGGTTCTTTCTCACGGTTTCGGCCTTCCTCTGAACAGCGGAGCTTACGGACACGGCCTCTACTTATCGCCGGCCGATCATCCAATCGAAAGGTAACGATATCGAATTTCCCTTTTCTCCTTCGCCAAGTATTTTGCTTGAAAGAGAGGTCTTGAATGAAACATATGTTTTATCTTACAGCGTCGAATCAGCAGTTGCTGATGAGAACGGGCTGAAACACTTGCTGCTCTGCCGGGTCGTAATGGGTCGAACCGAGCCCGTGGGTCGTGGGTCGGGTCAATTCAGCCCGAGCTCCGAGGAATTCGATTCTGGGGTAGACGATTTGGCGTGCCCGAAGAAGTACATAGTGTGGGCTTCGAGGATGAACACTCATGTGCTGCCCGAGTTTGTTGTCAGTTTCAGGACACAATCCCATGTCTCCAAAGGTGTGTTCAATCTATTCCAATCCTTACCTACGGTTTTCGTTCCTTTTTCTTTCCACAAGTGGAGTGATGCTGACTTATTACTTCGTGCCATATGTAGTAGAGTTCCAAAAACTTCCACGCTCGGATTGGATGCCCTTTCCCAGGCTGATTAACGTTCTTACGAAGTTCCTGCCGCCTGACGGCATTGAGCTGATCGGCAGATACCACGGCGATTTTAAGGTAAGTGAATGTCCGAATCTTATCAGATGATTTTTCGGTTGGTCTCTTCAGTCCCATTTGTTGATGCTGCTTTGCTTATTCTATTTGCAGAAGAAGGAGATATCAAGGCAAGATATGATCAATCTAGTGAGGAACATAGCAGGTGACAAGTTGCTGTCAGCAATCATCAGAAGTTACAGGGGAAGAGAAGCTCGCAGAAACTGCACAGAGTGATGATAACTGTTTCGTTTCCTGACGTAGAGACGTCATAGGAGGGAATCAAAAGATGAGTTGCATTTGCCTGATGATGTGCATACATTGCCATCTGATGCTCTTGTTCTTCTCTTGTCTGTCTTTTAGACAAGATCTGTTACTGTCTTGATAAATTGGTGTACAAATACAGCAACAGGTGCAATGGAGCAGCCACCTTACTTGTTGGCAAGAATCAATATATGTTTCATCGTTTGTAGTCGAATGTGAGGGTTAACATCTTCTGATATGCATGCAACCTTACAAAAACACAAGTGCAGAATAGCATAAAGCTGTACATGGATAATTTAATAAAGCTATTTTGCACGGTTAAGATATGAAGCGATAATACCAGTCCCCTTTTTCGTATTGATTACTCCCTCCATTCCCTCCGCCGGCACGCAAATTAAGATATTATTGTTATATTTATAGTATAAAAAGGTAAAAATGGGGTATATTTTGACACGTCTTTTTAGAATATTTAATATTATTATATTGATTGTTTGTGATAGTTTTTTTTGCTAAAAGGAAATGTGATAAAATTATTGGGACGCCCAAAATGGAAAAATGTGATAAAATTAGCGGGAGGCGGGGAGTATTATCTATCGAGACATTTTTAACGTTCAATTACAGCAAAAACTCTGCCTTGCTTTAGAGCATCTCCAACCCGCAACATAAAAATACAGTTGATTCTACACAATATTACATGTGATACACTGCTTTTACTCCAACCCATAAACTCTACTTTCTACACTAATTTTCACTCCAACCCATTAGCTCTATTTTCTACTCTAAAAATCAAATTCCAATATTAAACTTTATATTATAATTATTTTTTCAATAAATTATAATAATTATTTACTAAATTATAAACTTAGCACATTATTTAATTATAATTTTATTAAATTAAAACAAGTTATAAATAAATAATAGGAAATAAATATTATTTTTACTTGTTTTATTATAAGAAAATCAAATATTTAAATATAATTAAAATATTTTTTATTTAAATAAATTATAAATAAATAGAAAATACAACACAACTTTTGTGTTGAACTCTACATCTAGAGTATCTCTGCTGATCAACACAATATTAGTGTTAGATAAAGAGTCCCATTGGAGTAAAGACGTACTTTATTTTTGTGTTTTACACAAAAAAGAAGTACCCATTGGAGATTATGTCGCTAGTTCATAATCAATTGAATAGTGTCATGTATTTCATTTTAAATTATACGGGGGAAAGAAATACGAAAAGTCCACCCACCGAAAATTGAAACCCACACTATAATCCACATATGTATACATACACACGCACACACATCACTCATAAGTGGGCAGAAGAAACACGCACACAAGGGAAAAAGGGGGTGAATCAGTAAATCTGAAAATGGAAGAGAAAAACGGCGATGGGGATTCTGTGAGAGCAGATCAAATAGACTTGAAGAGCCTCGACGAGCATCTCGAGAGGCACTTGAACCGTGTTCTTACTACCCTCGACAAAAGAAGAAGAAGAAAGAACCCCCAAAGTCGAGCTCAAATTACGCAGCTACCACGTCGAGGAGGAGGCAGAGGTACGAATGGGAGATAGGCGCGTCCAAGCTCGTCCTCAAAGGAGTAGCACGCGGCACTTTTGGGACCGTACACCGTGGCATTTAAGACGGCCAAGACGTCGCCGGTGACTCCCTGTTCCTCACGCCCTTCTTCATAAAGATTGCTGCGTTTTTCTGCTATTTTTCGTTTTAATTTTAAGTGAAATTTGTAGATTTTTTACGAGGATTAGTTTCTTGACTCTTCGCCTTGCTCTTCTTCGGTACTTAGTCAAGATTCTGCCTTTACCATTCACACAGTGCATGAAATCCAAGAGGTGAGTTGATCCACTGCAGTCATTATTATTGGAATGCGGTAAGAATCTGTGATTATATTGTAATATAGAAATGGTGGTAATATTGATTCCGTGCGAGTAATATAAATAGTATATGTTTCAAATCCGTGACTCACACAAGCTATTTTGGATACGACAGTCAATAGCAACTACTCATCAAACTTTCTTGTAGACTCGAAGAGAAGCTTTTATTGATTTTCACTAGCATTTCGTTCTCTCTTTAACCATGTATCAACTCAAACTTTGACACAAGCTCATACGTCCCACTAAAAGTTTAGAAATAAATATACTTGTTACTGTGTTTAGAAGGGGAAAAAATTGCATTTTACAGTATCATCACTGCTTTTCTGAGTGATTTGATTCCTCAGTGAAACTGCTTGAATGGGGTGAAAGAAGGCCATAGGACAGAAGCTGAAGTAGGCATCTACTATTAGCGCTTACAATAGGAAATGCGATTAGTATAGCTTCGTTATATGCTTGTGGGAAATCTACTGCTGTGATATGCCTTACCCTGACCTTAGCTTCTCTGTTGTGACCTCCGCCGTCAGTTCGCCGGGGCATATTTAGCTCGACCGATTTCGTACTAAATAGGAGCATTTTGAACTTAATAAAATGAAATCCTTGGTTTTTTCTTCTCTTTTCTTTTTTGTTATTGCAGAACTTGAGGAGGGGAATACCTAGGTGTTTGTCCGAGCTCGGTGGCGCTATGGTGATGAAATGATGCTGGGATGCAAAATCCTGACAAGGCGTTTATTTTTCTTTTCTTGTTTCTTTTTCATATAAATGATATATGTAATGTAACGACTTGTGATTAAAAAGTTGCCATTTTTTTCTCCTAGAACGGTTTATAGCCGTTGGATGCTTAATTAATGATGTTTTCGAATCAAGCAAGAATCAAATTTTCCATATATAGATGCTGAAGAGTAAGTACTTGACGTAGTTTAAGCTATGGTTTAAAATTCAAAAGATATATGGAAACTTACCATAAAACAAAGGACATTACATAGATCCGTATCATTGGCGCGTTAAGGCGCTCAGTTCGAAGTTCCAAAATATACGCAAACAACCACAATTAGGAACTCGACTTCCATTGTATTATAAATATAAGCAAGCAAGAAACCCTATTCATTCTCTCCACTTTCAAATACCGATCGTATTTCACAGCTTTCTCCACTACAGTGCTTTCGCTTCTTTCGATACGATGAAGGACCCCACCACCGAGGTTACTGATCGTACATCACTGTCCACCTCTCCCACTTACCTTGCGTGTCCAAGAAACAACCATCGTCGCCTCTACGGTCGACGAGCCCATCAAGAACCTACGCCGGCGCCGGCGCCGGCGTTCACGTGGAAGAGAGGTCCCGAGTTAGGCGCTGGAGCCTACGGCGCCGTCAACCTGGCACTCGTCTTCGATACCAAGACTCGGTCCTACTCTTACATGGCGTTGAAGTCTGCAAGAATCTCAGTCGCGGACACCCTCCGCAGAGAAGCAAACCTCATGATGAAGCACTTCAACGGCTGCCCACATCTTCTCCGCTGCCATGGAACCCAACTGAGCGTCGAAGGCGGCGGCGCCCTGCTGTACAACGTCCTCCTAGAGTATGCCTCCGGCGGAACCCTGTTTCATCTGATAGTGAAGGCAAGAGAAGAACGGCGGCGGCTCATGAGCAGTAACAACGGTCACTGCTTGCCCGAAGATCAAGTGAGGACGTACACAAAATCTCTGCTGTTGGGGCTGAAGTTCATCCACGAACGTGGGTTCGTCCACCGCGATATCAAGCCCGAGAACATCCTCCTCAATTTTCCCGGCGGCGAAGTCAAGATTGCTGATTTTGGGTTGACCACTGAGGTTAAAGAAAAGATTTTTATTTTCTTGCCTGCTGTCATGAGCCGCTTTTTTTTTTTGTTTATCTGACACGCCTAAGAATTTTTTTTTTTTCTTTCGAAGGAGCTTTCTTTGGTCGACGATGGGATAAAGGGCACGCCTTATTACATGTCGCCTGAGGTAGTGCGCCAAGATGGCTTTGGTCCCTTTGTCGACATATGGGCGCTGGGCTGCACCGTGGCTGAGATGATCACGGGAAAGCATATGTGGGAACTGCCAAATGGTACTAAAAAGGAAGACGAACAAAGCGCTATTATGTCTCAGATTCGTGCTCGAGGGGTCCCCGAGATAAACCCCGACGGGATAATGTCTGCGGTTGCTGAGGATTTCGTGCGTAGATGCCTGGAGATAGACCCGAGGAAGAGGTGGACGGCTCAGATGCTTTTGGGGCATAGTTTCATCGTCGGGACAATAGGAAGAGCGGCGCCCAAGGCCAAGACTGAGGAGGTTTCGATTGCCAACAATCCTTATTGGAAGATAATGTGGGGGTTTAAGTAGATGTTAACGAGAGAACTCTATTCTAGTGAGTTTGATATGCATGAAATTTAGGGTTTTTAGGGTTTGTGTAGTGAGGATTTGCATGCAGTAAAGTTGGTATGGTACGTCTTCTGGGCCTCATTGTCTCCAAGATTCTCTGTCTGATGGAGTAACAACCTTCCCATGGTTTTCGAAACAATAAAATGGTTGCTCTTTTATGCACGTTGCTTTCAAATTCTTCCTTTGGTGTTCGAATCAATATATGATGTACATCTTATTTCAGTCTTAGCTTTTTAAGGGTTTTCGAAACAATGTAGACCCAACACAACATTTGAAAGATTGACAAGTATTAGCAGCAAAAAGTTACAAACACTTCCATATACATTCCCTGATTATTTCTTCAAAGCCTTATTAAACATCATCAGCATTAAGCATTATTGTACATCGAAGTTATTGTTAGTTAGCTATGTGCTAGAGCAGATTATGCGATTATTTGAAGAGTCGTCCGTTGAGACAAAATGGGAATTTTGGGTACGTAGGTACGTATAGCCTTTGTTGGGATTTGTCTCACTTTAGTAACGAAGTTTTATTATTCAAAGTCCTCAACATAGTATAGGTATTCGTCAAGCCTCCTTCCTTTCCAACGTAATAAATAATAGATATAATAAATATTGACTTCAACGAGAAAGAAAAAAAAAAAAAACAAAGGGCAGAGCTATATTATCTCCACCACCCAACGATCGTCCTCAAATATCGCTCCTCCACAACCATTTCTCAACCTTCATCACCTTTTTTCTCTCTTCCCAAACTAACGAAAAAAGAAAGACCAAATAACTCAACAAAATCACCCCATAAAAAAGAACACACACACAAAAGAAAAAAAAAAGGAAGAGAGACACAAAAAAGCACAAACCAATTCCAAACCATGGTGAGGCGGGCGCATGCTTCAGCCCCCATCGCGCGCCCACGCCTGCCGCAAAAAACAACAACGTTTTCACTAACTGCACTCGTACTCTTCTCCTCCCTCCTTTCAGCCGCCGGCCAAGAAAATGCATCCCAAGCCCTCTTAGCCTTCAAATCTGCCCTAGCCAACGCCGAGCCCGCCCTAGCCAACTGGGACCCATCGATCTCCACGCCGTGCTCGGGAAACCATGGAAACTGGGCAGGCGTGCTCTGCTTCAACGGCTACGTGTGGGGCCTACAGCTCGAGAACATGAACCTCCAGGGGCAAATCGACGTAGACGCCCTCACACCACTGAAGTTCATAAGGACCCTCAGCTTCATGAACAACAGCTTCCAAGGGCAGATGCCCGACTGGCGAAAGCTAGGGGCGTTAAAGTCATTGTACGTCTCCAACAACAAGTTCTCGGGCCAGGTTTCCCAGGACGCCTTCAAGGGCATGACCTCATTGAAGAAGGTCTACATGGCCCACAACGAGTTCGCGGGCCCCATTCCCGCCTCCCTCGAGTCTCCCAAGCTGATCGTCTTGAGGCTCGAGGGCAACGGGTTCACGGGTCAGATCCCGCCCATCCGTTCGGACATACTCAAGGTGTTCAACGTATCGAACAATCAGCTGACGGGTCAGGTTCCCCCGGCCCTAGTCAAGATGGACCCGAGCTCGTTCGCGGGCAATAAAGCCCTATGCGGGCCCCCGCTGGGTCAGTCGTGCGACCCGCCCATTCCCCCGCCCGACTTGGAGCCCGACATCCACCCCATCGACCCGCCGCCTGGCACTGCTCCCCCTTCAGCGGACAATGTCTCCGGCGACGGCAGGATTTCTCCTGCGACGATCGCGGCGATCGTTTGTCTCGGGCTTTTGCTGCTCTTGCTTGTGGTGTTCATATGCTGGAGGAGGAGACGGGAGAGTCAGGGCCCGCAGCTGGGCAGGCCCGCAGCCTCGCTGGAGGAGGTGGCGGCGGGAGGGATGCTGATGAGTCGGACCACCAGCCGGAGCGCCGGAAGCCCTCCGGCGAAGGGCGAGGCGGCGGCGGTGGCGGCTCCGCCGGCGGCGGGGAAGCTCTCCTTCGTGAGGGGAGACGAGAGGCAGAAGTTCGACCTTCAGGACTTGATGAGGGCGTCGGCCGAGGTGTTGGGCAGCGGGAGCTTCGGGGCTTCTTACAAGGCGGTGCTCATCGACGGCGAGGCGCTCGTTGTGAAGAGGTTCAAGCAGATGACTAACGTGGGCAAGGAAGACTTCCACGAGCACATGAGGAGGCTGGGCAGGCTACAGCACGCAAATCTGCTGCCACTCGTGGCTTACCTGTACCGTAAGGAGGAGAAGCTCTTGGTTTTCGACTTTGTCGTCAATGGAAGCTTGGCAAGTCATCTTCACGGTGAGTAGGTACACACATAGCACTTTCATGTACTTGCTTACGTAGCATAACTGTTGCGATTTTTTTTCGAAGGAAAACGATCAGAAGAGCAGCCAGGGCTTACCTGGGCAACGAGGTTGAAGATCATCAAGGGAGTGGCTAACGGTTTGGCATATATGCACAACGAGCTCCCCAGCCTACAAATTCCACACGGGCACCTCAAGTCGTCCAACGTACTCCTTGACAAGGACTATAATCCCGTGCTCATGGACTACACCCTAGCGCCCGTGGTGAACCCCAACCAAGTCCAGCAAATCCTCGTGGCCTACAAATCGCCAGAGTATGCACAGCAATCCACCGTTTGCAGGAAAACCGACGTTTGGTGCCTGGGAATTATGATACTTGAGACATTGACCGGCAAGCTGGTGGCTAAGTACCTGGCTCAAGGCTCGGGTCCATACGGTGCTGACCTGGCGGATTGGATCAGTGCCATTGTTAAGGAAGAAAGATCGGAAGTTTTCGACAAGGAGATGGAAACAGAGGAAGGTTGCAAACCTGAGATGGAGAAGCTTCTTGAGATTGGTATAGAGTGTTGCGAAGAAGATCCTGAGAAGAGGATAGATCTGCAGGAGGCACTGAATCGCATCGAACAAGTGAAAGAATCATATTGAAATGATTCGTCTTATTATTGACAAAAACAGTAATTATATAAAGAGGGTATTATCCTCCTATGCTGAAACTGACACTACTTGATTCATCAAGCTCGCTTTCGAGCAGGACGATTCTCAGTTAATATAATACATTCTGCTTCGAGAGCTTTGCATCTTTCTTCTTCTTTTTCCTACTAGAAAGAAATCGATTTCCAGTGAGATACCACTATTAACAACCCGTGTATGCTATTTAGGTAAAAGCTAGTGCAACATAATCCTTCTGTCTGTAGTATGGCTTCATACTTCTCTCCTTGATTTCAGCCTTATGATTTGCCCGTTGTTCATCCTGCTGCAATATCAATGTAAGAAAAACAACGAAATTTTCGAGCAAGCAAGCATCTCGACTATCAACCTTACAGATGAATCCATTTCCACCAAGTAAATATAATCATTGGTCTCCTCAAATTCAGGATTCGAAATTTGGAATACTGCCATCACGGTTGACTTACAATCTCGGAAACATCAATTAGAAACGCAGTAACATATGGGACAAAAAAAGTAGCAAACTACATTTCCCTCCCGGCAAGAATCTACAAAAGATGGGTGAGAACTGAGGATACTGGGCTGCTCTCCGGTAACGATACTCAACATAACATATTAGAGATGATAAGTTAAGTACATATCATTGGATTCTAAAACGCAGTTCCCAGAACTTTCTTCGATTGCGTCACCTTCTCAAAATCTGGAGCATGATAGTTCTTCTCCACTTCCCAAGCGAGCTGTGCCATACCATTGAAGGACGATTTCGCACCTTTCTCATCTGCTACTTCTCTAGGGAAAGGAATCCTTACCTCGAGCACGTCATTCTGTACCGACCTTACGTGAACGTCGAAGCCAAGTCGGTCAACCCATACCATCTTTGCTTCCAATACCTAATTAATATACAGCGCATATAGCCTTAGATTTGTCAAATTTTGTTTATAGTTGTGTTAAGCCTCTTACATTACATACTGAGTTGGGTCAACATATAAGAATTCTTTAAAGTGAGAATGGACCTGAATATCCAAATCTGCATAAGTGTTGCAAAATCGCCGGACATCTTCGGCATTGTGCGTATTGATCTCTTCAACGATCTTCTCTGCGCAGCTTCGAAGCGGGTCTGGTTCAGCAGAGGCATACCCCGGTGAACTCACCCAAACACCAGTCTATAGTGTATTCAAGAACGTTGTTCAAGTTACTGACTGCGTATAACTACAGGATAGAAATGATAAAGTGAAACTACAACCGCTACCTCAGACAAATCTTCGATGTGTAGTACTCGCTCAACATCAATAAAATAAATGTTGTTTTCGTCGACATCTTCATCAAAGCTTTTCTTCCATGCTGCACAGATCCTCTGCAAACAGTAATGTTCATTACCAAAATATCACAGGATAGTTTATACAGATTTTATATCACCGTTGAAATCTTCTTAGTCCTTACCCTCAGAGCCATCTTATCTTGAGGCCTCTCTATATTTCCCTGTATAGTACATTGAGGCGTCCGAGCACCAGACTGTTCTAACTGTTTCAAATCATAACAATCGCAGCTTATTAACTTCCTAAAGGCAAAATCAAACAAGACTGAAACAAAAAAAAAAAGACATAATAAGCTATACTCGGGCAACGAACCTGAACGTGGAGACTGCACTTTTTATCAGCAGAAAGGCTTGTATTGAACTCATTCAAACAAAGAATTGGAGCACCGTTCAAGTCAACGGCGAATCTAACTCCAATCCCCAGTGGAAAACCCTCGCGGGTAAGCGTCGAAAGCGTGCCTACATTCGATAATTCCATGATTGTCCTCGAAACTTCAGCTGCTGATGGCCTGTGATTGCTGCCGCTCAATTCAGCGTGGGTTGGGTCTGAAACCACAGAAACGTTCGAACACCTCAAGGACCGTAGCGAAACTCGGCATCCGTCTCGAGACTTCAAACGTAGCGACGTCGGCGATGATGCTTTCCAAGGCGTTCGCGGCGGAAAGATCGAGCGTTTCGGTAAGCTGATTGAAGGTCGAGAGGGAGGAAAAACGTTACAGGCTAGGGATTGGGGATTGGCAAGTGGAAGCATTTCGACTCCGTCAATAAAAAATGTACGCTAGCTTCGATTGGTACGGGAAACTGCTTCTGCTCGTTAGTTTAAAGAGTTGAGAGGCTCATCAGCTGATGAGATGACGATGACGATGAGGAGGGAATTGGAAATGGGTGATGTACGAAATTACAAATTGGTCCCCATATCTTAGTTATTTATCATTACGACCATATGTGAAGTGTTCTATCCGTAGTAAATACCCCTTGCCAATTACTTCAATTATTTGATACTTCATAGAGTATAACAACTAATGCGAATAACAATATTAAACCCAAGAAACATAAGCAATTATGCAGTAAATAATACTCCATTCGATTGAAAGAATAAGTCACTTTATAATTGTTTTTGTTCTTAAAGGGATATTTTATAATTTTTTTTAAGGAAATCATTTTACAGTTTCATCTTCATTATTTTTAATTTTACCTCTTATCTGAAATAAAAATTGTTAGATTAAATATGACAAAGGTATAGGTATAATAGAGTTTTTACTTTGTAATTTCAATCTCTGTTTTTGATAGTGTTATTTTTAACGGTGATATTACAAAAATAGATAACTTTTTCACCATATTACAAAATTAATCAACTTTTTTAATTTAAAATAATGTTATTTTTTCCCCACAAATCTTTTAATATTACGTTTTTCTCTATTACTATTTCAAATAAGTAACACAATTGCTCTTTATTATATTTTAACCCCAAAAAGTTTTTTACTCATTATTTTTTTTTCATTCTCGGCATTTACTATCGAAATCAGTTGTACGTGGCATTCTTCATCTTGGGATATATTAAGAAATATTATCTAATTCATTGACAAACAAAAAACTCAAGAAAATTTGTAATAATCCTTAGAATATTCAAATAAGTATTATTAAACAAAAATCAACATCTAAAAAAATTATCACAATTCACATAACTTTTCCTTGCGTTTTTCTTGTGAGACCTTCGATCCATTTCACATGATCGCAATTTGAAAACGAAACTTGAAAGCCTATTGCAATATACAACAAATATTAAATTACTAATGTCTTCAAAATTCATATCACCACTGATGTGCACAAAAGAAAACAAAAATAAAAAAAACTAATGGCAAACAAAAAACAGAATGGTTAGCTGTCATTGTCAACACACATTTACAACATAGGATAGAAACTGAGACCTTGTTTTGGATTAGTGTGAGAAGGTCTACCTTTGAGATGATTAGTTAGTCAATACCTTTGAGATGATTAGATAGTAATACGTAATCCAGTTGCCCATATTATGGTATAAATGGATTGTATTTCTTACTGATTTAACTAATGTTTTGTTTGGATCTTATTTTTTTATTAGTATCTTCAATATTAAATCAGTAGTATTCAACTATTAAGATTAAAATATGAGATTTTATAGTTTATGGAGGTGTTAAAAAAGATTATGATTAAAAATATAATTATGGATAATTATGTTGAGAATTTGTAATAATTATGGTGAAAAAAAGTAATATTAAAAAGATTTATGGTGAAAATCGAAAATACTAATAATTAAATTGAAAAAGTTGCTTAGTTTATAATAGGGGAGAAAGTAATCAAGTTTTGTAATAGCACTATTAAAAATAACTCTATTTGTATATATTACAGTTAGCTAAATAAATAGAATTCAAACAAGCCTGCCCCACATTTCCCATAGTATAGAAGCATGCAAACGAACAGAGAAAAACACGAGCCATTTTATTTCATGATTCTCTATCACACTCGTCATCATCACCATCATCTCCTTCATAAAGACATCATCTGTGGAGACCTACTCCTTCCAAGCCTGATAGAGTTCACATAATCCACAGGGCTGTGAGCAGACAACCCAGGCATAGCTAGCCCGACGACCCTCAGCACAAAGCTTTCCCAACACTCGCTATACTCGGGACCGTAAACGTACCTCATCACAAAGCTCCTCGACAGTTCCCACGCGGCGTTTAAATACTCAGGGACGAGAAATCTCCATCCAAAGTAGTTCCTATTCGGCTCTTCATCGCACCTCTGCGTCACCAATAAAAAAATCAAAACGATTAGAAGGAAAAGGCGACGAATGATTTCGACAGAGAAGGAAATATGAAGAAAGGAAACTTCTGACTTGTTCGAAGTAGAGGCTGTTGTAGTACAAGCATATCCCGAAATGCTTGTACAAGAATGTCTTGTTGTCGTAAGGCAGCCTAGGGACGAGATCGTTGCAGTAAACTATCCTGAAGTACTTGGTCTCTGGGTTTTCGAGGCGGGCTTGCAAGAACTGCCCGAGCTGCCCGTTCCCTATCCTGGGCTGCCCGAAAGTGTACACGCTTAGGAGTCGTTTCATGATCTCTGTTTCTTCGTGTAGTAGCAGCACGGTGGGAAATAGTATGGCCAGGGCGCCGCCTAAGCTATGGCCCGTCACCATAAACTTGGCGTTCTTGTGCTCTGCAAGCAAGTGCTTGAGCTTGCTTCTTACGGCGTAATAAGCAGTCATCTCTTTATTTCGAGCTGATGTGTTTCTTGACCGAAGAAGATGTTCGTTGAATGTGATGGTGTCAGCTCTGTTGCCTAATCCCAAGGCTTCGAGAAATCCCATGTGGACTTTGCCTAGTTTGGGAATCTCATACCAAGAGTAATCGAAATCTGTGATCCAATCGTCTGCGTCGAATGGCTCTGTCCCTCTGAAGCTAACTATTATCAAATTCGCATCTTTGGGCCTGTCGCACATTATGAAAACTTGGGTCGAGTTTTCCTTCTGATAATCTGCGTTCGAAGCTTTTTTACGTCAAGATTCAAGAACTAGTGCCCAGCACAATAAAGGTTTTGGAACAGCGTTCTTACCGTTCCAGCAGTTGTAGAACTCCACAAAGTGCATCTGTAGTAATAAGATTCCGTTCGATAGATTGAGTTACATAAATGGCCGAGGATAAGAGCGTAGGGCACAGATAAATTTGAATCTAACCTTCCAGTGAAGAGTTACAACGTTTCTGACAACGTTGACGTTTTCGTACGCTAATTTCGAAGCCATCATGCATAAGTCCATGAGACCTCTGTGCCCAGTTTTTTCCTGCTGCTGAGTAATTCTTTCGAGGTTCGGTTTGCTGATTTCTTCAGAAATCGATTCTGTCTTGAAAAGGTCGATACGTCCATCTAAATGACCGATTGCACTAATGAACGTTTCTGAACCTCTTTCTGGCATTATGACGTTGCCTGCATATTCGAAAACGCTCTTGAGGAAAAGGAATTATAGCTTTCATCCAATCAAAAATGGTTGACAAAGAAGCAAAAGAAGGTCGCAGTAAAACAGTGAGCTGAGCATTATTACCGTGAATGATGTTTTTCAGCAATCCAAGGAAATCTCCATTAAGGGAAAGAAGATTGAGGACAAACTCCACAGCGTAGCCAATCCACTCCATAGGCTTACCAAAGATCTTAATCAACTTCCTCACTATGATAGACACAACGATCACCCATCTGTGATCAGATGAGATCTCACGATCCCACTGGGATTTTTCATCAAACACCCCAACGACATGAGAAGAACTATCTACAAACTTCTCACCGCTCGCTCGATCGTTGAATGCCAAGAACCTGAACAAGTCCAAAAACCCACCGTTCTCAGCCCTCACGATCAAGAAACTAGACTCGCCATTCTTCGCCGCATCGTTTCTGTCGAAACCAGACATTGTCACTAGCTTCCACCGTCCACCGCTAACAAGTAAACACAGATACGAAAAGTGGGGGAAATCAAACGAAAAGCTCCTCCTTTTAATTTCCTTTTGTTGGGATTCAATTTGATGCTATCTATCGGCTGCACCATCAGATATTTATAGCCATCGTTTCGTGGGAACGAACACGTACTTACCTGAAGAGTTAACTGAAATCATGGATGGGGTCACATGCGTCATTTCAGTTATGTCGTTGCGTCGTAGATTGTGCGGCGGGTAGAAAGATCTTTGTCTTTATTAGAGAAAACTTTCAGTTTCAGCTCTTTTCTTGGACTGTAACGGATATGGATGGCAATGGGGCGGGGCGGGGGCGGCGATCTAATCCCCGTCCCCGTCCCCGCAATATATTCGGGGACGAAATCGTCCCCATCCCCGTCCCCGCGGGGCGGGGATTCCCCCCCTTAATTTTCTTTAAAAAAATAATATCTTTAATAAAATATATAAATTTGAATATATTTTTGTTATAAATATTATATAAATTATAATTTTATACATTATTTAATATTTTTTAATCTATATTTTGATATTATTTAAATCATAATGTAATATATATATTATAATATATAAAAGAGGGTTCGGGGACGGGGCGAGGATCCCCATGGGGAGACATCATTCCCCGTCCCCGCCCCGCGGGGATAAAATCTCGGGGATTCCCCGCCCCATTCGGGGCGGATCCCCACGGGGACGGGGAATCCCCGTCCCCAACCCTAATAACGGACAAATAAATAATAGATACGATCACGCGTGCACGTTAAATAATATTTAATTAATGTATGAATGTAGTCAAAATATAAAACTACATCATGGGCTCGAGCTTTAATCTCCAACGACGTCGTCCCATGCCATTACAATTTACTACATCAATAATTAGGACAGCCAATAATTACATCAAACACCAAAGAGCTCGGCAATGAATCAAGAAGATTTTGAGATATGGATTGATGCATGTATGAAAGCAAGCCTTCTATGATTTAGAATGAATGAACGAATGAATGCATGAATTTACTCATCTTCGGCTATGAAGTTTGGCTTCTCTCCGCCGCACAAGTACTCGTCGCACCGAGACGCTGACCCCCAATCTTTTCTCAGTCGTATGATATCTTCGGTGAACGTAGATCCATAGGACCCGATAAAGACAGTCGACGATGCGCAGATAGTCTTGTCCAGCATTGCTTCGACCTTTTTTTTCGACATAATATATCAATATCATCACATCACTCATAACGCAAGAAAAGGCCGAAGAGTGAGGCCAACTGAAACTGCTGTGCAGTATTAAAAAAAAAAAGAAAAAAGAAGTTAAATTGCTTGCCTGTATATCTCCGTCGAGCCCATGTCTGTACAACAAGGCATCCCACTTTTCGGCTAAGTCCCTAGCTGGCCTTTGAACGAGTGGTATAACAGTCTTGTCATCAGAGATCACAAGTGACTCTAATAGGCTGGTTTCACTAGCAGTAGCGTCAGTGGAAAGGTATACGACGGGGACGTTATTAGCCCTTCGAACGACGCGATTGATACATTCTGCAGCTTGTGGGATGGGGTAAGAGCAGCTCGTTTGCTTCGCGTTGCTGAAAAAAACAATAGGACGAAGACTTGTCATGCTCATACCATTCGTTTTAGATAGTTAGACATGTCAAGAAAAAGGCTGTTCGATAATGAATAAGGCGGTAAGATTAGAGGGATCGATTTATTACCAGAATTTCAAGAACCCATGGCGTCGGAAATGAAGGGCTATGAAGTCTCTTCCCAAGAACGTCTGAACGAATCGTTGGGCGGTGAGCAAGATGAACCGATTGGGTTCCACCAAGGTCCTACATTTATGGGCTATAGGGCCTCCAGGCTGCATAACCCATTCTCTCTCTACATCGGCGAAGAACACATCTCCCATTGCAATAACATCGTCATCAGAAGAGAAGTTCTGCAATATATCCTGGACGGTTCTTAGCTTGGGCTCCTTTATGTCTTCCTCCCAAACAGATTCGATCTTGCTCAAGTTAAAGCCCAATCCCTTCAACTTGTCCACGTGGTCTTCGTCTACGAAACAGGGCTGAGGCAACGAGAAATAGCACATGAATCTATCGATGTGTAGATGGCCCTTATTGATCTCTGCAAACTCATCGAATGCTAATGCAACTTTTCTTCCCACACAGTCATTTATGTGTCCTATTTCCAACACCCTCTGGTAATCGAAATCGACCTTTGGACTGGGAATCACCAAGGTTCGACCGAGCAGCGCGGCAAAGAACATGTGCTTCTCCAAACAGATTAAGTGATTCGACATCTGCCCTGAAAGACAAATTGCAAATAAATATTTGCCTAATTTTGGAACCCATTCCATGGTTTTGCGATTAGACAAATTCTGATCCAGCTTGCTACACATATCTGTATCTAAAATGTCATACTCACTGTTATTTTCGCTGAATTTACTCGCATTTCCGTGCGAGGACAGTAATATCCCTTGAATTCTCTTATTCAACGAAATCTGATCAAATACTCGAGACTTCAGGCCCTCAATTGAAGCTTCTTCTGACACCGTACGGTTGATAGCCTTCGAATCGGCTAAATCAATGCTACCCACAGCCAATGTAGAGTGATTCCAAAGCTCAACAAGCTCAGATTCCTGCTGCTTAAGTAAACTCAATGCCTGCAACTCAGATTCACCCATTCTCCTCACCAAACTACTATCGCTCCAATAATCTTCAAAATGCGCCTCTCGCAAATGCTTCGAACCCACCATGTAATAAACGGCTAAGATCAGCAAGATCAGAGACAGAACAGCCAAAATGTACCTCCTCTTTAATTTTCCATGAGTTGTCGCACCGACACCGTAAGCATCTCCGATTTGGAATGAGAATCCGTTTTGGCTGCAATTCAACGCCTTCACGACGCCATTTCTTCCCATTAAGCTCTCGTGATCTTCCTCTTCGTTAGACTGATATATATATATATATATATATATATATATATATATATAATATATATATATACATATATACTAATCCAATTCTATTGATTACATCCCAAATCCAATTAAGTATCTCCATAGCAGTGCAGCCAACTGTGAAAAATTTCACAAAGAAAGGGAAGCAATTCTCTTTGCCGAGGTTGTTATGATAACGGGTCTAATATGGAAGGCAAAAATAAAGGCGTGTTGTAAATGCTTATTCCACTGAAAAGTTCACAATGTTTTCTTTATCAACATCAGTCGAATTGTTTCCTTTTCCCGACAACCTAAGACTATATTCAACTCATGGTAAGAAAAGTACATGAGTGAGACTTTGCATTCCCTCGAACCTGCTTCTTTGTTCCATTCCATAAACCATCAGACTGAAAATTTCCACACGTTGAATTTAGAGATAGATCAAAAGCAAGATTCTTTTCCAAATTCCGCGTGCCTCTTCGAACCCTATGGTCCTTCTCCGATAATCATCCACCTAAAATTGAACATGTACACCAATTTCCTCAGACCACAAAGCGTTAATCATAGCAGTTGTTTTTTATTGTTTGAACACCACCATGCAGACCATTCATTTTCTTCCGGGACAAAGTACATATTGTCAACTGGGCCATACCACATAAACCTTTTTGCACAATGACCTTCGAGCACTATATCTTGAAGGTAACGCAACTGAAGTCCACTCACAAGAGAAATTTCCCAGGGTGCTGTCTGAGTCTGACCTTGCCTCGCTCTATTGGGGCGAGCACATAGCCTAGCTAGACCTTTCGAACCCTTGGCAAGGAATAGCTTTAGAGCTCATGTTTCGGGAGAAGCTTGCCACGTGGCTTTGTAGTTTGGACATAATTTCATCATAGAGATTCACAAAAGGTGGGATTTGTTGAATCAACTACACAATCGATAATCGCCTATGACATGTAAACACGACGTATAGCATTTAGCATTCCGAGAAAAATCCATCCGTCTTTCAACATTTTAGCTGATTTTATTTTCATCACGACTGAATCCACCCACCTCAAGATTATCATATAGTTTCGACATTCGGGACAATTTTCATGGAGTACGTGCCATACCATCTTTGTATACGTGCACCACCGAGCACCCATTCAATACCCCTCATGCAAATCAATCAACATTAAGAAACACCAAATGTCCAAGCTGTTGTATCAACTGCAACATATTTGCTCGCCCTTGGAACATAAAAGCTCCAGGGCTCACGATTCGGGACATATGTCAGGGGCATGTCATCATGAGATGATTTTGAATTTCATCAAATAGATAGTCGAATCATCACACAATTAGTAACAGAATATTGAGAAGGGTCTTTTTGACTGGAAACGTTCTTATCATAGTAGGCGATTCACAAATGGTCGGATTTTGACATGAAACGCTATATAGAATTTGATAAATCGATAGATATCCGCCTTTCAATATTTAGATGATTCAATGTCCATCACAGAAAATGATTGAATCACCCACCTCAACCTCGAGATTATCATATGTCCGGACAAGTTTCAGCAAGATGTGCAAATCAAGCACCCATCCAGCACCCCTCACGCACATCAATTTTGAATAATCCACAAATTACTTTCCGTTCCATACATATCCGGTATCCCACTCACACAATAAGCTTCACCAATGAATGAATAAGGCAAGGGTTATAAAAAATTAGGATAAATTTCCGGTATAATTTTGATTATTCCCGCCAAGCACATACAATACGTTACGCAAGCCCAGGGTTCTACGGTGTTTTCGGCATATAAGAATAAAATCAATCGATCGGCACTTTAATTGGGACTCATCGAAAACATCACATAGGAGGAAGAACAGAGGCCAAAGCATATACCAATTCACGAACCCAGGAATCGTCGTTGAGGAGGCTTTTTCGAAACTGTGGAAATGGACCATGCCCATCGCTATCAACAAACGGCCGATTCATAATAGGGTTCCCCACTTACGCCATTCATTCTCATGTGATGTAGGGCTTAAAAGCTTGGTAATGGTAAACAGACTGTTTAATTTATGTATTCGTTAAGCGATTTATATAGTTATCCGGTTGATTATTGGCCGTTGATTAATATTCAGATTTTACTTGCATTTTCGACCGTTGATTGAAAGATGTTGAGTTAAGGATTCGTTAAGGGGGTGTTTGTTTCCAATTATCCAACATCGTCGTGATACTCATATCACCATAATGTAAATATCGCCGTGATGTGGATCAATGTGATGTATCATTACCGTGTTTGTTTTGAGGTGAAATTTCATTTTGCATATCAATGTGATATTAGAATATTATGTTTGTCTAATCATGGTGATATTGCATAAATGTCATATTTGACCCTATGTATTTATATAAATTATGTGGATTATATATACATATATATACATATATATTGAGATGATTTTTACATAATAATTACTATTTTAATATAGAGTTTGATTTTTTTAAGAATTAATAATTATTTATTCAGTATAGTTATTTATATTAAGATTTGAATATATATTAAAATATGGATAAGGATATATTAGGTATAAATACCAAATTAAGGGGTATTGTTGTGCAAATAAAAATTTGAAAGATCACCCCATCACGGTGATGTAAGATCACTTAGCTTTTTTCGGGGTGATTCAAAAGGTAGAATATCACCATATTTTCATCACCTAGGTGATCTGTCATTACGGTGATGACTCATCACCTAGCCTAAACAAACATGGTGATGGTAAACCAACGAGAGGATCACGGTGATATTTAGGAGGATAACACCGAAACAAACACCCCTAAGTAGTATTAATTGCAATACTACTACTGTCTCTCCGTACGCAGCGTTTCATAGTCGAAAAGCATAGCCTTTAATAGTAGCAGCATAAGAACAAATTCTCATTCTCCCCCAATAAATTCGAAGCAGATGTGGTATAGATCAGCTTCGTTCATACTCGACAAGCGCGATCGGCAGAACGACGCCGTATCGACCGCTAACAAGAGCAGCAACCCTAGATTGTCGTCGATGTCGCCGTCGGAGAGGTATAATCCCCCCAATCCAGAGATTTCCATGTATTACCAGACCAGAGCCGCCCACCACGCCGTCGTGACAAGCGACTGGCTCGCTCAGGCACAGGAGGCCGCCGACGCCGTCAGTCAGAACCCAGACGCCGTTTCGGATCTGTCTGGTTCCGTCGCCGGCGAGGATGATGGCGTCGCTAGGGTTTCTAGCGTGGTGGATGAGTTTAATAGCTGGAGGAAGCAGCCTGACCTGGCGGAGGCAGTTGCCGCAATCAGGGCGCTCGCGTCGGTGATCAGGTCGAGCCAGGCGACGACTATGATGGAGTTGGAGATGGAGCTGAAGAAAGCTGCGGATGCGCTGAAAGTATGTGATTTGGGAAGTTTTTTTGTGTATCGTTAGGTTTTGATTTTTCTTGGTTTTCGGAGAATGGAAGAGAAGATCTAACTATCGATTCCTTTCCTGACTTGCCGTTTTGTAATGAAGGCATGGGATACAACCTCCATCTCTCTAACAGCTGGGTGTGACCTATTTGTACGCTATGTGACAAGAACTTCTGCGCTGGAATATGAAGACTTCAATTCAGCCAAATCTCGACTTCTTGAACGTGCTGAGAAGTTTGGGGAGATATCATACAAGGTATCAGCTTTTTCGAATTAGATGTATACGCCATTTGTCATTAATCATTTTCGAAATTTGCTAGTCTGAGTGCAAATTTCTTATGGCAGGCTAGGAGAATAATTGCTATGCTTAGTCAAGATTTCATCTTTGATGGTTGTACCATTTTGGTGCATGGTTTCTCCCGAGTTGTTTTAGAGGCATTAAGAACTGCGGCCCAGAACAAGAAACACTTTCGCGTATTCTGCACAGGTGTGTATTATTGCTCTTCACTACATATAATATGATTATAACTTGTTTTTTATAACTGGACGACATAACCAAATGCTCGAATCAGATAATCCTTCTCTCCTTAGGAATTTAGTAATTCCCTCATTTTTTATCACTTATCAGTAACTTCTTACTTCATGTATATACCCACATCACATATGCACCTAATGTAGCTCTGTATCTGCTTGAAATGCAGAGGGAAGACCAGACAGAACTGGACTACGATTTTCCAATGAACTCGCAAAACTCGATGTCCCCGTTAGGCTGTTGATAGACTCTGCTGTAGCTTATAGCTTGGACGAAGTAGATATGGTTTTTGTTGGAGCCGATGGTGTTGTTGAAAGCGGAGGTATAATAAACATGATGGGCACTTACCAAATTGCACTTCTTGCAAATACCTTGAACAAACCCGTTTATGTTGCTGCCGAAAGTTACAAGGTTGGTAAACTAGATTGAACCTCTTATACCACTCTTTCTAACATTAGAAAGTTATCTTTGTGTGCATTTTTTACTATGCAACAGTTATGATTTGTATACTATTAGTTGAACTACAGATGTTGACTTTTTTTGTTCTGTCTTGTGTAGTTTGCTCGCCTCTATCCATTGGATCAAAAGGACATGGTGCCAGCTTTGCGCCCTATTGATTTTGGGGTACCGATTCCGTCCAAGGTCGAAGTTGAAACATCGGCTCGTGATTATACGCCGCCCAAGTATCTTACACTGCTTTTTACGGATTTGGGCGTACTAACACCGTCTGTGGTGAGTGATGAGCTTATACAGTTATATTTATGATGACAAAGAACTAAGGTTTTGGACTGGTTTTAGTTGCATTCTTATAATCGTGGTTGACTGTCTCTTACAATGCCTTCCTTGCTGATGGAGATATAGTTTTGGACTCTTTCCTTGCGAGTTTATTTGGATTTACAATACATAGATCATAGATGTATCATGTTGGGCTTTTTCTGATATTGGGCTTTGACGAGGCTATGGACTTTGTCCATTTTATTAAATTTTTTTAATTATAATTCAACAAAGATATATACATAGATTGTTGCTGAAAGAAAGAGCCTGCTGCTGCTGCTTCAATCTCTGACTCTGTATTTGCTTTCTCAATTTTCGAAGACGAAAAAGGCTCAGCAAACAACTTGTGCGACCAACAGATGAGAGGAAAAGATGAGTAATTTTTATTTTTTTTTCTTTCTTTTTCTATTTGGAGAAGAGATAGAAATCGATATATTTTTTGGTTGTTTTTCATTCTTTGTAAATTACCAAAACGATCATGAGATTGTGATATATGAAAATATCGACGAAAAGGTTACTGATACGGTGATACCTCTAATCTTTCTCCAATTCATGTGATATAAATCTTTAACCAAATCTATAACAATATAGTCTTATTAATAAATAGAACTTGTATTCAAATGTCAATTCTTGACCAAAACTACAAATATTAAAATGACACGTAGTTGTTGTCAAATCTTTCATCAATTTTTTTATGGGAAAATTTTTGTTCAGTCCCCTGTCAGGGTCTGAAATTTTTGTTCAGACCCTGTCAGAAAAAAAATTAGTTTTAAGGACCCGATTATTCAGTAACAATTTATTGGTCTGCAGTAACAATTCATTGTTCCCACAATAACAGTACATTGTTATGAAAATAACAGAAAACGATCATCCGATAACAATTCATACACACTTTATAACAATTGGTCATTATCTTTAAATTTTACGAAAATTTGGTCATGTAAACTAAAATTTTTTCTTAAAGGTCCTGGAAACTATTTTTAATCACTTTTGGGGCCTGAATGATAATTTACCCATTTTTTATTTGGTCCCATTACTGTTAGGCGTCAATGTGTATGATTTATGTAATGTATATGCAACTGCAATAAATAATAATACCCAAAAAACACTCATAATATAAGGGATAAAATCCCATCAAAGAATGTCCCAGCAAACAATGAAAACAAGCAAACAAAGTCGGCGAAAGTTCCTACTATCACTTAAAAACAACGAAAAAACAAAAACATTACTCCGACAAAACATCAGCAATCTGCATGGCATGCAAGCCGCGGTCCCTTTATTACATCCCTTAAATAAACTTAACTCTTTAACATAAGCTAAGAGTCAAACACAAAGCAAATCTTCCCTTTCTGACTACTTCTCCCATTCCTTCTTCTTCTTCTTCGCCCAGCCACTATCACCCTCCGATGAACTCCACTGAGTCTTCAATTACATGTCCAAAATTACGAATCAACCATCAAAATGTATAATATATATAATATATCTACATATATATATATATATATATATATATATATATAACACATATGTATTATGTATATAGATATAAATATATACTTCCTCATCGTCAGCAATCTCCCCATTATTAGCAGGCGCGCCAAACAAGTGATACACCGCAGATTTCATCCCCTCAGAAAAGCTAAATGAATCCTCAGCATTATTCCTTTTCCGACCACCACGGCCAATCATGTGCCCTTTTTCAGCACGGCCATCTTTGCGGCATTTCTAATCATCAATTTTCGGACATATCTATCTATCTTAGTTATTTACAATATATATCCATATATATACAAGCTCAAGTTAAGAATATTATTCATTACCTGGAGGTGGCTAGCCACCTGCCTCCTAGTCAGGCCGGGGACGTTCATCCTCTCAAGAATGTCCGCCGGGAAACACCCTAATTTTACGTATATATAAAATAAAAAGCAATTCAATCTATCATTCTTTTTTATAACAAGAATATTAATATTACACAAAATTTAATTTTTGAAAAAAAAAAAACGCGTACTTCCTTCGCCCAGTTCCTCGATGGCATCCAAGAACTTCCCGTGGAGCTCGTCGGTCCATTCCATGCGGCCTTTATTATTATTATTATTATTATTAGGGTTTTCATAGCCGCGAATGCTGAGAAATTTGCCGGCCGACCTAATCTTCTCCCTAAAGACGATTTGCTTTAGGAACTTGGCGAGGCCGATAGTCAGCGGCTTCTGAATATGGAACATAGCGCCAGCTTTGAGGGAATCCATCGCCATGGAAATGCTGTAATCAGTCGACATCACTATACACACACACACACACACACATATATATACACACACAGTTAGTTTTAAACCCTAAATTAAAACACATATATGGGATATTTCGAAATCTTACGAACGGCTGGCAACTGGGCTTTGACTGCGAGCTCAAGAAGTTCGTAGCCTCGGAGATCGGGCGAGAAGACGTTTGCGAGGACGAGGTCGAAGCGATAGTAGCCAGACGAAAGCATAGAGAGCGCCGTGGATGCGAGCCCAACAACGGTCACTGTAAAATTAAATTAAGATTATATATAGAAATTATATGTACATATGTATGTGTATATATGTATTGATTGAATTATTATTACTACCTTTGTACTGACATTCTTGTTGGAGTATGCGGACAGCTTCTGGCAAGCCATGAGCGTCGGATTCGACGACAAGGATGTGAACTTCTTGCTGCCATAGACGGATCGCTGAAAGTGAAACAGCCATGGATTGTTCTACGCAGACACACAACCTACAAGTGTGTGTAAAAGGGAATATTAGTAGTAAATCATAAACATAAATATCTCAACGATGAGGTTATTAGTACATATATAAGCAATGATAAACTAGAAAGGCCGAAGGAATATAAGAAAAAACTGAAGTTTCTGAAAAAAGAGAGAAGGCTTTAAATCATTACAAGACTATTAGCTATTGCCAAGAACGTATTGGGAGTGAAGCGATATGAGGCAAGGCAAGGCCCCCCCTATTAATACAAGGATGAAGACATCTCTTAATCTTTGTAATATCAAAATCTTAATAATATTTCATGTAATTTCAGCGTAGTTGTTTTTTGTCGCCTTTTTACTACATGATAACTCTTTCCAGATTGCGGCAATCTTTAATGAACGAATGAATTTACCCGTTTTCTCGTCTAAATGGACGTCACATTGTGATGCCTTTATTCATCACAGCATCCCACCAAACTCTAAAGGTGATATTACAAGCAGAATGAGATCTTGAAAAGTTTTCCAAAAGTTCCATAAGATTTTGTGTTATTAACTCGTGACTGAGATAATCGTTGGCAGACGAATGGAGTTGACACGCGTTTTACGTCTAATTAACGTCTAATTTTAATGTTTTGGTTCATGGTATCGTCAACAACTAAACATGTATTACAAATAAGGGAATCAAAAAGTTTATAGAAATCGAATTCGGCTAGGTCAGGTTAAATGCGTCAAATAAGCTTCACACAAAGCTCATATTACCCTTAGTTAATACTTTTGTAATATGATGTGATAGAAGTCAAGATCACAAAGTGTTCTGTGATATCTGGAAATGTGATTTATGCAGTATGGAAGCTGCGGAGATGAACATAAAAAGCTTAATTTCAGATTTTATCTGCTTGATTTAATCATATGGAAGTGAGCATGTAAGATTTTTTGCGGTTTGGTACAGTGAACACAAAGCGATCTGCGAGACAGAACTGAAAGTACTTTCAAGACAGAATTTTTAAGGAAATCCATTGAACATTCTCTGTTATAATCACAACAAGGCAGTGTACAAGAGGATCTCATGTTTCTATTGAATCCATAAATCAGTGATACATCGGCAAAAATGAAATTAAAAACTTCAAAAGAATAATACAAATCAAGAGTTACCAATTTACACGATCTTGAGTACAATCCCTTCCTCCTTACCTCTTCCTCCAATCTCAGCCTCAAATCAGCAAGAGATCAAGACTTCTTTAAAAAGAAAATATGAAAAACAAATCCAATAATCAATGTTGATGAGAAATCTTTAGTAGACGTTTAGGGATTTGAAGAGCAGCCTCCTCTTGACTAACAAGAATGCCACCACAAAAACTTGTAAGATCGCTGCAACTCCAACGAACATCAGCCCGAGCCTTTTTCCTGTATTGAGCTTCTCTGTCCTCGGCGGAGGATTCAACCTTCCATGTGAAGCACGGTGGCCATGGCCACCACTTTCAGGTAATGGAGGTGGTTGTCGAAGGTTTCTTCTTGGAGGAGGTGGTGGTGGTGGAGGAATCAATAGAGGCGGCGGCGGTGGAAGTGAAAATGGTGGTGGTGGCGGTGGTGGCTGAGCAGGGGATAATGGTGGTGGTGGTGGTGGTGGTGGAGATGGCGGCGGCGGAGGTGGTGGTGGAGGAGAAAAGGGTAGAAACAGAAACGATGGAGGGCTCACATTTTGCTGGCAATCAACATTGAGGACAAAGAAACCAAGGAGACTAACCAAAACAAATGTCAATAGGGAGGATTCCATACAAATCAGACCAGCTTATTGTTACACACAATGTACAAGCTAAACACAGCTTCTTTAATCCTCCTATGCATCTGGGATTCGCCTAAAACCTCCTCCACATCCTCGATAGAAGATTGAACGGTAGAAAAGATTGGGGGAAATCCAACAAACAGGGATCTCGCCAAGAAAAAAATTGAATCGAAGACGATACGGACCTTGAAGATTCCTTGGATCTCTCCCAATTCTGGGCGAAAAAAGGGTACAAGAATTCGATCCCAATTCTGGGCTTTGGGTGGAGATTAGGGGGAAAATTGATGCGTCAATTGACTGATTGGGATCAGTACATTGCGTTGAATTCTTGGACGCGAGGCACGCAGCAGCTGGACTCGGCTAACTATCAATCACCTGATCAAATCTGAATCTGTTTAATCAAATCTGAATCTGTTTAACCTAAATCTTTTGTTGATTTCGCTTGATCCCTAGAGAGAGAGAGAGAGAGAGAGAGAGAGGGAGGCGGGATTCAACGGTTAATCTATTTTTGGCGTATTGTAGCAGTTGAGATATGGATTTTTCATTTTTCCCATTTCAAGTGAAACTTTCATCAAATATATAACATCGAATATACACCGTTGTTTTAAGAAAATAAAAGTATAACTGGAACAATACCCAAAACCGCGAGTGCCCAAGTAAAAAACTATAGAGATAGCTATGTAACACCTTAATAAAATCAAACTAATGTAAATAATAGTTCATATAATAGAATATACACTAAAGACTTACGCATGACTGCATGAGAATCCCACTTCGTAATAGATAGTGCAGATTGATCGATCCCCTTAACATATATCTGCGTGCTCTCTCTCTCTCTCTCTATATATATATATATATATGGTCGGCTAAATTTTAATCGACATAAGACATTAAAAAATTAAGACGTAACATCGTGGATCGGAGATGCTTCATCGTTGAAGATAGCACAACACATATGGATAAACAAAATATTCAATTTTCAAAAATGTCACTCTATGTTAGAGCTGCCAAAAAAGCCCACGGGCCGGCCCGCCGGGCGGGGCGGGCTGCGAAATTTTAGGCCCGCCTGCAGGCAAAGCCCGCGCGGGCCACGGGCTTTGACGGGGCAGGCCACGGGCAGGCCTGCCAGGATAAAAAAAATTACTTTTTTATATTACTTGATAGATCTATAAATAACTTATATAGATTTTTTATATTTTATAATTATAATTTTAATTGGAATTAAGTTTCATTTAGTTTAATAAAATAATTAAATTATTATTATATAGTTAGGATTAATACAAATACTTTCCAAATAAAAATCTTCTTTTTTAAATTTTTTCCTCTTTTTTTAATTATTTCTCTTTTTAATTTGTGGCGGGCTTACCTGCGCCCGGCCCGCCAGTTTGGTGGGCTTTGGCGTGTGCCGGCCCGGCTCTCCGGCCCGTTTGACAGTGTTACTTGAAATTATTAATTACTTAGTCTTAAACTATTGTTTCATTCAATAATAACTAGTATACAATGCACACTCCATGCGTGTGAACTATATAAAATATAAAATATTTTTTTCATGTTGTTTTAATACTTTGAAATCGTAAATGAGAAATAATATAACAGCTCTATTTTTTTTCTTTTATAGCATGGAGAGGTAGTTTTATTTCGAAACATGTGCCAGTTATTTTGTGAAGATCATGGGCTGACGTCGGTTGACCTTTTTTCTATATATTAAATAACTACCCAATTGGCTTGAAATTTTGGTGTAATTAATACACTAAACTCGACCAAATTAGACAGTTTTTAAGTCCCCTTGATACTAATAAATAGTATAGATAATTTCTATTTTAATTTGACAACTGGTAACTATTAGCATTGAAACAAGCTTACAGATGGGCCACTTTCATCGTAGAATCCCTCTTTACTGCTGGACCCATTAAGCCGATTGGCAATAGCTGACTCTAACGTAGCTTGGACTTAAATTTATGTAAAAAGAAAAAGGTGAATTACAGAAAAAAAAATACTCATTTGCATAAAAAATTTGCGTCCGTACGCATGTCAGAAATTTTTTTATTAAAGTATCATTTGACTGCGTGTACAGTCTTGACGTACCTTTTTATATGTGTATTACATACTACGTACGTCACACGTTTATATGATACCTATATCGTTTCTATATGCTACTTTAATGTGTTATATGATGTATCAATTCTCACTATATTATTTACAGCAATATGTTTTCTATGATACACGTGTTATATGACGTACCTTGCGGGGGCATGTGCAAAACATTTATTCTTATACATACCTACATATAAAAAAATACTGACATGGTACTGACTTGCAACTTTTTATATATTTCGGTATTTTCGGTAAATTTCCCAAAAAAATTATTTTACTTTACAAGCATCCACCAAAAATTTTATTGGCTTTAAAAGTTAATCCAAAATTTATCAGATCTAGCGGATAAAAATATGAAATTTACCAACAAAATGATGTATATTTTAAAAATGAAATCAAAGAATTAGCTAACCGTAGTATCGTAATCTGGATTACTATTCACCGCTCCCTTTTTTCCTAGTCACCGCCCCCCTAAAGTGCCGCAAAAAGACCATTTTGCCCTTATGATATTTAAATTAATTTAAAAGAAAAAACTAAGTCTATATAAAAAAACAACACTTTCATATCGCAATCATACATCCAAATCAGACTAAAAAAACAAAAATAAACTCAAAATCGCAATGGATCGACGATTAGGACAAGGGAAAGGAAAGGGCCTATTTGCACGATTAGTAAGCAAATTTTCGTAGAAATCATTCGTACGTAGATGAATTATCGAAAACGGGTGCGAATCGTTTGAAAAAAGTCCCGTTCGAACGATTTTTCGGGCCGGCCAACGGCACGGCCGAAACATAATTTTGGCCGGTACAAGGCACGGACGAAAACATTTTCGCACGTGCCTTGTGCCGGCCGAAAAACAATTTCGGCCGTGCCACAGCAGGCCGAAATTGACGACCTGCCCGTGCTGTGCTAGCCGAAATTACCGTTCGGCCGGCACTGCAAAGGCCGAAATTCGTTATCGGCCGCCTCTTCAGGCGGTCGAAAATTCCGTTCGATCGAGTTTTTTTTAATAAATATTTAATTGCAGACTAGGGGTGAGAAGTCCCTACCCGGAGGTAGCAGTAGATCCCCCCGTTGGAGGGATCTTCAGGCCCCATGATTTTCTTTTTACTTCGTTTATGTATCTGACGCATACTGTTTAAGTTTGGAATATCTTTTTCATCTTTATTCCGTTTCGAATTAATAGATAGTACAAATTATAACACAAAAAATTACTAATACAAATAATTATTCCCGAACAGGAATAAAATATTAAAAAATTGAGGGACGAACAGGAATTTTGGCCGGTGCAGTGTCAGCCGAGAGGTCAAATCGGCCGGCGCAGCCATGGTCGAAATTAATTTTCGGCCCTCTTGGTCGGATCGAAACACATTTTCGTCCAGCACAAGGCACGGCGGAAAATATTTTTTGGCCCTGTCTTGTGCCGGCCGAAAATGTGTTTCGGCCGCGCCATGCGCCGGCCCAAAACTTCGTTCGATCGGCCCTAAAATGTTAAATCAAAATTTTTTTTATGTTATCACGTTTCGATACATTGCCGAAGATCGTTCCTTACAATTTTTTTTAAAATTAATTTAAATATCATAAGGGCAAAAACGTCTTTTTGCAGCCATTTATGGGCGGTGAATAGTAATTCCGGTAATCTTATTTCGCAAGAGCTGTGTGGTGTACCCCTTTAAGACGAACACCAAGGTGTTTCTTCCCTTTTAACGACATCGTTTCGACCTCTGATTCGGCTTTACTCTGCGGTCTCTCTCTCTCTCTCTGAATTAAGCGGTGGGCATTCTCATCCCGTTTTGCTTCCATGCGTTGATTCGATGAATGCATACAGCTGTGCTTTGCTCTAGGGTTAGTTTCCCTAAATTAGTGGGGTAATTTACCGTGTCTTCCGTTGCTCTACAGATGATATGTATGCAGCCATGTGTGTGTGAATCTGAGTTTGTTGTTGGATGCAGTAACACTTGTATTTTTTTTATTTGAGTAATCGCTTATGTTTTTTCAGCTGTTGATTGAAGTCCTTCGCTCGGCACTCTATTACTCAGCTGCCACGTGTTGGTAATTATGCGGCATGATTTTTTATTGTCATTAGTCGATTCACAATTGATGCGTGTGCAGAATTAGTTCATCTGTTTTTAGTTCAGCTATGAAGGTTTCTTGCATTATTCCATGTTATAGTGCTTCGAGTATGTTTATATGTTTGTGACAGGGTTCTTTGAATTGCTTGAATCAAGGCTGTAATTTAGTTGATAAAGGTGGACTTTATATGATAGTTAAATATTTTCATGGTGATGAACTTGATTTATCAGGAGTTTGGCGTTGGGGATGAACGAGGGAGCTATTCACACATCTGAGTATTTTTTTCAGTGCATAAGAGATCAATGTGTTAGTTATTTTGAAAAGCTGAACATGCGTGTGCATCAAGTTATTGAATCGATCAACTGCCGCTCACCTGATGACTTATGCTATTGTTCAGAGTGTCTGTCCTATAAAAAATTGTGTGGCATGAGTTGCGTGTAACTTTTAAGTAGAGAGTCTTTATTGTATAAATACTATTGTGCCTTACGCAAGAACTTTCATTTGACTTGCCAGTTATCTGCTGAGGCCAGACTTTCTGATTTTAACTTGTTCAGAGTTGAACATGCAGCAAGTTATGTGGCCCAAATCATCAGCTAACGAATCTGAACATTTTCGTATTGAAAAAGATCCAGCAAAGAAGCAGTGGACCGAAAAAGTGAATTCTTCCAAGAGCGTGTTTGGTACTCTTTTGGTCTTTGTTGATCGTCTGTATTAAATTATACTTTCATCTCCTATGCTCTGATTTGATGAATTCTGCATAAGAACGGGACATTGTGTCAACTTCGAATGACCGGCTGATCTATGTAACAACATGCCTTGTCGGACATCAAGTGGAAGTCCAGGTTCTGGATGGATCTATTTTTTCTGGAATATTCCACGCGACAAATGCAGAGGATCTTGGTAGAAAAAGGATAACTATTTAGCTTTTTTTTTTTTCCGGTTTAGTGAATGACGTTAAATCCAACTTCATTTTACCCCCATTTGATGCAGGAATTATTTTGAAGATGGCACACTTGGTTAAAGAAGGTTGTCCTGAAAAGAAAAATGTAGCTGGTTCTTACGACAAGACACCTTCGCGAACATTAATTATACCTGCTAAAGATCTTGTACAAGTGATAGCCAAGGTTTCCATGCATTTCCTGTCGTAAAATTACAAATATAATTTACTTGTTATTGGTCAGCAGCAAAAAATGTGTTGTTTTAGATGATTTTAGCTGTGTCCTTGTTGAGGGCTTGGCAGCTTGCCATTTTAAGATTTTTGCTCGAATGAATGTTATCTTGCTGAAAGTAATGCTATTATTATTTTTTATTGAAATTGTATAGGGTGTGCCAGTTACAAGAGGTAAAATTACAAAGGAACTCCAGCAGGAAAAGCAGCTAGAGCTTTTGATAGATTCTCGCATATCACAGTCCCGGCATGTAGAAATAGGGAGGGAATTGGAGCCTTGGGTCCCTGATGAAGGCGTGCCTGAATTTCCAGAACTGGAGAACATATTTGATGGATCGTGGCAAAGGTAGATACAATGTGTTTTCTGTATTCAAAGTGGGCACTCTGTTTCGTTTGCATTATTGTTTAGAAGCTCTTAATATAGGATATTTTATTTATTTTGTTGAGAAAGACAGGTTAATAGAAAATTCAGTGGCAGTTTTGGAATTTCCTCTCTTTTGAATATTATCGCTAATCATTCTTTTCCTGCAATCAGAGGATGGGATCAGTTTGAAGCAAATGCAACTCTATTCGGTGTGAAGAGCACCTTCAACGAGGAACTTTACACCACAAGGCTCGAGAGAGGGCCTCGGATGAGAGAGTTAGAAAGAGAAGCCTATCGTATAGCTAGGGAGATTGAGGGTGAGGATACCCTTGATCTTCATCTAGCGGAGGTGGGAACAAAATATATTCAATCATCTCTTGAGAAACTTATTAATTTGTGTATTCTTGCTCAATTCAGCCATCGCATTGTTTCTGTAGGAGAGAGGCCTCCAACTTGATGACTATCTCGACATTGATGAGGAAACCCGATTCTCATCAGTCCCCCGCAGAGTCGATGACAGTGAATATGAGGAGATTGAGGACAAAGAATTGGATTCTGTGAACAACGAAACATTTGGTGACATTTCCAATTCCAATCTGGATAAATCTCTCCTTGAGATTAGCTCTAAGAGAACTGGTCATGGTGGAACTTTCACTCCTATATCTTCATCAGTGGTACACCTTATCTTCATACTCAACAGCCTTGACTAGTTTTTCATTCTTGCTTTCTATTTTCTGCTGCTAAATGGTATTAATGCATTTCTTGTTCACTTGTTGAAAATCAAGTTAAAAATGCTTCAAAATTAAGAAGTATAACTATGTAATGAGAATTTTAGGTCAAGGTAGTTATAATCATTATTCAACGTATATTATAAGCTGCAAAAAGTTGCTCTTAATTTCATTTCTTCCATGATCATAAATCTCCAACCATCTCCAAAGCCACCTGCACAGTAAGAGGTTCACCACCTCCCTTTAATTCTCCATTGCCACCTCCTCTTTTTCCTCGACTCAGTGCCAATTCCAGAGACATCACGCCCCCATCAAAGCCACCTCAGGCACCTAG
Organism: Craterostigma plantagineum; assembly: GCA_027422505.1. NCBI lineage: Eukaryota > Viridiplantae > Streptophyta > Magnoliopsida > Lamiales > Linderniaceae > Craterostigma > Craterostigma plantagineum. The sequence goes on from JAPQWV010000093.1 coordinate 1,423,603, forward strand.
TATCACGATTTTATTCAATTCATTATTCTTTGTATGAATCTTGAACTGTTATAACATTTAAAACATTGAACCCCTACCATTTCACAATCCTTGTCAAATTGAGTAAAATTTATGTTGTGATGTAAAATTTGTCATCTGAATGAGTAAATTTTGGAACTTCTTGTATACTGAATCAGTATTCTTTTCTTGCCTTAGGAAGAAAAATTATCTTCAATAAGCATGGATGAGCATCAGTTAGATTCTGAGGATCAAAGTCAAATTGAGCAGCTTTCTAGATCTAGCAGGTACTTTACACAATCTTCTGGTATCATCTAAATAATGTCTAATTTGTCAGATTAAACTAAATCGAGTGAAATAATTTTCATGTTCCACTGAACAAACTCATGACGTTTTTCTCGTTTGTTCTCGTGAAACTTCCACCAATTTCTAACTAGGAATGCTTTCACACAGGGGTGATGATAATCAACTGATTGAGCATCGAGAAGCGCGTTACACAGGGGAGGATAGAGAAAAACAACAGGTGGTGGGATTCCAAGTGTTCTGCGCTAACCTCTATGCAAGTATAGAAGTGGCATATATCTAACGTCTTTTCTCTTTCTTTCTGCCAGGAAATTAAGCAGAGTCAATTTCCAAAAGTTGAAGGTGAGTTTTATACTTTATCCTGTTCTTGAAGTCGCTCATTATCGTACTGACTTTCTGGATGACTGTATCTTTTAAGCATAAAGTCATGGTGAACGAGGTTCTAAAACATTTTTGCAGTTGATCAGTGCTTCATTCTCGACATTTTCCATATATTTTGGTCTTATATGTGCGCTAATTTCAGAGTTCATCATCTCTGAACTATGTTTAGAACCACACAGTGATTGATATGTGGAACCTTTGAAGTTACGAATTACAATTCACTGTGTGTAGTTAGATAATTTTCCTGGAGTTAAACTATGGTTTACGTGTGGACCTATTTTCCATTTGTCTTTGAACTTGTATTCCATGACATCCAATAGGTTTACATTCATTTCCATGAATAAAAAGAGTTCTGATGGATCACACTTTCTCCTAATGCTACAGTATTCGATCCACCTGGTTCATCTTCCCAAGGCCTTGAAAACTCACGCTCTGCTGATAAGCCAGCAGAGCGTGTTGTCCCTCCCAAAACTCAAGGGATTAATTCGCATGCTCGGCCCAGTAGTTCTGCATCGTCCACTTCGGATCAGGGAGGTGCTGCATCACCTTCAGCTAACAAAGGATTAAAATCACGTCCATCAAGTGGTTCATCAACTTCGGAGAAGTCGACGCTTAATCCCAATGCTAAGGTACTATACATTTCCAAGAATTTAGTCTTTAGCTGTTCTTGCAGTTCTTGTTCCATTTCTTTCTTTTATCAAATTGGCATGCATGCCAGATTTACTTGCATCTAGTTTCTCTATCTGCTTACTCCGAAATGCCGATTTTTCTTATATCTTATTCATCTTATGACACTGTTCTATCAAATTGACATACATGGCATGATGTACTTGCAACTTTCAAATATTTATATCTGAGCGTTACCAACTTCATTATGTTATGGCAGGAGTTTAAATTAAACCCTAATGCTAAGAGTTTTGTTCCATCCTCGTCACCTTTGAGGCCTTCTTCCCCAGTAGCTGACAATTCATTCTATTATCAACCTAGCATGGGATCATCACCACAGATGCATGGAGTCCCTGTTGGTATTGGGGTGAGATTTTCAACACTGATTTTCAGCATTGACTACAGCGAGCTGTCATTGAAATTCCCCTAAACTCATATTTCGTTTCAAAAAATTGTTGATTTGCAGATCGGACCTTCTTTCGGTGCTCTTCAACAACCAGTTGTATTGAACCCACAAGGTTCACCAATAATACCCCAGCCATATTTTCATTCGAATCCGCAACAGGTATGCTATACGACGCCTTCTCAAGTCGTTCAAATTCAACCAATAACATTCTTTCTAAGTCTCTTTTTGCACGTTTTTTTTTTTTTTTTCCCTTCAAAAATTCGATTTAGTATGGTCAGCAGATGATGGTCGGACAACATAGGCCGGTCTTATACATGCCGCCTACTTATCCTTCTGTAAGATACTATACTCATCCCATATGTAATTGAGTCTTTTTAGCTTTGCTGTAAGAAAGGCAAACTGATATAGTACTCATCATGCTGAAATATTGTCCAGGAAATGCCCTATAAAGGGAGAGACTATTAATACTTGTTTCATCCATCACCTCCTCTTCTGTGGTGAAAAGGGTGATTTCTCCCTTCAGAGTGTGCTTAACATTAAACTTCAACCCTTATCTTCTTCTTCTTCTATTGACATTTGTTAGCGTTGTAGAGTGCTATTGACATTGTTCTCTTCTTTTCCTTAATGGAATTGGAGATTAGGACTAGACAATAATTAGTTAAGTACTTTATATTTTTAAAAGTGAGCCTGCTGATCTTGTAAGAATACGTCGGATTGTGATATCTCAAAATGCAGGCGATATGAGACGAATTTGACTCATTTACAGCCCCTAATCGGTATCTCTACCAGCTAAATAAAATAATACAATTGTCAAAGTAATGTGAAAACAAATACCATCCAACATAGTATTTTATTTTTCGAGATCGATCAATAGTCTCAAAATTGAATAGTACAACGATAAATTCGATCCATGTGTTCGTGCAATTTACTTGTAAACCCACTGACGAGGAACTTACTATTACTGAAACTATATTATTATATCATCATTCATATGTAACTGAATAAAATGCGGGATGAGAGCTGCGAATTATTATTTCTAAATTAAGTCCGATATAAAACAAGAGTAATAGACGAAAGAGAAATGTTGCTTTTGTCGGGCAAACTGAGGGAAACTCAGATATCGTTGAACCCTAGGCTTCTTTGAGATTCGAATCCGTCACAGAAAAAGCTACTTTTTTTTCCCTTTTTTTCTCCGTTTATCTCTTGTTTTGCGACTCGTAAGCGAAGGCATGGAGCCTGGTCACAATCCTCGGACGGTTGAAGAAGTCTTTAGGGATTTTAAGGGTCGCAGAGCTGGAATAATTAAAGCCCTCACTTCGGGTTTTGTCTTTGTTTTTAATTTGATTTTGGTTGATTTCGTAAATTTTCCTCTTTCTGGTGAGTTTTTGGTTTAAAGTATCTAATGGTTACGTTCTGCTTCTGCAGATGTCGAAGAATTTTATCAGCAGTGTGACCCTGGTAGGGCTTTTTTTGGGTATCCCAAAAATGTGTCTTCTTATTCTGCTTGATCTTCTGAATGTGTTAGCTCTTGCCGAATTCCGTTTTTTTTTTAGGTTTGCGAGGTTTCAGTTCATTTTTTATGTTGCTTTGGGCATTTAATTCTGTCCCATGTGCCCTTATTTTTCTGAAGGATTGGACTTTTAAATAGAATGAAATGTTGAAGTGGTTATTGTTATTCATATTACATTAGTTTTGAATTAATTGCAGAAAAGGAGAACCTGTGCCTTTATGGATTTCCGAGCGAGCAATGGGAAGTCAATTTTCCAGCTGAAGAGGTTCCTCCTGAACTACCTGAGCCCACATTAGGCATAAACTTTGCTAGAGATGGAATGCAAGAAAAAGATTGGCTATCTCTTGTTGCTGTGCACAGTGATTCATGGCTGCTTGCCGTTGCCTTCTATTTTGGGGCTAGATTCCGCTTTGACAAAGCAGACAGGTTTTGTTTAATGACTACTTCCTTTTCTTGCCCGCAGCTTCTTAATGTCCAGTTGGTTTTACCTTCCTTGTCATGGAATTCTCAGTATTGGACAATGGTGATGCTGTTCTTTGGTTTGAGTTATTTTCCAGTTCGATTCCAATTACAATTTAATTGACGTGTATGTGGTTGTCTGTTATCATTTTATTGCACAAAGGGTTGATGTTTGGATGTAGTTGGTTGTTACCTTCAGTTGCATGCTTTATGATACATTTGGTGCTTTAGAAGTTTGCTTGGAAAAACGTCCGAACCTTAGTCATTATCAAATTGGCGAAAGGAAATTACTAGAAAGGGCAACTGTTCACTTGCAAGCATTCACAGTGATGTCTCCCCTTCTATTTTACAGGAAGAGCTTATTCAGCATGATCAATGATCTCCCAACAGTGTTCGAGGTCGTCACTGGAACTGCAAAGAAGCAAGAAAAAGAGAAATCCCCAGCCATGAACCACAGTAACAACAAATCCAAGTCTAGCTCTAAATCGGTATGGATCGAGTACAAGTATCTTGTTGGCTTGCTGTCTTCTATTTTGGCTAGAATCTCGATTCTCCTCGATCTTCATGTCGCCTGAAAAAAAGCTTGTTAGACAAATACTTCATCAACTGATATCTACATTAAGACATTCCGATGATTATATTCTCCAACTGATTCTTTATTTGGATAAAAGCAGCGAACATCTGAAAAAGAGGTCTTAGATGAGGAAGATGAAGGTGATGATGAAGAAGAAGAACAAGTAGATACGACGTTATGCGGTGCCTGTGGAGATAACAGTGGAGCAGACGAGTTTTGGATATGCTGTGACTTATGTGAGAAGTGGTTCCACGGCAAATGTGTGAAGATTACTCCTGCTAAGGGCCGAGCATATCAAACAGTACAAGTGTCCCTCTTGCAGTGGCAACAAAAAAGTCCGTCCTTCGTAAGAGCTCTACTATGATGCTTTTAACTCTCTGCCCTGCTCTAACACAAAAAAACGTGTTTTTCGGTCTTCAATCAGTTAGTTGGTTATTACTGTTGTTGGTCAGCTTGTGAAGGCTTAGTGTTTTAACTTGTGAAAAATATTCTCAGCAACACTTGTGACCGTTGGGCTTCTCTCTTGGTTCAGTGTTTACTGTTTTTATTCAATAGGGTTATTATTTTTGTTCATATACCACATTTTTAGAGCTTTTGCTTCAAGGTTTACATCAATGGCGTTTGACAGGCATTCAAGAAAGTCTGTAAGATTGATCAAAATCGCAAGCTTCTAGAACATACTGTTTGCTGTTGTAATGTAACTATATGATAAATCATAATTGGCCTTCCAATGTTACTGTCAGCAAAATAATATTTTATCAAATACATAATACTTCTACCTACCAAACTCAACCTAAAATCCACACCCTGTGACCCATAGAAAAATCACAAAAATGAGTCCAAATCAAATCCAAATCTTCCTCAATCGTTTCACGAGATCAATAGTTCTCCAAGAATTCGTCTATATAAACCGATGTTCTTTTTCCTCATTGGAAAATGCCAAAAAAAACAAAGCAAACATGCAAATCCTCCCAGCATTGATACTCCTACCCTTAGTTCTCATTACCACCAACGTAATCCAAGTTCACGAGGCAACTGCTCAGACCATATGTAACATGTCGTACGATGACTTGATGTCTTGCAAGCCAGCCGTGACGCCACCTAAGCCACCGCCCCCATCTGCTCGGTGCTGCTCTGCTCTTTCTCAAGCAGATCTTCCATGCTTTTGTTCTTACAAGAACTCGAACCTTCTGCCTTCCCTTGGGATCGACCCTAACCTTGCTATGCAGCTGCCCTACAAGTGCAAGCTGCCCAATCCTCCTCATTGCTAGAGGAAGGAATTCCCGGGCAGCAAAACAAGCGAACAATGATGATGATTCTTGTTATGTGCTGCTGTTCATGCTTGTGTGGTTATATTACATATGCGTAGTAAGCCTGTATTATGATGTAAGAAGATTGAAATGCTTTTTCTTGCTTCTGTTATGTATGTAATGATATGGGTCGACCTTTGCTGCACGAGCACAGTTTTCGCCGTGTTAACTGCTTCGAGTCATGGGGAAACTTCAATGGGATCTGCCCATTTGCATCAACGACGTAGAAAACAACGATTACGATCCCATTCGGTGTGATGCGGTTAGTACAACATCCTCGTGTCTAGATCATACATATATACATACACAGCTTATACTTCAGACACAGATCAAGCCCATATGAAAAAAAAAAACGAATGGACTAATCATGCAGTGAAAGATGGAATCGACTGATTACACTCTCGAGCTGTTTCTAGCAACTGTGTGTGTGCGTAAGAAGAAGAAAAGAACGTCAAGATTTTCCGTTCTTGATTTTCCTTCGAGCCTTCAGATCCACGACGACGACCGAAATGTTATCCTTGCTTCCCTTATGAACAGCGAGGCTCGATAGGTACTCTGCTGCGGCTTGAGACGCAGGGTCGAAGCTCTGACCTCTGTCGCCCGAAAGGCTCGTCTTGGACCCATTTTTTTTGTGCCAAAGCAAAATGCGTTTTCTTGCAACTTCGCAAGCTTCTTCGTTCGTCATTACGTCCCACAAACCGTCGCTTGCTAGGATAAGGCATTCGTCTTCTCTAGCCCGAGGCAAGAATGTTACCTCAGGTTCTGCTATAACATACGGTTTAAGGTATCCATCCCCTGAAAAAGAAAAAGAGAACATATTATTGCATGCAATTCTGTGTAATTCTGCTTTATATTTGATATGCTTTCTCAGTTCTCGGCATGATAATACCTATGGATCTCGACATTGCAAGAACGCCACATACACGGTGGCCATTCCACTGAATGACCTTACCGCCCAATGCCTCGATTCGCGCACATTCGTCCTCTCTATTGGGCTAAAAGACCGAAGAGAAAATCAGATTACTACGCACTTTTTTTAGAAAGAAAAAGGGCAGTGGAGCAAAGAGAGGAAAGGCGATTACCTTATGGTCGAGGGACATCGCGATTGCCTCTTTGCCACGGTAAAGCACAGCCCTCGAATCTCCGCAGTTTGCTACTATTACATGGGAAGAACAGACAAGGGCTGCTACAGCAGTTGATCCGACTGTCTCTGATGCGATATTTTTTCCCGAAACTTCTTCGTCGACGCTTTTGAAGCAGTTTGCAAACACTTTCTGCCACACGGCGTGCTTATTGCCTGTAATGCTTTGATCTGAAGTGTTGTTCCCTTCTTGATCTGCTATCTCCTCTTCAAGCGCCGAATGTATTCTTTCTTGACAGTACTTTGCGACCTGTAAAGTAATAGTGACCGTGGAAAATATTATAACTGATCAAAAAGAGAGAAAATACAGATGATTTTGCCTCATATAGGAGTAATCGAACATTGTAACGATATATATACATAATGTATATACCTGAGATCCTCCATGGCCATCATAAACTCCGAAAAAATGAGAGGTGAGGTGAGTTAGCGTTGGTCGCATGGAATCGATCCCATCGCCGACGAGCATCTTGATTGGAATCTTCGTAAAATGAGGAACGACCGTGAGGGAATCTTCCATTTCGGGCGAGCGTCCACAGATAGAAGAGGAACCCCATAGAGGGACACAGTCGAGCTCAAACACGCTCTTCAGGCCATCTTTGCTCAGACCATTCTTACCAGGCAACTGAAGGGCAACAGCAGATTCTTTTACCATAGGCGTGTTTGAACACTCGCCTTGTTGTAATTTCGCAGGCAACTTTTGGGAGTCCACAGATAGTTTCCGCCGTATGTTCCTATCTTCCAAGGCGATGACTCTCGCAACTATTCGACTGTGCTCGCCGCCCTCGATTTCGACAGCAATTGGCTTGCTCTCTAGTGGTAGGCTAATGTCCGAAATTAAATCCAAGGGTAGCAACTCAATGTTCGCCAAGGTGGGCTTTTCGTCTTCTTCTCCTTCTTCTTCGCCTTTTCGACCGTTAGGAACTATCTGATGATTATCAGTCATCTCCGCCGTTTCAGTAGCGTAGGAACATATATTAGCATCTAATACCGATGATGGACTAGACGACACGTTAGCTGCTTCGTTCACGAGTTTGTGATGGGCGATTTCTGTGTTGTTCGATGATCTGTGATCGTCGAATAACGAGGCTGCTACTGCAGGAGAAAAGTCTGCCATTGTAGCTTCAGTCGATCAAGAAATAAGCAGACCTGAAAGATTCGAAATTAGGTTAAGATATACACATCAGTAATGCTGAGAACACCTCGGAGCAACGCTCTGAGCAAATCTTTAACATTTTTTGGAAAGTAAAAATGAAAAAAAAAACCCCAAATCACAGTCTTGGCTGTCATGAACAGATGAGCAAACCAAAAAGACATGACACGAAGTTATAACATATTCAAGAAAACAGGTTTCTCAGAGTAACGGAAGGAAACAGATTTACCCATAAAAGCAGAACATTTGAAGCTAAATATGGGATAAGATCTGGCTTACAGAGAAAAAAGAATTATGGTACAGTATGAGTCACTACTTCTATCTATCTTCTAGAAAGATCAACTAAGATAACCAGCTCCAATTTGAACAGAGTCAGAAGTTAATAAAGGAAAACGCAAAAAAAAAGAGAGAGACCCTTTGCTATGAAATGCAAGAAGATAAGAAAACTCACCTTGAAGAGACCTGTAAATAGGCAAACAAAGAACCTCAAGATTCGTAAAGGAAACCCTTAAAGATCAGATCTTTCGGGCAAGAACGCAGGTTTCAAGGATCTTTTCAGGCTCCTAGGTTAGCTTATCAGCCAGCAGCTAAAGGTAAGTTCTTTCAAAATCTTGATGCAAAAGCAGACCTATGGATTGATATTCCGATGCATGAAAAAAAACCCAAAAAACTGCAGACGCTTAGACGAAAAGGCTCATCAAGAAAATCGAAAAAGAGACACAATAGTTCCAAGAACAAGCCAAGTTCAAGAACTTAAGAAGGAAATAGAAGCTTGTGTGCGCCTCTGTCAGCAGATTAACTAATTTGAAGCGCCTACGCCATAAAAGGAGCCGTGTTGATTCAACTATTTGACTCCAACCAATGAACCTAGCTAGATGTGATGAAAAAGAATTAAGAAAAAAAGGAAATAAAATGGTAAAAGGAAACAAAAAGAAACCTAATGAATTCCTAACACGTAAGGGTGGCATAAATGGGCTGTGGTGGACTTTTCGTGAACGAACATCAATAACACCACGTGTCCTGTCTTAATATTAGTACATCAACTTCTCAAAAAGATACGGCAATAATCATCTTCGCCATTGTTTCATCATAAAAACTCTATCTTGCTTCCAAGTCTCATCACCGAACATCCCTTTCGTTATTGCATCACTTCTCATTATGTTACACGTTGGAACTCAAATATCATATTTTCAGGAGTCCCATCTGAAAAAAATAATTCCAATGAAGTAATCATTACCTTCTAAGAATCGAGTAGAAAAGTTTTGGTGGCATTTCCATGGCTCCATATGATTGGCTAATGGCCAGCGTCGTTTTCTCCACATGTAAAGTAAAATATTCAGTCAATTATGATCAGAAGATGAGGTTGAACTGAATCAAGTCTTGAAGCAAAGGAAAGTAACGAGAACAACTCTTCAAGGATTTATGTCAACTTAGGTTTCACAATTAAAAATGATGTCTTCCAACGTTTCTTTTTCTTTTTTCCTAACATACTAGGCTTTATAGTTTAATCGTCTTATTGTGAAAGCTATGTTAACTATTAGTTTAAGAAGTTCAAAAGAAAAAAAAAAAGGAGGACCTTGGACCTATCTTGATAACTAACTCTTGAACCATGTATCTTAGTATTTTCCAAGGTGCTATAAGATTTACACTTCCTCACAAGATCTTAATTCTGACAGTAGTTTTTCCTTTTTAACGAGATAAAGTCAAACAATTGCAGGTTTTTGAAGATGAATCGAAGAGAACAATGAAAGCCGGGAACTTATAGCAGGCAACTCGATCGTAAATCGCTAGTGTTTGTGTAAGATCAATGTAATTAGCGATTTTCGATCTGTTCAATATGCTCATGTTAGGAGATATTTTCCCAGTCAATATAGATAGGCTACCATTGAAATTATTTCACAAATGCCAACATTGCAACGGTCAAATCATTGAGCAAAAAAACGAGGCACGTTCCATTCCAAGAACATGGAGATGCGCGAGTTAGGATTGAAGAAGAAATCATTGATTTTGGCCATTTATTTCCCACCAACAAATATCTCAGATCAAGAAAACCACCCAAAGAAGAAGAAGAGTTCATAGTTTTCTTCATTACTTCTACTACTACCACAAGTCCTATATCAAGATTTTATTATTACATGGACAATCGGAAACATTAAAGATCCATACCAACAAGGGATCCAAGCAGCAGCGTGATTCATGATGCTGTAAGAACCTCGTCGGATTACTACTGTAATCCTCCTCGTGAACTAGATGATCATCATCGTTATCGCCACGAGGAAAATGGTCCAAATAGTAATCAGAGCAAGAATAAAATATAGCTTCATCTCCCCATTCTTCTTCTTCTTTCAAAGAGTTGGAACTTTCTTGACCCTGAAATGCAAAGAGAAAATAGGGTTGCTGGGTACACATCATACACAATGGAAGGTTCAGTCTTCAATGAAAGATCAACTGAGTATTCATCGCATTATAAATTAGCAAAGAACACCACTTAACTACAATACAACGAACCTTTTCTCACTTGTTGGCAAAACTGAGGCTTTCCATGGCTTTGATAGTAGATTCAAACTCCCTAACGTTTGAAGGGTTCCGTGTAGATGAAGATCTCATGTGGTCTGATGATACCACTGGGCTGCTCCTCTGAGCAACGTTGGAAGTTCTGTACATTGAATTTCCAGTTCTTGGGCGAATAATGTCATTATCATCTCCAGGAACATCTATATCTCGGCTGATTGACACGCCAGGGTGCCTCGATGATGAAGGCTGCCTAAATGTGTTCGAACTAGAGAACTGCTGAAAGTAATTTACGTCCACCCATTTCACAAGAAGATTCAGGCGTGGTAAATAAATTACCAAGTAGAATAAACAAAAAAAAAAATGAAATGTATTGTCCTAATTTACCTCTCTTGGCGTGTCCACATCATTTGGAACCGATGCTTTCTGCCTCGAAAAACTTCCCGAAGTCAGAAAGCTTCTGCCACGAGAAGCGCCCCCAGACCAACCCGAGGGTTTGGCTGCACCACCACCTGTATTTAAATGCAGTAGAGATTTATGTCGATTTGAAGAGGTTTATATGAAGCTGATACAAAAAATGCAGACATTCATAAAAAGTAGTAGAATCGAATTCATTAGCATGAGCGAGTAGCAGTGGGATGCATGATGCATACAGTGGGCGGAAACAAAAAACTGCAAAAACTATGAAATAACTACACAATGTTACCTGGCTGTCGATCGATATTAGCACGTGGAATCCCGGAGCTTGTACCAGCACCATTAGCCTGCGCAAGAGTCGTGATTTCGAAATTTTTAAGCCAAGGCTTAAGCTAAAGCTAAACAACGAGGTTACTTACAAGGGGTCGAGATGGAGGATTGGCAAGCTGTGCCTGTTGATATTTCAGAATAGTCCAATCAAATGTGTTATCATACTGAAAATCTGCAAAACAAGATACAATGTGAAAGGCAAGGTCAAAAAGTATTAGACAGTTAACATGATGGAAAGCTGCATATGGAGTCAAGAATGACAAGGTAGAAGTAAGTACCTTCTCGCATAAAGAGTTCGCGAAAAATTCTCTTCAAATAAGCATAATCAGGTTTATCTTCAAATCTGAGAGAACGGCAGTAATGGAAATACGATGCGAACTCAGACGGATAGCCTCGGCAGAGAACCTGCTAGACGTTAGTTTCCACAATAAGAACCGTAAAAGGAAAACACACACACACACACACACACACAAAGAAAAATCTGCGAACAAGGGTTTCATTCACAATCACCTCTATAGAGGTTGAACCCTTTTTCTCACTAATTTTGTCATACTTTTGTTTCTTGGTTCCAGCATTCAATCCTTGCCAAGGTAAGCTGCATATTATATGGTGATAAATTAACACATTGTAAATGCGAAAGAACAGATAAGCTAAGAATACTAGAAATTCATTCAAACCTTCCCCTTAAGAAGTACATAAGAACATATCCAAGTGATTCTAGATCATCCCTTCGACTTTGTTCTACAGAGTGAAACCAATAAGAAACACAGTTATTGAGAAATAATATATCTCAAAGGTACAAAGAAAAAAAATAGGATACGCAGTAACATGCATACCAATGCCGAGATGAGTATTCACGCTTGCATATCTTGCAGTGCCTGTCAAATTCTTATTTTCTCTGCATTTGATAACATCATTGGGATTAAGGCGTATAATAATTTAATAACTTCTTAAAGGTTGAAAAGTTCTATAATAACAGAAGGTTGGAATATTATCTCGAGGTATGATAATTATCTATGGTCAATTAGTATACCTATATGGGATATGACGTTGAGTTGAAGAGTCCCTATACTTCTTTGCAAGTCCGAAGTCAATTGCATAAACCTGGGAAGTTTTTCGAGCCACTTTAACATAAAAACACATAAACTTAAGAAAATACAAATGAGCCAAAATTCTGAGGCACATTAAGACAGGAACCTCAAACCTGGCTTGCACGTCTCCCCAAACCCATGAGAAAATTGTCAGGCTTTATATCACGGTGTAGGAAAGATTTAGAATGGATATACTCAATGCGACTGATCTGGAAACGAATTGCCATTTCAGGGTCATACAAGAAACATCATTCTATCCAAATCAAAGGAAAAATCGTTAGTGCTTACAATCTGATCAGCAAGCATGAGGACTGTCTTCAAAGACAGCTTCCGACTACAGAAGTTAAACAAGTCTTCAAGACTAGGTCCCAGCAAATCCATGACAAGAACATTATAATCACCTTCGACTCCAAAAAATCTAATATTTGGAATACCAGCTACAGACATAGTCAATTCACAACTTGTTAGCAGATTGATGGAAATAAAATGCAACAAGAGAACACTTTCCAAGAAACTAAAACAGTAAAGGGGTCATACTTCCTCCTTGAAGTAATCTGTACAATTTTGATTCATACAGCAATTGAGGATGCTTGGTTTTGACATTTTCCTGAGTGGAAGTGGAAGGACCAGCACAAGTTAATTGCCTTCAACATAAAACAGTTACTAGAAATTGAGGAGAAGTGGTAAAACTAATTCACACATATACCGTATGGGCGAAGACTATACAAAACATATCCAGAAGAACTGAAATCAAATAATTAAATTATTAAACACACCAGATAATACATGAAATTTGCTAGGTGCTTGCTTGCCAAGCCAAAACCCAAATTACATCGTCTTAAGCAATGGTGCCTTTATTCAATTTCTTCAATCAAGAATACATAAAAGACACAAGATTTCTCTTCTGCTTACATACATACTCTAAGTTTCCCACATAATTATTATCCTAACGGTAGAGATTCAACGAAAATAAAAGATCTAAGTCCTTGTTGTTCTTGCACGCATTCTTTAACCCTTTCGTTATATAACAGACCCAAGTCATAAGTAAAGTACATTGTCTGACAGGGAAACAAACTAAAGACATCAACGAAACATACAGAGCAAAACCAAGAACTCCTCAAGCCAAAAAAGAAGAAAAAAAAAAAGCATTATGAAAAAAGAAACAGAAATGCAAGTTTTTTTTCCCACACTCACGAGCTTAATTGCAACCTCTTCATTCGTCTGAATATTAGTACCTGAAGACAAAACGAACATAGAATTATCTAAATAGCACTTGAACAAATAAATAACAGAACAAAGAAAAACTTTCCACAAACCTAAATAGATCTCCCCAAACGAACCACTCCCAATTTTCCGACCCAATCTATACTTGTTCCCCACGCGAGGCTCCATCGAGACCATACGAGTAAGTGAAAAAAACCCTAATTCACGAAATCTAATCAAAATCAAGGCAAGCAGTCACCACTTCTCTGAGAGACACACACAGAAACATCGGATTGATTCACCGACATTCATCGGCAGCTCTAGCTCCTAGGTTCATTGTCCTTGGTATCAATTGAGGAAAGATATTTATGGCGCACGATCTTTACTTTACCTAAAAGACACCGAATTATTTCTTTCCTCCTAAGTTTGTCTCTTCTTTTCTTTCTTATATAAAAGATAGAATAATAAAATCAATAGTTACTTTACCCTCTCCTAAGTATTCAATGTTTAATTCAGATGAATATGATTTCAATTCACTCAATAAATATATTGCACGACATAAAGTTTGTGTGACTTCGAATTTAAATTTTAGAATTTATAAGTACTATTTATCTTGACGATTCAAAAAAGCACAAAGCAAAAAGGACTCACAAAAGTAACGAATACTATATCCCTTCTTCCTTTTTACACTCAAACTTTCAAATTTCAAAATCATTAGAGCCTCCTCAACCTTCGAATTAAGCACTTTCAATCAACTGATCTTCTTCAGCTCTATTGCATCTTCTCTAAGCTGCGCAGATGGGTGCTTCAGGGAAGTGGATAAAATCCTTGATTGGTCTGAAAAAGCCTCAAGCGCCTGATCATGTAAGATTCATTACAGCCTGAATTTTCTCCATATCTATGCTATCGCTGAGCTGCTTATGTTCGTCTGTTCTTAATGCTTTTCTATCTTAAGTGTCGAGCTTGGCATCAACAATGAACCATAGATTAGGTGGATTATGTCTTCTATTGAGTTCGTCGTCTTTTTTTTGTTTTTTTTGTTTTTTGTTTTTGCGGTCAGCTAAACCAGGAAAAGGTAGGTGGAAAGGGCAAGAAATGGAGGCTATGGAGGAGCTCATCTGCAGTTTCCGTAGCCGATGCAAAAACAGTGGGCAGCAGCACTTCGAACACCGACGAATCAGAGTTCTCTAATTTCGATGCTGAAATAGCAGCTGCAGTTTCTGCTCTAGCCAAGGCTTCTACGCCCATGGATTTCCTCGCCGTCCGAAGAGAGTCAGCAGCTGTTAGAATTCAGACGGCCTTCCGCGCTTTTCTAGTAATTCTTACACTTCTTTCTATCCCTTCCAATCTGATATCTGTTAAGGTTCTTTTTTTCCTTTTCCTCGAGTCATTAAACTTGATTTGAGAACTTCCTACGAACATTTGTGTTTAGGCAAGGCGGGCTTTGAGGGCCTTGAAGGCGTTGGTGAGGCTCCAAGCCATAGTTCGAGGGCGGCTCGTACGAAAGCAAGCCGACGTGACTCTAAGGTGCATGCAAGCCCTCGTTCGAGCCCAGGCTCGAGTCAGGGCTCAGTGCACTCGAACCAACGACGGCCCAGAGGAAGACTCACGCCCAATCGATCCCATAAAAGAGGCCGAGGTACGAAGAATTTATAGTTTTTAATACTAAGTCCCAATCATTGATTCCATTTCGAATGCTACACTACAGAAGGGGTGGTGCCATAGCCGAGGTACAGCCGAGGAAGTGAAGTCAAAGCTTCAAATGAAGCAACAAGGAGCAATGAAGAGGGAGAGGGCTTCTGCCTATGCCCTTGCCCATCAGGTTATTTGATCATCACATATTTCTCTGTGTGTGTGTGTGTGTGTATCTGAGATTTAGTGAACGAACACTAAGTATATTCTCACATGTTTTCTTCTAAAATTCTCAGCATCTAAGAAAAACGCCAGCTCACGCTCGGATAAGTATATTCTTGGATCGTTGCCTAACGTTTCTGGGGGAAGATTACGCAAGGACAAGAAACCACGCTCGAACGTCCTCGAGGGTTCCTAAAAGCTGTCAGATTCTCAGAACGTCTTCTGATCCCTGCTCGAAATTTGGGTCATACGATGACAGCATGGCCATGAATTCGTCGACTGCTTCTGAGACCTCCTCGGGCGAGAAGAGCGTGGCGAAGCCTGGCTATATGAATCCCACCAAGTCGATGAGGGCTAAGCTGAGAAGTGCTAAATTTACGGAGAAGTATTCTGATGGCGTCGATCTCTACCCAGTTGATCCTTGCAGGGATTTCTACGGTCAGGTTAGAGAGTTTGGTGATTATTACAAGTTTAGCAAGTGTTTTTGAAGCGTGTGTGTCTCTCTCTGTGTGTGTGTGTGTGTGTGTGTTTTGACTGTGTGTTTGCTCAACAGCTTGTTGATTTGTTCTTTTAAACTGTTTCACTTTTTGCTGTAAAATCTGAATTTCTTGTTGGTCTGTAATCTGTAAGCCGCTATAGCAACACATTCTGTTCAAAGCTTCGCACCAGAATCTGTTTATGGGATAATAAGCAAATTCAGACAAAGATCCAAGAAAATTTCACCACAATTTTGGAAGAAGCCATTGATAATTAATATGAAGGAGAAAGACGTAGCACACCAGTTACATCTTTGCTACAGATGACAAATTCACCAAACTGAATGAATGTAAGAATACGAACGACTTGAATCGATTCGACCACCTTGGAAAATAATTATGCCACATCACCCCCCCCCCCCCCCCCCCCCCCCCCCCCCCCACCCCAAAAAAAAGGAAGCATTTGCTTCATAACGAGCACGATGAATTAGAAAATACTAGTATGGTAATAACTTAAATACCCGATGTAATAAGGCCTAAAAAACTCTCACAAAAAAGAAACGCAACGCTGGGCATTGATGTGCAAACTGATCGATCCTTTATTGTTCCATTTTCAGTGCAGATGAAGTCCAGCCTAGTGCAGCACTCTCCGTTTCGGGATCTAAACTAACGGATAAAGCAAGTAATGAAACTGCAACCTGCCATCAAAAGAGCAGCAGATTATTAGCAGGGATGAGATGTTCGTATTTGCTTCTAACTTTTTCAATGGATTCGAGGAATCTAAGCAGCAGATATAATGATTTCCACGTAGTACGGATCAAAGGTCTGAAATGATATGTTTTGTCATTATTCACAAGCAAATACAACATCAATCATGCGTATCTTTGGACTGCACTTTGTGTAAGGTACTAAGAAAAGAAAAGAGGCTTGCACTTACATATCCATTTTCAAGTGCTCTAAAATCGAGATCGTCACCTTCTTCTTGGTGCTCCTTGTCAACCATCTAAGGAAAAAAAAAAACTCAAAAGGGGAAAAGAACAAAAAGATACGAAGCAGGTTTAGACAGAGAGAAGAGGCAAATAAACCTCTGCTCTGAAGTACTTGACCGTCCTCTCAAAACTAGATTTCCCAGAAACACCAACTGATTCCACAATCTCGAGGTTCTTCTTTTGAGTAGAGAAACGCCGAGCAGCGCCCTGGTGCAGACAACATTAAATAAATGTCACTTCACTATCCGGTCTTAAAACCTAAAACTTCACAATCCAAAATTCAAAATAAAGATATAGAGCGTAAAAGCTACACACAGCAGCAGAAGCATCAAGGCCGAGCTGTGCAAATTGGAAGCCAAGCCCTGGCTGACCTCCGCCAAATCGAGAAGCAGCCTTATTTCTTGTCCCCGATATAGCTTGCCAGCTAAGAGTAGACCTCCATAGGCTTTGCCTCGTAACCTTAAAACCCTGTCAGAAAATTATAATGCCGTTGTATATCTTAGTCACTCCCACCGCTTATCTCATATAGGCGAGACTTCAAAACGTATATCGAGCAATAATATGAACTTACTGAATTTAGTAGCATAAAACAGACAAAAGCCCCTAACAGACCTTGTTTTCCGAAGGCGATTTAGGGACTTGTACGTTCAAGGTGAGACCTTTGGGAAAAATCCCTTTCTCTATATCTCTCATGACTGCAGTTATAAGAGGCAAGCAAACAGTAACAACATCGTTGAAGTCACTTTCCTGACTAGTTTCATTATTCCTGATATAAATTGAATAAGAAACCTCTACCACTCAGTCATGGAAATTTGTAATGATTAATAACCACATGAGATGTTTAGAATTAATGACATACCAATCCAGCGATATTGACATGGATGGCACACCGTTAATCAAAGCTTCTCGGGCGCCAGCAACAACCCCAGACAAAAACCTAGGTTCGTTCGTGACCCAGTGGTAAAGACAAATGTCAAGTTAGTAAGATTAGCGTTCGATTACAGCTCGAAGCAAAATCATCTCAACTTTTCTTACATATGATGGCCACAGCTAGAACCCTTGTTGATACCACTTATTACCTGATTAAATTAAAAAAAAAAAGAACGAAAACAATTTTGCATTGTTGAGATGTCGAATTAAGAAAATGGACAAGGTAAAGCATACCAAGAGAGGCTTAGACCATGAAAATAGAGCACCCGATAACGCTAGTGACACACAATCTACAGGAGTTCCTGAAAGTATCATGCAATTCTTACTTGCCTTATGCTCACTTTCGGAGGATCGGAATAATCTAAAGCTAGTTAATAAATAAGAAAAGCATAGTCATACCAGAAATTTCATAAGCAACGGCCCCACTAACTTCAACTGAGGCCACCTCAACAGTTTCTTTTAGAGACACTGAATGTCCTGATGTGGATTTGTCACTGAAAACCAGAAAATCAGCACTTCATTCAAAAAATGACAATCGACAAAGAAAATACATAGTACTGAAGAACAATTGAACCACAATACGGGTATATGATAGTCAAGAAAACGTTAGGAAACCATTCAAACAGACTAATTCCCATTCACGTGATCCATAAAGTAAGCATTCACATCTCAGAAATGATTGTTGTAATTGAGCTTGATAATCGAGGCGCACAAAGCTCAGAACTTTACTGTAAAATAAACAACAACGCTCATTGTTTCGATCTTTCGATCCAACTTCAATTTTCTCTTAAGACATCTAATGAAAGCACAAACTTTGTTCGAGACGCGTGATTCAAATCTAACAAGTCGAGTCTTTTACAAACGTCTAATTACCAAACACAACACTTCTCACAGCAAAACCAATTAAGATTCAAACTACAAGCTCATAGAGAATACGCATTACAGAACATCCTAATGGAAACAGCACCAAACTCCAAATCCCATTTCGATAAGAACCACATAATATCAGAAAAAAAAAAAAACAATTACGATTGAGGAGCGACGACGTGGAGGCTGTACATCCCTTGAGCTGCAAGCGCCTTCACCAAGCACGAAAGCCCAGGCGACTCAACCCCGTCACTACTCGTGACCAATATAATGGGCCTCAAGCCGGGTTCGGACTCTCCAACATCTTCACAAGCCCGACCCAAATCGGCGCCTCCGTCGTCGGAATAGGGCACGCCGTCGTTTTGGGATTTGACGACGCGGTTGGAGAGTACTTGCTGGAGATTGGACACGAGCCCAGGTGGCATCAATGGAGTGTTAGTCATTTTCTTGTCCAAGAAAAAAAAAGTTGTTGGCTTGGAAAGAAAAATATTCGAAGATTGTGTAACACACAATTTCCTTAAAATAGATTCGCTCCCTCACGTATGTGCTAGAGGTTTTTTAACGAGCGTCTATTTCCCAGGATACTTCGAAAACACGGCGTTCGTTTAGCACAAAAACGACACCGACTACGAACGGAATAAGAATAATAGCAGAATAAATTTTGAGAGATATATATATATTTCTTTCTCTTATTTTTTCTTATTATTTTTGTTGTGTTTTTTCCTTAAGCCCAATGACCCTATTTATAGGCAAAATTTTGTAATAAAAAATATTTTAATTTTTTTTTTTTTTTTAATATGGAACTCACGTTGGTGAGT
The DNA here is from genome assembly GCA_027422505.1 of Craterostigma plantagineum. Taxonomy (NCBI): domain Eukaryota; kingdom Viridiplantae; phylum Streptophyta; class Magnoliopsida; order Lamiales; family Linderniaceae; genus Craterostigma; species Craterostigma plantagineum. The sequence continues at coordinate 1,442,989 of JAPQWV010000093.1, forward strand.
TGAGGAGTGGTTAAAAAACCACTCAATTACAAAGCCACCATCCCAACTTCTAGAAGTTGGGCCTTCTAGAAGTTGGGCCGTTATTGGGCCAAATCGAAGCCCAATAACATTTAATTTCAAAGCCCACTTCAATAAATAAAAAATAATTTATTTATTTTTTAATTAATTCTCATTCACAAAAGATAATTTATAAATCAACTATAATATAAATTATCTAACAATCCCCCACATGAATGAGAATTGTTTGGTTAACGTTTCTGCTAATCTAATGATACTCTGCATAGAGGATAGTATGTTTTACCATTTGAACTTCCTCCTTGTATGCACGCTTGGTTTACTGCAGTCCAGTAGAACGCGATGTCTTTGAACTGTCCTGCTTTTCGTGTAAACGAATCCACGTACAATACACAGAGACCATTTTTTCTTGTTCCGTTCTCATGGTTTTGTCCAGTACGGCCATGGACACGTCCTGATTCTGCGAGGGTTTTAAAGAACTAAGCCTTTCAGTTCTCCTTTGAAGCGGCCCCACTTCTCCCTAACATAGGTGACTTCTCACGTCACGAGTATTTTCTATCAATACTCTATGATAGTCATTAAAGCATCATAATGCTAACCTTTTCCGACATCACTGTTTCTTGACAGGAATGAGCAGGGTTATCCCCCACAGTGATACCAAGTACTAAGATTAGGTTGTCCCTTTGAACCTAGATCTTGGGATCTCCAGTCACATAGGTAGGGTTTTCCTTCTTAGCACTTCTATACTTTAAGGCTTTAAGCCCATTCCTTTCGTCAACCTTTCAACTGCATCTCTATTTAACCCTTTGGTTAGCGGATCCGCAATGTTATCCGTCGACTTTACATAATCAATCGAGATAACTCCAGTTGAGAGCAGTTGCCTAACGGTATTATGTCGACGACGTATGTGTCTCGACTAACCATTATACATAGTACTCTGTGCTCGTCCAATAGCCGATTGGCTATCACAGTGTATGCATATAGGCGGCACAGGTTTTTCCCATTTAGGAATATCCTCCAAAAAATGGCGTAACCATTCAGCTTCTTCTCCACATTTATCCAAGGCAAAGAACTCGGATTCCATAGTGGATCTTGCTATAACCGTTTGTTTCGAGGATTTCCAAGACACAGCAGCTCCAGCGAGTGTAAACACATAGCCGCTTGTGCTCTTAGAGTCCTTCATATCAGATATCCAGTTCGCATCTGTGTAGCCTTCTAACACAGCGGGATATCGACCATAGTGTAATCCATAGTCTCGAGTATACCTTAAGTATCTCAAAACCCGTATTATAGCGGTCCAATGATCCGCACTCGGATTGCTCGTGTACGAACTCAGTTTGCTTATAGCATAAGCAATATCTGGCCTAGTACAGCTCATTAAATACATCAAGCTTCCGATAATCCGGGAGTATTCTACTTGAGAAATAGCCTCCCCGCGATTTTTTGACAAATGAACGCTTCGATCTAATGGCGTTCTAGCAACACCAGAATCACCCTTGCAGAATTTGTCGAGAATTTTGTCTACGTAATGAGCTTGACTCAAAACAAGACCGTTACTCGTTCGTTTGATTTTAATTCCTAAAATCAAGTCCGCAAGTCCCATATCTTTCATGTCAAATTTCGAATTTAACATATCCTTGGTAGACTTGACCATTTTGTCGTTACTACCAACAATGAGTATGTCGTCTACATACAGACATAAAATGACATAGTCATCGCCTGTTTCCTTTGAGTAAACGCATTTATCGCTCTCATTTATTTTAAAGCCGTAGTTGATCATCGCATGATCAAACTTTTCGTGCCACTTCTTAGGGGCTTGTTTCAAACCATACAAAGATTTAATCAATCTACAGACTTTCTTTTCGGTTCCAGGAGCACGAAAACCCTCGGGTTGCTCCATATAGATTTCTTCGTCTAATTCACCATTTAAGAAAGCTGTTTTGACATCCATTTGATGTACTTCCAAATTTCTTAAGGACGCGATAGCAAGTATCATCCTTATCGAATTTATTCTCGTCACAGGAGAATATGTGTCAAAATAATCTAAGCCTTCGCGTTGCTTGTATCCTTTGATAACAAGTCTGGCTTTATACTTTTCTACAGACCCGTCTGGTCTTATTTTCCTTTTAAAGATCCATTTTGATCCTAAAGGTTTACATCCCTTTGGAAGATCAACTAACTCCCAAGTGTGATTCTGCAAAATAGAATCAATCTCGCTTTTTATGGCTTCTTTCCATAAAGGCCCGTCCACGGAGCTCACTGCTTCGTTATAAGTCAGCGGTTCCTTTTCAATCAAATATGTAACAAAGTCATCACCAAAAGATTTCTCTATTCGGGCACGCTTGCTTCGTTTCGGTTCAATCTCATGAACCGTACTAGGAATCTCGGTTTCTATATCATCTCGTTTAGATGTACCAGATCCATAATCGGATTTACAAGGAAATACATTTTCAAAGAAATACGCATTCCTTGATTCCATGACCGTGTTCTTGTGTATATCCGAAATTTTCGAATCATATACAAGAAACCGATATGCCGTACTATTGTGTGCATATCCTATGAAAATACAGTCCACTGTTTTAGGACCAATTTTCACCGCTTTAGGCGCAGGTACGGCTACCTTCGCCAAACACCCCCACATTCGCAAATGTTGGTACGAAGGCGTCTTTCCTTTCCATAACTCATATGGAGTTTTATTCATTTTCTTTCGAGGTATCCTATTTAATAGGTAATTACTAGTCAAGATAGCTTCGCCCCACATATTAGGCGGTAGACCTGAACTCAGTAACATCGCATTCATCATTTCTTTTAATGTGCGATTCTTTCGTTCGGCCACTCCGTTTGATTGAGGTGAATACGGGGCGGTCAATTCATGGACGATACCATGTTCCACACAGAAGCTCCCAATTGGCGCTTCGTATTCTCTCCCTCGATCACTTCTCAATCTTTTAATTTTCTTGCCGAGTTGCGTTTCAACTTCGGTTTTGTAGAGAACGAATTTCTCTAATGCTTCGTCTTTGCTCTTAAGCAAATAAACATAGCAATATTTGGTGCAATCGTCAATAAATGTTATAAAATATTTATTACCACCACGTGTTTGAACGTATTTCAAATCACATAAATCGGTATGAATCAATTCAAGCGGTTCGGTACTTCTTGCTACCGAAGGGAAAGACGATCTCGTCATTTTTGCTTCAACGCAAATTTTGCATTTATATTTCGAATTAATTTCGAATGTTGGAATATGGTCTATGTTAATTAATCGACGTATCGATTCAAAATTAACGTGACCTAATCTACCGTGCCACAAATTGGAAGATTCAAGCAAGTAAACGGAAGAACGTTTTTCATTCTCATTTACAATAGTCATTACATTCAGCTTGAACAAACCATCACAGGCATAACCTTTACCAACAAACACACCCGACTTAGACAATATCACTTTGTCAGATTCAATAACAATACGAAAACCGTGTTTGTTTAACAAGAATCCCGATATAAGGTTCTTGCGAATTTCCGGTACATACAACACGTCTTTCAGCGTTAGTATTTTTCCGGACGTCATCTTGAGCATCACGTTCCCTTTTCCTTCGACGGTAGCAGCAGCCGAGTTGCCCATGTAGATCTTTTCTCCTTCAACCGGCTCACAGGTAGAGAAGAATCTACGGTTCGTGCACACATGACGTGTAGCACCGGTATCGATCCACCATTCTTGTGGATTCGACCCAATCATGTTTACCTCTGAAACCACCGCGACGAGGCTCGAGTCCTCAACTTCTTTGGTGATGTCTTTCACCATATTGGCCTCGTGTTGCTTCTTTGGAAGTCGACAGTCCGACGACTTGTGGCCTAGTTTGCCACAATTGAAGCACTTTCCCTTGAACTTATAGTTCGGCTTAGCGACGCCTCCGGTCGCCCCAAGTTTCGCTTTGGGTTTAACCGCGCCTTTGCCCTTTTTAGAGCTATGCTCCACCACATTTACTTTCGGTTCAGATGAGCTTGACACTCTCTTTTCCGACCTTTTGTTGTCTTCTTCGATTCGAAGTCTAACAATCAGATCCTCCAAAGACATCTCCTTTCGCTTATGCTTGAGATAGTTTTTGAAGTCTTTCCAGCCCGGCGGCAGCTTTTCAATAATAGCCGCAACTTGGAAAGATTCACTCAGAACCATCCTTTCTGCATGGATCTCGTGCAAGATTAACTGGATCTCCTGCACCTGACTGATCACAGTCTTGGAATCGACCATCTTATAATCAAGGAACCGTCCGACAACAAATTTCTTTGTGCCGGCATCCTCAGTTTTATATTTCCGGTCTAACGATTCCCACAATTCCTTAGCCGTAGCGACCGCACCATACACGCTGTACAGAGTATCGCTTAGGGCATTCAGAATGTAATTACGACACAGGAAATCAGAGTGTTTCCATGCATCAACAGCGATCACGACCTCCGCGTTCGTCTCGCCGTCGTTCACCTTGGGCTCGACCTCTTTCAGGTATGTTGCCAGGTTCAGCGTGGTGAGGTAGAAGAGCATCTTCTGTTGCCATCTTTTGAACGTGGAGGCTGTCCCCATAAATTTCTCCGGCTTCTCCAGGTGGTTGACTGGTACCGTTGGCTTCGTAACAATAGGTATGGCGGTGGGGACAAAAGTAGGAGGAGGAACGTCAATGTTTTCTTCGTTCGCCATAGACGGTGGGTTGCTGAGGAAGTCCACGTAGTCTGACATCGTTGCGGGATCGTCGATCTATTTTAAGATTGTTGGCTTGGAAAGAAAAATATTCGAAGATTGTGTAACACACAATTTCCTTAAAATAGATTCGCTCCCTCACGTATGTGCTAGAGGTTTTTTAACGAGCGTCTATTTCCCAGGATACTTCGAAAACACGGCGTTCGTTTAGCACAAAAACGACACCGACTACGAACGGAATAAGAATAATAGCAGAATAAATTTTGAGAGATATATATATATTTCTTTCTCTTATTTTTTCTTATTATTTTTGTTGTGTTTTTTCCTTAAGCCCAATGACCCTATTTATAGGCAAAATTTTGTAATAAAAAATATTTTAATTTTTTTTTTTTTTTTAAATATGGAACTCACGTTGGTGAGTTGAGGAGTGGTTAAAAAACCACTCAATTACAAAGCCACCATCCCAACTTCTAGAAGTTGGGCCTTCTAGAAGTTGGGCCGTTATTGGGCCAAATCGAAGCCCAATAACATTTAATTTCAAAGCCCACTTCAATAAATAAAAAATAATTTATTTATTTTTAATTAATTCTCATTCACAAAAGATAATTTATAAATCAACTATAATATAAATTATCTAACAAAAGTAGAACACAAATTGAGGAGGGAGACAGCTGATCGGAGGTTTTGTGTATCTTCTTCTTTGGCCTTTCCTCAGAATTGAAACGAAGGGAGATGCGAAATGCAGGGCAGGGACGCTCGTCCTCTGCGGGTCCCACCTCAAGAAGCTTTCTTGAAATAGAAAATCGGCCGACACTTTCTTCCCGCGAAATTAGAGCGCAATAAAATAATAAAATAAAAAAATCTTAAATTTCTATGTAAGAAAAATAAAATACTGCGAGTCGAATTATGGCTGATATGTTTAATTTAACAAATATACTATACCCGTAACTGGAGACTTTTTATTTCAGGCCCCGTCAGAAGTTTCATTTACAATTTAGGCTCTGTCAGGAAAAAATTTAGTGTTAACAGCTCGATTTCTGCAGTACCACTTCATTGCTGTGAAATAATAATATGTTGAAATTTTATAACACAAAACGATCATCCGATACCAGTTAATGATCATTTCATACCAGTTCATTTCTGTAGTATCACTTCATTGTGCTGAAATAACAATATGTTGTAAGTTTGTAAAAGAAAATGATCATCCTATACCAGTTTCATGTAACTTTTATACAACTCTTTTAATTTAGTTTGTTATCTCTAAATTTTACAGAAAACGAGTCAGCTTCATACCAATTCATTAACCTTCTAGCGGGGCCTGAATTCAAATATACCCTTAATGTTTCAATTAGTGCTAAGGATACAAGACAAGACATATCGGCTAAATGAACAAATTTTCTATGTTAATTAACATAACTGGAAGCTCAACGATGTATCCTCAGTCAATGTGAGCTTATTATCTTTTTTCGTATGAGTAATTGCTTGGGATATACATTAACAATGATATTCTTGTAGGCATTTCAAACTCCTGCTGTGAATGCACCTGTAATTGTAAGAGGTGGAGTGAATTTCATTACTGTTCCTAACCTTAAAGCTGCATATGGGACAAGTAAAAAGAGATGAGGGTGTAATGAATTGGAGAAATGAGATTTCAGTTGTCCGAGCAAAGTTTGGTGTTTGTTTAATGGTCTTTGAGTTGAATGTCTATGTATTGGGTAACTTTTGGCTGTATTTTGCGATGGATTTAGTTTGTAATTGTTGGTTTCGGTGTTGGCGTCCGGTCGGTGGCGCTCGAAAAACTCGGACAGAGTTTCTGCTTATTATGTCGAAGTCGATGCACGTACTTCGTACGCTTTCCGTAAGACGTTATTGCCCCGTATTTCAGTGCCTCGGGTTGTCGCAATACGTACCGAAGATACAACGACTTCAAGAATTTCGAAACGTTGCACACCGTATCGAAATTATCGGGCGAATCTACTAAAGACTCGAGCCTTTCTTGCGTTTTTTATGCCTTATTATGCCTAAGGGATGTGCTGTCAACTTTCTGTAAAGTGCTGGGAGTGAATTGAATGAATTTCTATTCTGCCAGGGGACCTATTTATACTGTCCGAAAAGCTGCAGGGGTCAATTCGCGAAAAGTCATAACTTTTCAGGTTGACCTCCTTTGACTGGGCCGAATTCGTAAATAGGTGTAACTTTTGGCCAGGGGTCAATCTGGGAATAGTCATAACTTTCGGACTGATACCCAATACCCCTTCAAACAGCCACATCAGCATGCCCAGTCAGCGCCAGATCAGCGCCACGTCAGTCCACGTCAGTCCACGTGTCAGTGACACGTCATCAACGTGCCACGTCATCATTTTTTAATTAATTTTTTTTTTCGTTTTTTTTTTTAATTTGGGCTGACTTTAATAATTAATTTCTCATTCACCCGATATCGGTTTTGAGCAAATTAATATTCGTTAGATTCGTCTCGAAACGTAGATTCGTAATCTTTCAACGGTTTCTCGTTTCGGCGACCGACGTCTTCTCGATTTAATAAAATCGTTTCAGCTCTTCTCTTAGTGGGCCAATTACCCACACTTGGGCCCAAGGCCCATTGGGCTCAAAACCCAACAATCCCCCACATGAATGGAAATTAATATAAATGCAATGCATGCTGACTCTTGCAAGAAAGTCCCGACGACCCATCACTGCATCGGGATAGGTAGCTTGTGGCTTTGAACCTTCCCTAGTGAAATACTATCGGATTTACTCGCTGCTCAGTGAACGTGATGTCTTGAACTGGCGGCTTTTTGTGTAAACCAAGACAACAGTAAACACACAGTGATGAATCTGATTTCTTTTCGATTCTCACGTTGTGTCCGTTTCGGCCGTGGACCATATCTCCGATTCATAAGTGTTTTCCATTGAAGCGGCCCCACTTCACACTTATATAGGTGATCGACTATTAGGACTTAATCCTGGAGTAGCCCGAAATACTCCACCACTTTGGTATAGCCATCATTAAAAGCATAAGTGCTTACCCTAACCACACGTCATCGGGAAATTACTTGGGCAGCTGTCGAGAATGGACTTGATTAGTTTCCAAGTATACTACTGAACTATCACAGCTTAGTTGTCTCATTGAACCAAGTTTGTGGGATCTCCACTCATCGAGGTTGAGTTACCACTGTTTTCGTTCTTTGGTGTGTGGATTTTTAGTCCCATTCCCCTTACTGCGTTTTCTAACTGGTCTCTAGCTATGCCTTTTGTTAGCGGATCCGCAATATTTTCCTTCGACTTTACATAGTCGGTGGAAATTATTCCGCTAGAGATAAGCTGTCTTAAGGTGTTATGTCTCCGACGAATGTGCCGAGACTTACCGTTATACATACAATTCTGTGTCCTGCCGATAGCCGCCATGCTATCGCAGTGAATCATAATTGGTGGCACAGGTTTGTTCCAACACGGAATATCCTCCAGAAAATTTCGAAGCCATTCTGCTTCTTCACCGGCTTTATCTAGTGCGATGAACTCCGACTCCATCGTGGATCGAGCTATGCACATTTGTTTGGAGGACTTCCAAGAAACTGCTCCTCCACCGATGGTAAATATATAACCACTCGTGGATTTGGAGTCTTTACTATCAGATATCCAATTCGCATCGCAATACCCTTCTAGTACTGCGGGATATCTCGAGTATTGTATGCCGTGATTAATAGTGTGCTTCAAATATCTTAGCACTCTTCTTAGCGCTACCCAATGGCTACTACCCGGGTTACTTGTAAACCTACTTAGTTTACTAATTGAGTATGCTATGTCAGGTCGAGTGCAGTTAGACAAATACATCAGACTGCCAATCACCCGAGCGTATTCGAGTTGCGATACGGGCTCTCCTCTATTTTTGGCTAAGTGTACTTTAGTGTCCACAGGTGTCTTAGCCGGAGGATCATCGAAGGCGTTAAATCTTTTTAACACGCTCTCAACATAGTGAGATTGTGTAATCACAATTCCTTCGGACGTCTTAGAGACATTAATTCCCAAAATGACGTCAGCCAAACCCATATCCTTCATACTGAAATAATTTTTCAGCATATTCTTTGTATTCACGATTATTTTGTGACTGCTTCCCATGATTAACATGTCGTCTACGTAAAGACAGACAATCACAAACTCATCGGGTGTGCCTTTTATATAAACGCATTTATCACACTCATTAATCTTAAACCCATTCGATAACATCGTCATGTCGAACTTCTCGTGCCACTGTTTCGGTGCTTGCTTAAGCCCGTAAAGTGACTTCACGAGTCTGCACACTTTATTTTCCTGCCCGGGTACAATAAACCCTTCGGGCTGTCTCATGTATATTTCTTCCTCAAGTTCCCCATTTAGAAAGGCCGTTTTCACGTCCATCTGGTGTATCTCGAGGTCATACAATGCTGCTATAGCGATCAAGACCCGTATGGATGTAATCCTTGTCACGGGTGAGTAGGTATCGAAGAAATCGTACCCTTCCTTTTGATTAAATCCTTTAGCTACTAAACGAGCTTTATATTTTTCGATTGATCCATCGGTCTTAAGTTTCCTTTTAAGGACCCATTTGCATCCTAAAGGCTTACACCCCTTGGGGAGGTCTACCAGCTCCCACGTATGGTTTTGCATAATGGACTCAATCTCGCTGTTCACAGCTTCTTTCCAGAACGGAGCTTCTGGACTAGACAATGCCTCTTGCAAAGTCCGTGGTTCATCATCTAACATATATGTTAGGAAGTCAGGCCCAAACGATTTGGCCGTTCTCTTACGTTTGCTTTGCCGTGGTTCCTCGTTTTCTTGAGGTGAACTCTCCACGGCATCGTAAGTTCGCTTCTTATAGCTTATTTCTTTCTTTTCCTTATTTGGGAAAATATTCTCGAAGAATACTGCATTCCTTGATTCAAATATCATCCCTGTATTCATTTCAGGGTTTTCTGATTTGTGCACTAGAAATCTATATGCACTACTGTTATTAGCATATCCGATGAAAATGCAATCAACAGTCTTGGGTCCTATCTTAACCTGTTTAGGTTTAGGTACTTCGACCTTTGCTAGGCACCCCCACACTTTCAGGTAATTGTAGGACGGAGCCCTACCTTTCCATAGCTCGTATGGAGTTTTTTCTTTCTTTTTGTGTGGCACCATATTCAGAATGCGATTTGCCGAGAGGATTGCTTCCCCCCACAAGTTCTGAGGTTGCCCAGAACTGATCAACATAGCATTCATCATCTCCTTAAGAGACCTATTTTTGCGTTCAGCAACGCCGTTTGACTGAGGTGAATAAGGCGCGGTTGTTTGATGAATAATGCCGTGCTCTTGGCAAAATTCTTCGAACGGCGCCACGTATTCTCCTCCTCTATCACTTCGAATTATTTTAATTCTTGAGTTTAGTTGATTTTCAACTTCACTCTTATATCTTTTGAAGGCATCAAGAGCCTCGTCCTTGCCACTTAACAGATATACGTAGCAAAATCTCGTGCAATCATCGATAAAAGTAATAAAGTACTTTTTCCCACCTCTAGTCTGCACGAACTTCAGATCACATATATCTGTATGGATTAGTTCTAGAGGCGCACTGCTTCTCTCAACAGAGAAGAACGGTGCCTTGGCCATTTTTGCCTCGACACAGATTTCACACTTTTGTTGTGTGTCGACTTCCATTTGTGGAAGCAGGTTTAAACTTATTAACTTTTTTATTTTATTTAAACCCACGTGTCCTAATCTATGATGCCATAAATTAGAACACTCAACCAAGTAAGATGAACTTTCTTTATTATTATCAGCGAGCTTAATCTCGCGTATTACAGGCATTACATTCATCTTAAAGAGCCCCTTCTCGAGGTAGCCCTTTCCTATGAAATGACCGTTTTTGGTCAGTACATATTTATCACTCTCAAACACCTGCCTAAATCCGGCTTTGCTCAACAGGGAGCCGGACACCAAGTTCTTACGGATGTCTGGCACATGCAGCACGTCCACAAGAGTCAGTTCCTTGCCCGAGGTCATCTTCAGCACTACCCTCCCTAATCCGACGATGTCGGAGGTGGCTGCGTTGCCCATAAACAGCTTCCTGCCCGAGATAGGGATGTAGGTTGAAAACATCTCCTTATCAGAACAGATGTGGCGAGTCGCTCCAGAGTCGATATACCACGACCTAGGATTGTCTACCACGTTGGCCTCGTATACGACGGCGGCTAGGTCCATCTCTGTCAGATCTGTCCCCGGCTTTGCCTCGGTCAAGTGAGCTTGGTCCTTTTTGCTCTTTTTCTTCAGCCGACAGTCTTTGGCCATATGCCCAGGTTTGTCGCAGTTGTAGCAGTTGCCCCTTATTTTGTTCGGCTTCTGCTGCGTCGTATTAGGCCTCTTGCGCTTTTTGCCGGTGCTAGACTCGGCCAGGTTCGCACGTACCTCGACACTACCCCTTTTGTTCTTGGCCTCGATTCTTCGATTATCTTCTTCGATTCGAAGCCTCACGATCAGGTCCTCAAGCCCCATTTCCTTACGCTTGTGCTTGAGGTAGTTCTTGAAGTCCTTCCACAGGGGCGGCAGCTTCTCTATTATAGCAGCTACTTGGAAGGATTCGCTGATCTGCATATTCTCCGCGTGTATATCGTGGATTATCAGTTGCAGATCACGGACCTGGTCCAATACTGGTTTGGAGTCGGTCATCTTATAGTCCAAAAACCTGCCGACAATGAATTTCTTCAGTCCGGCGTCATCGGTTTTGTACTTTTTGTCCAACGAGTCCCACAACTCTTTAGCAGTTTTAGCGACCGCGTAGACGTTGTATAGGGAGTCGTCCAAGGCATTCAAAATATAATTACGACACATGAAATCATTATGATTCCACGTGTCCAACGCCGCCTGTTGTTGTGCATTCTCTTCGGGTACGGCGTCGTCAGCGGCACCGTCGGTGTTCACCTGGGGCGGGAGTTCTTTCAGAAAGCGCACCAGGTTCAGAGTCGTCAGATAAAATAGCATTTTTTGTTGCCATCTCTTGAAATCGGCTCCGTTGAATTTCGCCGGCTTTTCGGCGTGGTTGCTACCCGTCAGCGGTACGGCGGTGGGAATAGTCGCTATTGTTGCCATCGATCAGACAGAATAACGTCTTACGATTGTTGGTTTCGGTGTTGGCGTCCGGTCGGTGGCGCTCGAAAAACTCGGACAGAGTTTCTGCTTATTATGTCGAAGTCGAGGCACGTACTTCGTACGCTTTCCGTAAGACGTTATTGCCCCGTATTTCAGTGCCTCGGGTTGTCGCAATACGTACCGAAGATACAACGACTTCAAGAATTTCGAAACGTTGCACACCGTATCGAAATTATTGGGCGAATCTACTAAAGACTCGAGCCTTTCTTGCGTTTTTTATGCCTTATTATGCCTAAGGGATGTGCTGTCAACTTTCTGTAAAGTGCTGGGAGTGAATTGAATGAATTTCTATTCTGCCAGGGGACCTATTTATACTGTCCGAAAAGCTGCAGGGGTCAATTCGCAAAAAGTCATAACTTTTCAGGTTGACCTCCTTTGACTGGGCCGAATTCGTAAATAGGTGTAACTTTTGGCCAGGGGTCAATCTGGGAATAGTCATAACTTTCGGACTGATACCCAATACCCCTTCAAACAGCCACATCAGCATGCCCAGTCAGCGCCAGATCAGCGCCACGTCAGTCCACGTCAGTCCACGTGTCAGTGACACGTCATCAACGTGCCACGTCATCATTTTTTTAATTAATTTTTTTTTTTCGTTTTTTTTTTTAATTTGGGCTGACTTTAATAATTAATTTCTCATTCACCCGATATCGGTTTTGAGCAAATTAATATTCGTTAGATTCGTCTCGAAACGTAGATTCGTAATCTTTCAACGGTTTCTCGTTTCGGCGACCGACGTCTTCTCGATTTAATAAAATCGTTTCAGCTCTTCTCTTAGTGGGCCAATTACCCACACTTGGGCCCAAGGCCCATTGGGCTCAAAACCCAACAGTAATTTCCTTTTGAACCTTGTGATGAACTCGATTGTCTTGTGATAAACATACTTTCATTCAAAACACTTCCATTCAAAACACTAATTTGCAAAGAACATACCACATTCAACACAACCTGAAGCAATCACACCAAATTCAACACAACCTGAAACAAACACACATACAAGTTGCGCTTACAAACACCAAAATAAGCCTACATATTGGCGAACCATTTGCCTTCATCTTCAAAGTCTGATCTCATCATTCAACATTTGCTATTTGATTTTCAGAGCTTGAACATCAGCTTTCAGCTTCTCTTCCTTAATGCATGCCAAATTGATTTGTGATAGCATTTTCGCTTCCTTAACACCGCCTAGTTTGCTCTTCTATTAAGTTGCACTTTTCCAACAATCCGAGAATGATTGTTTTCGATCTAGCACACATTTCGGGATCCCACCATTGAAAAATTCCACAGTATCTTCCACTCTGTTATGAATTTCAAACTAAGCCACGTTAATCGATTTTCAAATAAACATCTATGGCCGATTGGAATGAAATTAGTTACCTTATAAAATGGGCAACACATGTATCTTATTCCCGGATTATCCTTGGTCCAAGAGGTCTTTAATGGAAGTTCAGTGCCACATCTGCAAAATAATGGGTCGGTCGGCACAGGCCATGAATCGAAGAAGGCGGAGCGAGTTCTTGCATTACAGGAAGATGAACCCGAGTTTCTGATCATTTTTAGGTACGATAATGAGCTGGGCGTTGATGATTTCGTGTAATTTAGGGTTTTTTGTAGGAGGTGATTGTTATTTTTGGGTGTAATTTAGGGATTTTGGGGCAAAACCATAACCCCATTTTTAATTTTTGGGTCTAACGGTTGATCCCATTAGATTTTAACGGTCAATCGGGTCAAACAAAACCGAATGGACTAACACTAATTAACAGAAATAATTGAGGGAGATGTGGTGTATTTTTGGGGAATAAAAGTGATTTTGGGTAATAACAAAGGGACTAAAATATTAATTATCCCTTAATTAAACATAAATATCCCAATACCAAATATAAGGTGTATTAAATTCGTCGATCACCCGCCGACACTAATAGAACCGATCGTGGTATCGTTTTTTCCACTACCATAAAAACATGAATTTGTAATCACTCGGTTATAAGCGGCGAGCGCAAAATCGACGCTGGGGAAGACGATTTTAGTGGAAATATAAAGGAAAAAATTGAGATGAGTGGCTAATCAGAATATCAGAGCAGCATCGATTTCATGTCACGTACTGGTTAAAGCTTGGGTACTGCACTGCCTCGTGTTCTACGGTGGGAGATCTCTAGCTCTACCGATCGCTTGAGGGCAGTTCGAATCGATCGAAATGGGCGATCGAAATGTTGGTCGGATTTCCGCGATTTTTATCTTCGTAACGCTGTTCGTCTCGTGCGCGAACTCGTTCTACCTGCCTGGCGTTGCGCCTCGCGATTTTGCAAGAGTATTTTTTCTTGCATTCTCTGGATTTTTAGCTTCTTATAAAAGCTTGTTTAGTTGGTGTTCTCTGCTTCGTAGATCTAGGATTGGTGAGTTTGATTCGGATATTGCTGGTTTCGTCTTGTGTTTTACCTTGGTATCTGCTTGTTTGGGTGGTTGGTGGGAGATCTGAAATTTGTGTTATGCATATGTGACTGAGTTGATTTGTTCTGGCTTTTTTAGTTGTTTTTGTTAGTAGTAGGATTTGGACCAATGATTCTTTCTTTTGGTTGCCTCTCTTGCTCTTACTTTATTCGTGGGTGTTTGCATTTGCCCGAAATTTGCTGATTCTTTTTATTGTGCGGTTTAAGCCATCCCCTTGTCATAGAATGTGGTTAGTGTTGTTCAGTCTAGCTTGGTGTCTTATGACGTTTTGGTCATTCCTCAATCTGTTCGAAGTTTATTCTATACATTGACTTCTGTTTCCACCACTTTCTTGATAGGGAGACGAACTTCAAGTCAAAGTGAATAAGCTATCGTCAACCAAGACTCAACTTCCATATGATTTCTACTACTTGAAATACTGCAAACCAAATAAAATTGACAATGTTGCTGAGAATCTCGGCGAGGTCCTTCGTGGTGACCGTATCGAGAACTCAATTTACACTGTAAGCATTTATTACTAGTTCGTTTTTCGACATCAGATTCAGATTTTATATATATCATTCAGTGATTTGTCTTTCCATGTCTCCTAGTTGAAGTAATACAATGTATGATTTTGTGAATAACATCCTAGTTTAACATGCGGGATGAGACAAGTTGCATCGTGGCTTGTAAATCTTCTCTTGACGCTGAAGCTGCAAAGAAGTTTCAGGAGAAAATCAACGACGAGTACAGAGTCAATATGTAAGTGCTGGATCAAGTTTACCTCACTTTCTTTTGGATGCCACTAATTGAGATCTCTGTCTATTCTCCAGTTTGTTTATGCGCTGTCATGATATGTGAAAAATGAGAAAGTTTTAATCAGATATTATTTGCTTAACAGCTTAAGAATGAAACCTGCAGGATCCTCGATAACTTACCTGTAGCAGTGGTGAGGCAAAGACGAGACGAGATTCCTACGACAACTTACGAGCATGGTTTCCCTGTTGGGTTCAAAGGGAACTATGCTGGGGTTAGTACTCAGCTCAGCTTCATTTCTTTCTTGTAATGAGATTTTTAGTAACTAATGGCATACCTTGTGCATTTCTTGTGCAGAGTAAGGAAGATAAATACTTTATAAACAACCACCTGAGCTTCAGAGTAATGTTTCACAGAGACCCTGAAACTGATTCTGCACGAATTGTTGGGTTCGAAGTCACTCCAAGCAGGTTCTGTCGTTTTCTGTTTTTGGATATGTGTAGTTTTCCTTTTTTTCCAAAGTATAAATTTTTTCGTCGCTTGAAGATATTATGCTTGTTGGACATGATAGGTTTCCAGTGATCACCATTGCAAACAGTTTATTATATTGTAGTTATGAGTCCTAGGTTTTATGGCATTTCCCTGAATGTTGTCTAAACATATTACTGCAGTATCAATCATGAGATCAAGGAGTGGGATGACAAGAACCCTAATGTTCCAACATGCAACCAAAACACCAAAAATATGATTCCAGGGAGCACTGTTCCCCAGGAAGTGGATACAGGCAAAGATGTTGTATTTACTTATGACGTCACATTCAAGGTAACATTGTCCGAATACATTTCTTGGCTCGACAGTCCGTTTGTACCAAAATAATATTTACGGCGTCAAACTTCGTCCAGGAAAGCGATATCAAATGGGCATCGAGATGGGACACATATCTCCTCATGAACGACGACCAAATCCACTGGTTCTCCATAATAAACTCCTTGATGATCGTTCTCTTCCTCTCGGGGATGGTTGCAATGATAATGATGAGAACCTTATACAGAGACATTGCAAACTACAACCAGCTCGAGACCCAGGACGATGCCCAAGAAGAGACGGGCTGGAAACTAGTCCACGGAGACGTCTTTCGGCCACCCTTAAAATTCGAATGGCTATGCGTCTACATAGGAACTGGCGTTCAAATCTTCGCCATGACCCTCGTGACGATGATCTTCGCATGCCTAGGCTTCCTATCCCCTTCGAACCGAGGCGGGCTAATGACCGCCATGGTTCTGCTATGGGTCTTCATGGGCTTATTCGCAGGCTACTCATCGACCCGTCTCTTCAAAATGTTCAAAGGCACGCAGTGGAAGAAAACAGCTCTGAAGACCGCCCTCATGTTCCCCGGCGTCCTCTTCGCAGCTTTCTTCGTCTTGAATTCCCTCATTTGGGGCGAAAAGTCTTCGGGCGCGGTGCCCTTCACCACCATGTTCGCCCTGGTTTGCCTTTGGTTCGGCATCTCCGTCCCACTTGTGTTCGTCGGCAGCTACTTGGGGTTCAAAAAACCCGCCATCGAAGATCCCGTGAAGACCAACAAAATCCCGAGGCAGGTCCCTGAACAAGCGTGGTACATGAAGCCCATATTCTCCATACTCATTGGAGGCATCTTACCCTTCGGGGCGGTTTTCATCGAGCTCTTCTTCATACTGACTTCGATATGGCTGAACCAATTCTACTACATTTTCGGGTTCCTCTCCATCGTCTTCGTGATATTGATCATCACTTGCGCCGAGATTACGGTCGTCCTGTGCTATTTTCAGCTGTGCGCCGAAGACTACCAATGGTGGTGGAGAGCTTATCTAACGGCTGGCTCGTCCGCCCTTTACCTTTTCGCTTACTCTGCTTTCTACTTCTTCACCAAGCTGGAGATTACGAAATTGGTCTCGGGATTTCTGTATTTCGGGTATATGCTGATAGCCTCCTTTGCGTTCTTCTTCTTGACGGGCACGATTGGGTTCTACGCTTGTTTCTGGTTTGTGAGGAAGATCTATGCATATGTGAAGATTGATTAGTTTGATGATTGGATATGAATACGTTCGTTGTGTTAAACCTCAGTTTTTTACCATGTTTCTCAAGTTAAATCGAACGGAAAAGCAGTCTAGCAGATTCCAGTAGTTCAGTTCAACTATTGGATGGAAGTCCTTGGATTTCGTTACACGTATGCTGCTATGATTTGCGAGTCAGTGTGAGTCATTATGATACTACTGTGGAGATCCAATCAATATGGTCGATCTTCCAATCAGTTCTCTCCACTTGGTATGACCTTTTTATTGTAATGATATATGATTTCTATATATTAGTTTTTTACGTCGAAGCCCAGCTTTGCTTAATAATACCCAACCAACCGAACGATCTCGAAAAGAAGAGAAATTCGAAAAAACGGAATGACGACTTACGGCACGATACCGACGTCCTCATCGCCGGGGAAGTTCAGCGACGACATCGATCGAGCCAAGCACAGGCTCAAGTCCCAGCTGGCCACGCGCATGCCGTGGCGCGTGATGTTCGACTACCACACCTTCGGTTTCCCCAGGTCCTTCGGAGAAACGATGGGGCGCGTGAAGACGAACCTATCCAACTTCCGCACCAACTACGCCATCATCGTGCTGCTGGCCGTCTTCCTCAGCCTCATCTACAAGCCGGTCTCGCTCATCGTCTTCGTCGTCATCATGCTCGCGTGGCTCCTGCTCTACTTCCTCCGCGACCGGCCGCTGGTCGTCTTCGGCTACACCATCGGCGACGTGATCGTGCTCGTCGTCCTCTCCATCATCACAATCGTCGCTCTGATCCTGACCAAGGCGACGCTCAACGTCCTGGTTGCGGTCGCCGTCGGAATCGTGGTGGTTCTGATCCACGCTATCGTCAGGAAGACCGACGACGTCGTGAGCGTCGACGACGGCAACGGCGACGACGCCGCAGGTCAGATGACCTGATTTTAACTTAAGATCTCTCTCTCTCTCTCTTTCTCTCTCTCTCTCTCCCTCTCTCTCTCTCTCTGTGGTGTGCGTTTCCATACTCTGTATGCGTGTCGAGTCGAGTAACTGCTGTGTAGTGTAATCCCAATAAAATTTAATATTCTCATAAATTTAAGATTTTGTTGATGGAATTCTTAAGATAGTTACATTAGGATATCCCCATGTTTCTATCTTTCACGAAAGGAGCCGCAAACGATACAGAGCCGGTCTGGTCAGCCTTCGGAACTTCTGTTGTACCTTGTGCATTGGTTTAGGTACCTTAGTTATCCTAATGTGAAACCCTATCGAATCCAAGGCTTTCCACCTTTGAACCCAACCACGTGTCCACCTTCCATTACGATGGAGAAGGGCGTTCCCTCTTCGACGCGGTACGGCCCGAACGTTCTTCTGTTCGTCTTGAATGCTAGCGATCGGATCACGGGCCCACCGCCGTTTAGTGCTCGTCGGGATATTGCAATTTGATCAGTACAAATCGATCGGCGTAGTTACTTATAAAAAACGACTAGCAGTATAAAATACGAAAGTTGTGTCAGCTGGCGATTTCAAGGAGTTCGGGTGGAATCGAATTCACGATGTTGCGTCTAATTTCTAATATTAGACTTTTACTTGATTTAATGGATCCACAACATGATAATAGGGTTTTGTAAATTTTAGATTAAGTATCGTAGGAAAAAGGGGACAGAAGAAAACGTTATTATCGTGGCGGTTTTCTCCTCCTGCGCCTCCGTGCTGCTCCGATGTAATGGGCTTTACCGTCATTGTCGTAAACGAAGTTTATGGAGTCGATGCAGCGGTGATGATTTCTCTAGCGCCGTTGCAGCTCCCGTCGTCCCAGCACGTCCCTCTGTTGCGCCCCACGGCCCGACGATTATCGACTTCCTTTTGCTTGGCTGATTTTCCTTTTCATTTTCCTAAATGTGGAAAAATTTTGATTTTGAAACGTTTAAACGATATTCTTACGAAAAAGAGGCCAAACGGATCAAACAATCTTCTTGAACCAACCTAAAAGACACAAAATTAGTGGATTAAAGATGTGCCACCATACCATATTAAATGAAGCGATGTTGAACAAGATTTATGAGAAAGAACATGAAACACTTGATCAAGTATGTTGATATATAAGAAGAGAAGTTGTCTACTTTTCTCATGAAAATTGGAATATGAATTTTCCATGCTCTCATTGTATTTTACAAGGACAAAACTTGTGGATTGTATGCAAAGGGAACACTTCTTATTCTTATGCTCAACAATACTTAAAAAGTTAGGGATAAAAAATGTTATTTACTTCATTCTGAAAGATCAGATTCAATTGCTCCAATCAAACATATTTAGTATTCATTACTCAGATCAGACTTCAGAGTCAACCTCTCCCCAAAGTTACTCCTTTTTCCTCCTAAAGCTAAACCACGGCTTACCACGCTGCTCTTGCCTCAATTCTCAAGCTCATGGAAGATATAATCCACCATAACACATACAGAGACATCGTCATCGCCAAGGAAGAAGCCATGATCTCTCTCTACCAAAAGCTTCGCCTTCTCCATTCGTCAATGAATACTCATCGAAAGGCGCTGACGCCGAAGCTAGCGAAAACTCTCTGGAGATGGGAATCGGAGACGTCGCCCGCAAAGCACAAGACATCATAGAAATCTCGCATTTCACGGCGAGCGTGTTCTAGATCTGGAGGAATTGACAGCTGAAATTGATTCGATTTTGGATGAAGTTACGAAGATCAAGAGATTGCGGCAAATCGGTCTTCAGAAGGTTCGTGAACTGTGCTACGATGCTACATATGATTTCAGACCTGGCGCACATCGAGGAACCGATTTCGGACACGCAGTCGCGGGATTCGACGATCAGATGATGGCGATTAAGGAAAAGCTTTGCTCGAATTCTCGAAGCTCCTGACGATTCCGATTGCGGGCACCGGCGGAATAGGTAAGACCACTTTAGCTAAGTTCATCTTCGACGACAGACTCACAGTAGAGATCTTCCCTGTCCCCGTCTGTGGCAACAGTTTCTCAAGATTACGATAGGTTAAAACTCCTCAATTCCATTCAATGCTCTTTAGACAAGTCGTACGAGCCGTTCAGGTGTAAGAGCGAGGCTGAACTGACTCTTCGTATTCACAAGCATTTGAAAGGAAGAACACAAACATCTGATCGTATTGGACGATGTGTGGAGCAATGAGGTCTTCGACGACGTAAAAAACGTACTGCCCGACGATTGTAGTAGAAGCAGAATCGTGTTAACTACAAAGGTTATTGCACGTAGCTAGTTATAGTTCTTCCAGGTTGTTACGGTTCGCTGAATATTACTGTTGAAGGAAGAATGGATGCAAGCGTTTTCCCTCAGACCGCCGAATACTTTTGAGAACAGTTCTCTTGCATATGCTTCGTCGAGCTTCAAGCTTCTTAGGATATGGGACGCCATCGAAGTTAGGTACAACTCGTCGGTCCCTAATGAGATTCTCGGGCTGATTCATCTTAGGTACTCGGCATTCCGTATCGATTGCTGCTACGGACAGAGTAGCCTCAAAATTCCAACAACGATTTCGAATCTTCGAAATCTTCAGACGCTGATTGTCTTAGGATGCGAAGTGCATTAACCGTCTGAGATTTGGGCGATGAACAAAATCGTCGTACCGCCCGTAATAAATTCTAAGAACTCTGTTCCTAATTTGGCGCTCGACAGCCTTCAGACGCTGATCGGAGGTAAAGTGTTTCATATTCTCGTCGAAAGCTGTCGAAATGATGCCCATCTGCGAACGCTCAAGGCGTTTTACGCCGCAAGGAGAAGGCGAAAAAGTGGGATGCTTATCGCCCGGACAACATCGTTCCTCTGAGTAAGCTCGAGAAGCTCAAACTATACTTTCAGACAACCCTATCGCAGAAGAGGGCCGATCCATTTCCTTCGAGCTTTGCTTTCCCCGAGAAGCTCAAAAAGCTGTCCCTTTACGGATGCTTCCCTGGGAAGGCATGGGGGCGATAACGTCATTTCCCAATCTCGAGGTACTAAAACTGATGTGTAGGGGACGCTTGGGAACTCGACGACCGAGGACAAGTTTCAAAGGCTCAAGATATTGCTCATGGATCAGCTGAGAACACTAACTTTCCCAGCCTTGAGAAGCTAACGATGCGACTTTGTACGAGGTTATAAGAGAAATCCCGCTTGGCATCAGAGATATTTCGGCGCTTAGATCGATACATCTGAACAACTGCTCGATGGAGGCCTCGGAATCGGCTATGCGGATGAAAGAAGAACAAGATAACCACGAGAACGAGTTCCTCGAGGTTTGCGTGGAAGAGTGCTATCGATGAACATATATTTCGTGCTAACTGCATTCTGAAAACTAGCGTCCTTAAATTGCAACCTCATAAGTTGGATGTACCGAAACTAACGCAACGTTGGACTTATTCCCAAATAAGTATCCTTGACGCCACACAAATCGCAGTTAAATTAGGTTTTCGATGCATTGTGTGCTTAAATTTTGCTTTAATTTTGAAATTAAATTGTTCATAAACCGCAATCTCGTAAGCTGCTGTCCTAAAAGTACCACCCCCGTAACTCCAAATAGCGATCAAACGCAGTATCGAAAAAAAAAATCGTCAGCCGTCGACGAGGAAAGGATCGACGCTGTAATGAAGCGATAGAACGACAAGAAAAATCCCGACGGCCCACGCCAACGTGGCGGTTACGAGCGACCCCAACACCTTGTGGCAGAAAAAGCGCACCGTCCCGCAAATCGGGACCCACGCCACGCTGGCGTTCCCGTGCTTTATCAGTACGTACGTCTGCCATCCCGCCCCGAGGCTCGTGCCAGCTAGGATGCTCATTAACTGCCCATTTTATTATTATTACACACGAACGAATTACGAGAGAAAGAAAACTTACATAGGGTAAATAACAATAATTAGGGTTTTCGTTGGTGCGTATCATACCACGTCGAAGACGACGACGGTTTTCCACAGAAGGCTGCCAGGTGGGATGAAGAAGACTACGAGGTTGTAGCAGCCTGCTATGATGGTGACGATGACCAAGTACCTAAGAAGATTAAATAATTATTACTGCATTTTAATTCTGAAAATTCGTGTAATATAATATGATAAAAGAAAAAAAAAATATTTTAATTACATGAAGCCATTCCAATCGTGATATCTAGCGGCAAATAAGGAGCATGAATCTTGAAAGGTCTGATCTTGTTTGCTTAGCAGCATAACAATGGCTGCCGTGGCGAAGGAGAGTGTAGCGAACACTCTCAGCACGACAGCTCTCACTGAAAGCTCCGTTAGCATTTTCTTTTTTCAGAAAAAAAAAAGATCTTTTATCCTTCTTTTTGAGAGAATGGTTTTGAAGAAGAAGATAGGCAAACTAAGTCTTCCGATTGTATTATGTTCACGCAGTGTAGTCGGTTTATGTGACTTGCGGAAATTAAACTTTTCCGTAGATGAAAAGAAATCTTATTTATGTATTGGAATGGAATTACGTATAATGTTTTTTACTGGGGAAATTGGTTGATATGGGAGAGGAAATCTCTGGTGGTTTAAGGCTCTACTGGTGATATTTTCCATGACAAAAAAAGATTCGGCAATATTTAATTTTCCTTGGCATGCTTGGCGGATTTCTTTTTTCCTCTAATACTGATATTTAGCAGATTTTATTTCCGGATTAAGTAATGATGATATGAATAATGGGTCATCAAAGTGATAGATTTGTGATGTATGATTTCGCTTGTTCACCTTGAAATATCAATGTTGAGGCTGGCAAGAACACAGAAGAGGAATGGTCATAAAAATTTAACTTCGGCTGAAGTTCTGCATATTTGATTAGGACTTAGGAGAAGAAACCTCTAACAAATAATAAAAAAAAAAAAAACAAAAAAACTTCATTGTCTCTTCAGCTCACTTAGAAGTTGATCGTGTCGGTTGGCCTTTGTGTAAGTGAACGTGGAATCAAGAAAAAGCTTTTCTCTTCTCACGACGTATCAATGTTGAGATTTCTGACCTTTTCATCACCCTAAGCCTCTTCACCGTCGGAACAAACATGCTGCACACGCAAAAATATTACATATATATTAACATGTTCCTCAGAAAAAAGAATAATGCAATTAGATATAAAGGACATTAATGTAATGTAATAATAATAACGAGAAGAAGAAGCTTACTTCCAAGGGACATCGCCAACAACCATCTTATCACCTTCGTTGTCATCGTACACAAGCACATACTCCCCACTCCCATCTAACAACCCTCTAAACGCCATATTTGCATCACAAGCGTTGCCACTTTGAGCTGTTAAATAATTGAAATCGATCGTTCTTTCATCGAACTAGGTTTGACGAATGCAATTTTTCGATAGTATCTTAGCGAGACAAAAGAAAACAATCGTCAGTTAGACCTTCGAGAAGCCATCCGAAGAGCTTATGGACAGCGTGGGAGAGTTCCTCATAGCTCCCACATGCCTTGAGATCCACTTTTCTTCCAATGGGTATCCCGTCCATGTAGATCTTTACAAGATTGCTCCTCGCGGGCTCTTCTAGAAGCTTCTTACGCTCTTCGACGGGCCCCGCGATCCTCGAGTCGGGCCTATTCGAACAACTGCCGCCACTTGTAATAAGATTCTTTCGAGAGGTTCGAATGGGCGGCCATCCCACTACTGTATTATGACTGGGAGCAGTCCTATGTGAATATGTGATTAAGGGTCAGTCTATGTATACGAGGTGTAATAAACCACCGAAGGATGCAAGAAAACAAAGTAGTTTAGAGTTAATTAAAGAAGCTGAGCCACACCTTTCTTTGTTACGAAAGGGCTGTGACTGATGATGTTGATTATTATTAGCACCGCCGGCGGGGGTGGTGGTGGAGCCTTCGCCGGCCGGCGGGCCGAGCCTTAGTTCAAGGCTTTTGTCGAGTTCATGGCTTGATGGTGCTTCCTCCTTGATTTTAAGGGGCTGCTGTACTCGTCTTTTCTCCTTTGGGGTTAAATCAAGAAACCGATGAAACCCTTTTTCTTTTATTCTTGAATGATTGTCCATTATTTTCTTTGAGCAGTAGAAATAAAATCATGTATTATTGCTGCAACAAGAATCATATGATCTTTTCAAGTCATGGAATTTACAGATCTGAGGCGAGAAGGATTATCATAACTTGAAACAGCAGAAATAATCATTAAAACCCCAGCTTAATATATACACAAGTCATATGCATGCAAAAAGCTTCAAATCCCATGCGATCGTGTAAGAACAAAGTGTCTGACAATTACCAAGTCCTCAAAGACTGAAGTTTTTTTGTAAGAAAGGGAAACTTACCTTATCAAGAAAGTGATTAGAGCAGTATGTGTCTGCCTCTTCTCTTCAACACTCATCTTGAAAAAGTACAGACATATGACACACGGACGATATTGAGAGATAAGAATGAGAAACAAAACAATAAAACAATCGATTAAAGGGGGATAAGAGACTATAGAAAGAGAGAGACCATCACACACGCAACTAAAGAAATCTCATACGTTCCCCTGGAATAAAACAAAACGTAGTTGTTCGGTTCAAGAAGCAAGTAACGTTGACCTTTCGTTTGTTTCCTTTCAAGAAAACGAAGGAAGAAACAGAAAAAAGATAAGGCGTTTTTCTTCGAAACACCGCTTTCATCAGATAAAATAGTGTGTCCCAATTCCCAAACGAAGAAAAAAAGGAAGCATATTCAAGTAAAGCGTCTAAAAAGTCAAGATTCAAAGCGTAACACATGGTTGCTTCTTGCAATCCAAAACAAAAGATGCTTAAATAAAGGGAAGTAGCTGGTAATGAATAATGCAAGGAAGGAGACATATCTCACTCGTGCGGGTTGATAGCTATCTATTTAGCTTGCTTGACTAATCCAACTTTTATACTATTAGCCGACCGAATTTGTGGTTTTCACATGCATTTCATTTGAACTTTAATGATTTGTAGAAAAATAGATAATCTAACCTAATATTTTATTAGTGACATCCATAAAAAAAATACACAATTGAATAAAAAATTTACAAATAAGTATTTATGTCACAAATTTTTAAACATATGTACCCGTTTTACTATTTGTACCAATTCTCAGTCTTACCGTACCTTTTTATGTGTGTATTGCGTACCACGTCACGCGTTTATACTGTGCCCTATACGGTTTCTATATGATACCATAGTGTGTTATATATGACGTACTATTTTCTTAACGTATTACCTACCAAATACGTTGCTATATAATTTGTTCTATCAGGTACCTACATATAAAAAGTACTTACAAGGTACTGAATTATTATTTTTTATCCAAATGGGTACTTAAAAGACTCCTTTTTTTATACAGTGATTTAGAGTATTTGAAATTAAATGATGTTATGATAAATTACTTGCAACTCTAACCATTCTATGTCTCAGGAGTGGGGACCTCAAGTGGCACGATAATGAAGGTGAAGGATTCGATCTCATCTGAAAATTAAGAATCACATATAATGAAGGGTCATATATAACAAAATAAAATATTCTCGATATAGGACTCGTGCATAATTTTGCAACATATAAACTAAAATAAGTGCGTATAAGTTGTTCCAAAATGAGGACGAGCTAGTGGACTGTTTAATTTGATTTATAATCGGCTAATTTATACACTTCGTTGGAATAAAATAAAATTTATGGGACTGAAAATGTCATTTTCTGCAACTCTCTTGAGCAATGAAACCCACGCTTCGACGCGCCATTTGCCCCTTACTCTTCACATTCTCCCTCCGCCCTAATCCGAGCCCTAATTATTGCAACAGACGCCTCGCCTTCGTTCCTCGCTGCACACATTCCCTCACCTCTTCTATGGCCGGTGGAGATAGTTCTATGGATGCGCCGCCGTCGCTGGAGAAGCAGTTCGATGACTTCAGTCGCCAGCTGGACGATTCCGGCAACTTGCGGGACCGCATACGGAGCGTCGCCATGGAGATCGAGTCGGTCACGAGGCTCATGCACTCCAGTCTCTTGCTTGTTCATCAGCTGCGCCCTGTGCCCGGTGAGTTTAAATACGACGTTGTTTGGCCTTAGCTTTTGAATGCGTGGAAGATCGCTGTTTAAATCCGCAGTTGAGATTTATTTGGACCTTCTCGCTGACTCGAGGGGAGATAAATTAGGATGGGATTGGAAGATTCAGCACGGATGAAATGCAATAGTTAATTATGTGTCGCTCGTGGTGTCGTAATTTGTGTTCTTCTAGTTAGTGGCGAGAAATTTTGAATGCACACAATTTACTTCAGACACGTTATATTTACTTCAGACACGTTATGTATAGAAGCATATACATACGAACGTTCATGTTTCATTAACTTCCTCAATTTTGGTTAGAGGTTTTGGCGAAGGCAAAGGGGCAGATTAGTGTGCTGCAGGACATTTTCAGAAAGCTCGCAGAAATTATGCGTGAATGTCCGGGCCAGTACTATAGGTTGGAACTCACATTGTTTAGTTTGTGCTATTATTTGTAATAATTATTACTCATTTTAGTTGATTTACACGTTGTAGGTATCATGGTGATTGGAGAAGTGAGACACAATCTGCTGTCTCACTGCTTGCGTTCATGCATTGGCTAGAAACTGAAAGCCTGCTTCTTCATGTTGAGGCAGAGGAAAAACTTGGATGTATGATTTTTTTTCCCATTTATTTCCCTAGGAGAGCTGCTTTTGCCTCATCCATTATCTTATACAATGATCTACTTTTGTGTCATTCCATAGTAAATCCTTCGGAATTTGGCCTCGATATTGAAGATTACCTAGTCGGTAAGTGCTGACATATTTTACTTTTTTTTTTCCCGGACATACTGCAGTTATGATACTGCATATATTGTGTCCAAGGAACTATTATGAATGGTTGTTCTGTTTCGTCAGACATGTTTCAAGTAGTTCAAAGGGTTTAATATTCTGATGTGGGTCTTTGTTTCTGCAGGAATCTGTTTTATGTCCAATGACTTGGTAAGCCTTCTTTATGATTACTTTGTTTCTTCTTATAAACCCAGTTTCCAATTTAAATCCGAGTATTTGCTTGCCTATGCTTATGGTAGATGACCTTAAAACACATACAGTGTAGTTTGTTTAATGATATCATCATGTAATGAAAAACATTGCATCTCATTCATTGAATAAAAAATACTAGCCACTGCCTCAAGAGTGATGGAAAGTAGGGGCTGGCTATGCTAATTAAACACTGGGGGAAAGAAAACCAAGTTAACTTGCAGAGTTTGCAGCCTAGGTATGTGGTGAACCAAGTCACTGCTGGGGACTATGACTGCCCAAGGAAAGTGATGAAGTTCTTGACAGATTTGCACGCAGCATTTCGCATGCTCAATCTTCGCAACGACTTCCTTCGTAAGAAATTTGATGGTAAGCCTAAGTTGCATTTCATGTAAACATGATGAATGACGACGGCAAGGTTGGGATCTTATTTCGTTTTCTCGATTATAACTTGAATAGGAATGAAATACGACCTTAGGAGAGTCGAAGAAGTCTACTACGACGTGAAGATTAGAGGATTAGCGGAGAAAGGCGACCCCGCAAAAGATGCTCCTGAGCAAGCATGATTGTTGGGATTCTATTATGATACATCTACTGTCTTTCTTTCTGTTTTCTTGCACGCATTTTCGGCTTTTAACTTGCTTTTGCGAAGAAGTTAACCAATTTTGCAGCTATGAAACGAAATCGTTCAATTGATAATGCATGCATGTGTTCATTCAGATGAAAATAATATACTTAGATACATGAAAACATCACGAAACGTACACGAATTAAAAGCATTGCACGCCGACGAAACAAAAGCGCGGGATCTCAATTGCGACAGATCTCTCGTAATATTACAACTGATCAGCAGAAGCTGTGAGTGTGGCTGCCTCAAGTATTCTTTAGGAATAAGAAAAATCTCAACATGCACAAAATCAGCCGAAGGTATACACCGAAGAGAAACGGTAATTTTTTTGCAGAGATGATCGCAGATTGCACTTGTGAACTCTGTGGTAGTTGATTATCGCCCGTTCGACACTTGGACTTGCTGAGCAATTGTGTTCAAGACTGCGTCTGATTCTATCGGCTATGTCGTGGAGATTCAAGTGGCGGAACATGGTGCTCAAGAGCAAAGCAGTTGGATTAGCCAAGTTAGCGTGTTTGCTATCCGTGTATAGACATACATGTCTTATATAGGTTCTAACCTCCTCCTCTCTATAACAAGAAATTTTTATCTTCTAATACTCTACCGATTCTTATTTTGATTATAAAACTGGTTACGCTAATAAGAGAATATAGTAATTGCTAATAGAATAATGATTAGAACATTTAGTAAATACTACTAATTATGGCAAGTGGATTTATAGCCAAGTGGGTAGGGTAGGGAGGTAACGTTTTTAACTTTTTTGGCCCCCTTGTACTATTTATGCAACTTATTTATTGAGAACAAATTGAACAACATGATAATGTAAATATCTTCAACGAAAGATCTCTTTTTTGCCTATAAAATCCCAACCTCAGAGGAGCCTTTAAAGCCCTACGTTCGACTTCAAGAAACCAAAACCTCAGCTAAAACCTCATCCCTATCACACCCACAAACCAAATCCAATCCCATGGCTTCATCTTCGTTGAAATTCCTCTCCCTCGCAACACCTCCGCCGCCGGCGGCGGCCCTATCTCCTTCCCACCAACACCACCCATCTTTCGCCTCCGTACCAAGACTCGCTTTTCCCTTCCCTTCCGTCACGGCGAGCTTCTCCGTTCATCAGCCCATTTCCAAGCTCGTCCGAAACGTCGCCGTTTCTTCCGACGACGTGGAGGTCGCCGACGAGGAAGGCCAGGCCGGGCCTGAGGCGGCGGAGCCGAGCTTTTCCCCTGAGCTGAAGATCTTCGTCGGAAACCTCCCTTTCAGCGTCGACAGCGCCGCCCTTGCTGGGCTGTTCGAACAGGCCGGCAACGTCGAGATGGTCGAGGTTTGCTTATGCCTTCCTTTCTTTTGCATTTACGTTATTACTCTGTTCACTCATTTCACCTTCGTTCAAGATAAGATTTTTGTAATATGGTGACGTGGCGAAAGTGAAGAGAAAGAAGCCTTTGCCCTGTAATCAATTTGTTCAATTCACATCCAAAAATTAAAATTCCGAAATCTTTCTCAGGTCATCTACGACAAAGATTCTGGGAGGAGCCGAGGTTTCGGCTTCGTCACCATGTCCACCGTCGAGGAAGTACAAACCGCCGTGCAGCGATTCAATGGCTATGTAAGCTTACTACAACACAACAACTCAATCAAACTGCCCATTAAATTAAAAATCAAATCTTTCTGTTGCTCATTCGAACCGTGCTCATAAACCACCACCCTTCTCCAGGAACTTCAAGGCCGGGCCCTACGAGTCAACGCCGGCCCACCGCCCAAGAGAGAGAACTCCTCCTCCTCCTTCCGAGGTGGCCCTAGAGGCGGCGGTGGGTCCAACTTCGACAGCTCAAATAGGGTTTACGTGGGCAACCTTTCATGGGGAGTTGACAATCTTGCCCTCGAAACTTTGTTCAGAGAGCAAGGAAACGTTAGGGAAGCTAGGGTCGTTTACGACAGAGAAAGTGGAAGGTCGAGGGGCTTTGGCTTCGTAACCTTTAGCACTGCTGAAGAAGTTGCCAGCGCCATTGAATCTTTGGATGGGATGGTAAGAAAATCTTCTCTTATCTTTATCACTGCTTTCGATTGTCTGGCGATGGACAAGAAGATGGGCATATATGTTATTGAGTTGTGTGTTTTTCTTTCTGGGCAGGACCTTGATGGGAGATCTATTCGAGTGAGCGCCGCCGAAGCTCGGCCTAGGCGTGAGTATTAGGTTGGGAAATGCCTTGTGTAATGAATGTACTGAGATAGATTTATGTTGGGATTTTGAGAAGGAAGGTCAACAGTTGTTATTACGTGCTTATTATTATTAGTCGACAGTTTGCCACGTCTTAAACATCATAATCACAATTGCCCTTTATCTTAAATACACACAAAATTACAACTCAATAATAATAATAATAATAAAATAATAATATTCATCATAATGATCGTATAGTCTCACACGAAGTTGCTCATGTGGGTATCATCACTAAGCTTGTATTTTCTTCCCCTGAAATTGATTGAGGGCAGCACCAGCATTAGAATGCTAATTATTGATGAATGATGCAATAAAAAAGCTGAAGATTCTTACAATTGAATGACGTTTGGGCTTATTGTATTTGGGCCTGTAATGGGCCATTTTTGTTCGATTAATGGGCCTGGGCCTGTCTCTGTTTGGTGGTGGTATGTGCGTGTGAGTTTCTGGGCCTCTGTAATCAATTTCGTATACCTCGGAGCCCATATTTCCATCTTGTGACCTTACTCCTACACAAAATCACTCAAATTTGCTTTGTTCTATTCTATTAACAAAATAATGACCTGTGTTACATTATTTGAGCTGAAATCCAAATCTTAGGGAAATTGTGAACGAATATGAGCGCGAAAAGACAATAATCTGAAGGAGTTTAACATATTTATAAGAGAATATAAGAAGGGCTAGCCTTGATTTAGACTAATTTTTTATTATGAGCTATAAGAATATATATAAACCTTGATTTGGACTAAATTTTCGTATTTGGCACTTTATAGATTATAGTATCGTATTATACGACTTTATCTTGAAAACAATTAGTATATCTATATATATAAAAAAAAGTGAATAGACCAACCTCTTGAGAAGCAAGGGCTCGCCATTAGAAGGTTGATTAGTAGCAAGGTGACAACTACGAGTCTTGCCTTGAACTCCATTGCATTAGCTTCAGGAGGAAAAGAACAAAGGTCTTAGAAGTATTATTTATTACTTTACTCTACGGATATGTACTATATATACAAACACACACACACACACTTATACACAATCATGAAATGAATGGATTCATGAAATGAACGGTATATAAAAGGGAAAACGTACATGAGACTTGATTGAGAGGGCATATCACAATCTGCTGGGAAATTTAATTGGGTAGGAGGACATTATGGGTTGGCGTTGGGTTGGAACATTTATGTTGGTGTTATGTCACCATTGCAATATGGATGTCGAGACGATTAATTGCAAGAATAGGGACAACATATAATCGGACAATAAATATGTGTAAGAAAGGATGCGACAGATTAATTTTTCCATATAAATACTACTATACGTATATAATTGCATGACCAGTAAATAAATCCCAAGAATATATATTGTTTTCCGAGGATATATGGAGTCATGGGGTCATTACATCACCATGTGAAGGTTATGAATTCGATTCAAAATGCCATTAATTAAGGTGATATAACTCATATAATCGAAAGTTGGGTTTGGATATGGTGTCGATATTGGAGACTTACATTAGGGTTGTGGGGTGTACCTATGATTGATGCATATATCCAAGATAATATGTATAGTTAATTAATTTCATGAAGTGGTGTAGACAGTGGCATGTGTTATAATTGAGTACACATGAAATGAGACCCATCACTTTGGCTGGACTGTACTACACACAGAAAACCTTAACACGCTTTTCATTTCAACTCATTTAGACCTTGTCATTTTCATATAGGTGCATATTATTATCACTTATTTCATTACATGGATATGATATAGGGTAGAATAAATCTGGTGAAGCCAAATCACAGCTGGAAGTTTGAATGCTGCAGTGGAACATAGCAAGGCTGGGGCATCATAGTAAAATAATAAGTATTTAAATATGTCATAATCTCATCGGTAATGATATGAATGTACAAGAGGTAGGTATATGTATAATAATGGTACTTCTGAAATAGTGTTCATTGGCACCAGACCAATTCGAGTAATTATACGAGAATTAAGGAAAGGGTGATGAAACACACCAACAATAATTGCTTCAAAAACTGTCGTATGATTTTGCCTAGGGGACTGTATAGAAAACTTCCATGGAATTTGATGTCCTATGGTAAATAGTAATTTACCTTTAAACACTCACTCGTATGGGTCCCATTGCCAGTCCCACGATTATGAACTGCAGAGACGTGACTCAATCATGAGTCATGACCATGTTTTTTTCTTTTGGGATATTTAGAATATAAAAAAGCATAAATTTAGCTGAAAGGAAAATAATGAAAATTTGGAAAAATTTCCGTTGCCGGGAATTGAACCCGGGTCTCCTGGGTGAAAGCCAGATATCCTAACCGCTGGACGACAACGGATTATTGATACATTGCTGTAATTACAGCTAAAGATAAACTGAATATGGACAAGGTGGAGAAGATTTGGTTGGTGAGAAAGCCGTGAGAACGACTGACTGACTACATAGAGGAAAGAAAACTGTTGACTGTTGTAATTGGGGTATATACATAATATATGCAGTTTTTTCTTATAGACTATTATCATTACATGACAGTTTTATTACACACGATGTCCTTAAATAACAAGTACTGAGTAACGAACTCTAGCGTCTAAAACCAATCATCTCAGTTCTACCCAGGGAACAGCTTGCATTGTAACACTGGAAGTGACAGAAGAATTACGATGATGGGATTATGCTGACGAAAGGCGACTCATGGTTAGCAGTAGCAATAGAAGAATAAGAAGAATAGGAGGAAGAATTTGAAGCAGCTGCGAATCCTGATGATGCTGCGATAAAGAAGTTCGGTAAGCGGTGAGCTTCATGGAAATGCTCACTAGTCTCATTAGAGTCCATCTCCTTGCCCTACAATGAGTTACATGCAAGCATATCAAACACATGCTGCAGCAAACACAATATCGAATAAGCTTTCAAAAATACCTTTGCTCCAACATCTTCTTCTTCCCCTTCAGGAGGCGCTATGCTCAAGCTCAAGTCTAGTTCATGGTATTCACGAGCTAATACTACTACTACTACAAAACATCAACGTTTGATTGAATAAGCTAGTAAATCTCAAAAGACCATTGTTCTCCATATATTAGGCTGCAAACATCTTTACCTCCATTATCTGCTGCCTCAGACGTCATAGACTCCTCGTAAGAAATAGGTTCGAAGTTAGTCACTGCTTCCTTTCCAAGGCACTTAATGGAAGCCCTATCGTATGCTCTGTCCAATACGCTTAAACCCTTGAGCTTCATACAGTAACGAACTAACACAGTTTTATAGGCTATACCCAAGACGAAGTTTGATTTCACCTTGCAGCTTCTATTTCGCTCTCGAACAAACCGAGATATATATACCTTCACGATAAAAAAAAACATCGATAATCGTCAAAATAAGCAGCGAACAGCCAACATCACCGAAGTGGGACAAATGGTGAATCGATAAGCTAACAATTTCAGTTAATCTCACTTCTTTCCGAGTAATTGACCCATCCTAGCTTCCCATCTCCCGCATTTGTGCAGCGTCACTCCCCTGTACTTGGAACTTCCCCTGGAGAAGCCAGTGCTCTGCCTACGAAGTATATGAACGAACTCTTCTTTGCTGAGATTCTCCATCTGCTTCAATTCAAAGCAAGATCAGAGAGGAAAGGCCCAGGGATCAGCAAATTTACAGTAAATGATAAGAAATATGCTATCAGTCAGCCATGGCTAACCTGACTTAGATCTTCCTCGTAATCGTGGACATCGAAGTTGATGTCAGCATTCAGTCCACGGAACTTAATTGCTGCGCGGTCATATGCCCTATGCATAATTTCGAGGGAAAGCATCAGCATATGCTCAGTCACATGAGCTTAGGAATCGCATAACCTCAGATTGGACCTAAAAACAGCTGAGACTTGGCTTACCTCGCGGCATCATAAGCAGTGTCGAAGCCCCCTAATTGATCAAGTTATGCAAGGATTTTTCAAATTTCAAATAGGACGGAACCAAGAACAAAATATTAGATTTGTATGGAGATGATTACCTAAATAAACTTGTTTCCCGCAGTCCCTGAACATCGTCGAAAGAGCTTCAGTTGACCGTAGGTGCTAAAAACAGAGTAAAATAAAGCTGAATTAATGATACTCTCTAGCTCAATTCGTTACCAAATG
Source organism: Craterostigma plantagineum (assembly GCA_027422505.1). Taxonomy (NCBI): domain Eukaryota; kingdom Viridiplantae; phylum Streptophyta; class Magnoliopsida; order Lamiales; family Linderniaceae; genus Craterostigma; species Craterostigma plantagineum. The sequence goes on from JAPQWV010000093.1 coordinate 1,477,061, forward strand.
TGAGATTCCCAGCGGCCAGTGCGCCGATAGAAAGTCACGCCGCGATACTTGGAGCTCTTCGACTGGGGACCTCTCCTCCTCTTCGTCCTCGGCTGCGCCATACCCTGACGATCGACGCTCTCGCGGCGTCGATCGAGCGGCGCCGTGCGAATTGAAGGTTTCTGCTGGGTGGTGTCGGCCTTCCATACGTCGAACTCCACCGAGTCGTGACGGTTCGGCGAAGATTTCTCAGCTGATGTCTCCAACACCACGTTGACGGCGGACGAACTCGAGCTGCCGGAATATCGATTACGATCGTAAGTTCCGGCGGCGACTTGGTGGTCCATGGTTAGGTTGAGGTTGAGCATCTTTGGTGGATCAGATAGGTGGTAGCAAACGAGAGGAAAGGTGAACTAAGATGTATAGAGGTTGGTGTCTCTCTCTCTGTGTGTGTATATATACATAGAGACAGAGATGGATATTGTGCTGTGTGATAGGATAGTATCCAATTGGCAACGTTTGGAGAAGTCGAAGAAAAGCTTTTTTTGGAAGGAAAAAGAAAAGGCACCAACATGTTTCAGCCACGAAGGCGATAGAGACGTGAAACCCACGCGCGCGAGACAAATATTCCAACAGTGCGGTGGCGCGTGGTAGAGTCTGCTTGCAGCCGTGAAGAAGGACAAAAGAAGCCAATGGATAGGAACTAACGAGAAAAGCCGTCAAAAAAAAATTGAAAACAATGGAACTAACGATTTTTCGCTAGTGGGCCCCAAGTCTCTCGACGTTTGAGCATCCGACGCGCGTGGGTTGGCTCTTTTCTCTTGTTTTGCATTAACAAGACTGTAAAACAAAAGTGAAATGACTATTTACCCAACAACATATTTTAAGCTTTAATCATTACACTACATTTCACAATCAAACAAGTTGTTTCCTTGCAATCTTCGATTAATATGATAAATGAAAATTGAAAAACAATATCAAATTGCTTTTGTTATATGTATATATCCATTGTGACATCGGTCACTGTCCTCCCTCTGAAAATCCGAATGGATGACAGCTAATCACCAATCGTTAGTGATGATTACAGCAATTAATTAAAAAAATAATCAAAGAAAGCAAACGATATGGCCAGATCGAATCCAAAGTTGGGAACAACGTTGTTTAATACGAACGAATCTCGTATGATGGAGAGTACAATGTGCCACGTAATCGATAAGGAAGGTCCCCACACATATTTCTTTGACGTTAATCTTCAGGAATGAATTTACATTAACTATTGAACACTGATAATTAGGTAGTAACGATACAAATCTTTCCTTATTCCTAAGCTGGGACAAACGGGCCATTACATAATTCAGCATTTAGCCCATGAGCCCGAAAGAAAGTAGGCCCAAAGCCCATTTTCATTTCCACCTCTTCCACTGCTATATAAGAAAAATTTCAAGGCACGCAAGAGAATCACACTTAAGGCTGGCTTCCAATTCATTTAGCTCGTCAATGTCAACATCATCATCATCATCGTCTTCGTCGTCGATGGAATCATTGTCTACTTCAACGTCATTTGCAGTCGACGTGGAGGAACTTGGCAGCATTTTGACGGGCTTTTCTCTATCAACCTGATAAGAGTATATATGTATTGTGTACTCAAGTAAAACTAATGGAAACCGTTCAACTCTTTTGTTTGAGATAAAAATCAAGCATTAACCTTTTGATCTTACTTCTCGCTCTTCTTCCTCCCTCTGATACTGCTCCAACATCGTTGACGAATAAGCTTGCATCGGACAAGAAGAGCTCACGACCACTGCGGGATAACGCAAGCATGCTTTAGAATGTGATCAAGAATGTGATCGGGGTTTTGAAAACCGGACCGGCCGTTTCCGACCGGAAATCGGTGAACCGGTCGGTTTCCCGGTTCGGTCCCGGTCCGGTTTAGGATTAATTGTCATGGTTTGATGGTGAAGAGTTGGGCCTATGACCCAATGGTTATGGGTTCGATCCCCTCATAATTCATGATAATTGTGTTTTAGAATTAACTCACGAACCCAATATTTTATTTTTATTTAATTTTAACCGCAAATTTAAAGATTTAGTTTTTATCAACACTTGTATATTTAATTTTTAATCACCAACACAATTTACTTAATTAATTTTGACCCCTAATTTTATAAAGTGTCTGTTGCGTAAAAGTTCATAAATAAACATACATATGAGTCTATGTCATTTGTTTGATTATTACATAAATATATATTTGTATTATATATACTACCGGTTTGCCTCCGGTTTTATTCCGATTTTATACCGGTTAAACCATTAAACCTTAAACCACTAAAATTTCCGGTTCGTTTCGAAAACGCGGTTTTAAAACCATGAATGTGTGCGGTATTCACTTTGGAAAACATACCTCATGCGATCGTTCTCAGCTCTATCTGCCATTTGTCCAGCCAAGCTAGCTTCTCTCTCCTCCACCTTCTTCTTTTTCCATTGCACGAACAACTCAAGGGTCATGGGAGTTGAAGTCACTAGTTTTGATCGCTAAAAGGATAAGTAAGCCCATTAGTGCAATAATCATGTATTCGGTACGGCAAGGGAAAGAGTAAAAGAGTAGCAATGGGTAACTTAAACAGTTACTAGAAGCTATAACAAACATTTGCTTACCTTGTTTTCAATCTCTTCCTCAACAGACATTCTGTCTTTTTCGTCTTCCAAGAGAGCCTTCATCTGAGACATCAAATCATATCCACGAGGAAGAGCATGTCCGGAGTGACAGTCTTTACCACCATTAAGGCAGACCCAAAACCAACCATATTGTTTGTTCTCGGCTGCTTTGAGAAAATATTTACACACCTTCAAAAAGATGACATCAAACCGGGATTTTATACTCAGAAAATGGCAGAACATAATGTTGGGACGGGATGGTAAACCGAAATTGTAAGCATGAGTCATGATATGAAAGTATAGAAGCCCTGATAACAAGTATTTTATCAAAGTCCTCAGGCAAACGTCTCAGTTGCTGTGCAGAGAAGAGAGGTGCACACATAATTTAAGGTGAAATAAGACTTTTAAACACGTAATAATAATATAGAACAAGCCTTACTATATCTGTAGGCCTAGTCTTGTTATACTCTTGGCTCTTTGACTCGACAACCTTCTCCAACGTCTCTAAGTCAAAGAGTCTTCCATAGTTCCCTGTTCTTTTCCTATTCACATATAGCCAATGAGTCAAAACACATAAAAGAAAACAGTAAACATAAGAAATAAAATAACACAGAAAATGTAAGATCAAGGAAACACGGAAAAAATTCACTCTATATCAACCTTCATCGCGTTGGTCACTATAGATATCAATCTTCTCTCCTTTCCTCTGGACATTCAAATCATGCGAGAACTTGCATTTGAACCCTTTTGCACATTGCCCCACCTTGAAGTGCTCCCACACAATCGACTTTGGATCAACACCTGAACAGTACAATAATGACATGATAAGATTCAAGTGATGGCTGATGCACAATCTACCATCATACACTTCCTAGGTACCGAATGCAATTTACAGAAAACTATCTCAAAAAATAGAATTTTACCTAAACAAGGAATGTATATATGCATCATGTCTAAACAAGGAATATATATATACGTAGAAATAAAACTATATGCAAATACGGAAATACAACAGGAACTTTAGGCTGTTTCACAGCAACCTGAAACAGCTCATTGAGTTCCTTCTCTCTAGACTTCTCTTCATCTTTCTTCTTCTGTTAAGTCAATTTAAATACAAAATGGGTAAAAAAATGTGTACTATTTTCAACGCGAGACCAAATGGATAAAAGCGGCAGCTTCGCACTCAGTTCGACACCTCGCAAAGTTCTAAAGTTAACCTGTGCGTTGATTTCGGTAGGATAGGGTTTAGGCTGAGCGTGTTGCTTGAGCGACTGCACGTACTTCTGGACATTCTTCGACTCGTTTTTGTTCTTCAATCTGAACGTCTTGTCCTCGACAATCTTTTGCCTCTTCGCCAAATCGGCTTTCGATTGCTGCTAACTTCGGAGGCATTTCCGTCTGCTGCCTAAAATCCTCGAATCAAAACTGGCGATGGATTGGATTGGTCATCGTCGGAAAAATTATTGCGGCGACGGAGAAAGGCGTTTGTGTGTTTTGAATTGCAGGTGCAGCTATCGGTTCGTGAAGTGGCAAGTGTTGTTCTATTACGACGATCGAAGGTCCTTTCTTTCCTTGACGAAAAATTACATATTTACCCTTATCCAACTGGACTTTGTAGTGGTGGACAACGTATATCGAGTCCACTTCATAAACAAAATGGGCTTCGAATAAATCTTTTTATTGGGCATACATCTGCCCTTTTTTACGTGACCGTTAAGTAAACTTTGATTACTCGGATTTGAAGTTGTATAAAATCTAAATCTCTCTCCATCCACGGGAAAATCAAACTCTCATCCCCATTTGTCAACTGATATGACGAATCAAATGAAATTATAGACACACATTGTTCAGTTCCCTTCCTAGTGAGGTATTGACATGTTTAAGTTCTTCCCACTTGCTACGACGTTGAATTGAATGAGCATACCCAATAGTGTAATACTATAATGATACTATAATTAAATGCGGTATCAAAGTCTCACTTTAACCAGAAAATTTTGCTACGATTAGGGAGCAACAGGGGAAGGTTTGCCTATCAAAGTTCTCATATTATATATATATATATATATATATATATATATATATATAGAGAGAGAGAGAGGAATGATATGGTGCTTACCTTATGTGAGTACTTTATATGGGCACCTCTTGATTGGGCGCCGAATCGTGCTAAATCAGCATGCCACTTCAGCATCAACTGTGATGTGGCATTAATCAACACATTTTAGGTGTTATAGATCGACACATATATATAAGGTGCTCACATAAGGTGAGCACAATATCATTCCTCTATATATATATATATATATATATATATATATATTTAATTTAGAGTTAACTAAGTTTCAGGCCCAATTTGTATATTTTCGTTAGGGTTTAGGACCCAATAAGGTTTACATTAGAGATAAGGACCAATTTTGAAGTTTCTGTTAAAGTTAAGGACCAATTGGACGCATTTGCCCCTGCTTGTTGCGGAAATTACACAGATTTGCCATCAGCTCTTCCAAACACACGACGGTACCACTTTGTGCATTCTGGGTAACACTTCATGAATTCAGAAAAGTGTTATACAGAAATAAGAAAGTGGTACCAGAAAAACATGATGTGGTAACAGTTCATGAATTACAGAAAAGTGTTATCCAGAAATAAGGAAGTGGTACCAGAAAAGCATGAAGTGGTACGTATGAACAGTGAAGTGTTACTGTAGACCCATGAAGTGGTACTGTAGACCCATGAAGTGGTACGGGTGAACAGTGAAGTTGTACTGTAGACCCATGAAGTGGTACGGGTGAACAGTGAAGTGGTACAAACATTTGTTGACCCATGGAGAGCTACTGTTGACCAGAGAAGAACTGGTACGGAAGACCCATGAAGTGGTATTGTTGACGCAGAGAAGTGGTACAACAGTTTGTAGACCCATGAAGTGGTATTGTTGAACGGAGAAGTGGTACAGAAGAATTCTTTAGTGTTTCTGCAGAAATCGGTAAATATTTGCACAAGAAACACATAAGAGTTTTTCTGTAACACTTCTCCGTTCAACAATACCACTTCATGGGTCTACAAGCTGTTGTACCACTTCTCTGCGTCAACAATACCACTTCATGGGTCTCCGGTACCAGTTCTTCTCTGGTCAACAGTAGCTCTCCATGGGTCAACAAATGTTTGTACCACTTCACTGTTCACCCGTACCACTTCATGGGTCTACAGTACCACTTCACTGTTCACACGTACCACTTCATGGGTCTACAGTACCACTTCATGGGTCTACAGTACCACTTCACTGTTCACACGTACCACTTCACTGTGATTTGATAACACAACAGTGGCGCTGGATACCACTTCTCATTCATATTTTACAGGGGTATTTTCGTCACAGGGTCCTTAACACTATGCAAACTTCAAAAACAGGTCCTTAAAACTAAACTTTTTCTGACAGGGTCCTTATCCCTAAATTCAAACTATCTTTGGTCCTTAACTTTAAGTGCCCCACAATTTAACTAAGGGGGGAGTGGAAAATTTTATATGCAATAGATGTGAGCAACCGTTAATTGACCGGCACACATCGCCATAGATGTATGCCTTCACATTCGTCGAATTGTCTAACGGCCGTTTTCAAATACTGCGACCTCTCAAACTCACGATTAATTTAGTCAGCCAATGACTAAATATTCTTCATTCTTTTGGACCTTTTGTGTCCAAAATGCAATCTCCAAAAAGTGTGTCCAAAAATACGATTTCCAAGATTTTTTAAAGTAATCTTATTGCCACATCTTTCGTTCTATAAGAAACTTCTATCATCTCGCTCGTCCGTGTGGGCGCAATATGAAATCAAATCTGCATTTTTCCCAATCGTTGATTTTATTCCAATATATAAAATAATAAAAGGGCACGTAACACAGTAACCTAACGTGTACGTTGACTACGATCCTACAAAGCGCTCTTCGAAGACTTCAACGTTAAAGAAGATTCTACAAAAATACATATCTATCGACCTTTATGTTGAAAATGATTCGAGTTCCACACAGTTGGGATAATCAAATCGATCCCTATAGGACAATATCACAAATTAATAATCAACGTATCGATTTCTTGTATGGCGTCGTGTCGTGGTATTCCCTAAACAGCCTCGAATTTAGGGAATTGTATATTGCACTATATACACATGTATAAATTTAAAAATAATAATAATAATAATTCGCATATTTCCTAACGAGATCCTCTCTCCCGCGACGTGGCAGGCGAAGACTCAAATGACGAAGAACCCCCCGACTCAAAGGCACCGAAGTACAGATCAGAAAGACGATGCGCCACGTCCTCAGGGGTATATCTGACAATTCCAAAAACGTTCCATTCCCCTGCCATCGACGGCGCGTGGGCGTCGTAGAGCTCTCTGTACAGTCGGAACACATTCCTCGCCACGGAGGCCTTAATCTCATCGCGGAGCTTTCGGTCGGGGACGATGCACTTGGCGTTCTTCTTGTGCGCTTGATCGAACGAGGAATTGAACCTCTTGAAGATCTCTCTCGCCTCTTCGTGCGTTCGAATCGTGGATGGATCGGAGGGGAGCGATTCGATGACGTGGCTCCATCCAAGCCGCTCGTAGCTCGCCGCGAACTGCCTGACCTTCGATTCGTGCCGGATCAGCCACTCGCCGCCGAGGATGTACTTCAGGTTGGAGGTGCGGACCTTTACGACGACGTATTGGAGGTTGTTCGCGAGGAAGAGGTACGAAAGGGAGGCGTCTCTGTAGTACTTTGCCTTAGAGTCGAGCTTGCAGAGGAGAACGAGGATGAGCCAGGCGAACCTGACGGAGATCGCCGGAGCTGGCGATTCGTCGGAATCGGAGAATCCGAAGTAGGATTCCGGCAGTTTGTTCTTCGCCGGCGGCGGTGAATCGGCTAGAATGTCGGCCAAAATCGTGCTGTAATCGGCAAGGTTGCAGAGGTAGGTCATGGCGTCCGTGGTTAAATGGTGGATTCCGGCGCCGGCGACTGGCGCCTTCGAGGAGTCCTTCTGGAGAGCCGAGTCAAAATCGGAGAGCGCCGCGCGGACGTACTCGCCCAGCTTCGCGAGCGACGTCAGCGCCTGAGATTTCACATCGACGCTCGAACCGAAGGAGAAGATCGAGTCGATCTCCGGCCACCGATCGGCGATGGCTGTGTACATATCCAGTGCACGGAAGACTTTCTCCGGCGACTCTCTGCTGTTCTTCGCCACATTCTCAGGAAATCCGAACAAAATCATGGCGCCTTCTCTGGTAATCTCTGCGAAGCAAGATTCTCTGATGGAATCGGAGCTAGCGAAGACGTGGTCGCAGAGGATTCTCTCGCCGTTGAACAGAACCGCCACCGCCGTCGTCAGACCGGCGAGCCAATTACGTATCCTCACCTCCACCGCTTCCCAGTTCATCTTATGAACCTGAGAAGACCCAAACTTCTCAACCCCAAGCCTGTAAATCCCTTCATCCACAATCGATTTTCTGATGATTTTATACACATTGACACACTCCTTTCCATAACCCGACGAAATCATACACTCAGAAATCACCCTCAGATCTGCCATGACAGCAGTAGAAACATCCTCAGCTTCAGAGATCTCATCCTCCCCACCACCACCGCCGTCGTCGTCGTCGCCGTCATAGCTCGAAACGCTAGAGACCGTCGAAGTCCGGGAAGATCGAGCAGAGACCGATTCAGGGTCGAGGTGGGCCCGATTCAACGACAGAATCTGGTAAAACTCCTTCTGAAGCCTTTTCATGGCGATCTCCATCAGATTCTGAGCTCTGACCAGCTTCTCGGAGGTGGAATTCTCGGCGGAGAGGAAGTGCATGGCCTTCTGCAAGTTGTAGACTGTCTTGACGAACTCTTTGGCCTCACGGCGGTTCTCGTAGAACAGAGAGGTGACGCCGGCGATCGTCGTGGTTTGTGGGTCCCATTTGGTGACTATGGGCTCGGCGAGTTCCAGGGTTCGGTCCATGATAGAGTCGGAAAAGCTCGGCCGTGATTTGGTGAACCCGAAACGCGACGGCGAAGGATCGGAAGAAATGGGAGACGACGGAGATGAAGAGTATCGATTGGGCGAGAAGAAAATGCTTCTCATTCCTTTTCTTGGCATGATTTTTCGTGCTTAATTTGAGGATTTATGACACTGATTTTTCAATTGTTTGAGAAAGATGTTGAGAATAATTATGGTGAGAGAGAGCCGAGGTCGTACTCGTATATATAGATTGTAGAGAGAGAGAGAGAGAGAGAGAGGAGTTAGTTTGAGAATAACCTGTGGTCAGTATTTAATTAATTAATTAGAAAAAATCATTATATTATAACATAACACGTTTTTTGGGTTGACGGATTATACATTTAACTATTGACTTTAGTGGGGTTCATTAATTATTTTCATAAACCAAGAGATGTTTTCTCATGCATGACGATGATAAAGTAAATATATCATTATAGTTCTTGGGGACGAAAAAGGAATCAATTTTGGTTCTTTTTAATAATCGAAACGGCAAGACCAAAACGACGTACGTCACGAGTGAAGTTTGATTAGTTATCTTTTTTCCTCATAATAACATTAACGTCACGGGTGAGATGAGAGCTGAGAAGCAACTGTTGCTTCGTTGAATATGAAATTGAATAAAGACGTGCTTATGTGCGATGATGGTAATAATATTATTTATAATGTCGCTGTAATGGTAGTTTTGAAACAACGTGCGACTTTCTGGGAACTCAAAAGAGTTTTTAAATTTTTTTCTTGATGATCAAGGGCCGTGTGTGACGCATATCGACGGACTAGCCGTTTGTTTCTTGTAATAACAATGATAATTAAGACTTAAGAGTATAGTCAAGAGGGAAATACATATATAAATAAATATATGTGCTGATTTAGTAAAATATTATTGGTTATGTGACAACAACGCCTTCTATCGGGACCGATACAATGGTCTGCGTGTACGTGTGGTATGTATACTTAGTTGGAAGATCAGAGATGTGTAAATTAAGATAGGAGATTAGAAATTGTTTAAATTATGAATAAATGAAAATAAAGGCAAAAATAAAATGTGAAGTTAACAATTCATAATAAACGTTGAAAAAAGGCAAAAAAATGTGAAGTTGGCGAAAATTATTCATGATGTGCCTTATCATTGTATCTCTATCGTATAACTTATTGGCTGAAAATAGTAAAGTCATATAAGGATGATAAGAGCTTCTAGTAGTAATGAATTTATGAGATAAATTATAATTAACACTCTAAAGTCGTTCCAGTTATGTAGGCTGTATCTCGGTAGAGGAGTTCGTCCAATAACATTTGAATTGCATCTCATACACATGGTACAGAACTGCACTTGCCTTATTAATTAATAATATTACTTTAAAGCCTCTATCTAAGTCGACTATTTCCCACTTTCAACGAAATTATTACCCATGCATTCAAATTAAATATTCCCTTTTTTCTAGTTAAATAATACTCTTGACAATTCCCATATCCAAGTTGTAATTCTATTGGCACCCCCATTTTTTCTGTTTGCACCCCTAATTAATATGGAGACTAAAAATTAATTATTTAAGTAATATGTAAAGTAACATTAAATAAATACTTGCCGATTAAAAAGGTAATCTTTTCCATCTGGTGGGCATCGTAAATGAAGGCCCGCCCAGCCTACTGGCGGGTAGCGGGCCTGGTGGCCTGGCCCGTCCTAAAAAAAAAAACGAAGAAAATTATATAAAAGAAAAAGAAAAAAAACATTTAAATTAACTAATGAAGTTGAATGACTTCTAATCAATTTAAATTCTTTAATAAAAATTTATTTATGATACTGAATTTGATTAAATTAAAAATTGGACCTAAAAATATAAACAAAACCTATATATTCACTTATATATTAATTTTTTAGAAACATATTTTATAATATTTGGCGGGCCTGTCCGCGGCCCGCGCGGGATTACTCGCATAAGCCCGCCCTCTGGCGGGCCTGAGAAATGGCAGCCCGCCCCGCCTCTTTGGCGGGCCCGCGACTAGTGGCAGGGCGGGCGGACCGGCCTGCGGTCCACGAGCATTTTTGCTAGTGTCATTGGTTAAAATGACTTAAGTAGTCCATGTAAGTAATATTATTGATTTAATGGAAAATAAGTTAATAAAATATTTTTTGTTGAATATTTATGATATTGAATTTGATTAAATTAAAAATTGGACCTAAAAATATAAAAAAACCTATATATTCACTTATATATTAATTTTTTAGAAACATATTTTATAATATTTGGCGGGCTTGTCCGCGGCCCGCGCGGGATTACCCGCATAAGCCCGCCCTCTGGCGGGCCTGAGAAATGGCAGCCCGCCCCGCCTCTTTGGCGGGCCCGCGACTAGTGGCAGGGCGGGCGGACCGGCCTGCGGTCCACGAGCATTTTTGCTAGTGTCATTGGTTAAAATGACTTAAGTAATAATTTTTGAATAGTCCATGTAAGTAATATTATTGATTTAATGGAAAATAAGTTAATAAAATATTTTTTGTTGAATCATGTGATTATTTTAAATTATTATTACAAAAGAGTGTTTGGGGGTGTAAATAGTGGTATGTATAGGGGGTGTAAATAGGGCTGTTAAAAATCGACCCGATCCACCAACCGACATGAACCGCATCCGAAAATAACATGTTCAGATTAGCATTTTGACCTGTTTACGTAAATGGGTAAACCCGAACCCAATCCAATTATTAAGTGGGTCAGGTTAGGGTTCAGATTTTTAACTCAAAATCAACCCATTTATCAACACATTTAACCCGAATAATATATATTATTAAAATATTTATTAATATAAATAAATAAAAGGATTAACCCTAATTCTCTATCCACTTCCATGCTCACACATGCTCCCAAGCCACCTGAGTTCTTCGCCGTCAACTACCAAAATGTAGAAATCACTCCTTTGGATAATACTTGATGACCATGAAATAATTTGTTTGGTATTTAATTATTGAGACTTTTGTTAATTGTTTCTTAATAATGATTTATGATGTTTTTAGAAAAAAATTGCATTAGTTCTCCTTTTTTTGTTTCATTTGGATTTATTTTTCTGTCAATTTGTTATTTTCTTTTTTCTTTTTTTAATTTTAAACGGGTTGGCAGTTGGGTTAGCGTTAAAGCAGGTTGGGTTAGGGTTAAATCAGGTTGGGTTTGTGTTTGATTTTTCAACCTGTTTAAGTAAACATGTCATAGGGTTGAAGCTTTCAACCCGCTTATTAAACGGGTTGTACCCGAAGGTGATCCAACCCGACCTGTTTAGCACCCCTATATGTAGGTGTGAATAGTAGGACCCTGTCAAGTTATATATTATCTCGAATAACTGAATTTTCTGTTATTAACTCGCCATCGTTTCTTAAATGAATCGATGTTATTCCCTTTCACGTTATTTAATTATTTAATTTTGTGGTACACTGCCTTGAAAATCCACATATAAATTACGTGGTCGCAATGATTCCGTGCATTGGCGAGTAGCGATGATATATTATATTATATTATATGGTCCCTATAACGAACGAAATCTTTATGAAATTAATACGTGCTCAAACCCTAACAATATGAACGCACACACAGAAACACAACACTTGGCTGAGAATTAAGAGGTCTCATTCTGAAGATCACAACATTATTTGTTTTCTCTCATTACAACCTTCTTTGACTTTGTTTCTTGGTCCTGGATAGTTTTGCTGCTGTAAATATCAATGTGGTCTCATTTGAAAAGATCTCAACATTATTTATGTATTTATGTTCAAATGTGAATATGCCTAGTATTCTGGTAGTTAAGTACGTCGATTTATGGGATTTATTAGTCGGGCACATAGTATGAATGCACATACATTTAACATTTTTCCGTAATAATATTTTATAACTAAATATATGTGTATTGTGTATGAACGTCCCACCTAAAGAATTTCAGTATCATCTAGACACCCGTAATATTTGAAAAAATTTATGTGAAGTAGTTCAAACTTCAAAGTATCGTCAAGGATTTTGTACGTAAGATGCTTTTTAGTAAATCTTGTATGATTTTGTAAACATATTATATTTGATTATTATCGTCTGCTTTTTCTATTGTTATAGTTCGCCTTAGTTATCGCTTGTAGACATGTATTTACCTATTTTTAATTATTTTATTTATTTGAATATTGGAAGGTTAGGGTTCTTCTATGATTCTATCCTACAAAGCCGCGCCTATGAACTAAGACAAGACAAGTTGTTTATTTTTAACTAATTCATGTAGGATAACTACTATAGTCTCTCAGACCATCTCCAACGGATGCGCAAAACGCAAAATAGGATGAAAAAAATTGATCCAATCGAACTGCAAATAGGAACCCAAAATGCGTCTTAGTGTTTCTCTCTCCTATATGAAACGGAAATATGCGTGCGTCTGAAATTTTAATTGCTATCTAAACCCCAATTTCTTCAATTTGGGAGACGGACGACAAAGATGATGAAATAGTTAAAATCATTTGCTTTTTCTAAAGGACATTAGGAGAGAAATAGTCAGAGATGTACTATGCGTATAAAAAAGTACTTCCGACATGTTCATTTGTAGATATTATTAAATATGATTTTTAATTAAAATAAGAATATTAATTGTGTGTGTTACTAACTTCATTTTTTATTTTATTTTATTTTTACGGAACTTAATTGTTATAAAATGAGATTACTATAATTAATTTGTTTATACTTGATATATACTAATATATAGTTTTGGAAATTTGTAAAATATATGGGTAGTATTGAAAAGTTGTAAAAATTTGTAGAAATTTTGCGTTTGAGAATGAGTTTTTCGGGTGGAAAATAATTACTGCATTTTGAGTTTGAGAATGAGTTTGAGTTTGCGAATGGGTTTTTCGGCTAGATGGCCTCAACAAGTCATTTACAGTTGTATATATGATTTATTAATACAAATTGCATGCTCGCAGGATCATAATATTATCATACAAACAGCTCCTAACTTATGATTTATATAATAATTAATAATATGGTATGTGTTATTTTATTTTTTTAATCACGGCATGGAAGATATTTCCCATCAATATCATGGTTGTTGCCGACCATTTCTCTATCAACTTCTATATCATTCATGCATGTCCCAATTTGTTTTTTCGTGTACACACAAATTATATATACATCTATACTCGTTTAAATGGGTGCGGACTACTTAAACAACATTAAATTGGGATGGCAATTAACTCAAAATTACAATTTTACTCTTCAACTTTTTATTGCTACGCTTAAATTAAATGTAATTTAACATTTTAAGTTAATAATAACTATAAATTGTAAATGTAATATTATATATATCAATATTGTGCTAGACAGATCGAACACACATCACGACCATTGGTATTGTGCATGCACTTTGTTTTCAATTTTCAATCTTCAGTTTTTCTCCCATTTTACTTACCGTACTTAAATGAGAATCCAAGTACACAGATTTCAAATTTCATTAATTAGATGTCGATTAACATCTTTTTTAGAAGTTAGAAAATGTTTATCAACTAAAGTACTAAATCTTGAGTTTGATATGGATAAGATTTCAAAACGTGCCCCGTCCGTAATAATGTTCTGGGCTCATTAATTTTACAGCTAATTCGTTGATTTACTAAAGCTAATTATTACTCATCTATAGATTTCATTTACACAGCCTGAGCCTATATATAAGTCAATGCCATATATGGCTTTCCTTGGTTGACTAAGTTGTTTCGTGTGTGGTTGGGAATATTTCATTCTCAATGTTCTTGAATTATTAACATCTGTAAAACATTGCCACGTCATTCCTAATCACGTAGTTGGTGAAGCAAAAAAATGACGAAATTATTTAATTGGTCACTGTTTTCCTTCTGGGCCCAAATTTTATTATATGGGCCTGTTTATGACGATAATTATATGGGCCTAAACCTTCTAAGCCGTTAAAGCCCAATTATCCCAAAAGCAGGTTAACGGCAATTACTTCGCTTCCCTCGCTCGCTGTCTCTCACACACAGACACACACAAAAACACAAAAACACGCACTCAAATCTGAATCACAAAGAACCAACGAAGTGAGCTCGAAGAACAGTGGAGATCGGGCGAGAGAGATAAGGAAAAAGATCAAATGCAATTACGCCACAGCTCCATAGATCGATAGCAGGCCGGCCGACCGACGATGAAGCAATTGCACAAGCAAAGCAGCGGAATCAACCGCACCGCAGCCCGCGACGAAGAGAACAACTACTCACCAAAAACGCTGAAGCACGCCTCGGCTCGTTCGATGCCGCGCCCCCTCGCCTACCTCCTCAAAGATCAGCGCCTGCTCTTCATCTTCATCGGATTCGTCATCGCCTCCACCTTCTTCGTAATCCACCCTTCCCTATCGGATCCACCACCTACGAGCGCCGTCAGCTACGGTCATGCCGTAAAGAATCAGAATTACGACAATTTAGGCGGGAATTGGGCGGGGAGAGTGCCCGTGGGACTTGGGAGGAAGAGGAATAGGGTGGTCGTTACTGGCGGGGCTGGGTTCGTGGGGAGTCATTTGGTGGATAAGTTGATTGCGAGGGGGACGATGTGATTGTAGTGGATAATTTCTTCACTGGGAGGAAGGAGAATGTGGTTCATTTGTTTGGGAATCCGAGGTTTGAATTGATTAGGCATGATGTGGTGGAGCCGATTCTG
Source organism: Craterostigma plantagineum (assembly GCA_027422505.1). Lineage (NCBI taxonomy): Eukaryota > Viridiplantae > Streptophyta > Magnoliopsida > Lamiales > Linderniaceae > Craterostigma > Craterostigma plantagineum. Next base: position 1,492,375 of record JAPQWV010000093.1, read on the forward strand.
CTTGAGGTGGATCAGATCTATCACCTGGCATGCCCAGCTTCGCCTGTCCATTATAAGTATAACCCAGTGAAGACAATTATATCCTTTATTAAATTTTCTGATGCGAAAGCTCACTGTTTGAAACTGATAGAGATTAGTTTCTCACTTGTTCGATTGTGGGTTAGAATTTCAGTAGCTTGGTTTTCACTTATTTATCGTGCTTTTTGTTGATTTCTTCTTGTTATCTTGTCTTTGTGATGAATTATGTTTCACTTTGTTCTGAAATTCGACTGCGATCCTTGACGTGTGGCTTACAAAACGAATGTCATGGGAACCCTTAATATGTTGGGTCTTGCGAAGAGGATTGGGGCGAGATTCTTACTTACTAGCACGAGCGAAGTGTATGGCGATCCTCTTGAGCATCCGCAGAAAGAGACGTATTGGGGACATGTTAATCCTATTGGTGAGAAAAGCTACTTTCTTGTTGGGGCAGATGCAATTTTCATTATGCCCTCTTTTAAAATGATTCAATGTTTTGCAAAATAGGGGTAAGGAGTTGCTATGATGAAGGGAAAAGAACAGCCGAGACCTTAACCATGGATTATCATCGAGGTGCTGATGTTGAGGTAATGTGCTTGCTTGCTACGTTGCACAACTTCAAAGTTGGAAATGGCTTAAATTGTCTACTGTGCTCAGTTATTTTCTGGGCTGGAAATCAACTGTGAACTCTTACTTATTTGTTGACACTATTTTTGACCAGGTACGCATAGCACGTATTTTTAACACATACGGGCCTCGTATGTGTCTCGACGACGGGCGAGTTGTCAGCAACTTCGTTGCTCAGGTATAGGGCATACACACAAGTTGACATCAAGAATATGCATGAATTCGTATAACGACTATTCATCTTAAGAGCATTGCCTTACTGATGCACAGGCCATTCGCAAGCAACCAATGACAGTCTATGGAGATGGGAAACAAACTCGAAGCTTCCAATATGTGTCTGATTTGGTAAATTTACTTTGTTCATATGATACTACACTCAAAATACCTGAGTAAATCTCAATGATATATCCTTACCCGAGTACCAGGTCGATGGATTGGTAGCATTGATGGAAGGTGAACACATTGGCCCATTCAACTTGGGAAATCCTGGAGAATTCACTATGTTGGAGCTTGCTGAGGTTTGTTTGTATCTCAGTTGGCAATTCTTTTGATTTGGGATTATACTCTATAAGAGATAAATTTTGAGCAGTCTTAGATTTTAACTCTAAAGGTTGTGAAAGAAGTTGTTGATCCAAGTGCAACTATTGAGTTCAAGCCCAACACAGCGGACGATCCTCATAAGAGAAAACCCGATATTTCTAAGGCGAAAGAGCTTCTTAACTGGGAACCGAAGATCTCATTGAAAGAGGGCTTGCCGAGGATGGTCAGTGACTTTCGCAATCGCATTCTCAACGAAGATGAAGGGAAAGGAAACTGATGAGATAAGCATTATTATTAGTATATACATACGTGTGAAAGTCTCATGGAATCATTCAAGTGTGCCCATTGTTGTTCCACTTTGCAAAACATTCATTTGTCTCATACACTTGCATACTTTTTCATATCTCATCTTTTTTTTATCATTTACAATTCTGAGAAATTCTGTAATGGGCAATCAGTCTTGGTGGGAAAGAGAAAATTTCTACAAGTCATAGTCAAAACATTATTACGATCAATCTCCTATAAGACATAGTCATATAACCATTTCCTTTTTTTTTTTTGGTCTTTTTCTCGAAAGTAAAAAAAGATGAGAAAGAAAGCGAAATCTTATTGAAATAATACATGAATACAGTTCACACATTTTTCTTCCAAGACCAATGTGAGCAATCTCACCTTTTGGGTTTGGCATCAATTAGTTCCATACCTTCTGTTTTATTACTACGCAAGCAAAACTATACACAAGACAAACAAAAAAACCTTAAATCACAAAAGCAATCTGATATACATCACCAGAAAACTGCAGAGAAAACTAAAACAAGAGACGCATAAGCTGTTCCAGACCAAAACCACACTTCGATCTATCCCAGATTTTAAAAAAGAAAAACAAGAAAAAATAGAAGAACAAACTAACTCAAAAGAAATTCAGCAACCATTTTAGCAATCAGCATTTCCTCAATCTCACTACCAATCCCATCAACCTCGCATTTATATTCGAACAGCCGCAAACTCTCATCGTTCATCGAATACTCCGTCGCCTCGCCGTCCCCAAACCCTTGCCTGACCACCCTTCCGAACGCCTTCAAAACCACATCTCCATGCGGGCCCTCCCGACCCGCCCACGCCGACCGGGGCGCGACCCACGGGTACGGGTCGAAGCCCCGCTTCAGCGCCTGGGACAGAGATGCGTTCGCTCTTTCGAAGATGGATCTCCTGTGACTATCTTTCGACCCATTTTCACCTTCCTCGAACTTTTTTTCGAGCACGTAGAACATCGTGGGGTCCAGCGGGGAGCCCAAGCCGTGCGACATCAGCACGAACAGATCCACGCTGGCGCTTTGGAGGCCCGAGTTTGTCAGAACGTCGATGGCGTAAGAAAGTTCCCAGCTTTGGTTTTCTGGCGGGCTCACTTCTATGGAACGAATGGAGCATAGCTGCGGGGCGACGAGGTCGGGCGATGATGGGGGCGAAAGGGTCTTTTCTTCGGATTCCATCTTCAGTAGCTGAAGCTGTGCTCTTAATTCTACCAAAAAAGAGTAAGAAATAAAAAAAAGAGGAGCAAATCTTTAGTTATCTATACTTCAACAAGTCCAAGCACTACAATGCAATAAAAAGAAGGGAAAAAGATTCGATCTTTAGTTCTATCTTTAGAAGAAATGAAATGACCAAAATTTGCATACCTTGAAGTTCAGCACCGACTGTCTGAAAACAACCAGAGTCAGTCTTCTTCTGCGTGTCCGAAGAATCTAACTCAGTTTCAAAGGAGCGATGCTCGGGCATTCCCTCGTTGAGTTCCTGAAACACGGCAAACAAATTATTACAACGACTTGGTGCGAGTAAGAAATATGCATGTCGACTTTCATGGCGCCTAATCGGTTATAAATCGATATTGCGACGTTTTTCCACGTGTCGCTTCGCACATTTCAACTCATCGTAATGGACAATTTGTGCGCAATTCGGGCCGTCCCATTGTTTATGAGAGAAAGCAGTAGATCAAAGTCGGCAAACAATAACAAGATTCGTGCAAGCCTGTGATGCACTAGAAGGCTTGGGAAGGAAATGTAAGAATTAGTGAGTCGACATCGAATCCGTTCATTTAAACGTCGTTGTCTTAGCGACGCATATTTTACGGAGTCATTCGAAGATTTGTTTCTATTTTATGACTTGTTGGAGAGGATCAACGGTTAAAAGTTCGTTTTAACCGTCGGAAAACAACTCTTGCAATGAGTCGACAATCATTGAAGTCCGATTGGTTCCATCTTGCTATGACGCGCATACGGAACGAAAATCTTCACGTTGAAAGCAATGGCATTTAGAGATTTTTCGTTAATGAAAATCAAAGTGACGTTAGATGCAAAGGAGGAGCGCGGTAACTTTTGAAGGTCGCGACTAGAAGGGATGGTTCGAATTCTCGCGAATTCGCAAAAAATTAAGATCACTTTCATCTCTCATCTTCTTCGGAAATAGATATGTTTTAGGGGATTTGAAGGCTCAAGGAACACATATAGCTCCGAAACTTTGTTGTTGAGGAATCGGGAAAACGTAGTATTTCGCAAGCGGCATGCCCGGGGAATTTGATTGGGAAGGACTTGAGCAAGTACATAAAAAAATCTATGGATCGACAACCTCCGGACAAAAACCTACACATACGCATATTGTGCATATGCTTGTCCGGCATCACATGCCAATGTCGCCTAGTCGAGATTATCAAGCATTACTAGAAAAGAGGTCGTTCCATGGTTCTCTTGAGACTCTTAACGAACGTACAAAATGCGACGAGATATCGGATGAGTTCTCATGTTTTCGCTTTTTCGTGAAAAATTAGGTAATGGCACTCCTTTTTCTTTTTTTTTGTTGGCGAAGAGCAAGCCATATATCCCACTTAAATATAGTTTGCGGGAGAAAAGATCCCAACGTTCGAAGCAAATTCGAAATCGGTAGTCCGTACGTTTGCAAGCTGCACGATGAGAGGGAGGAATAACTTTAGCAAGTTACCTTAAAAAACCTCCGAATGTCGGCAAACTCTCCGAACAAGAAATTGTATCGACACATTTTGTGCAGATGTATGTTCATCATATGTGCCAATCCGCCGCCCAGTCGAGATCTTCGAGCGCTTTGTATTTCTCTTGAAACTCTCGAAAGAAACACGAAGAATATGCATTCGAAAGACAATGCAAACCGAGTTGGCGGGGATTTGGACTTGACCGCGGCAGAAGCCTCGGAGCCGAAGCTTTATGTTTATCTATTGTATAGTTATTACTTCAACGGACTCTTTGTTCTCGCGATGAATGCTCGAACGCGCTCCAAATATTCCTCTTGTTCTTTTGGGGGGAAGTCTGAAAACTTCACCCCCCATAATTTCGCGTAACTCACATCGATCTTTTTTATCAAGCTAAGCGACCTCATGGGCTGGCCGAGACACGATTTTCCCAATAGGACTACATAAAGCGACGTAGGAACTCACGCAATATTGCTACGTATTTGGCCTGCGTAGGTAGTAGTCCTCGAAAGACCGAAGAAGAAGGAATCTTTCCAAGGATTGCATGGATGAATAAAGAGAAATGTTGGACAAGAGGTGGCCATGAAATGATTAAGGTTGTGTTGTGTACTGAACTGATTCTTCTCTAAAATAGTAAATTTCTTGGGGGAGATTTTACAGATGAATGGGAAACATATATAGGACTTCCAACCTCAATGCTGCAGATAAGAGTGTAGGTATGCTCTTCAGGACAACAAAGAACAAGTTCGAAAGAATTTCCGACAAAAAAGACCAAGTTCCAAACAAGACACCACGGAGAAGAGACGCGCAGACTCGAAAAACGCAGGGGGAATGGCATAAAATGAAGCCAAAAGCCGAAAACACGAAAAATAAGGAACGCGTGCGCATCTCAAATCGCTATCTCGCCTTTCACGCGCATATAAAAGTCGCCCCTTTTCAAGGAAATCGAAGTTCTAACCTGTAGTAAGCCGCCGCAGCCGCCCTTCCCAGGGGATCCCACAGAAGAAGACGATGCCCAATTCGCCTCCACCGTATGAATCCCGAGATTCTTATCAACAGTAGTAGTAGTAGTAGCAGCAATACTAGTAGGCTTCTTGACCATCCTCCTATACATGGAATCTTGAGGGGAAACCTTCACCTTCTTCCCCGACTTTCCAACCGAAATTCCCGTCTTCGAGCGGGGCACACCAAGGCGAAGCGCAGACGCCTCCTCAGATCTCGTCCTCTCTCCTCGGGAAGAAGCAGAAGAAGACAACATTAATTCTCCCAACGTCGGGCGATTCGAGGAACGACGCACTAATTCCAAATCCCGATACTTTCCCGTCGTCCTCCACCTCTCCGCTACGAGCTTACTACTACCGTTCCCCATCGACCCCACACTGGTCGGCCTATCGCTAGATGTTCGCCGTCGTCCTCCGCCGCACCCTATCCGATCGTCGATATACCTAATCGGAAACTTCGAGGTATCCATTTCCTTGAAATCATCGGCGCGCGGAGAAACACATCCGTTTCTCGGCCCGTCGTTCCTCCTCATCGACGGCGTTTCGTAATTACCAAAGAAGGGAGCATAGGCCTCGTCGTGAGTCGGCGGCGTAGGCCTTAGGACGACTATACTAGGATGAGGGACGATCCCGTCGGCCCGAGCCCGCCTTTGGGGGTAATAAGGGTCGAGCAGAAGCCCGTCTTCTCTCTCCTCTACAGCGGTGGGTCCCGCCAGTCTGTTAAGGGCGGGTTTTCTGCCGCAGCGCTCGCTAGGGCGGAACGAGCCGTCGTCCGAGGTTTCGTTGGTCCTTTGGTTAGCTAGCATGAGCTCGTGCTTGGTGGGCATGGAGCTCGGGCTCCACCTCGAGGATCGCCTGTGGGGGACGAAAACGGGCTTGGGCTCAGGCTCGACGGGGCGGTTTGTGCGGGCCGGCCCATGGCGGTGCAACGGCTCGATGTTGGTCGAGCTTTTGAGGCCGAGCAGTCGGGAAATGGCGCTCTGAGGCCTTTGTCTTGGCTCGACCGTACGCTGCTGCTGCACAGATCGAGCGAAGCAGTTTTCAGGCAAATAAGTCATCTCAGAAATATTTTGTAAAAATATTAGAATCGTGGATCCTTACTAAAACAATTGATGATAGGAGGAGAAAACCTCTAATATATAGAGTGGTTTGAAGAGCTTGAATTATTCCACTTTGGATAAATTCCAACTTAGAATCTATGCAAAAGAGGCATAAAAATAATAATAGAGGAGCGAATTGACCTTATCGTCGTCGGTGTAAGAAGTCAAAGCAGCGCCGGAATATTTCGGGACGGATTTGTATTTCAGAATCTGTGGGATTCCTGGGAGATAAAAAAGTTGGAATAGGTTAAAAATTTATGAGCTTTTTTCTGTTGTTAGAAGCTTCTTCTACATAGACCGTTTCATGCAGAAGGAGATCATAAAAACGACGACGTATTACGTACCTCCAATGCTTGGAACACACCTGGGCTTCCTTTCTCGTGATCTCTCCATCGTCTTCTTCGCTTGGAAATTTACTTCAACATGCAAAATGTGTAACAAGTTAAAATCTGTTCTTTTTATTTTCTCTGATTTTAGGAGACGGCAGAAGGCTATTAAAGAACGAAAAAGAATCGAAATTACGAAACTATATGGAACCATCTTCTCTCCATTCTAACACAGACTGATCTGAAAGTAGCCGTTAGTTATAAGCATATGCATAAGAACCCCATACGATCGAAACAAAGTCAGTCTACTAAACACATTCACAAAGAAATACAGATAACGTACGCAAACTATCTTCAGGCACGGTTGAAAGAGTAGACGAAGCTGTTCTGTGCGTAAGTGTGTGTATTTTTCTTTTTTCAATTTATATACTCTCCAGGTGATGGGTTGCTAAAATACGTGGCAATTGGGGGTATAATAGAGAAATCCACCTACTACTGACACGTGGCGGGAGGTGTGGAGCGCCACGTAAGAATTTCCTTTTTCTGGGATTTAAAAATAACACGAGAACCTTTTTTCTTTTAATTATTTTTACATTATATATACTGTGTGTGTGTGTGTGTGCTGCTGAAGGCGAAACAAAACTCGTGGAGAAGTGATTAAGGACAAAATATTAAAGCAGGAAAAACCTGGGAGGGAAAAATACAAGGAATAGATAGAAATTCTGAGAAGGTTGCTACCAGATTTTGTTTTCAAGGAGATATCGATATAATTAATAAATGCTGAAGTTATAAATAAATATAGATTGTCAAAATACAGGAATTTTTTACTTTAAATGGGGCATTATTAATGACTTCAGACTGATATAGTATAAGTACTTAACTTTGTTATCATTACATCATCAGCATATTAGATAGAGACATCTGAAATGGAAAAAACAAAAGTTGGAAATAAACAATAATAACTATCATAAAAAGTAATAAATAATGATTGTCGTAATAGAAAGCAGAGGAAATTGAGGGACGTCGAACGAAGATGAACGAGGATGTTGCTGCGATTGCATGGATATTAGTTCTGTGCTATTTTTCAACTGACAGTCAGCGTTTTCTTATATATATATATATATATTTTAATATGTTCGTAAAGGTATGAACGATAATCGTGACCGTTGGAATCTAGTGGTCAACAGGTCAACGAAGCATAAATGGGCTGGCCAAACAAATATTGGACCGGCCCAATTCAACTACACTCGGCTCAATTTAAGCCCAAACAAATTATATCCCCCGAAAATTTAGAACAAACAAACAACTAAAATAAGATAAAATAAAATACTGATACAGACGTTCCTTCGGTTTATCTTTATCATAACTACGTTACTTAAGATTTTATTTATTAATTCACGTAGGTCCTACTAATTAAGACCTAGTAATTACAGTCGTGGAATAAGAACTATAATATTAACTTTGTTCTTCTTTACTTTATTGCTGATCTCGCTCGTTCATCTCTTTTCTTGGCGTAGGCTTCGAAGAAGTCTTTGTTCTCTTTCTCCAGCTCTCTCCACACTGTTCCGTAATAACGATTTACATGTGTGTAAATAACAGATTAGATACCATAAGCAAACCCTAAAATTTATACGATGTGAAAATAATGTTTATTTTTATATATACATAAATGTGCATATATTACTTTACCAGTAGAAGTAATGGCAGGATTTATAGCTGCATGTTGGGAGAGAGCTTGCATGCATTCATCTTTGCTCATGTTGAACAGTATGCACTCTTCTATTAGGCGGTGCACCTAATAACCATAAGTGACACAAGGAAATCTATTTATCAGAGTAAATTTCTAATGAGATGGAAAAAAAGATGAGATTTTTAATAAATTAATTACCAGATGGATATATTGGCCAGAAGCATCCGATCCCATAATTATAATATAAAATGGTATAGAGGATGAGAAAGAAGAGAAACTACCAAGCTGTGAAGAGCTAGCTAGAGAGAACTCTTGAAATAAGAACTCGGACAGGAAAATGAGAGGGACGAAGGTGTTCTTTATTAATAAGTATTATAAACAAAAGTGGGGTTTTCTTCCAGCTCACGAAAGCAAAAGTTGGGCTGCTGTCATAATTAACTCAGGAAAAAAAAAGAATAGGATTAGTAATATAATATATATCATAACCCTACGTGGTTAGGTTTTTTAGGGTTAGGTGGTGGTGGTGTGTGGAAAGAAAAAGAACATCATAACCATTTTCCGAGATTAATTAAATTCAATTAGCCTATGTACGTATATAAGTGTTTTCTGAACAAATGAATGAATATGTAAGTATAATGTTTAGTATTTGATCTTAGCGGTCTCATCTCACGTGGGAGACGATTCTTGATTGGTGCGAATATGTTTGTTTTTTAAATTGCCACTTATTCACATGGCACTACTGTTCGGTCTGGTCTGTAGTAGAAAGACAAAGGCATGAGAGATTGAGTTGAGCCCATAAAGAGGAGGCTGCAATTGCATAAGAAGATATTACACTTTATTTAGTATCATTTTTATGGAGATATTTAATAAGCTACTAGTGTGCGGATTGTGATGGATTAGAGCCTCTCCAATGAGTATTTTATTTTTATTTTTAAAAACATAAAAATAGAGTTTGTTTTTACTCCAACGGGACTCTATATATAACATAAATATTGAGTTGATGAGCAGAGATACTCTAGATCTAGAGTACACACAATATGTCAACATAAAAATAGAGTTGCAGTTTCTATTTATTTATATTTTAACTACTAACTTTTTTTATAATATTTAAAAATATTCGATATATTTATAATAATAGAAGTAAAAATAATACTAATTTTCGTTTATTTTATTGATATTTTTTATTTAATAAAGTCATTAAATAATATGTCGATTTTATAATTTATTTAAATTTTAATATTAAAAATTATAATATATCGAGATTTTAATCATTATTATGAAATTTTAATAAGTTAATAAATATGAATTTGATTTTTTGTCTAAAAAATAGAGTTTGTGGGTTGGAGTAAAAAATTAGTGTAGAAAATAAATTTTATGGGTTGGAGTGCAGGCAGTGTAGCAATTGCATTATTCCGTATAATTTGACCGTATTTTTATGTAATGGTTGGAGATGCTGATGCTGTCTAAAATTCGAGTAGAAAAATTTAATTGGGCCGTTTGGTATTGGACTTGGAGTTGGACTTGGGCTTGGGCCAGAGCCCAGAAAGCCGCCTCGTGACGTCCGCGTGTCCCTTCGACCGTTATTTTCCCACAATCAAAATAGGAAAATAAAAGAAATGCCACGTCAGAGTTTCTTTATATAAGTATGTCCCTTCATTTCATCGGCGCTCTAATTAATTGTGACGGCAGAGCAGTGTACGAAACAGAGCGGGAAAACACGTAAGGTGAGTGAGTAATCAAGCTCAATGATAATGAAATCTTTCCTTTTACTCCACCTCCTCTTTGTTTTTTTCGTCTTTTTTCCGCTGCCTCTTCTGCGTCTATTTTTTGTGCTGTTGAGTGTTCTGAATCGTTTCAGGTACGGTTTCCTAAGCTTTTCTCTGTTGTTTATCGACCGAGACGCCGATGAGATTTGGAGTTGTTATCTAGGATTTTAGATGCATCTATTTGATTTGTGCGTGGTGTGATTGTTTTTCTAGCTCTAGCGTTGTATTATCATTGGAGGAAATGTGGATAGGTCGATGTCATGTGGCTAAGCTTCGGCGTTGGTGTGTATCGTTTCTTTTCGCAGTTTTATGGAAATAGTAGTCCGATATCTATTTTCTTTGTGAATCTACATCTGTACGCGATCTACTTGTGCTACCTTCTATATGCTTGCGATTTAGTTTTTGAAATTGATAATGCCTGTTGTTAGGACTTGGATGCTATGATGCTACATTGTCAACTAATGAAATTTCATGTACATATTAAGTCTCCAAGGACTATCTGTTAGTTACTTTTTAGCAAGCTTTAATGACTCAATGTGGTGGATACTTCGCGTGTAATCTACTGTGGCTTGAAGTGTACGTATTTAATGTTCACTCGGTGCGGTGGCTCAAATCTACGTAATTTTTTGTGTCATGACTTATGTGTCCTTGTTAAGTAAGCGTAGAGGTTAAGTGTTGCCTTCTTTAAAAGGGTAACTAACGGAAGATAAGATGGATCATCTCGATTCGATTCAGACAAATGTAAAAATTTTTAAATTTCTCTCTTTCTTTCAGGAACAAATGTGGCGTTCGCTTTTGTTCTAGTCGCCTTACATCAATGCAGTGGTTCTCTGGTTAGGAGTCATCCATAGATTAATAACCTTTGGAATCATCTTAGTTGTGCTGTGCTCGGTTGGTTAACTTACATATGCATATAGTAAGTATCTGATCACTAGATAAACTTAGGATGCATCATTCTCAACCTATTGTTGATACGCCATTTCCATCCCTACACGCTAACTTTCACCACTTTCACCCCTTAGCGCACGGATGATCACTTCAATGACAAGGACTTCTGTCGCTGGTCATCCATGGCATGATGTTGAGATAGGTATGCGTACGTTCTAACATACGTTTCTAATTTCTATCATAGTTACCGGCTAGCATTTCAGTGACCTTCTCTTGCAATGCAGGACCAGGTGCTCCAAAGTTCTTCAACTGTGTAAGGATATTGGAAAAGCATTACTGTGTTTCCTTGTTAGAGCTATAAACAATGGCTAATAATTCAGATAAACCCTGCAGGTGATTGAGATAAGTAAGGGAAGCAAAGTGAAGTATGAAGTCGACAAGGATACTGGTTTGATTAAGGTAAATAGGATTTCTAAAATCGTTCGAGTTTCGTGGAATTATATCGATCTTATGTATAGGCGAAATACATTATTCAGGTGGATCGTGTTCTATATTCGTCAGTTGTTTACCCCCACAACTATGGTTTCATCCCTCGTACTCTTTGTCAAGACGAAGACCCCATGGATGTCTTAGTCATCATGCAGGTATAGATATTAAGTTTTTTAGAATGATGTTCTTGGGTGCAGTCATTAACATTATTATTTCAAAGATTATTCGTTTATACGTGTTTTTTTATTTTCTTTTTAATAGGAACCAGTGATTCCTGGCTGCTTTCTGAGGGCTAAAGCAATAGGTCTCATGCCCATGATTGATCAGGTTAAAACATATACGTTACATACATAATATCACTTGCTTAAACTTCCCAGTTTAATTATTACATGGTTTTAGAGATTTTATTTTATTATTTCTTGGTGGGGCGTAAATAGGGTGAGGAAGATGACAAGATAATAGCAGTCTGCGCCGATGATCCAGAATACCGACATTACAATAACATCAACGAGCTTCCACCCCATCGCAAGGCTGAAATTCGAAGCTTTTTCCAAGATTGTATCCTTTTTTCTTTTTATTTTGTTTACTTTACTAAATAACGTGCATTCATCTGAATTTAACTTGTTAAATCTTAACAAGCATCAAACACAGACAAGAAGAATGAGAAAAAAGAGGTTGCCGTGGATGAGTTCCTTCCACCTGAGGATGCTTTTGCAGCAATCGAGCGTTCCATGTATGTATGCAAAACACCCCTTATTCCTTCGTCATTCTTATTACAACATTTGTCGTGTAATAGAGAGATACTTAGATATTAAATTATATACAGGAACATCTACGCTAGCTGCGTGGTGGAGAGTCTTCGGCGCTAAAACACAGATTGTGCACAATGGAAGTGACTTGATACATGTTCGAAGTACCTTGATATCATATGTTTAGAATTTAGATGTCTATGCTGAAAAAAAACCTCGTTTCAAACTCAATGTTAGGACGACATCTGCCATTAAAAATTAAGAGAAGTACAAAGGACGAAAGTAAAATTTAAGCACCAGGGGCAGCATCTTTCATCAAGACTTTACTCCTGATGACGTGTCCGGCGGCGTCGGCCAGCCTCGTCCTGGCGTAGCCAACCCTGTCCGAATGTTGGATAAGCTCAAATGGGTTCAAGGAAGAAATAAAATAAATCAACACATGCATGCTAGACAAGCCACCAAGATTGAACAAGTTAGGCACAAGGATTGATTAGCCACAGAGGTTGAAAAAGAAAGAAGCAAACTTGGACAAGCAGCCGAAAAATATTGATACACATGTTTTGCATTAGATTATGTAGTAAGAAAAGTCATAGTTAGCCTCCTTTATATGTGTGGAATATATCTATAAATATATGTACGTGATGAATGAGAAAAATAAGAGAAATAGAAACAAAAGAATGAGTTGGCCAAAACAATATTCTCTTCATAGCTCTTCTTAGTACGTGCTTAGCTAAAAGAGAGCAAGCAAAATATATTCAAGTTGTTTTATACTCACCACCACCTCGAGTCGTCTAATCGCCTCAACCATATAAATAAAACAACAAAATGGTATCAGAGCCGATGGTGTCAATGGAGCCGTCAGAGTCAATGGTGATGCTGAAATTATCAGGTGTTGGAATGCCACTCCCGCCAAAACTCACCGAAAGTAATTACGTACGGTGGAGCGCCGAAACGAAAGCTTTGCTGAAATCACAAGGCTTATGGGAAATAGTCGAAGATGGATATTCACCCGATACGACGGGGTATAAAAGGTCGGAATGGAAGACTTTGAGAGCCGCTGCCATAGAAAATGGTCTCGCGCTCCTCGTCATCCACGAAGCGGTAGAATTTACCGGTTACAGAGAGATAAGCCGTGCGAGAAACGCCAAAGAAGCCTGGAACTGTTGGAGAAAGCGTATAAAGACGCTGATAGCACCAACCAAGTTCAGCCACAAAAACAAGGCGAACTTGAGACGACGAAGGAGGACGAGAACATTGATGGTGAATCCGTACGAGAAGAGGTAGCTCGTGACGTGGAGACCGAGCGTGATAAGGATCACGCTGAACCGGTGGTAGAAAAGAAAAGTGATGCACTATCACTAATCGAGACGGAAAAAGAAGAAGGCGAATCATCAAAGATGAAATCCGATGGCGATGAAGAGGAGGAAATATATCCAAAGGCCGAGGAGCCAACTCACGGTGAAGGCGGAGCTCAAAGAAAGACGCAGGTGAAGAAAAGGAAGAAAAATCTCGAAAGGCCGAAGAGGGCGTGAAAGAAGAGAAAACGACTGAAGCAGTCATTGAAGTGATAAAAGAAAATATCACTCGTGAAGTATCCACCACCACTCTACCAACGGAACCTCGCTACGGGGAGGAGTCCTCAAAGCTCGAGAAAGAGGAGGCAGTTGAAGAGATGCCGCCACGACAACCACCCAAGAAAGTCGAGAAGATCGACGCGAAGACATCGGAAAATGCCCATGAGATGAAGAACAAGGTCGACGACGCCATGCACATGTCGTCCGACGAAGCTGAAGATAATACCAATGGGGCGAACGTCAAAGCTATGGAGACATGCGAGACGGTGTCAAAGAAAGGCGATTATGGCGACGAAAAGACGAGAAAGAAGCCAATTTCCCAGCAGGCTGAAGAAGCCGTACGAGGAGAGACGCATGAGCGCGACGAGATGGTCGCGCATGAAGCCACGACGGAGGCCCTGCGACATGTTGATCGCAAAGTCGCTAAACAAATGACTGGAGAACCTATCAAGGTCAGTCCTACCAAAAAAGACCATGCTCACGAAGAAAAAGTACATGAGAAAGACAAAGAAGTGAAGGAGTGGATCAAGGCGAGAGACAGCCTTGAGGCTTACATGAACAATTTGAAAACCCCAAGCAACGATAAGTACAAGCTCGCCGATACGTTCGTGAACAACGAGACACAGCCGTACATGGTCGCCACCACGGAGGAGATTAATGAGAAAGAGTATGAAGGATTTGACGCGCCAGATCCTAGCGACAAGCCGACGAGCCAGACCGGCTACATCCCGAAGATGGAGGAAGAACATGCCTATATTTATTACAACACCGATGAGAGCGGAAATGCCATAGAGAAATCTTTATTCTTCGAATGCCCGATGGAGAAATGCTATGAGGTTTTGCATGCGGTTGATGCGATCAAGCAGTTGAAGGAATACAACGACGAGAAGTTGATTTTCGCCACTAAAGAAGGGCAGAAGCTAGACGACAATATTGAAGAAGAAAAGATGGTCGTCTACGATAAGGTCGCCGACTCACCAAGCTTTCTGGTAGCTGGCGAGTACGATTGGACAACAAATATGGAGATAATAACGAAGGCAATTAAAGATGCCAAGTGGCGAGCCGCGACGTACGACAGACGAAAGCGGGTCAAATTTAAAGAGCGATGAAAGACCCAAACTTTGAGCTTAAGGGGGGAATTTGTTGGATAAGCTCAAATGGGTTGAAGGAAGAAATAAACTAAATCAACACATGCATGCTAGACAAGCCACCAAGATTGAACAAGTTAGGCACAAGGATTGATTAGCCACAAAGGTTGAAAAAGAAAGAAGCAAACTTGGACAAGCAGCCGAAAAATATTGATACACATGTTTTGCATTAGATTATGTAGTAAGAAAAGTCATAGTTAGCCTCCTTTATATGTGTGGAATATATCTATAAATATATGTATGTGATGAATGAGAAAAATAAGAGAAATAGAAACAAAAGAATGAGTTAGTCTTGATCCGTCCTTGCTCCGGGGTGGCCTCACGTTGCCGCGTGCGCCACCAAAGCTTAGCGTCATCCGTCAAGAGACGGCCGGCCACAACGACTTTCTCCGCTTCGCTGGTATGTTTGGCCGTGAAATGTTCTTCTAGGTCGTCGAGGAAGTTTTCGAGAACCTTAAAGTCGCGAACGCCGTTAAAAGTCTCGGGGCCGGGCATGGTCTCGGGGACGGTCAGGACCAGTGTTGCCGCGGGTGAGGGGCTCGCTCCGCCAAGTTGAGCCACGTCGCGCCGAAGGATCCTCAATTACGCGTCAAGGTCGACACGATGTGCAATGCTGGCCTCGACCTCCTCGTCGAGCCGGCGAGTAAGCTCCTCGAGCTTCTTGGCGATTAGGGTGGTGGTGCCCGTTGTTGCGGCCTTCAAGTCGGCGAACATGTCGGGCAACCTTTCCGCGAACTCGAACCCCCTCCGAGAGTTCTCGCGCATGTCGAAGAGTTGTCGTCCTAGGTCGGATGGTATTAGCTCTCGGACGGCATGCATCTCTTGCTCCAAGTTGAGCATCTTTCTCTCGATCTCGTCAATCCTAGATCGTAGCGTCGAGTGCGTCTGACTGGCCTCATCTCGGCTTGTCGACGCGATATCCATCTCGAATGGTTGTGAGAAGATTGGTGTTGGGAAGATAGAATCGAGGCTCTGATACCACTTAATGTTACGACCCCTAGTAACTTAGAAATTTTTTTCCATGCTACGGACCTAAACACGACTCAACGTAACTACGAGGTACGCCGATCAGCCTAACCCCTCGATCGTTTCCTATCCTTCCCTCAACTCACACGTTATTTTGGCGGAATGTAGAGACGACATGGTTCGTATTTACTTCGGGTTAACACCAACGACACTCCAAACAAAGGAACGAACATACGAGCTTTACGGGGCACACTCCCCAACCCTATTTCATTAAATGAACTTGCGGGATTACAACTCGACGTCTTGACTCGAACATTACAACGACATAACCTCATACTACTACGATTTTCCTCACTACTATTCGAACACACATGGACAACACTACATTGAAATCTCAACTACATGCCCTATTCTTTCCACTCTTGAATGCGTTCAAAGTCTTCAACTTCTTAGGTATTTATAGGTGCAAAATCATCATTACTCCCAAGCTAGGTGTCGCCATGCATGGAATTCCCAAGCCACCTACCACTTTGGCCAAGTAGATGTGGCGTCTTGCATGGGTTTGAAATGCCACCTATCTTTAATTTGTAATGATTATTTTTGAGATCCAATTAATTTCCATGCTTAGTGTAGTGGATAACATGTCAACCTTAGAAGATGTTGTCACCATCTCAAATTTCCACTAAGAATAGTTTAATCCAAGAAAATCAATGTTAGTAGCATGTTCGGGCCTGATTTGGGTGTTTCGGGCCTGGGCCCGGTCGGCCGGCCGGCGAGAAGTCTTCAGCGCCCCATCGAGCGCGCAGCATGACTGGGCATGCGTGCGGCCTGGGCGCGCTGTTGGGCGCTGGCGCGCGCTGACGGGCGCGCGTGTCGCCGCGCGCTGTCGAGCGCTGCCGGGCATTGGTGCGCGCTGGGCCGCGCGCTGTTGGCCCGCGTGCTGCTGGGGCTATCTGGCGTTGGCGCGCTGAGGTGCGTGCGCGTTGTCTGCCTGCCTCGGCGCGCGCTAGCTTCCCCGCGCGCGGGTTGCGTGTGGCCCTTGCGGCTTGCAGCCTGGCCGGCACCTCGCCATGTTGCGCGTCTTCTTCTAGGCGATTATGTACGGTACCAAGACTTTGTCGAGTTGTCTACGACATAGTCTATTCTCAAAACAGACTAGCTCGGGCGGCGATCCAATTTCGTCGCTCAATATATGGTGACTCCGAGCCTTCATCACCTCCCGTCCCTTCTCGACGGGCCGTTGACCTAGTCAACGGTCAGTCTTGGTCAACCTCGTGACAATTCTCCCCGACTTGAATCGGCGAGGCCCCCGTCGACGACCTTGGGGTTTGTGTCTTCAAATACACCTGAATCTTGTCCTTGAATTGCCATAGGTCCTCTTCCTTCTCCCAAGAGTTTCTTATGATTGGCTCGCCCTTCCATCTGATAAGATAATCAAATGGGGTATTCGGAATGTCCGATCTCTTCCGATGTGCGATGACCCTTTCTATCTCGCAGTCGAATGTCTTTCTAGGAGCCGTGGGTATGCTCAGTTCATGCCTTCTCTTGGGGTCTACGTCCTCGTAGTACTTCTCGAGAAAGCTCACATGAAAGACTGAGTGAACGCGATATTTTGGAGGCAACTTGATACGATAGGCCACCTTGCCTACTCGTCTAAGTACCTCAAAAGGTCCATTGTACTTGGGCATCAAGCTCTTTGCGGGGGCGTTGGCCTTCCAGCTTGCACGAAGTTGGGGCGTCATCTTGACCCAAACTTTCTCGCCTACCGCGAACTCCAAAGGCTTATGTCCTTGGTCATAATACTTCTTCATTCGGCGACTAGCCTTCTCCAAGCTGTCTTTGGTCTCGTCCCACATGATCTGTCTTCCTCTAGCGAATCGGTATGCGGCTGGGCTATTCCCTCCAATCTCACGAATCGTTACGGCTTGAGGTGTCGACGGTTGAAATCCATACACCAACTCGAACGGGCTCTTCTCCGTTGCCGATGATTTGTAAAGATTGTAGCAGAACTGGGCGGCATCCAGCAAAATGGGCCAATTCCTCTAACTCACCGTCACGTAGTGGCGGAGATACTCTTCAAGTAGTTAATTGGCTCGTTCGGACTGCCCGTCAGTCTGGGGATGATATGCCGAAGAAAATCGCAGCTTGGTGCCAAGCATGCGAAATAAGACCATCCAGAATCGCCCCGTAAAACGGGTATCACGGTCGCTAATAATCTCTCCAGGCATACCGTAATGCTTTACCACATTTCGGAAGAAAAGCTCGGCGGCGACATCCGCCTTGCATTCCACGGGAGCGGCCATAAAGATAGACATATTTGAAAAGCGATCTACCACTACAAAAATAGAAGCATTACCTTCTACTCGTGGTAATCCGACAATGAAGTCCATCGTGATTGACCTCCATGGTATCGAGGGTACAGGTAAGGGCTGGAGTAGACCGGATGGCTTGGTATGCTCGGTCTTGTCTCGTTGGCAGATAAGACAAGTTCGAACGAAGGCTTCGACATCCTGGTACGCTCGGTCTTGTCTCGTTGGCAGATAAGACAAGTTCGAACGAAGGCTTCGACATCCTGCTCCATCTTTGGCCAGTAAAACTTTCGAGATAGCAAGGCCATCATGCGTCCTACGCCTGGGTGTCCAGCCCACTACGGCTCGTGGTGCTCGACGAGCAACTCGCGCCGAAGTTTTCCTGTCGGAACATAATATCGGCCACCATGGGTTACGAGGAGTCCGTCCTCGAGCCAATAGCGTTTGATTAGTCCCGCCTCGACATCTTCCTTGACCTTCCTGTAGACATGATCATTCTCACATTCGCGCCTTATTCGGGCCGCGAAGCTACTAGTAGGTGTGCTTGATGCTGCTAAGACGTTTAGAGAAGGTATTCGACTTAGTGCATCCGCTATGTCATTTTGTCGTCCTGGACGATGTATCCACTCGAAGTCAAACTCGCCTAGAAACTCTTGCCACCTGGCTTGTTTGGGCGTGAGCTTTCTTTGCGTTTTGAAGTACGTGTTGGCTACATTGTCTGTCACGATTAGAATTTGGAACCAAGAAGATAATGACGCCATACCTCGAGACAGTGAATGACGACAGTCATCTGACGCTCGTGCGTCGTATAGCGCGTTTCTCCGTCTTCAGCTTCCGACTCACGTAAGCAATCGGATGCTTATTCTGAACGAGAACGCCACCTATAGCCTTCCCAGAAGCATCGGTGTGGACCTCAAAGGGTTGGCCGAACTCTGGAAGTTTTAGTACGGGTTCGCTTGCCAAGCCGTTTTGAGTCCTTGAAATAATTCTTCGATCTTCGGGGTCCAAATCCACGGGGTGTCCTTTTTCAAAATGTCCGTGAGCGGTGCAGCTATCTTTGAATAACTCGTTATAAACGCCTATAATAGTTTGCCAATCAAAGGAAAGAACGTAGTTCGGTTATGTTGTTCGGTTGTGGCCATTCTACCACGGCTCGAACTTTTGAGGGGTCCATGCGTATCTCGCCATCTCCTATGATATGGCCGAGGAAAGTGATCTTCGTCATCCCAAATTCGCACTTTTCGCGTTTAACGTAAAGCTTGTTTTCTTGTAATCGCTTGAGTACCATGCGCAAGTGTCGTGCGTGCTCCTCGAGAGTTGTCGAGTAGATAACAATATCGTCGAGGTACACAACAACAAACTTGTCTAGCATATCATAGAGTACATCATTCATCAGATTACAGAAAGTAGCAGGTGCATTCGTTAAACCAAAAGGCATCACTAAGAACTCATAAGAACCATAGCGTGTAACACAGGTCGTCTTCGATTCGTCGCCTTTCGCGATGCGTACTTGCCAATATCCCGAACGAAGGTCGAGTTTGGTGAAGTAACGCGCCTTCACTAACTTGTCGAACAAGTCCAAAGCATTTGGGATCGGGTACTTGTTCTTCACGGTAACCTTGTTCAAGTCACGGTAGTCGACGCAAAATCGGAGACCCATCCTTCTTCTTTTGGAACAAGACCGGCGAGCCAAAGGGAGCTTTCGAGGGTCGCACTAGGCCAGAGCTCATCAACTCGTCGAGTTGCTTCCTAAGCTCCGTAAGCTCGGCGGAATTCATCCGATAGGGTGTCTCGCGGGTGGTCGCGCTCCTGGCTCGAGCTCGATTTGATGGTCAATTGGACGCCTTGGAGGAAGTTCTCGTGGCAGCTCCGGCGGCAACCTCAAACTCGGCTATCACGCGAGCAACTTCCCGAGGTGACTCCGACGTTGCGACTTCTTCAACTTCCCTAACGACGGCTACGTAAGTCGGCTCGCCGCGGCGCACTCCCTTCTTGATTTGGAGGGTCGAGATCCATATAGGGTCTTCGGGAGCCTCTCCCGGCTTTTCATGGTAATAGCCTTGGATGAAGCCGGGTTGCGCTTCTTCCATCACCATGATTCCTCCCAAGTAGGGAATTTGCATCGCCTTCGCCTTGACTAAGAAGTCGTCGTCACCTAGAATCAAATCGAAATCGTTAAGAGTTACCACTTTGCATGTGAGAGTGCCCCGCCAATGTCCCACGACGATGTCGATGGCCGTCCATCCGAACACCGGGACGGGTCGCGCGTTGACGGCTCGCATCGTAGAGTTGTCCGGCGCAACCCAAAGTTGCATTTGATCGCACATCGCCTTCGACAGGAAGTTGTGTGAGGCGCACGTGTCGACTAGCGCCGTAATGTCGTAGGACATCACCCAACAAGGGACGTACATCAGCTCATGTTCGCCCGTTCGTCCGGCCCGAAGTACTGCGAGGTTTTGGGCGTGGACCGACTTCGCTTCCTTGTTCTCGGACTTCGCCTTCTCGCGGATTTGGGCGGCGATGGTGGCGACGATGGCACGGTTAGTGATGCCTTTTGGTTTAACGAATGCACCTGCTACTTTCTGTAATCTGATGAATGATGTTACTCTAAGATATGCTAGACAAGTTTGTTGTTGTGTACCTCGACGATATTGTTATCTACTCGACAACTCTCGAGGAGCACGCACGACACTTGCGCATGGTATTCAAGCGATTACAAGAAAACAAGCTTTACGTTAAACGCGAAAAGTGCGAATTTGGGATGACGGAGATCACTTTCCTCGGCCATATCATAGGAGATGGCGAGATACGCATGGACCCCTCAAAAGTTCGAGCCGTGGTAGAATGGCCACAACCAAACAACATAACCGAACTACGTTCTTTCCTTGGATTGGCAAACTATTATAGGCATTTTATAAAGAGTTATTCAAAGATAGCTGCACCGTTCATGGACCTTTTGAAAAAGGACGCCCCGTGGATTTGGACCCCGAAGATCGAAGAATCATTTCAAGGACTCAAAACGGCTTTGGCAAGCGAACCCGTACTAAAACTTCCAGAGTTCGGCCAACCCTTTGAGGTCCACACCGACGCTTCTGGGAAGGCTATAGGTGGCGTTCTCGTTCAGAATAAGCATCCGATTGCTTACGAGAGTCGGAAGCTGAAGGACGTTGAAACGCGCTATACGACGCACGAGCATGAGATGATTGTCGTCATTCACTGTCTCGAGGTATGGCGTCATTATCTTCTTGGTTCCAAATTCCTAATCGTGACAGGCAATGTAGCCAACACGTACTTCAAGACGCAAAGAAAGCTCACGCCCAAACAAGCCAGGTGGCAAGAGTTTCTAGGCGAGTTTGACTTTGAGTGGATACATCGTCCAGGACGACAAAATGACGTAGCGGATGCACTAAGTCGAATACCTTCTCTAAACGTCTTAGCAGCATCAAGCACACCTACTAGTAGCTTCGCGGCCCGAATAAGGCGCGAAGGTGAGAATGATCATGTCTACAGGAAGCTCAAGGAAGATGTCGAGGCGGGACTAATCAAACGCTATTGGCTCGAGGACGGACTCCTCGTAACCCATGGTGGCCGATATTATGTTCCGACAGGAAAACTTCGGCGCGAGTTGCTCGTCGAGCACCACGAGCCGCAGTGGGCTGGACACCCAGGCGTAGGACGCATGATGGCCTTGCTATCTCGAAAGTTCTACAGATGGAGCAGGATAACGAAGCCTTCGTTCGAACTTGTCTTATCTGCCAACGAGACAAGACGGGCGTACCAAGCCATCCGGTCTACTCCAGCCCTTACCTGTATCCTCGATACCATGGATGTCAATCACAATGGACTTCATTGTCGGATTACCACGAGTAGAAGGTAATGCTTCTATTTTTGTAGTGGTAGATCGCTTTTCAAATATGTCTATCTTTATGGCCGCTCCCGTGGAATGCACGGCGGATGTCTCCGCCGAGCTTTTCTTTCGAAATGTGGTAAAGCATTACGGTATGCCTGAAGAGATTATTAGCGACCGTGATACCCGTTTTACGGGGCGATTCTGGACGGTCTTATTTTGCATGCTTGGCACCAAGCTGCGATTTTCTTCGGCATATCATCCCCAGACTGACGGGCAGTCCGAACGAGCCAATCAACTACTTCAAGAGTATCTCCACCACCACGTGACGACGAGTCAGAGGAATTGGCCCATTTTGCTGGATGCAGCCCAGTTCTGCTACAATCTTCACAAATCATCGGCAACGGAGAAGAGCCCGTTCGAGTTGTGTACGGATTTCAACCGTTGACACCTCAAGCCGTAACGATTCGTGAGATTGGAGGGGATAGCCCAGCCGCATACCGATTCGCTAGAGGAAGATAGATCATGTGGGACGAGGCCAAAGACAGCTTGGAGAAGGCTAGTCGCCGAATGAAGAAGTATTATAACCAAGGACATAAGCCTTTGGAGTTCGCGGTAGGCGAGAAAGTTTGGGTCAAGATGACGCCCCAACTTCGTGCAAGATGGAAGGCCAACGCCCCCGCAAAGAGCTTGAAGCCCAAGTACGATGGACCTTTTGAGGTACTTAGACGAGTAGGCAAGGTGGCCTATCGTATCAAGTTGCCTCCAAAATATCGCGTTCACCCAGTCTTTCATGTGAGCTTTCTCAAGAAGTACTACGAGGACGTAGACCCCGAGAGAAGGTATGAACTGAGCATACCCACGGCTCCTAGAAAGACATTCGACCGCGAGATAGAAAGGGTCATCGCACATCGGAAGAGATCGGACATTCC
The DNA here is from genome assembly GCA_027422505.1 of Craterostigma plantagineum. NCBI lineage: Eukaryota > Viridiplantae > Streptophyta > Magnoliopsida > Lamiales > Linderniaceae > Craterostigma > Craterostigma plantagineum. The sequence continues at coordinate 1,515,340 of JAPQWV010000093.1, forward strand.
GAATACCCCATTTGATTATCTTATCAGATGAAAGGGCGAGCGAATCATAAGAAACTCTTGGGAGAAGAAGAGGACCTATGGCAATTCAAGGACAAGATCCAGGTGTATTGAAGACACAAACCCCAGGGTCGTCGACGGGGGCGTCGCCGATTCAAGCCGGGGAGAATTGTCACGAGGTTGACCAAGACTGACCGTTGACTTGGTCAACGGCCCGTCGAGAAGGGACGGGAGGTGATGAAGGCTCGGAGTCACCATACATTGAGCGACGAAATTGGATCGCCGAGTCTTGATACCGCACATAACCGCCAAGAAGAAGACGCGCAACAAGGCGAGGTGCCGGCCAGGCTGCAAGCCGCAAGGGCCGCACGCAACCCGCGCGCAGGGAAGCTAGCGCGCACCGAGACAGGCAGACAACGCGCGCGCACCTCAGCGCGCGCCAACGCCAGACAGCCCAGCAGCACGGGGGCCAACAGCGCGCGGCGCAGTACGTGCGCGGCCCAGCGCGCGCCAACGCCCGGCAGCGCCCGACAGCGCGCGGCGACACGCGCGCCCAGGCCGCACGCATGCCCAGCCATGCTGCGCGCCCGACGGGGCGCTGAAGACTTCTCGCGGGCCGATCGATCGGGCCCAGGCCCGAAACACCCAAATCAGGCCCGAACATACTACTAACATTGATTTTCTTGGATTAAACTATTCTTAGTAGAAATTTGAGATGGTGACAACATATTCTAAGGTTGACACATGTTATCCACTACACTAAGCATGGAATTAATTGGACCTCAAAAACAATCATTACAAATTAAAGATAGGTGGCATTTCAAACCCATGCAAGGCGCCACATCTACTTGGCCAAAGTGGGAGGTGGCTTGGGAATTCCATGCATGGCGACACCTAGCTTGGGAGTAATGATGATTTTGCACCTATAAATACCTAAGAAGTTGAAGACTTTAAAGGCATTCAAGAGTGGAAAGAATAGGGCATGTAGTTGAGGTTTCAATGTAGTCTTGACCATGTGTGTGTTCGAATAGTAGTAAGGAAAATCGTAGTAGTGTGAGGTTATGTCGTTGTAATGTTCGAGTCAAGACGTCGATTTGTAATCCCGCAAGTTAATTTAATGAAATAAGGTTGGGGAGTGTGCCCCGTAAAGTTCGTGTGTTCGTTCCTTTGTTTGGAGTGTCGTTGGTGTGAACCCGAAGTAAATATGAACCACGCCGTCTCTACATTCCGCCAAAATAACGTGTGAGTTGAGGGAAGGATAGGAAACGATCGAGGGGTTAGGCTGATCGGCGTACCTCGTAGTTACGTTGAGCCGTGTTTAGGTCCGTCGTGCCGACCTTGACGCGGACCTAAACATTAAGTAACTTAGAAATTTTTTTTTCGATACTACGGACCTAAACACGGCTCAGCGTAACTACGAGGTACGCCGATCAGCCTAACCCTCGATCGTTTCCTATCCTTCCCTCAACTCACACGTTATTTTGGCGAAATGTAGAGACGGCGTGGTTCGTATTTATTCGGGTTCACACCAACGACACTCCAAACAAAGGAACGAACACACGAGCTTTACGGGGCACACTCCCCAACCCTATTTCATTAAATGAACTTGCGGGATTACAACTCGAAGTCTTGACTCGAACATTACAACGACATAACCTCACACTACTACGATTTTCCTCACTACTATTCGAACACACACATGGACAATTCTACATTGAAACCTCAACTACATGCCCAATTTTTTCCACTCTTGAATGCCTTCAAAGTCTTCAACTTCTTAGGTATTTATAGGTGCAAAATCATCATTACTCCCAAGCTAGGTGTCGCCATGCATGGAATTCCCAAGCCACCTCCCACTTTGGCCAAGTAGATGTGGCGTCTTGCATGGGTTTGAAATGCCACCTATCTTTAACTTGTAATGATTGTTTCTGAGGTCCAATTAATTTCCATGCTTAGTGTAGTGGATAACATGTGTCAACCTTAGAAGATGTTGTCACCATCTCAAATTTCCACTAAAATAGTTTAATCCAAGAAAATTAATATTAGTAGCATGTTCGGGCCTGATTCGGGTGTTTTGGGCCTGGGCCCGGTCGGCCGGCCCGCGAGAAGTTTTCAGCGCCCCATCGAGCGCGCAGCATGGCTGGGCATGCGTGCGGCCTGGGCGCGCTGTTGGGCGCTGGCGCGCGCTGACGGACGCGCGTGTCACCGCGCGCTGTCAGGCGCTGCCGGGCATTGGCGCGCGCTGGTATGCGCGCGCGCTGGGCCGCGCACGTACTACGCCGCGCGCTGTTGGCCCGCATGCTGCTGAGGCTGTCTGGCGTTGGCGTGCGCTGAGGTGCGCGCGCATTGTCTGCCTGCCTCGGCGCGCGCTAGCTTCCCGCGCGCGGGTAGAGTGCGGCCCTTGCGGCTTGCAGCCAGGCCGGCACCTCGCCTTGTTGCGCGTCTTCTTCTCGGCGATTATGTGCGGTATCAAGACTTTGTCGAGTTGTCTACAACATAGTCTATTCTCAAAACAGACTAGCTCGGGCGGCGATCCAATTTCGTCGTTCAATGTATGGTGACTCCGAGCCTTCATCACCTCCCGTCCCTTCTCGACGGGCCGTTGACCTAGTCAACGGTCAGTCTTGGTCAACCTCGTGACAATTGCTTAATGTTACGACCCTAGTAACTTAGAAATTTTTTGTCGATATTTCGGACCTAAACACGGCTCAACGTAACTACGAGGTACACCGATCAGCCTAACCCCTCGATCGTTTCCTATCCTTCCCTCAACTCACACGTTATTTGGCGGAATGTAGAGACGCGTGGTTCGTATTTACTTCGGGTTCACACCAACGACACTCCAAACAAAGGAACGAACACACGAGCTTTACGGGGCACATTCCCCAACCCTATTCATTAAATGAACTTGCGGGATTACAACTCGACGTGGACAATACTACATTGAAACCTCAACTACATGCCCTATTCTTTCCACTCTTGAATGCCTTCAAAGTCTTCAACTTCTTAGGTATTTATAGGTGCAAAATCATCAGTACTCCCAAGCTAGGTGTCGTCATGCATGGAATTCCCAAGCCACCTCCCACTTTGGCCAAGTAGATGTGGCGTCTTGCATGGGTTTGAAATGCCACCAATATTTAATTTGTAATGATTGTTTTTGAGGTCCAATTAATTTCCATGCTTAGTGTAGTGGATAACATGTGTCAACCTTAGAAGATGTCACCATCTCAAATTTCCACTAAGAATAGTTTAATCCAAGAAAATCAATGTTAGTAGCATGTTCGGGCCTGATTTGGGTATTTCGGGCCTGGATCCGATCGGCCGGCCCACAAGAAGTCTTCAGCAGCCCAGCGCGCGCCCACACCAGCGCGCGCCAACGCCCGGCAGCGCCCGACAGCGCGCAGCGACACGCGCGCCCGTCAGCGCGCGCCAGCGCCCAATAGCGCGGGCAAAACAGTATTCTCTTCATAGCTCTTCTTAGTACGTGCTTAGCTAAAAGAGAGCAAGCAAAATATATTCAAGTTGTTTTATACACACCATCACCTCGAGTCGTCTAATCGCCTCAACCGTATAAATAAAACAACACCGAACCTATCGGATGGTACCCCCTCGAGTACCTATAGAGCCAAGAGATCGCCGCCGCCGCCGCGACGGCGAACCCCACCAGCGATATGGCCGCAAAAAAGCCACCGAACAGAAGGAGCGCCAGTGGGACCCACACGGGGCTGGAGATGATGATGAGCGGCGCGAAGAAAACTATGCCGAGGAAGACGGCGGCGAGGGTTATTCCGGCGAGGAGGAGGAGGATGGTGCACGTGGCGAGGAGGGTGGTCAGGCCTATGAGCTGGGTTGGGTTCATTCTTAGCAGCAGAAGTAGTCTTTGTTGAAGTGTGGAGCGTTGTTGGTCGGCCATTGTCGTATGCGTTTTTTCGCTTTGGAAAAGAAAGGTAGGGCTTCGCTATGGGAATGGGAGATGAGATGACGCGTGTGGGTACATACAATACAATTACATGCAAGGTAGACACGTGGGGGAGGATGGGGCATTCTTGGAATTTTATTATTGGTTCTTGTCTTTATTTCTTTGTGAGCCCAAGGCCAAACCTTACGAGGGAATTGGACTAATTAGGGCACGAATTTTGAAACTGGATTAGGGGTGCTGCGAAAATTCCCTTGCTAACCATCGAAGGTTATTGGGTTGGAAATCCTAATAAGTACGCAGAGTTGACGGTCGTTCTTCTCATGTTTTTTCATAAGCTGTGTGATGAATCAAGATTCAAGATCGAGCCTTTTTCATGTTTATGTATAGCCATGATGATGATGCCACAAGAAGATCAATTAGTTTGTTCATATGTAAGAACATGCAAACATCTCAGGTCTCAGCCAGAGTACATATTCAGCAAGGAACCCTGCTCAAGATTTCTCCGACGCACCGACCAACTTTTCGCTGAAATCCCAGAGCTTCTTCGCCAGCTCTTCGTCCCTAGCGAATCTCCCGCTCTCGAACTCGTTGCAGTCAACGAAATACTTCCCCGAAATGCCCTTCAAGCTCGGGTGGAGCGCAGCGTAGCACGTCGTCGCGGCGCCCTGGGGGAACATTCTTCCATAGTATGTAAGTAAGGTACCTCAAAGCTCCTGAGAATCATTAGGACGCGACACTCAAAACCCATGAACGACATGCATTAGAAGACCCATTTCATTTCAAATGCACTTACTTATCATGAGCCCAGAATGCTTGAAGAGATTGGTCATTATGAGCCCAGGGTGCACCGAGTTTGCGGTGATATCCGCTCCTTCTGCCTTCAAACGCCTCGAAAGCTCGTTGGCGTGCAGTAAGTTGGCCAATTTGGACTGACCATACGCTTTCTTGTCGTCGTACCCAAAATCGTTCTTGATCTTATCGAACACTATCCCTTCTTCGTAGGTGTGGAGATGAGCCACGGAAGATAGGTTTACGATTCTGCCCTCGATGCCCGATGATTTGGTAGTCTCCTTCATCTTATCAAGGAGAAGGTTCGTGAGATAGAAGTGGCCTGCATTAATCATATGCAGCAAAGAGAAATACGGAGGTAAAATAAAAATAAAAAAATCCCATGTAATATGTATAAGAGATTATACAGTAAAACAAAGAACAGTTCAGTCATTATATTACCAAGATGATTGGTGGCGAACTGCATCTCAATCCCATCTTCGGTGAGCTGATAGGGACAGAACATAATCCCAGCATTGTTTCTGAAGAACAGAGAAACAAAACTTAAGGGTCTTTATATTCACAGCGAACACAAAAGATTGATAGGTCAGTCAATTTACATCAGAATGTTGAGGGGAAGGTTAAGAGCAAGGAAGCTGTCGGCGAAGGCCTTGACGGATTTGAGGGAAGAGAGATCGAGTTTGAGGACGTGGATTCGAGCTTTTGAGCTATCGTTGGCGACGATGAGTTCCTTGATGGCCTTATTTGCAGCTTCTGTGTTTCTTGCACCGATGATGACTTGAGCGTTTCTCAGCGCCAAAACTCTTGCTGTCTCAAAGCCGATACCACTTGCCCCACCTTCAATTTAATTAAGCATACAATATATATACAATTGTAATGTTGAGCTGTATTCGTTAATTAATGGCCTTAAGAACTTGCGAACTACCTATAAGTTAAACTCAAAAGACCCAAGACAAGAATGACTGTGCTGCCAAGTATGCAGTTTATGAATTATGACACAGAGAAGATCAGAATCAGAGGATATGTCTAAAAACATTATTCCCATATCATTATTTTCTGCTAAAGTACGTACGTACAGATGTACGACAGACGTGAAATTCAAGAACTACCTATCACTCTTCGAGACTCAAATTTATGGGTGAAGAAGACGGATGAAACGTTGTAGGTAAACGTGGTGTTGTTTTCTAACCTGTAACAATGGCAGTAAAATTGGAAGCATCGATTCCTTCAGTGACTTGTTCAGCCGTCGAAGCTGATCCAAAACCACTGGGCCCTGCGATTCCTGTGATCAACCTAAACATCTTTTCAAATACTCCTCCCAATTAAATGAGAGAGAGAGAGAGAGAGAGAGAGAGAGAGAGAGAGAGAGAGAGAGAGAAGATGACGGAAAACTCAAGACCAAGAAAACAAGAGAAGCGTACATTTATAGTGAAACGAGGGTGGGTCATGGAGAAAGAGGGTAGAGGGATGACGAAACATATGGTTGGAGAATCACATTAAATGCAAAAGAAAGATGGGATGACAAAGCAGAGGAACACATTCATTTATTTTTGGCGTAGTTTTAGGTTAAGAAATATTGCTTTCACATTTAATAGCATTCGGTGGTCTGTGTTCTCATCAGCAAAGTTCAACAACTCCTCACCCATCGCCATTGTTGTTTTTCTCGATTCATTGCATTGCCCCAACGTAATGTGATTGTGTGAGAGAGTGAGAGAGAGTATCAATGAATGCTACAACGATACGAATGAAGGTGAGGCGTGTTAGTGGGCTTTGATTTTAGCCAAATAATTGGGCTATAAATAGGGCCTATTGCTCAGGCCCGACTCTGTGGTGGGCGTCGTACGTGCGGTATTTTCATTATTGCGCGAACATTAAAATGACGCCAATAATCTTATTTAGGTATAGCCCATTAATCTTTTTGACTAATTACCTAACAATAAGACACCAAGAAAATGGGAAAAGGAAGATGATCATCAATCATTTGTGCTTTCTTTTTGGGTTAATTACGTGTCGGAGCCCATTTGACATTTGCGATTCGTGGTTTTTGAACCCCAAATCGAAAATTTCGTTGACAGACCCATGAAATATCGACATTAGCGGCAGCACAAAGTTGAAGCGGATGAATTTGAACATATTTCTTACTACTAAATGAATGTTACGGTGTTAGTCATGGGATGACGAAGAAGTTTGACGGGATCGAAGATTGAAGAGTCTGCGAATGAACTAGCATGTTAGGTAACACAAACTAACCAATCTGGACAGAAAATAACGTTTTCGTGATACGTAAAATTGAACATATTTTGGTTAAACAAAAATAAAATTCAAACTATCTAACATAATTGAAAATGAAAAAATTTAATATGCGTCTTTTTACTACTAATTTAAATTGTACTAATATCATGATTGGATTACTTAAATCTTTTTGACATAAGATTATTGGTAATACTACCTCCGTCCCACTAATTTTATCATATTTTGCCATTTCTGGCGTCCCACTAATTTTATCACCTTTCCTTATTTAGCAAAAAAACTATCACAAACAATCAATATAATAATATTAAATATTCTTAAAAGACGTGTATACACTTTATTACCTTTTCATTGTACTATATTATTATAATAATACCACCTTAATATCCGTGCCCACCAACATATGTGATAAAAATAACGGGACGGAGGTAATATTATTTATGAACATTCATCATGAAATATTAAATAGAAGTTAAATAATATAGAGAGAAATAACAGTAAATAAATATTATTTTTTAAATAATTAAAGGATAATTTATATTATTAATAAGATTTAATTTCTTTTCTTTAATTTAAAGTTGATTCTTGAATAATTGAAATTTCGAATATTAATAGATTTTGGTAAATTTAATTAGAACGGGCCCATATTTTAGAATATAGCCCAATAAATATTCAGCCCACTAAGATGCCTATTTAAGTTTCTTTCTCTAATCATCTTCCTCTTCACACGAATCTTCCACAAATAATACCAATGTCGACGCCATCAACCACCACCCTTGTAGCGCCCGCCGCCGGGGGGGTCGGTCGACCCCTCTGACCCCCTCTGATTCCGTCGCTTTCAACTTGTGACGTGATTTAAAATCAATTCTGCGATTCTCTAATTTTTCGAAGCTCTGAAAGTGAACCATAAGGTGGTTGGTACTGTAAGAATCAAATTTTTAGATTGATGGTTTACGCACTCTGATATCAAGATCGAATTAAGACATGGCAGCAGACGCTGAGGATAATCAACCCCTTGTTTGTGACAATGGAACTGGAATGGTCAAGGTAAGTCTAAGCTTTCACCTGATGCTATTTCCAATGATAACGTTGCCAATATTTGTCCATCTTCTGGTTTGTGAGCATATTGCTCGGTCTTACTTTTTACGAATGCAGTGTTATCACTATCACCCGACGGTGCAAGAGGATGAAGGCGTAGAAAAAGTTAATACGAAAAAGAAGAAAAAGTTGCGAGAAGGCGAAAACGGTGTAGAGACGAAAGGCGGGAAGAAGAAAAAGAACAAAAAAGCGAACGATGATAAGCGCAACAATCCGTCGTCCGTGAAGGATATAGATGCAGCCATTGAAGGAGGAGATGAAGCTACTAAGAAAAGGAACAAGAAAAAGTCGAAAACATCTGAGAACATAAACGCTACGCCCAACAAAAGTAACAAGAAAGTCAGATTCTCCGATCAGGACGAGGTTTTCACTGTACCCAGCAAATCAGACGGTGGCGAGGAGACTGAGGATCTCGTTAGGGGCAAGCGATTCACTCAAGAAGAAGATTCGATCGTCGAGAAAGCCGTGCACGACTACATATGGTCTTAAACTCTCGTAAGCACGTCAAGAAAGTAAAAGGATGCTGGGGAGAGATAGGCAGAGCCATCCCCTACAGACCATACGTAGCCGTCTATCACCGCGCACAAATCCTTTTTCGCAGGTCTGAAAACCGAAGCTGGACCCAAGAAGAGTACGACATGGTGCTCATGCACCAACAGCTCAACGGCAACGAATGGAAGTCGTTGGCCGACGAGCTGGGCAAACACCACTGGCACGTTAAGGACGCCTACCGAAGGATCAAACTCCCCAATAGGAAATAAGGGTCATTGGTCCCAGAAAGAGTATCAGAACCTATTCGACCTCGTCAACGCCGATCTTCAGCTGAAGCTCACCGAAGAGAAGAAGTCGAAGCACGGTATGCTGAGGGACAATATATGCTGGTCTGGGATCAGCGATCGAATGGAGACGCGTGCGATATCTACTTGTTGTGTGAAATGGTACGGTCAGCTGACGTCGCCTATGGTGGTTGATGGGATTTGGGCTGACGCTGATGATTATCGTCTGGTAGCAGCGCTCTATAGCTTGGATGAGAATTGCATGGAAGATGTCGATTGGGACAATCTTGTTGAGGGTAGGTCGGGCGAGGTTTGTAGGAAGAGATGGAGGCAAATGAGGAAGCATATCGGACATCATGGTAAGGAGACTTTTTCTGGGCAGGTCGAGGTTTTGGCGCAGAGGTATTGTCCTCATCTCGTCGGGGCGAGGGAGGCGTGGGATAGCAAGCCGTTTGTGGATTTAAAGCTGGCGGTTGAGCAGTGATAAATGAGTTGAGTTTCTTCTTCTCCTTGGTTTTGAATGCTCTGTCTCTTGTTGTAGGCTTTATATGCGCTATTTTACTCGACGAACTAATGAACGCTGACTTTAAACTAACAAAATATTCTGACATTTGCAAAAAGAAACGACGATTTTATCAGAACACCTGGCGACCAACTTTCAAAGGAAGGCCGAAATTCTGATAAACCTTAATCTCGCCCTCCAAGCTCGCCGTCACGATAACCATTCCCCAGGCCGTCGCCTGCACGGCGGCTTGATTCCCGTTCTCGGACAGAGACCACGACTGGGACGGAGACGCCCCCGTCGACGACGAAATCGACGGCGAATCGTTGTGGCTAATCGACGCAGAAGACGAGCTGAACGAGTCGCTCTTTCCGATCCCAGGATCCAATCGGCTCGAGCCGGCGAAATCGTCGTCGTTGCAGCTCGCGAGCCTCTCCAGCCCCTCGCTCTTGGGGTAATTGCCGCCGTCCGATTCCTTGCTCATCTTTTTGGGGAGCGGAGGCAGGTGCCTTCTGCTGCTCGCCCCCGACGCCGGGGGGTTAGGGTCGCCGTCCTGGGGATGGATCGGCGCCGTGGTCAGCCGTTTCGAGTGGCGCTTAGAGTGTATTTCGACGAGCGGCGGTTCGCTTCTGATGCTTCCCGGCCAAGGAATCGCCACGGAGACGTCTTTGCAGGGGAAATGCTCGTGGGCTTGGACGGTGACTTTGCTTCGCTTCTTTCCTTGCCCTGAATTCTTCGTCTCTTCCACTTTCCAAATGTAGACTTGAGAATCTTCGCTGGCCGTTATTACATGTCTGCCATCTTGGCTGAAGGACGCTGAGATTTGGCTGCCAGTGTTTCTGAAACCTTTTGACGCAAGAAAAGCACACAGAAATCGATTCGTTAGTTGGTTTGTTGTGATGATGTTGGCTACGGCTATAAATAGATTTTTGTCTTACCTCTGAACTTCTGAATGAGCTCCGACTCGTTATATGTTCGAATTCTTGAGTCGGTGGAAGTTATCAGCACTTCCGATGGATTCGAAGGAGAAAACTGAAGAACGAAGAGGTAAAAAAGGAACAATCTGTTAAGTTCCCAGCAAATTCGCAGCAAATTATCTTATATTCGAGTACCTGAAAGCCAGTGATCTTCGTCAGCTGTGGCTGGGACTGAAAACCTGGGAGCATTTTGGGTTGTGCCTTTTTCTTCATCTGAACATCGCTTCGATGTTCGAGTTTCCCGTCTGCGCAATTACAAGAAAACATCAGTAAGCGTCTGCGTGTCCAAATTCTGTAAGTTAACGAAGCAGATTAAGTTATTTTCTAACCGTCGATATCGTAAAATCTGCAGATCCCTTGATGAGAGCCGATGATTGCGCCCTTCAAAGAAACGAAGATAGCAATCGGGTCAGTGCAATTACGTGTTTTTTACTTCGTAATAACATGTTCGTTCGAATTTTTTTTGCATACCTGCCCGTCGGGGGTATAGCTCGCAGCCGTAACCATTTCGTGGAGATCGATCCATTCTACGACCTTGCGATTAGATATGCTCCAAATACGAACTTTGGCGTCCAACGAACCGCTTATGAAGTAATTATCATCCGCGGGATTGAACCCTATGCACGTCACTGCGAAGCGATCGAAACAAAATCATCAGTCGTACGTAAAAAATTCCCAACTCTCCGTCGAAGGGTTAGTCTTACCATAGTCATTGTGGGGAAATGTCCTCAGGCAAGTCTTGGCCTCCAAATCCCACAGCTTCACCGTCTTGTCCATGGAAGACGACAGCAACAGCTGCATGCCATTATTGTCTGGATTGATGTTAATTGTCTTACGAAAATCCCATGCTCAATATCCAGTCTCGTATGTGTGCGTGTTTTTTTTTTTTTTCCGCAGAAAATCAAGAAAAAAAAGTTCGACAAAACCGACCTGAGACGAAGACCAAGACAGGTCCAGGACGTCCTCCTGGTGACCCGTAAAAGTACAAACGGGCCTCTCCGACAGGGCGAACACGTTCTCGGGTGGCAAGTTCACATAGTCGGGAATTCCCTTCCTCTTGTACTTACCGCCGCCGCCGCCCCTTCTCTTCCTTTCAGACAACATGGGCGTTATCTCCGCCAGCGGCGGCCTATCACCGCCGCCCCCGTTAGCCATAGGGTGGACGGGCGTTCCTCCGCCGCCGCCCAGCTCGGGCATAATCTCGCACTCTTGAACCTCCCAGACGTGGATCACCGCGTCCTCGCCCGCGCTCGCCAGGAAACGCGCGTCGCAGCTGAACTTCATGGTCCATATCGACCCCTCGTGCGCCTGAATCTCCTGCGACATGTGGACCGCCGTGAACTCCCTGTACGACTTCCCGTGCTGCCTCACCTTCACCCACTGGGAAACGCCGCTCCTCGCCGCCGGAGCCGCCGCCTCCGGCGAGGAGGGACCTCCGCCGCCGTCGGCCTCCTTGTCGACGACCATCAGCCCGCCCACGGAGGTGGCCACCCCTTTGATGTTCTTGAGGAACGCCGCCCCCTTCCTCTTGCTGTTCCTAAAGCTCTTGCTGAAGTACGAATGCCCTCCGCCGCCTCCCATCTTTTTCCCGCCGTCGCCGTCGCCTCCCCGGCCGACTTTCTGACGCCTCATCAGCTCCTTGACGACCGGCGAGTACCCGACGGACTTCTCGAACTCCTCCATGGTGAGCTGGCGGCCCGTCTGAACGTCGCTGAGCTTGTTCCACATCCCTTGCTCGTTGTACTCCTTGACGATGAACTCCTTCCCCGTGTCCAAATTCTTTATGAGGAAGAACGAGCCCACGCCGTCGGCCACGGCCGCCGACCCCCTCTTCGGCGACGTGGACGACCTGACCTCGCTGGAGTACTTGCAGAGGCCGAGCCTCGGGACGAGGACGACCGAGGAGGTTCGAGTCAGCCTCTGCTTCGAAACGCTCCCTATCATCTCCTCCTTCCTCTTCTTCGTATTGGCCGAGAAGTCGTCTATGTCCCCGTCCGACCTCGACCTTACAAGGACGATGGCGGCCGGGGTGGTGGCGGTCGTCGACGTCTGTTCGCCGCCGTTCTCCTTCTCCTTTTCTTCTTCTTCTTCGTCTGCTTTTTCTTCCTTTGCCGGGGATTTCTTCTCTCCGGCGACGGAGGAGGGGACGGGGCGGCGGCGGTCGTCGGGGATGGAGATTGCGCCGACGATCTTGGCGCTGGCGAGCCTTAGCATGTCCTTGGTGCTGGCGGTGGTGAGGCCCATCCCTTGGAGGAGACGCCTTCGGCGTTCCCTTACGTCGCCGGGCTCTGAAGTCCACATGTCGTAGCCTGCCAATATCGAGGATGGAGAACTTCTGTTCGCTGGTGGTGCGGCGGTGGTGGTGGAGGCGAAGGACATACGGCTGTCTTCGAAGTTGTTGTCGTTGTCTTCGTCGGAGCCTGACGAGCAGAGGTCGACGGGGACGACGGAGGAGATTCGATCGTAGGTCTCGAAGAATCGATCGTCGTCCTCGTTGGCGATGAGGGCGTCCCAGTCCATGGTTAGGGTGCGGCGGCTCATGGTTGGTGGGCACTCCATCGTTGCTGTCATTTGTGAAGGGAATTAATTAATTGGATTTGTTGTTATTACATGAATTTTTTTTTCCTTCTGAGTTGTTGGAGGAAGACGGAGGCGTGGAAGAGAGGAAAAGAAGGGGCGGAGAGAGACAAAGGGGACAAGGGCGTTATAAGATTTGATGAATTGAAAGAAATGGAGAGAATGAGATTTGTCAACTAAAGGTTCTCTTGATTTCTCTTACATCTCTTCACGTCTTTATGGATACTTTTTTCTATTCATCATTCAACACACATATATTGTTAAGTCTTTTTTATAAGCAGGAGAGGAGATTACACCTTTTGACTTGGGATTAATTTTATTGTTTTAACTAGATGTAGTTTTTTAGTGAGTGGTCTTGATGCCATCTTGACGGGAAACAGTACCCATTTACACGTAGTGACGTTTTGCATGATCCCAATTTACAAAATTAGCTCACGAAATTACATAATTTTATAATCCCAATTAATCCAAGAAAAGATAGTAAGTTTACGCTATATTGAAAGAGTTATCAATCATCCTCTCCATAAAATAAAACTAGCGAACGGGCGCCAAAGTAGAGAAAAGTAACTACCAACGAACTAAAAGAAGGGGCAGAAACAACACGGGAAAAAATAAGAAAACAAAAAAAAAAAAGGCTCCCTTAAAACTCCTGTCCTTTCCTCTTCTCCTTGTCTCTCTCCCATTCCATTCTACACAAGCCAAGCACAAGCACAGACGCCGCGCAATACGAGGATGTCCCATCAATTTCCCCATCGACGCATGCTGAGTTTCGAAACGACAAAGCTACCTTAACGACTTCTCCTTCACCGGCCATTTCCCATTAAACCGCCGACAAAAATGGGCAAAGATTCTCCGCAGCAGCACCACCACCACGAAGAAGGCGGCGGCGGCCTGGCCCTCAAAAACCACAGCCCAGGCTGCAGCATGTGGGGCATACTCCACCATTTCCACCTCCACCACATCAACGTCAAGAAAAGACTACCCCACAAAAGGCACCACCACACGGAACCTTCCGAGGCCAAACGCAGAGAAGACTATTCCGACCAGCCGTCAACAAAATCCCCCAAGACCTCCATGAAATCCAAGATCAAAGCCAAGATCTCCCTAGACATGTCCTCCAAGCGCAAGGCCGCCCACCACCGCCGGAGCTCCTCCTACCCCATACGAACCCCCGACCAGCTAGACCTCGACGAGCCGCCGCCGCCGCCCCCTTATTCTCCGGCGGCCGCCTCACCCGTCGGCGGCTCGTGCGAGGCGTGCGCAGCGGCCGTGAACACCACCAAGTACCTCAAGCAGAGCCAGGTCAGCGGCGAGCTCGGGCGCGAGCCCGTCATGGACCACACCATCCTCCAAGACAGGCTAATCTACGCCATAGAGCCGAGCAGGCGCTCCTCGATCCAAGAATCGAAGCTCTTCATGGACGCTTTGGACCTCCTCGACATGAGGAAGGAAGTCTTCTTGAAGATATTGCAGGACCCTAGCCCGTCGCTGGCCAACCACTTGCACCGCAGGAACGCCTGCTCGAAAGGCGGCGGGCTCACCAAGTCCGTCTCCTTCCCGGCTCACTCGGGCCCGTCACACCATGCGGACGAGCCCGTCGAGCCGATCGTCGAGCCCGATAAGGGTCCGTCGGCAGCGGCGGCGGCGGTGAGGAAGAAGCACGACGGAGGGCTCAAGGGCTTCAAGAACCTCGGGCAGAAGATAAGGCACGTGATAAAGGATAGGAAGAAGGAGAAGAATCGCATTGTCATGGACGGGATACTCCACAAGATAAGCTACGGGCGTAAGTCCGCTAATTCGAAGGAAGTCGAAAAGTCGGCCAAGCTTCGAAAGTACCGTCCCAAGAGCGAGCCTTTGGGAAAAACCCTAATAAGCGACGATAGGTTGAAAAAGACGTCTTCCTTAGACGAGTCGATCGAAAGGTACAACAAGTTGCTCGCAGAAGACGGCGGCTCGGGGGATAAGAATAAGGATCGAAAATTGAGGCTCGGGAAAGCCGACAATTCGGTGGTGCCGAAGATGCACGCGGAGCTCAAGAGGATCCTTTCGCTCCCCGACATGAGGTCGTACTCGTCGTTGCAGAGCGACGACTCTCCTTGCACGCACGGCGTGCGTCACGTGAGGACGCACAGCGTGGGGACGAACTGCAGCAGCGATCGACGGCCGTTCGCGGAAGGGCTCGACGGCACGGTGATCCACGAGAGCGAAAGCCGGGGCAGCTTGCTTTTCGACGTCGGGGAGAACTTCGACGAGTCGGTGGATTCGAAGACTTGGGAAACCGCGTCT
Organism: Craterostigma plantagineum; assembly: GCA_027422505.1. Classification (NCBI taxonomy): domain Eukaryota; kingdom Viridiplantae; phylum Streptophyta; class Magnoliopsida; order Lamiales; family Linderniaceae; genus Craterostigma; species Craterostigma plantagineum. Next base: position 1,530,511 of record JAPQWV010000093.1, read on the forward strand.
TCGCACTACGACGACTCGTTTTCTTCGGCTTCTGCGCCTCAGCAGCGCTCGGGGAAAGCGGCCGAGCGCGTGTCGTCGGAGGATGGCGCAACCGAGTACCACGACAACGAAATGGGCCAAGATTTCGATAGCCCGATATCGAACGGTAATTATATATTTCAATCTACTTCCGAAAAAAACGGTCAAAATCGTTAGTCAGAATCGAACCTGAACCTTTTGGTCTGACTTCGCGTGCTCGTCCACCACTACTAGTTCACACTCTGGGGACATACTGACCGTATATCCAAAAAAAAAAAAGAAAAAGAAAAAAAAGAACGAGCGCTCTTTATCCTTGCAGATAAAGAACTGGCAATGCTAGTGCAGCAACACCTGCTCCTCTCCCGCCTCCGCGTGGACGCAAAGAACGAAGCCGAGTTCAACTTCGTCCGGGACGTCCTCGACCTGTCGGGCTTCACCCGGGACGAGCTATTGGGAAAGTGGCACTCCGCCGAGCAGCCCCTCGACCCCTCCATGTTCGAAGAGGTCGTCCGTGACTCCTCCTCATTCGTCGCCCCGGCCCGGCCCGGCCCGTGGACTGACACCGAAGAAGAAGAAGATCACGGTAGTAGCGCTTCTTACTACTGCGACCACTTGCTTCTCTTCGACCTCATCAACGAGGCTTTGCTGGGAATCTACGAGAGGTCTTACTCTTATTGCATGCGCGGCGGAATGCCTAAGGGGCACCGCGTGTTGGAAGAGGTGTGGAAGGAGATTAGCTGGCTTATGGACCGTAGGCCCGAGCTCGACCAGCTGTCGATGGACGACACGGTGAGCCGAGACATGAGTAGGAGGTGCGATGGGTGGATGAATAATAATAGCCTTCAGTGCGATGGTGAGTGCGTTGGGCTTGAGGTCGACGAGCTTATATTCGATCATCTCATTGACGACACTGTGATCAGCGTTTTTTCTTTAGGAGTCGTTGTTGACTGATTGAATTGGAACGCTTTTTAGTTTGTGTTGTTGTGTAGTGTGGTTAGTTGTATTTATTTTAGGAAATAGATGTAACGTTATTGCAATTTTCATCGACCTTGGTGGGATTCGAAGCTAAAACCCTTGGTATGTTAACAATATTGGTGGAATGGAAAATGATGATACCTAATTATTAGGAACTAGCTATCCCGCACACTCTCACATGTGTTCAACCAATAATTAAATTTAAAATAATAGTTTTTAATAATTTAAATATTAAGCGTTATGTAGTGGTAGTTGAAGAACTGGGTGGTTATATTCCCATTACGCACAATAATTTTATTATTATTTGTTGTTTACTTTAAATAGAATAAATTATTATTTTATTAATTAAGAATTTTGAATTGACGGTTTGTATCCACCCCTCACCAGTTATATAATAGTATAGATATTAACGAAAGATCTCTTGACAATGTTTTTCCGTTTGTGTAATAAAATATAGCTATGGAACATCCTTTCCTTCTAAGGACAGAAAGGGAAAAAAAAAGCACTCTATGATCCGGCAAATTTTTAGGAATATATTAATCGAAAAATAATAATACTTCTTCATATACGTGTATATTAGATTGGGTTATAAGGAGAACATCGTGTGTTTACTTCGATATATTTTTAGAGTTTTTCTTTTTCAAACAATAGCTTGCCATATAATACTAGAATGGTACAAACTGTCTAAACAACTCACAAAGCTCTATGGTAAATTATATATCGTGAGGAGGATAACACATTCCTAAAAAGGAGCCAAAGTTCCCACACGGGAAAAATAAAGTCAAAAGAAAATAAAGTTTTTAAAAGTAGCTACTATAAATCAAATTTAAAAAAGGGTCAATTCGAAATCAGGCCACATTAAGGATTTGATTTCGAATCCAGGCCCTGTTTGAGAATTCTTTAGGTTAAATGATCCATTTTGTGTGGTGTAAAAAAGTTGTATGAAAGATATATGAACTGGTATAGAATGACCGTTTTGTGTTATAAATTTCAAATACTAGTATGCCAGAGCAATGAAGTGGTACTGCAGAAAATAAACTGGTATCCGATGATCATAAACTGGTACCGAATTATGATTTTGTGTTACAAGATTTGAACATACTGGTATGAAAGAGCAATAAAGTGATACTTACAGAAAATGGGTACTTAAAACTAAATATTTTGCCAAGAAGGCCTGAATCCTAAATGATAGTTATGTGGAGGCATGAAATGAAAATGCGCCCTTTAAAAAACCACATATCAGTGGCTCTCAAATTCAGATTCGAAGTACGCTTCCACTTTCCTCCGTCTTCTTAAAAAACTCGTTTTATTTTTCGGAAAAACCTCCAACAAGTGGAGGAAAACGACTCCTACGAGAGAAGACTAAACTCTCACTGGAGCCTCACAAACCCCAAAAACAGGCACAACCCAACTAGAAACTAGTCACACAACAAAAAATAATGTGAGATCTTAGGATATGTTTTGGAAAATGACTTAGCAATCATAAGGCATTGATGACATTGTCTACTTATTTTCAATTTCGAGAAGCTATAATATCTAACCGTAAAATGTGTAATATCGTTTGGTGTACGACGTAGTTAAATTATGATTATTCGGTTTAGATGTTTTAGATTCTCGAAATTGAAAATAAGTATAAAAAAAGTAATCAAATGCCTTGTAACTCGCAAGTCTATTCCAAAACATGTCCTACGCTGTTTTAGGATCATCGTTAGATTTTCCATTTATTCTAAATTTAGTATATCAATTACACAATCTATCGACGGTCAGGATTAAACTGAAGAAGAATCAACGGTCTGTGTTTTTTCGGGAAGGATCAACAACAGTCAAACATAAGAATGTGCCGTTTGAGTTTCAAACTCGTACAGTCGGCGACCAAAATACAAAATTCGTCTTTTAAATAATTTCTATTTTTAATTTTTTTATTCCTCTCACTTCCATTTAACGGGCAAAGTTCTTCCGCGTTGGTCTTGGTACTTGTCTAAATAAATTTCCTCAATTTTTGAAGGGTTTTATTCTTTTTTCTTTTTGTTAGGGTACAGTTATTTCTGTCGATTCTGTTCTAATTCCGCAGATGGTTTTTTTTCGAAAGCTACTGAGTTTTTCGGTTCTTTTGAATGCTACAGTTGGCCGTAAAAGCCTAAATTAACTAGGAAAGATAACTGATTTATGCGAGGTTCTAGAGGCTAATTATTCTCGTTTAGCGATTGGTTTTACGCGAGAATTTGTTCTTTGTTTATGTTGATCTCTGTGTGTGAATTTCTTCTTGATTTCGTGAATTTACGAGTGTAGGAGTTCTGAGTTATTTAATGGTGGGGGAGATATCTGAAGGATGTTGCCCCGATAGTAAGCAATCTGCAGCTGCCGCGAGCTCTTCGTTCCCAGAGACGAATGGCAGCCTTGCACCACATGGGATAACTAGTCCTATTAGTGTTTCCCCAGCTCGCAGGTAATTCTTTTAAGCATATGTGGGCTTATTTGTGTCTATGTTGATGGTTGAATCGTTAGTTGTGGGGATCATCGATATGTTCTCGAGTTTGAAATGCTTGAATTCTTTGTACCTTAAACGTCCTGTGAGGTGATTGCGATTGATGCTATTGATCAAGGTAAAACTTTTTAAGTCGTGGATTGATTTCTCGAGGAATGTGACTCAATCCTCTGTTTGCAGAAGGATGACGGGCCCAATTAGAAAAGCAAGTGGGAAATGGACGCCCGAGGAGGTAAGATTTATCAAACGGAACGTGTGCTAATCTCTGGTTGAACTAGAAAAATGGTTCTAGATGCTGGCCTCGGTTGAAATAGTGCAGAACCTGACTGTTTCTGCTGTTATCTTTCTGCTTGAATTCGATTGTCTCGTATTATGTCTCTGTTCTGATCGTCTTGTTTCAGGACGAGACACTGAAAAAGGCCGTCGCTGCCTTTAAGGGAAAGCGTTGGAAGAAAATAGGTAGCATCTGAATCTTCAATGTTTCTCTCTTCAAGTTGAAATAATTGTCGGTGCCCTGATGTTGTTCCCGATATGTGCTTTACTTTCGTGAATCAAGTAGATTTGATATTACGACGCTGTTGTATTCTTTCTTACTTTATTGAACCATGGAGAGCAAGTTTTCACGGTTCACTTATATGTTTTTGGATTTAGCTGAGTTCTTCACCGACAGAACCCAAGTACAGTGCCTGCACAGATGGCAAAAGGTTCTAAATCCAGAACTTTTTAAAGGTCCCTGGACAGAAGAGGTCAATACATTATCTTCCCCGTCCAATCTTATCTCGTTTAGAGCAAATGTTAATAATCTCATTTCACTCTTGTTTCCGGGCAGGAAGATAAGAAAATTAAAGAATTGGTTGCTGCTGCTGACAAGGCTAAGGCTCCGAAATGGTCTGTCATAGCAGAAGCATTGCCTGGTCGAATTGGGAAACAATGCCGTGAGAGGTAAAGCGAATTTATGATGCCCGAAATTATTGGCGCAACAGTCGCTACTAGTTTACGCGATTCGAAAAAAGTTTTGCAATGAATGGCACGAGTTGCATTGCATCTGATCACAAGAGAGGTGTTGTTAATCTTTCTCTCGTTTTCAGGTGGCACAATCACTTGAGACCGAATATCAAGAAGGAACCATGGACCTCGGAGGAGGAGTCTATACTGCTTAATGCCCATCTCGTTCATGGGAACAAATGGGCTGAATTGGCTAAGCTTTTACCTGGAAGGTATCATCTTGTGCCAACTTAAGCACATTATTCAATAGTGTTCCATAACTTGTTTGGTGTCAGAATCATTGAAGCCATTGATTTTACCTCCTCAACGTGATTTTACGAGTTTTCTAGAAATCAGATATTCTTTTATTGGCTGCATTCGTTGGAAACTGACAAATCCAATGAAATCACACGGGAAGCTTCTGACCGTGGCTCTAATCATACAGGACTGATAATTCAATCAAAAACCATTGGAACAGCTCTTTAAAGAAGAAGGCACGCGTCTATCTAGCCACGGGGACGGGGAGGGTTACTCCTCTTTCATCATCAAATGCTTCCTTTGATGGCAACATGGACAACATCAGAGCAGCCTCATCCATGGAATCCCTTTCTGCTTCGACAAAAGAACCAGGCGTATCTATCTTAGCCTCACATGATGGGAATACAAGTTCCCATAAAGAGGACGACGGAACAGCTAAGCCCGAGACTGTGGTGAATGAGCACGGCGTAGTTACAGCAGATTATAAAGAGCTCATTAAGCTTGAGCCATGTCCACAAGGAGCTGATGGTGCTACTCATTCAAACACCGATTTCAAGTATGGGAGATGCGATCAATACCGAATCATTGGTGGGACGCTGTATTACGAGCCGCCGACCGTGGACAATTATTACCTCCAGCTAGATTCAGACACGGGCAGTTTCTCCCTTGTCCGCGCAGATTCTAACCCTAGTTCGTCGAGTTTGCCCGACTTCTTCACCCCGCCCAGCGTAAATAGCAGGACCTCATTCTTGCATGCTCCCGATTATGTCCTTCGAAACGCTGCTAAGAGCTTTGAGCACACTCCTTCGATACTCAGAAAGAGGAAGCTCCAATCTCAGACCAAGAAAACTCTTACCTCGACAGTCGACGAGCAGATTCGCTTGGATGGTTCTGACAAGAAAGAGGTGCGAGGGAATGGCAGCTCATGTGCAGACATTGCTTCTTCGGTCGATGGCTATGGATTGGAAAGCAGCCATTTTTACGGTGCATCTCCTCCTTATCGTTTGAAATGCGATAGGAGTAGTTCTGCTATTAAATCTGTCTCGAAACAGCTTGACTATAGTGCTGCTGCTGAAGGACAAAGTAACTGCGACAGCAATGGAGATTCTGGAGATTCGAAGGCCGAAAGCCCTCGGGCGACGAAACGTGTCTGAACTCGTCCAAGACGAAGAAGGTAGTATTTAGTTCAAATCCAGGCATTCTTTTTTTTTTTTCCTTTCCTTAGGTTGATTATGTGGATATAGAGAGCTTATAGCTATGTGCAGGTAGTTTTTAGGTCTTCTTCATGCGAAGTATTTATTTATTACCGCTAATTTGTTTGGATATTCCTTAATAAAATGCGATCCACAGAACTTGGTGGAGTTGCATATTAATCGTAGTGTTTATATATTTCTTTTGTTATTTTTAGCGTTTTATGTTGTTCGTGTGAGATTTTATTATGTGTCTTCAAAGTTCTTGAATTTCAAGAATTAAATGGGGATAATAGGCTAGCAACGTGATTCTCGTGCGATATTTTCTAGTTCGATGACAATTGGACATTGAAAAGGGATCGATCCCAAGGGGGAATAAATCAAATCAATAATGCGACATTGATGAGTAGTTACCTAAACTTTACAAACTTTGAAGTAGAGATTGGAGACTTTTGTTGGACAAAGTCATGAATGATGTGACTTGTTTACCTTAATTAATTCCCTTAACCTTCTCCATCAATTAAAACAAATAAATGGAATAGGGTCCCAAAAATTGTATGACGTCAGTTTGTCCTCTAATTAAATTGGCCTTTAATTTATTAGGAAGATAGCATCGTTTCGGAAAAAAAAATTATTAGGAAAATATCCCCGTTTAGTTGTGTCATCATATCCAAGACAAACAAAATAAACAATAACCAATAGTAAGCATTTTCATTGCGAAGTTAATCGATAACACCACAAGGAGACGATGATGGATATACATAACTAACGAGATTAATAATACAAAGAAAATCGTTTTTTTCTTCTTTTATTTGCTTAGATAACAACGGCAATTAAATTCATTAGAAGAAAGAAAACATGAACAATAAGTCAAATTTATGCAGTCACAGAAGCCTCCACTTGAATCCCAACAACCTTATTATAGCTCTTATTAGTCCCTTTGTGATGATGATCACTAATACCTTCCCAAAGTTGAGGAATTGCTTCCCTCAAATTATGAATGCTTTCCAATGCATAATCAGCACCCTTCACTCTCTGTGATTTACCAACCTGCCCCATAAAATCACAAACATTACAAAAACTATATAATTATTTAGAAGTTTTCGGACGGGTCGAAAAAAAAACCCACCAGCACCGTGTCGAGCCCGACCCGTTTCCCAGATTGAATGTTCCTAACGCTATCTTCAAAGAACAGCTGAAATATAGAATTAACTCCTATGTTGTTAGAATTACTAGTCCATCGTATGGCTAAAATGAAAAATCAGGAAAACGATGGCTAACTTACGGTTCGACTTGGCTCGATATCGGCTAACTCGAGGGCCCTTTCGATGGCCGAATCCAACGGTTTGCATACGATCGGTGTCTCGGGCAACGGGCCGGGCTTGGCGACGGGCTTATTGAAGTGATCGATGATGTCGAAAATTTCCCGAGGGTTCGAATTATTGTTAGTGTTGTGGATCACTGGATTTAGGGTTTCGAAGCATATGATCCCTTCGAAGCAGTCTTCGAGGCCGAGCTTGTTAAGAACTTTCATCGCGTGGATCTTATCAGCGTTCGTGAAGATCTGATCCATTTTCGAAACGTTAAAATTCGTTACGTTTAATCGCGCGGAGTAGGAAAGGAAAAAATTGTTCGATTTTTTTTTTTCGATACTTACGATCTTGCGAAATGGTAGGCTTTTGAGGAGGGTTCTTAGTATCGGGTCGGGTTTTAGGTTTTCGTAGGGTAACCTTCCATGGACAAAACTGCAGAATAATATGAATGGGAAATAATCGAATGAGGTTGTAATGAATTTTTCTGCAAAAATGATGTCACTTTTCTCGTTGGTTTAATTAAATTATTACCTGTGATATTCGTCATAGTCAAAGTCATATCCGATTGCCTGCGAATGATTTTATTACCAATGTTGTTAGTATTGTCGGGAAAAAAATAGAGAAGATATATATAATTCCATAAAAAAGATTAGTGGTCTAATTATTACGCGAAGGCCGGCCATTGTGGTGCCGTAGTTTTTGTAGAGCAGATTGCACAGGTCTGGAATTTTGCTCTCTTCAATACCCAGTTTTTCAATCATATAATCTGCGTATTTATATGCATATACATACATACGTACATAGCGAATATGTGAAAAATTTCATGATATTTATTTGTGACCTATTGATGTATCTATGACGAAGATGATAAAAAATCGTACCTTGAATGTTCTTAAGAACTGATGTTGCAAGGCCAGAACTTAGAGGATAGAGTGTATCGTCGAGATCTATAATTAATAGACAAGAAATATTAATAAAATAATAAAAATAATATTCACATGTTTCCATTTTAGAGAGAGAGAGAGAGAGAGAGAGAGAGAGAGAGAGAGAGAGAGAGAGAGAGAGAGAGAGCATACCAAAGAGAAGGCAATCATACTTTGGCCTCTGAACTTGGCTGAAGCGAAGAGACTCGTACTCCATCTCGCAATTTCTGCAACCAAGTTAATTGGAAAGCTGAAATATTTATTCTGCTATTCGTCTTTTAAGTACAAGAAATAGTCCACTTCAGGTTATTCTTAATCACAGTGAATTAATAGATAATCCATTTTTTTCCTATTGAGAAACTGGTTCATCGTATTCATATTGGCTTTACTGCGTAGTTTTCTTCATTCTATAGAAGATTGATTTAACTTTGTGTCTGCGCCTGTACATGAATGCATGGAAGCAATGGAAGAGTTAATTAAAGACCGAAAACTTCCAAGAAAAAGGAATGGAAGGTGTACCTAAGAATAAATCGATGAAAATATCAGAGAGAGAGAGAGAGAGAGAGAGAGAGTATTATTGATTAGCTTCTGATTTCTATTGCAACAATGAATAGCAGGTGAAGGGGGAGAACAAGGAAGGCATAGGCTGGGTATATATAGATAAAAAAAAAAAAAAAACCATAAAAAAAAAAGAAAAAGATAAATGAGAAAAAGAAAATGTTTGTTTATGTAAGATAGGCAATTAACTAATCATATGCCAGACTCCAATCATGTTCTTGAGTGTTTGACTTCTAATCACTCTCTGTAAGGAAGATATATATCTAAAGTTTACTGGCAATTGGGAAGGGTGTGAAGGTTCCATTTTGCCCTTGCTTTGTTTTTTTTTTTTTCAGGGCCAAAGAAATGGAAGTAGAAACCGAATCGAGACAAAGCTAAACTAATATGCTCTGTAAGTGTAAGGTGGGAAGAATCGCGTTTTACATATGATCCTAGAAAACAAATGCAAGAATAATTAATCGATGCTCTTCTTTGCAATTCTTCTTGATAATCTTTTGGGCTAGCATGAAATACCCCCACCGTTTAAAAAGATTTGTTATTGGAGATATTTTGTGTCATTTTTTTCTTTTACATATAGATTGCATGCTTTGTATGTAGGCATTAATAATAGGCCAAATTATTATTTTAGGTCACTAAGTATACATGTTTTCATTTTTGGGTCACTATGTTTGATAATTGTAAAAGTAGGTCACTAACTATATATGTCAAAACAAATTTGTGTCACCCTCTCATTTTTTAGTCACTAAGTATACAATGTCTTCGATTTTGGGTCACTATGTTTTATGAATGCGAAAATTGATTTAATATGGTGACTCAAAAACTTAAAACACGAATACTTAGTGACCCAAAATTGAAAGCACGTATACTTAGTGATCCAAAAATGAAAGGGTGACCCGAATTTGTTTTAACATACATAGTTAGTGACCTATTTTTGCAATTATCAAACATAGTGACCCAAAAAAGAAAACATATGAACTTAGTGACCTAAAATTATATTTTGGCCTTAATAATAATATAATATATATATATATATATACATATGGGTGGACAATTTACTTTGAATTGCACATGCACATTGTATAAATTTCAGACTATAATTAATTACAGATATATTGAAATGGAAGTTACTAGGAAAGATACAGAGAGAAACACCTAATCTCCTCCTAATACATATTATAAGAATAGATAATAGACTATTATGCTGGGTGATCACGTAATATACATAATCATGAGAGACTTGTCTGTGAACTGTATCGCAATAACTTTCCAGCTATAAAGTGTAAAGTGTGTACGTAAGTTCCTTACTTCGAAGGACTATCTAGTGTACTTTTATGTACTCGCTCAACCAATTGAATTCCAATAAATTGAAGATATCTATCTAGCTTTCTTCTTCTTTTTTTGTTTTTTTTTTTTTCATTCATGAGCATCCTTTCTTAATCAATTTATATTTATTTTGATATATAAAATAAAATACATAATATTTCAACAGGTATTTATTTGGATAATAGTTAAGTTTTGGACTTTGGATCAATATATTAAATAGGTCCCCCCCCCCCCCCCCCCCCCCCCCCCCTCTCGATATGAAAAACAAATTTGAATCATTTCTCCCACAAAATTAGTCGGACTGATGTGGTTGGAACATTTTATAGATACACAATTATTGACTGTTTATAGAAACTAGTATTTTTAGCAAAGCTATGTGTGTGCAATAATTAATTATTGTTATATAGTTTTCATAAGTAATATACTAAACAAAGTACTATGAGGTTATGGAAATAAAGTGGTTTAATATTTTTTATTTTTTAATATTAATTAATGTGGAAAAAAAATTATTGGTCAATTGAAACACACCAATTAAGAGTTTTTATCCGGCCTAAACTCTTTATAAAATAGTATAGATATTGTCAAGTGGAACATCCAACTTACTCCATCGAAGAATAATTGAAATTTAAATTGTTCTGACATATGAAGTTAGTGACCTATTGAAGGAAGTTAGTGACCTATTTTTGCAGTTATCTAATATTACAGTTATCAAATATAGTGAATCTAAAATTTGATATGCTTGTGTGGCTCGATATCGATAATTATGCCTAACTACATCGATTCAATGAACCCAACCACAATTTTTCTCTATTGCATGTGATTGAACTTCTCCTGAAATTGCTGAGAAATGAAGGCCAAGTTTTCATTTAAGACATTTGAGACCATACGATAGAAAATTAAAGGGTAAAATAAGCATGCATTTAAACACAATTATATATGCTTTTAAAATGTGTGTTTCTGATATAATTAAATAAGTAATCTTAGTAACATGACAAAGCTTACGTTATGTATTGTGAAAATGACTAACCCGACGATGCGACTCAATCAATAATTTATTTATGTAGACCTTTAAGACCAATAATTGAAGCTTCAAGTCCAATTTTTATATTTTAAGTTAATTTACTCAAAATAACAATAGTAGTTGATAATACCCATATATATTCTTTAAAGGGAAAGCATAGATAGACTCATTATTTGCGTGTCGTGTCCAGCTGCGTGACACATACGATATATAGCTATATATTTACGCTCGATTAAAAATTGTACACACACACACACACACAAACATATATATATATATATATATATATATATGTCATTTTTTTAAAAGCCTTGTAGCTTTGTGGTAGGTGAGAGTGCTTCACGTGAAAGCTACATCAACGGACATCCTTAATATTTGTTTCATCATCGCATATTACATTTTGAGAATTTATTACAAAGGTACGTAGCTGCCCAACTCATTCAATTTTTACGCATTTTTTTATGTTTTTATATCTCGTGATATTTTTTATGAAAGCTTAACTTACTAGCCAATCTTGGAAATATTGATCAGCGAATGAACACGTTAGAGGATCGAGATCAATACGTTGATACATATGATTAACGCCCAAAATATAATTTTAGGTCACTAAGTTCACTTTTTTGGGTCACTATGTTTGATAATTGCAAAAATAGGTCACTAACTATGTATGTTAAAACAAATTCGGGTCACCCTTTCATTTTTGGGTCACTAAGTATACGTGTTTTCAATTTTGGTCACTAAATATTCGTGTTTTAAGTTTTTGAGTCACCATATTAAATCCATTTTCGCATTCATAAAAACATAGTGACCTAAAATCGAAGACATTGTATACTTAGTGACCCAAAAATGATGGGTGACCCAAATTTGTTTTGACATATATAGTTAGTGACTTATTTTTGCAATTATCAAACATAGTGACTCAAAAAAGAAAACATGTATACTTAGTGAACTAAAATAATAATTTCGCCTATGATTAATCATTGATTAACTTGACCAGTTATAACTAAATTAAATTTGGGTCATATTGATTAATTTAATTTCTCCCATTACGTACGACAACGTGACGATGCATACCACACGATAGCTAATCCAACCATATAATTTAAGGAATATATAAAAACACGTTCACATCAAAATTCATGTGCGAAGTGTTCATACATGTTTCTGTCTTTTCGTTACAATAAATTGTAATGAAAACGTGGTCGACTGATAATTGGCTCTTTGAAGCTTTTTATGAGTGCGTTTCCTTTAATGATTTATTTTAGAATCGATATAGATGATTATTACCGAATCCCTTCTTGGCAAAAAAAATGTGACAATCTCAAATTAATTTTGATATAAACTCCATTGTCATTATTTAAAATTTTTTTGTTCATGACCTACTTCGAGTAGTTTAAGAAGTTAGAAAACGTTGTTGGGATTATCCGCTTGGTTTGGGTAATGACGTTACTTCTTTTTCCTTCTCTCTTTTCTATTTATCGTTTCGAAATTAAATTAAATCGTTGAAACTTGTAAATATCATTTGAAAGTGGAGACACTGCAATTTGATGAGGCTTAGCTCAAGTCAACAAATAAAGCCCAATCGAAAGTGATCAATATAAAGAAGCCCAATCAAAAGTGAGCAACGAACAACGGATTATTATTACAACTCACAAGTGTGGCAAAAAGATTAACGAACAACAATTTATGGGATTTGGGAAAGAAGATATTTTTAGCACCGTACAATCAAGATCGTCCAAGTTCGTGTTGATCCCTCGACAAAATATCTACCCAGTAAATGTATATAATCCGTATATGAATCGGGTTCATCGGATAAAATTCTTGCAGAACAAACAGATTGTGTTTGGTATCATTATTATCAGAAAGAAAGAATGGCTGGTCAAGGTCCAAATTGGGAAGGTTTGCTGAAATGGAGTCTATCTCATTCTGATGCTACTAATCCCTCTCGTAATCTCAGGTTCGAGCTTCTTCCCTTTTTTTCTTTCCTTTTCAATTTGATTGATTTTTTGGGCTTTTCGATTTTCTACTTCTTCGCCTATCAAATCTTCAAGGGTTGATCTAAAAGATTGATCCTTTTTGGGACATTGAGGCGTGTAGAAAGAAATTCCACAGCCCTGAAAGCTTCATCGCTATGTTTCTTTTCACTGTTTTTTCCTTATGGTTATATTGCTGTTTCTGTGGTTGTATGTAACTTACATTTAATCTTGTTTGGGAGAGAGAAAACATAAGTAATTCCTTTTCTTTTTGCTGCTATGCTTTGTCGATTCGTAGTGAGGAAGATAGAAGATGGTTCATGGAAGCTATGCAAGCTCACTCTGTAGATGTCATCAAAAGAATGAAAGAGATAACTCTGGTTATGCAGGCGCCCGAGCATGTGCTGGAATCTCAAGGCGTAACGCCTCGAGACATTGAAGGTATTCTTTCGAATGATCTCTATAGTTTCTTCCCTTACCTCCCCATAAGTCTTAGTTTGTCTCGTCTTTTTTCAGGCATGTTAGATGAGCTACAAGAACATGTCGAGTCCATCGACAATGCTAATGGTAGGCCCTTTTCACTTGAGCAAATCATGGTTTACTGCATTCCTTTTACGTAACTCAAAACATGTACCAAAGCTTAGTATATTGATTTGAAAGATCTGTTTTTCCTTACTTTCTCCGCTGGGGAACTGTAACGTGGTAATAACTAGCTGAACGAACATAAACGGCGAGTATTGAGTACTAAACTTGTTTTGCTCTTTGTTTCGTATATACTGTTTGATTCATCGTTTTCGTTTCTTTTCTTGGTTAGATCTCTATTCTATTGGTGGTTTAGCCCCTCTCCTCGGCTACCTCAATAATCCACACTCGAACATTAGGGCTAAAGCTGCAGAGGTTGTGAGCACCATTGTCCAAAACAATCCAAGGAGTCAGCAGTTGGTAATGGAAGCAAACGGTTTCCAACCGCTCCTATCGAACTTCACTTCAGATCCCGACGTTTCGGTTCGTACCAAAGCGCTCGGCGCGATCTCATGTATGTCTGAAAATCGGCTAAATCAGAAATGGAATTTCTACATCCATCCCAATCTTTACATGGGAAATTTTCCTTTTTCAGCTCTAATCAGACACAACAAACCTGGGATGACGGCATTTCGCCTGGCGAACGGCTACTCTTCTCTCAGAGACTCTCTAAGCTCGGAGAGCGTGAGGTTTCAGAGGTAACCCTTTTCGTCCATTGACGAATTCGTCGCATGGCGCTCGATACAACTCATCAGCTTATGTTCAAACCTGACAAAATTGCAGGAAAGCGCTTAACTTGATACACTACTTACTCCACGAAAACAAATCAGACTGCACAATTGCCAACGAACTTGGATTCCCTCGAGCAATGATGCACCTTCTTTCTTCGAGCGAAGACATCGAAGTACGCGAAGCTGCCCTAACGGGCCTGCTCGAGCTTGCCCGAGAGGGAACCAATACTGGCAACAACATCATATCGAGCGAAGACAGCCATAGATTGAGACAGATATTGCAAGAACGAATCAGCGATATCAGTACGATGAATTTAGAGGATTTAGGAGCTGTGAGAGAGGAGAGGCACCTCGTCGATGCCATGTGGAGAACTTGCTACGACGAACCTTCTTCCCTCCATGAGATGGGCCTCGTCTTCATTTCGGGCGACGATTTGCCTCCGCCCGACGTTGCGGGCAGGCACTTTGAGCCGCCCCTTAGGGCTTGGGCTGCTAACCGTAGTGCTGATAACGCACCATCTTCGAATGAGAACGAAGCTCCATTGCTAATCGGGCCTGCGCCCTAATTCCTAAGCTGATCGTTATTGAGAAGTGATGCTGTGAGTTCTCTTTACTACCACTTTTTAAGGTTATCTGGGTTGTTGTCTTAGGGTTCGAGTCTAGTATATTGCTGTGTAAGAACTTATCTGATAACACATGCAACAGATCTTGCTATGCTTCAGTTAGTTGGTTCCCTTGGTTTTTCGTTTTTAACATCAATGGGGAAAAAATCCTCGGAAAATTGTCTTATATTTTAGACACTGATGTTGTGTGTATACATGAATGATCCTATATATTACTAAAGGACTTGAGAATGCTGGGATTGACTGCCAACCAAGAAAATAAATGGAAAAAAAAAAAAAAATCACGCCTTGACTTTACGGCGGCGTTACTGATTCGTGCCGCCGACATCCTCTGATTTTGACCTGCATGACGCCGCCGTCGAGCTCATCTGCGCCGTCGATGACGTCGCAGCACTGCCTACGTGGCGCCTGGCAGCAATAAATTTCCAATTCATCATTAACGCAAGGAATTGAATTTCAATCATTTCAGTCAAACAAACAAAACACACTGAATAATAGAATTTAATCATACCTTACTCCTCCATATCGAAGGATCAAGAATGGGCGCCGACACATTAAACCCCTTCACCTCATAAGCCGACTTATAATTCTCCCACTCACACTTCTTCCTCGTCGGAGACATCCTCGTCCGACTGTACCGCGACAAAGTACTGCCATTCTTGCCCAAATCCTCGACTCCCTCGAAGTAATAAACGATAGGCCTCTCACATGGCTCCATGCTCAAAACCCTAGTGTTGAAAGTAAAGGGTCCTTGGCTCCAACTCCCAAACGTTAAGAAAGTTTGAAGGGGCGTACTCAAATCCTTCGCCGTCACTATAAATGGATAGAGCTGCGCCGAGTGGCCCCACGAGATGGACACTGACCAGTTTTTTCTCAGGTCGTAGCAGAAAGTCTGCTGCAAAGTTCTGCTGGGATCGTTTTTGGATGCTCCGATGAGCTTCTTGACGGAGTTGACACGTGTCTCGCCGGGAAACAGTGGTTGTACGTAGTCTAGGTGGTGGAGGGAGACTAACGGCGTCAGTGGGTGGGCGGCGAGTAGGCCGTATGAGCTTCCTCGGATGTCCACCTGTCAGACAGAAGAATAACTGCGTGTATTGATTGTGTGTAAATTAATGGTGAATTGACTAGCTGCTTCTGCTGTAACGGATCGCGGTTTTTCTTGCAAGAGAGTTTGACTTTGGGAATAAGTCAACGACGTTCGTCTTTATGAATAATGATTTACCTGGTGAAAACCCAGTTCTTTCGTAAGAGATACGCCGATCTCGTCGACGCAGGCGGCGATTTTATGATCCGACCCGTATAAATCCGCGTACCGATCGACGCAGCCGTCCAAGATCCTAACGAGCTCGCGGGCCAAAGGGTAGCTGACGGCGAAGCCGCCGCCGCCGTACGCCATTGAATAGGAGTGAAACACCGCCTGTTCTACGCTTTCCGTGATTGACCCAATGTAGTGCATTTGTCGGTGGTCGTACTTGCTCAGAACGGTCAACAGATTGTCGACGAAGAACACGGTATCGTCGTCGCCCATCACGAACCACCGCACGCCGGCGAGCCCCAGCTCGAAGATCTCCTTGACGATCCTCGATATGCGTACGGCCGACCTCGAGCCGGCCCAGTTTGTGTACTTGAATCTGCTCGTGTCGGAGGAGACTCTGTACGGCGGCGAGGTGGTGGGCCATGATTTTCCGGCTGGCTCGGCGTCGAGCCAGACGTAGCCGCGGGTGGTGTTGGGGTCGAACCAGAGCTCCGTGTAGAGGCGGCGGCGCGTCCACGTGTCCGAGGAGCCGGCGATTCCGAAGAGGAGGTGGGAGAGGTTGGTATTGGTAGGCGACGGCGGCGGCGGTCGGCGGTTTTTGGCGGCGGCGGTGGAGGCGAGCGAGTGGATGTTGTAGAAGGTGTGGATTAGGGTTTTGTCGCAGTCTGGGCAGTTGATGAATCTTGATAATGGGTGCGAAGCGAAATAGCAGAGAAAAAGTGCCGTGAAAATGCAGATTCCCAAAAGGGCTTGCATTAGATTAGGTCTGAAAAAGGGCGGCGTCGTTGTCGGGTCTTTCATGTCGGCGGCGGCGGCGGCGACGGCGGTTTCTGATGGATGGAGCATCTCTGTCTTTTTCTCTGATATATTATTATATATATTGAGGGAGTGGAGTGGACGTGTTGAAATCTTGATATTTGTGGAGAAACAATTAATATGGAGGGAACGAGATATTCCCAAAATATGAGGAATGGAACATAATTTACATCTCGAATTTATACGCTGTAAATGTAATAACTCTTGTCGTATCTTTGAACGATGATGAATTTTGGGTGCATTCTACAAGTAGGTTTTGAATTTATTTCATCTCCTATTGTGGGGGGTGAGTATTTCGAAATCTTAATTAATCTTGACCATGAGAATCATCTTAGTGGAGCACATCAATGTCCGCACTAATAATTTTGGGGTTCCTTGGTGGTTCTTATATAACACAAATGGAACATTTGACTTGATTTATTAATTTGTGAAAAATCAATTGAGATTTGGGATCATGCCACAAATACAAATTTAGTCGTGGTTCATTCTGAAGAACTGTACTGCAAAATTCTAAACCAAAATATAACTAAAACATCGCATTTGGCGAAATAAATGACATGAAAGTAACGTCACGCATATAATTAATGAATGAGTATATAACCGATCATCTTCATGACAAAACCGGTTTTTCTTCTGTCATTACAGAAACGAAACTCCGAAATAAACATGTAAAAATAGAAAGCCAAAAAGGAGAAAAAATTAAACTAACTTGCAGCTCAAAAGAAAATGCAATAAAAGAGAAAAAAAAACGAAAAGAAGAAGCAAGAACGGCCTTATATGAACTTAATTCACACTTCCTATCTCTCCTCCTTCCAGCCACCATCTCCAAGCAATCAACAACAAACTAACTTAGCATTCTTGTCTCAAATCCTTTCTGCAAATACAGATTTCTTGAACGTAAAAACCCTATAAAACCTGCTATTTCTTCGTCTTCGGTTCGTGTCCCAGCCGAAGCTCAAGGTCCAAGGGTTCGCTGACCTCTTCCATGCTACTTATTTTACGCTGATCATGAAGTACTTTCAGAGACAGCAACCTCTCTATACTTTCTTTAGGACATGGATCTTTATTACCAGAAAAACCATGATCTCCAACTTTGGAAGAACCAGCTTGTTTGCAGTGATCACGAAGTGGGCTCTCCTCAAGACCATGATCAGCAATAAGATCCATCGTATTCGTCTTAATATCAAGAGAAAGCAAGTTTTCATTAGGATCAGAAAACTCCCTGAGCTTGGCCCTATCTCTTCTGTGAATATTCATGTGCCCACCTAAAGCCTGGGCATTGGAGAAACCCTTCTTACAAAAAGTGCAAATGTATGTTTTCACATGGCCTCCTCCTAACATAATAAGGGGATGGGAATTAGGGTTTTTTGAGCCTCAATCATCAACTAATCTTCATTTGATGGATAATCGCCAGTTGAATAGATTTGAGGCTTAATAACCTATATATGTACATACATACATACATACATACATATATATGTGGCTTAGAGTGTGGTCAAATGATTGCATCAGTTATGGGGCGAGCGTGCTTATACTTTACGTGTTGATAAACCGTCAGATATTTAGAGTAATGCCATCTATGTAAGATGATTTTATAAATTAGGTACTTGACATGGACGATCATAGGAAACTATTGTTTAAATAAATGAGCAAGTCTGAGACGTGGTAGAAGCTGCGATGTCGTATAATAATTAACATGGATAAGCTCATCGAGTGTATGAACTGTCGTTGTTAATTATGATATTTGACTGCAAGAAAATTAATACATGAATATAGCTCTTGAGCGTAAGATTTGAACAGTCAAATGTTGGGTTAGTATTACTACACATCACTCACAATCCAAATATTCAGATGAAGTTCAGTTTAAACAGAATTTGGAAGTTCATATACCACCTTTAATATGTAAAATAAAGCATCACCAAAAAGCAACGGAGAGTATTACGAGCAAGTTAAAAAGGTAATAAAGGGAGTTTACATATACTTAATTACACCCAAGATAAAACTCTTCCGTAGGGTAACTTCAGGCGTGCGAGGTTTAAAGTAGTGAAATGTCAAAGGATATTTATTTCTTATATTAGTTGACTTTATCCAATAAAATAGTCAGCGCACGATCATTCGTTCCCCAGCAATTCTCAATGTTATTTTATTTCTATTAATTTTTTTTTTTTTTTTTTTGTTGTGTTGTGTACGGGCCACCTATTACGTTGAGTTAAAAGGCAAGCAGAAAGCAATATTGACTTGCGCACGAATGCTATATTGTGACATGTTGTCTCTATCCCATTCATCTACATTGAGTAAAAAATAAATAGAGGTTATTCTTTGCTAAAGATGACAGAAAGATGGTTGAAATATAATAATAATAATAATAATAATAATAATAATAATAATAATAATAATATTGTATTTAAAAGTTATGATGTGAAGCATAGGCCCGTAAGAATTTCGTCGTTAAATAGAGGGCTTGACCAACTCATGGGCCCAACGTTCAGTTTGACTCATTACACAGACGTTTTCCCTCGGCACTCAAAAAGTGCCTGTCTTCCGTGCAGTGTTGCAAAATAATCGAACTTTTTTATTCGATTCGCGATTCGATTCGGAATTTTAAGATTCGAATTCGAATATTCGAATATAAAAAAAATGAATACACATACTTTTCTATTCGAATAGTTACCGAATACTAATACGAACATATATTCGATTCGTATAGATATCAAATAATTCGATTTGAATTATATGATGCAGAATAACATTATATATATATATATATAAATACTAGTTAAGCCCACTACGTATATACGAATATATTTGTATTCGATGCGTATATTTATTTTGTAATTTTGGTATTGATAGGTATTTTTGAAAAAAATTTAAAATAAAATTCGAATATTCGAAAATTCGCGAATTGTTTCGAATAACATTATCGAATCGATTTTATGATTCGTATACGAATCGACTACCAAATACGAATATCAGATAAAATTAACGAATACGAATAGAAAATGCAAATAATTCGATTCAGTTCGGTTGCAACCCTGCTTCCACATGCATAATATCATACTAAATTCCCACGCTTGAATCCTGGTGTAGTATATAACCACATAAGTTTCCAACACAATTTTGAGATGAGATATACATTAGAATCATAATGATAATAATCTCAACTGCTAAACTAAATAAAACAACTCCTAAATACTCCCGTCAAAACTGATCAAAAGCCACCAATTTCAAGCAAAGATTAGATCATGAAACCAAAAACTAACAGAAAGAGCCATGCGAAAGAAGCTTCTTCAGCGTCTCATAGGTCATGAAAACGATCCCTACGCTGGGGACAACCTTGTAGTATTCGGGCATTATACCTCTGTACAAACCTCGTAACCCCTCTGTTCGAATTATGTGTCCAAACGTTCCCAACAAGCCCGTATGGTAAACTCGGGCCCGCCCGCCCGCCCCTTCTAACTGCATTCTACGCCTCACAAGGTCTAATGGAAACGTCGCTGCAATGGAAGGCAATGGGTAGGCAAAGAGTATGTAGAGAATATTTCGCAAGGCGAATAATTGCTTACCTGAAGAAGAAGCAATCCCAGAAAGACTACCACAAACAAGGCTGACTGGAACTGTAGAATCGTCTGGCCTGGTATGAAATTGTAAGGTAAGTGAAGTTCGCTTTAAGGAAATTTGAAATAAAATGATTTGATACCTTCGAGAAAGCCAGTGTGATCGTAAGCCCTCATACACGGAGAAGCTTATCGCTATGCATGGCCCAACGCCCTGACAGTTCAGGTCAATGTATTAACCATCAAGAAAACCTCAGAAAAGGAAAAGAAATATAGTATACAAAAAGAGAATCATACCAGTAATGTTGCCCCGAGGCCTTTGTATAGGCCGAGGAAGCCTTCTTCTCTGTAAATGGTGTGCAGTGCGTGCCTTATGCCCTGGTAGTACATCGCATTCCTCTGTGAATATAAAATATATGAAATTAAGCCATGGAAGAAGATGAAAATTGATTTCAGACAGAACAGAGCTATGACGCGTAAATGCAATAATACCTGGGCTGCAAGCCGTGTTCTGACGAGATCCAATGGGTAAGTGGCAGTTGCGGAAGTTATACCTGCCAATCCACCGCCTACGAAATTCACTAAAGCGCACGCGCTTGAATTCCCGCCTTTCCCATCGAGGCCTGGAATCGACTGCAAGATCTGAAACAAGACAGAAGGATGTAATGATACTAATTACGGTAAGGAAATGAATAGCCTGCATAACGATTGATACTAACTCTTTTATAGTGTTCGTAGGCGTAGAAGTTCACAGACGAATAAGGAAGGCGGTGGATTATCGTAACCATGTTTCCTTTCCAAAAAGCTCTGAAACCTTCTTCATTGGCTATGCGTAAAGCTTCTCTGCAAATACTGGGCTTACTCATAAGTGCAACATCCGAGTGCATTCCTTGTACCTTTAAAAAAAAGGAAACAATTCTTCAACATAAATCCAGGGAATCGAAGAACAAAGGCTATTAGGAGAATAAAAATTAGAACTTGTCTCAGATTACGGGGGAAAAAAACAAGCTAATTTGCTTGATGCCACGCCAGTCATATGCAATAAAGCTACACAATTCAAAGGTGTAAAAAAGAAGACCTGAAAAAGAATGGTTAGCCGAGCCAGGGGAGCAGTACACGTCTTCCCAAAAGCTCCAGCGAGCCCTCCGGCGAGAAGCTGCGGCACAGTTCCGATCTGGGACACGTGTTGCGCCGTCGTCGGCGGCGGATGCTGCTGACGCCCGTGGTGGTGAAGAAGCTTCCTCGTAGCTGAACCGCCGTCCACGCTTAACTTAGCTTCCATTTGCGCAAGCAAAGACAATAACTCTCACCCAAACACCACCGAAAAGGAAAGGACGGAGCTTCAGGGATCATAGGGTTTTCATCGAAACCCGGCGATCTTTACACCGCTGTGCAACTTAGCAGCTGGCGAGACGAAGCAAAGAGGATTGTGGTTGAACAACCCTAATTGACACTTGAGGTTTAGGTTTTCAGAGGTAGGTTGCTTTCTTTCTTGAGTTCTTGATTTTTGTCGTCGTCATCTCCTTGTCGGTGATCAATTAGAAACCACAAACCAGATAGACGAAAGCCCAAGTTTGTTTAATTGGGCTTTTGGGCCTTAAAAGCCCAACTTAAATCCTCTCAAATCGTCAACGCACGTGCGTGGCAGTAAATGATTGGCTTTAAGATTCTGGTTCCACGTGTTAACGTCGATTCTCCCACGTGTCACCTCCTACTATGATTCTCTCAACTCCCCGACAACGAACTGAAAAAGAAAAAGTCAAACGACCAAAGCAATCAGAACTGAAAAATAAAATAATATAATGATAGAAATAAAAAGAAGAAAGTGGAGAAAGAAATATCGGTAATCATCACGCAAACCCTGGTTTGTTCACGATGGGTAAAGCCTTATCCCTCCCTATCATTATTACAGGAGATACATACATTGCATGCGATTGAGTTTTTAAGTTTTTCCTTTTCACCGTTTTAGATTTTGTTGAGGTTTTATTTTTATTTTCTATTTCCCTTTTTATTATTTTAGGATAAGGATATTTCACTTTTTCCGGGTCGGTGCGGGGCTTGGAAGTATTCGAATGGTCTCTGTGTTTTGAAGCTGAGAGCTTAACTTCTTTCATTCATTTCTTGGTTTCTGTTCAAGATTCAGGGCAGAGGAGATTTCATTTTTTCAATAATCAAGAAAAAGAAAAAATCGCAGGTCCATCGGAAAAATGGGAAGTGGAGAGGAGAAGATGAAAAGGGATTCATCATCGACTAATGATGTCGTCGTCGGAGCAAAGAGTTCTTCATCAGATTCATCGTCTTCTGGGATTGTCAATGCGATATTTCCACCTCCAACCAAGGTAAAATCGATGAAATAACGTTATTGATTTAATAATTTTCAGGTGGGTCGTTATTTATTCTGACAAAGCTGCCTCCTTTCCTCTGAAATAGGAGCCGCTTCACTTCTTAGCAGCTGAGAAGAAGAAGAACGGCCATGGAAGCCAAGAATCCAAGGTTGAATCTTCAGGTATTCATTCAATAATCCCATGTTTTAGATTTAATTTTAGGGTGTATTGACTGCAGTTCTCTTAACAAAAGAAGAATAGGTAATATACCTTTATGAGATCCTTCGGCTGCTCGATTATAATTCGAACAAAAAGATAGAAGATAGGAATCTAAGCAGTAAAACATGGCTGTAGTTACTTAAATTGCGGCGTATTTTGCGCAAAAATGCTTCTCGTAGCAGTTAGCGCCAAGGCCGAAGGCGCAGAAAATGGTAGCCGAAACATGCCTGAAAACGACAAGGGCTCGGTAGAGCATCCGTGCCATTACAGCTCATCGATCTTCTATGGTGGCCAAGACGTTTTGACGCAGCCTGAAAATAATCACAACTCTACTGAGACAAATGTAAGATTATCTTCGTTGTTCTCCCATTTGACAATAACCCATTAATTCGCAGTCATTGATTACGTCGTTCATCTTGTCGATCAGTTCGATAAAGGTGGCGAAGAAGATGATCCCAACGCTGCTTCAAGAGGGAATTGGTGGCAGGGTAATTTACTTATTACAGTCTTGTGTTAATTTAGTCGTTTGTATTGGATTTTCTTGCGCTAACGCTCGTTTTTTCCTCCCAATTTCGCGCTGATGTAGGGTCTCTTTACTACTAAAAGGGGTTTCGATGGGTTAATGGTAGAATGTATAGAAAGAGATAAAGCTGAAGGTGTGAGGCTTCTATAATCTCATCTTCACTAGTACGTACGCTGCTATGTTGCTCTGCTTTCTTTGCTACTATTGTCTACTTGTGAGGAAGACTCTGCTACTTACTGTGCGTATATCCGATCTACGGATGATATATCGTGATAGTTATACGCAAGTTCTACGTATATCATATGTACGTCTCCTTGTGTAAGTAAATAGGTTGTTGGAATATAAGAATCTGAGGATGCTTTGGTCCAAGGTTGTTTCTTTTTTACATGGAAAAAAAGATCAAATATTGGCCCATCTCATGCCAAGTGTTGCTTTGCAGAGTCAGAAATGATTAGGACATGATGGGATTAAATGCATCTAAGAAAGCTTCTTTTTCTGCAATGGAATCTTAGTTTTAACGAATACGATTCTGTCAACTCACAGCAGTGTACTATACTGTGACTTTGCAATATGGTTGTCTATTGGCATCTACAGCTTTCTTGGACATTAAGCTCTTCATTACAAATGAAAATCTTGATTTCAAGCTATGAATGCCCTTGCTTTGTTTCTTGTTCATTTAAACCGTGGCTTGGGGAGAGATGGTAGTCTCACTAAGCTTCTATGAATAAGAAATAGCATATTCCCATCTTCCTTGCATTTTTTAACCAAGCTTGATGTTGAGATATTTTCTACACTCACCATTATAGAAGACAGACATATTGCTCGATAGATAGTTACCAATAACAAAAATCTTTCTCAAGCGTAGTCGTAGATTACAGAGAAATGACAGTTAACACAAAGTCAAAATACTAATTTCAGAGCTCTTAGAGAAATAATACACAACTCCTTATATGAATACTACATCAATTCTTGCTGCCAAGATATGGATCCTTGACTACAGTAACTGGGCAAGACGCATGCTCCATGACATAATCAGTCACGCTTCCCAATATAATCCTGCACATTTAATTGTTAATTAACCAAATAATCATCGTTTGATTTAGAGTTATTAAACACGAAGCTGATGATACCTCTGGACAAGGCTCAAGCCTCTGCTTCCCATCACCAATGAATCAAGCTTCAAATCCTCCACAGCTTCACAGAGCTTCTCCCTCGCATCGCCCCAATACAACTTCGTCACCACATTTATCTGAAAATCCCATCACCATCATTACATCATAATATGTTTATTTGTGTGTGTGGATGAAGATATATATAAAAAATTGGATTCACCGACCGACCTCTTTCTGCCTCGCAGCAGTGTCAAGCATGTCAAGAACGTCAATATCTATGGGAACATCGTACTTGTGCATCATCTTAGGTTCCCGAAACTCCGACAGAGGAATCAGAGCTTTATTACAGAGAGCAGACATGTTAAAGATTGAATTTTTAATCAAGGGTTTTATCAGGAAGAAAGAAAGAAAAAACAGGGACAGACGTACGAGAGCCAGACTGAGACCACAGCTGATGTAAGGACTCGTCGACGGCCTGAGATTTGACGTGTACGATGTAGAAAGTGTCTCCTTTATCGGCCAAGTTTTCGATGGACCATTCAAGCGCAGCTTTGCTGCTCTTTGAGAAATCCATGGCCACTCCTATTTTCCTGTCCTTCGCCATCTTTTTCTTTTCTATACTATTTTGATTTCTTTTTCTCTTGAAGAACGCAGGGTAGAGATGGGCATTTAGATTTATAAGGGGCTAAGCTAAGCTAAGGATGCTTAAGCCCCACGTAATTATTTATTTATTGTTTTATGAGCTTCCAAGAGGTATTTCTTTGTGACGTGCCTTGCTTTTTCTTTTATTTTAGGTTATCATCATGAATAAGAAGACAAATATGGTTTCATTTGTTTACGTTTTTAGTTAAATGAAGAAAAAGAGGTTCTTTATTGCATTTATTGCCGGGTTCTCTCGTGAATTATGTGGTAATAACTAATTATTATTGAGTTTTAATTTTCAATTGATTTATGGGTTTCTCGTTTACGTAATTAAGATATCATGTGTATTAGAGCATCCAACGAGTACTTTATTTTTGTGTAAAACACAAAAATAAAGTATGTCTTTACTCTAACGGGACTCTATATCTAACACTAATATTGTGTTGGTTAGCAGAGATACTCTAGATGTAGAGTTCACGCAATATCCAACACAAAAATTGTGTTGTGTTTTGTTTTTATTTAATTTATTTAATAAAAATATTTTCATGACATTTAAATATTTGATATTCTTATAATAATAAAAGTAAAAATAATTTTAATTTCCTTTCAATTATTTATATTTTCGTTTTAATTTATATAATTATGCTAAGTTTATAAATTATAATTTTATTGAACTTTTAATTATTATAATATAAAGTTTAATTTAGGAATTTGATTTTTAGAGTAGAAAATAGAGTTAATGGGGTGAAGTGAAAATTAGTGTAGAAAATATAGTTTATGGGTTGGAGTAAAAGCACTGTAGCAGCTGCAATATTATGCAGACTTAACCGTAGTTTTGCGCTGCGGGTTGGAGATAGTCTTATAGTGAAAGATTAAAGGAAAAAGAGCATTCAATTCTGATATTGGATTCTTAAAAAATTACGTGTTGCGTGCGCGTAATATATCAAGGAATAAAGTCGTTCGTTGGCATGTTCCACGCCCTTTCCTTCGCTTGGAAGTTTTGATAATTTGGTATATGTTGATATATATTACTTATATCATATAGGTTACTAGTAATAAAATATTTTCCAAATGAGTTCAAATCTATTTGTTGCTATTCACCGCCCCCTTTTTCCTAGTCACCGCCCCCTAAAGGGCTGGAAAAAGACGATTTTGCCCTTATGATATTTAAATTAATTTAAAAAGAGAAAAGGGCCTATTTTTCGCATCTGGTAATCCAAATTAACGTAAAACATTGTTCGAATTTCAAATCGACCGAAAAAAAAAAATCTGACCGAAAATCGATTTCGGTCAGTACAGCACCGACCGAAATCATGTTTCGGTCGGTACAGTATGACCGAAATCTTGTTTCGGTCTGTACTGTACTGACCGAAATAAATTTTCGGTCGCTGTAGTACTGACCGGAATCAATTTTCGGTCAGTACTGTAACGACCGAAAATTGTTTTCGGTCGAATTTTTTTTATATATATTATTTATTTGGATTATTTATTTGTATTATTTATTTGTATATTTTATTTGGATTATTTATTTGTATTATTTATTTGGATTATTTATTTGTATATTTTATTTGGATTATTTATTTTTATTATTTATTTGGATTAGTTATTTGTATTATTTATTTGGGTTATTTATTTATATTATTTATTTGGATTATTTATTTGACGGCGGATAGCAATCAAGCGGTGGACCGTCCGCTCTGACTGACATACAGACCACATGCGTGATCGTGCCTCGCCAGGCTCCACATGATGGGGGAGACGGTGTGGGCGGAAGCATGGAAAGTACTCGTAGATCCACGCCTGCAGTAACGAGAGGCACCCAGCTAATCCCCTCGCATCCGCCCTGCTTGCCATTCCAAGCCGGCGATAAAGGTAAGCGAGAACGGTCGAACCCCACGAGTAACCACTGGCAGAGGGCAACGACCGGTAGAACTCGTGCATGATGTCCGGCTTCACCCGACTCCCACTACCGTCGACGAACAGCGTCAACCCCAGCAGAATCCACAACCAAGCGATCGCCTGCAACCCCGCCGACCGCCTCTCCAACATCTGCTGCATCACGTCGTTAATCAGAAGCCCACCGCCTCTCCAACCCTCCCTGAGCGCGTCCTCGGAGATGCCCATAATCTCCCTCGCCGCCATCTTCTGGTCGCCGGCGTCTGGTGTCCCCGATACCGTCGTCCCGTCGATCGGGATACGCAGGATCTGCTCGACGTCGTGGAGCATGATCGTCATCTCCCCCCACGGCATGTGGAAGGTGTTCGTGTCTGGATGCCAGCGCTCCACAAAAGCGCTGAGTAGAGGCTGGTCCAACTGACCCATCATAGCATCCGTGAGGTGCGCAAGCCCCGTGCCATCGATCTGGCTCTGCGTCTCCGGCGGGAACTTGGAGTACCAATTCTTCAGCTTCCCAAGCACCGACCCCCGCTGCTCGCACTTCAGCAGGGATCTCTCCTCCTCACCCGTCCAGATGCGGGCGCGATGTGCCCCAGATAACTACGGATCACCTCGTCATCATATGGACCACCGGGCTGTGGCCCCTGCACCCTCCACGAATCGTCATATGTGACCCTGGATCGCTTGCTCCCTATTTCATTTTTCACGAATAACGCAAAAATAAATTTAATTTCTTTTACGTATTTTAAGACACGACATCACACCTCAGTTTATAGAGGAGAATGGAATTACCTGATGAGGCCGGTGGCAGGTCGTCGCCGGATGACTCAAACGATGCTCCATCATCCGGCACACCATAATCCAACCGGGGGGGGGGGGGGTCGACTGCTTCCTCCGGGTAGGGTCTTTCCAGCCTTGGTCTGTAATTAAATAATCCAAATAAATAATATAAAGAAAATATACAAATAAAATATACAAATAAATAATATAAATAAATAATACACATAAATAACCCATATAAATAATACAAATAAAATAAACCAAATAAATAATATAAATAAAATATACAAATAAATAATACAAATAAATAATACACATAAATAACCCAAATAAATAATACAAATAAAATAAACCAATAAATAATATAAATAAAATATACAAATAAATAATACAAATAAATAATACACATAAATAACCCAAATAAATAATACAAATAAATAATATAAATAAATAATATAAATAAAATATACTGTAATTAAAAGATTTAAAAAAAATCGACCGAAATAAGATTTCGGTCGGTACTGTAACCGACCGAAATTTGATTTCGGTCGGTACTATACCGACCGAAACCTGATTTCGGTCTCTACTGTACCGACCGAAGCATGATTTCGGTCGGCACTGTAACCGACCGAAAATTGATTTCGGTCGGTTTTTTTTTTTTTTTTTCGCCGACTAAAAATACGTTAATTTGGCTTACCAGTCGTGAAAAAAAGCCCTTTCCCTTTCCTAGTCCCTGTCGGCGATCCATTGCGATTTCAGTTTTTTTTTTTGGTCTGATTTGCATATGCGATTTGAAAAGTGTTGTCTGGACAGAGCTTTAAATATATATTTTTTCTTGTTTATTATAATTTTCTCTTTTTAAATTAATTTAAATATCATAAGGGCAAAATCGTATTTTTCTAGCCCTTTAGGGGGCGGTAACAAGTAAAAAGGGGCGGTAAATAGTAATCCCATTAGTAATCATAGTTTAGATAAGATTTGCCACTTTTAAAATCGTCTGATCGCCCACAATGATGTATAAACTATAAATACTTTGGATTGAATTTACTTATACATAGTTAGTTGCATTACATACCACTTCACTAACAAAAAAAAGTAAAAGGTGTTTTTAGAAAAAAATAAATAAATAAATAAATAATTCAATGAAACTATATCAGGCCATCGAAAACTCGGTTGGCCCGTTTTATAATTACCCAGCCCAAATAATCGGGTTAATAACCCGAACCGAATCAAAAATTGAAAAGCCCGCGAAACTCAGCGATCAAACCACATCAACCATGGAGTCGTCTTCTTAGTTCGAAGTTAAGGAGGTTTCATTTCATTTTTTGTTGAACGTTTCAGATGAATTGACACAGCTTACCTAATCGATGGCTGGAATGATGACAACGGAAGCGAATTTTTTCAAAAGAATGAAACAATTTCATGGCGATTGTTTCGTAAAAATGATTACAGCATGCAAGCATCCTCTGTTTCAGTCCCTGTGTGATGAAATCGTTGCCAATTCGATCAGATAATATATTTCTTCGATCAAAAGAATGTTGAATTAGTTTACTAATCGCCTTTTTCTTCTGCAATGGAGTGGTTGTCGTCAAAATCCCAACCACCATGTTCCACCTTTCTTGCGCCGATATCCTGCGACGACCGTAAAGGTAATAGTATCAGCACTTCAAGTGTTCTACTTACTGAAATCCCTCGTATCTTCAGAAGTCTCTGTGTTGTTGAGTTTGTTCTATAGGTTTTTTCGTTCTTTTAGAGCTAAGGTTTAAAATCTCTCTAATGCTATCTTCCTTGTAAAAACTCTTTGCCTACCATGTGTTCGATGAATGTTGTGGACGAGACGGCTTTGGCTTTGTTCTATTCCTTTTCACAGATACAACCTGGCAAAGGATTTGCATAGAAATTCTCCTCGAGCCTTGGCGCAGGTCCTATTTTCCTGAGATAAGGTGCGCCATCTCTGTTCGAGTGCAGCTTCTTAACCTCCGACGCCAAGCTTTCCCAAGAAATCGAGCCATTGTCGAACCTATCGACAAGTTTTACAAAATTGAACCTGAAAAAGAAACCACGCTGGCATCTCAGCCTAGTTCTTGAACCTGATAAGTGAAAGGAAAGAAGAGAAAGAGATCGCCGAAGATCAAGAAAGAAGTAAAACGTCACCTGTCAGGAATTATCGTTTTCTTGAACCCATCGAATCTTCTGTGACCCTGGACTGCCTTCGCCATATTCCCATCGTAAGTAAACGCAAAGACGTCACTTTCCAATGCTATGATATAGTCCAGAGCTGCGAGGCGATTCTGATACTTCTTAAAGGGCTCCAACTCTTGAGGCGTTGCGAGGGTCGAGTGTGAGAATACATTAGGAAACTCTTCCCTGAACGAATCCATACTGTGGTCACCGTAGATTTCTCCAGCCACAATGTATATTGTCGTCGAAGGAGGGTATCCCATTGCCTTGAGAAACAGTGCTGCCTCTCTAGGAGACATAGGGCATCCACCTTGTAATCTCTTCTCTCTGCTGTTAATCTCCTTCTCTTTCCAGTGCTTGACCTTGTGCCTCATTCGACGCAGTTCTCTGTCTTCGTTCTTGGACAAGCCATGGCTGCAACCCGTGAAAGCCAGCATGTCCTTTTCATA
Organism: Craterostigma plantagineum; assembly: GCA_027422505.1. Classification (NCBI taxonomy): domain Eukaryota; kingdom Viridiplantae; phylum Streptophyta; class Magnoliopsida; order Lamiales; family Linderniaceae; genus Craterostigma; species Craterostigma plantagineum. Next base: position 1,561,159 of record JAPQWV010000093.1, read on the forward strand.
CCTCAGGTGAAGAGCTACATATCTTTCACTGTCATTTCTCAGTCTGTTTATAAGCTTTGTTGCTAGTTCTTCAATCTCAGGCGTGTAACGAAGTGCTTTGTAGTTAGCCCGACATCTGAGCCTTTGGATCGAGGGAGATAGGCCATTGTTTGCAAGGCGCGAATCAGTGTGAGTAAACTTTACGACCTTGTATTTTTTAAGCAATGCACCAATCTCTCCTCTGTAGTAACCTGCCTGCACATACACAGCGCACCAAGATTCTGAAGTTAGCGAAAAATCTACGCATTGAAGCTGCTCTATTTATGTCATATAATTTCTTGATTTTTGACCTTTGACCAGGATACTGGCGCTTTGAGATGAGGCTTCGTCGACGCATATTTAGATGGCAACTTCTCGATTATCTCGATGTCTTCGCGCAAAACATCGATGAAGCGCCTCCAATCGAAGATGTCCTTGAAATCACTGCCAGCGAAAGATTACGAGTCACATCACAAGACATGTCCTTTTATGTCTAAAGAGGATCATCAACTTGAAGGCAAAAATACTTCACCTGGGATCTGTCCAGAAGCTTGAGTGGTCGAGCGAAGGGAGAACTAGCGTGGCATTGGTAATTTTAGCTACAGCAACCATATCGCATATCTGATCAAGTCCCAGAATTTGTCAGGTGACTTCTCAATCTTACAACAGATCTTTTAGGATACAACGTTAGTTAATAAAAGAGATTTGCGCTTTTTTTATGACTAGCTTACGCCTGTTCTCATCTGATTCAGTCCTCCGTTCGCATGCACTAGGATATAACCGCTTGTGGCAGATCCCGCCTTCCCTGAACATGTTTTCCCGAGTTATTTTTTGGCGCGCAAGTAAATCGAGTTATCCAATTTCGAAATGTACAATGTATATGCGTAATATTCCTGAACGTACTTATTTGATTCTTAGGCCGATCAATGCATTGGTAGTAGCTGTCACTCTTTGGCTTCATCCATATTTCTGGAATCTGAATTTCAATTTAATACATGGTAACAAGAGTTAGATTGATTAGTTGGACTTTAGATCATATTCCCAAATATCAACTAATTTATTGCAGATCGACACAATTTGATGAAATGTAGTAAAACAATTCATGCATGGACTGTAATAACGACATTTAAAAAAAAAGAAAAGAAAAGAAACTCACCGGAGAGTCCTTCACCTTCGCCGCCGGCAAACTAGACGAATCCTCCGCCGACGTATCAGAATCCAAGACAGAATTTTGGGCATTGAATTCCAATGAATGATCTTGATTAACATTCTTAATAATCATAACGTTTTCATTCTCTAATTCAGATAGGCTGGCGTCCATGGACGACATGAATAGCTTCAAAGCACCGAAGAAGACGACCATCGTCATAAAAAGAATGAAGATTGCGGTTTTCCTCGTATTCTTTCCCGACATCAAACCCTTGAAGAATATCCTGCCTCGATCCCATAAATTTTTATAATTATTATTCCCATTATTATTATTATTGGGATCTCCTCCGTTGAGATAATTACAACATGGGTCTTCGGAAAATCCCATGTTGTCGAACTTAGAATGACCTAATAATAAAGGGATTTGCACGTGATAATTTGCAGCAGCATCGTCGTCGTTCATGGCCGAATCAGTCACACGGCGGCGGTGGCTCGACGGCATTTGTGACGATGATGTACGTAATTATAAGTTAATAGAGCTTATATAAATATATATGTGTATATTAAATTGTTCAAGAAAAAATAAGAATTTGATAGGTAAATGATCTCTCCTGAGAACGTCGTTGCTACGTGCGATTTTGGGGTTGTGTGCCTCAGGGAAGAAAGGGAGCGGAATCTGAGGAAGGAGACGACGGAGCTGATGAGAGTTTCATGTGTAAGGAAGTCGTCGTACGTTTGTTGATTGTTTTCTTGATATGTTGTAATCATTACATGGTTGTCGTGTTTGTGTTCTTGTCTGGATTACATATATACCTTCTGGTCAACGTATTGAGATGGGCCTAAAAATGTTTTTCCTTCTGAGGTGTGTATTATTATTAATTAATATTGGTGTTGACTCTGAAAAAATTAAATTGTACCTTGGTTACGAATTATTAAGACATAATTTTCATGCTAACGTTGTAATCAATAAGTATCATGTTGATATGTTTGTGGTAATGACTAATGAGGACGGCGTACTTAAATATTTTCCAATTTTGTCGTGATTCTTTCTTTTGAAAAAATAGCAAATTATTATGTTTATTAGATTTTGGGCATAAAAGCGAGATCTGACAAAAAAAAAAAAAAATTGATTGAAATAAAATGAATGTCGTATTATACAAATATGTAATCGTTATCCAACAAATAGTTACCATATAATATGCAGTGTTGTAAAATTCGGCCTAGGCGGGCGCCTAGGCGCCGCCTAAGCGCTAGGCGCCGGCCACCGAGGCGAAAAATGGTAATTCGGCTGGGAAAATCGCTCTTTCCGACTAATCGGCGCCTAGCCCGTTTAATCGGCGTCCAGACCGAATATTTGGCCGATTAATCTGCTGGAACGGCGAATAATTTGGTGGAACGTCGGCGTAACAGTGTGATGGTGATGCTGACTGTTGGTGGTAGAAGACGATCGGTGGATGAAGAAGAACAGTAACGATAAAACTAGGGTTTTTTGGGCCTATTCTTAATTTAAAATATACTAAGCCCAATTTGGATTTAACTTGAATTTTAAGCTTTATATTAGATAAAAAATTTACATTACTATTTATTTGCAATAATAAAGGTTGAACGATAGTTCACAATAATTAAGTACAAAACTAGTCGTTTTTTTATTATAGCATCTTATAAATACTGTAATCAAATAAATCAATACAAGTTTACCAAAAAAAAAAACTTTACCAAAAAATAAAATAAAATAAATCAATACAACAATTGGCATTTAATCTTGCAAAAAAAATATAAAAATCCAAAATTAATTTATAAATGATTTGTAATTGCAATATAAAATGAAATCCACTTTAATAAAAAAATATTAACCTTTCTTTATTATTGCAAAGTTTAAGTATAATATATTTATGATTATAACTTCATATTAATTTGATATATTGATGGAAAAATAGGTTAACCGTATAATTTCCGCCTAGAAACCGCCTAGGCCCCGCCTAGACGGTCTAGGCGCTAGGCCCCCTCGGGCGCCTAGTTACCGCCTAGCGCATTTTACAACCTTGATAATATGTCGTTCTAGGGGCGAACGAGAAAACGGAGAAATTAATGCGTGTTGTACTATACAAATATAATCGTTGTCCAACAAATAATCACCATATTTTCCACATCTAATTTCAATGGTATGATTTCAAAATTATATTTATGTATCATTAGGCAGAGAAGCATATAGCTTAGTATGCTTAGTTTAGGAGTATTATATTTCTGTCGCATCTAGAACAATGCTCGTCAGGTGCAGCATACAAGATATCTGGGGTATTTTTGAGAAAGGTACATATGGTGTATATATAATATAATATCGTTATGTAATCAAGAAACATCATGTATATGCGATGTGGGTTACACGACATTATTAATTAAAATTCAGAATATGTATGTATATCTATGCATGATGCTTTGATAAATCATATACATGAGGCCACGTTTTATGTATAGGGATACCTACCCGCCATAATGTATGGAAATCATATTTTCAATATTATGCATTCGATTCTAACGTATGAAACCTATCTATAAGAACTAATCTCAGTAGTAACAAGCTGAGATCATACACTAACTAAAATGGAGAACAATAGCAGCAAAGATGCGATATTATTACTACTAAGAAAAAAATGACTTCACCATCATGTACGTCCCGTCCCATACCGGGTGTCACTGCAGCATCGGTCCCTACCTGGACCCGTGGGGTTGGGCCCACCACACTCCGACTGATAGTGTGACCCCACTGTATCACCATTTAACCTTTCAGCGTGCTTGGTGCACTCGCTCACATGCACCCTGAGAAACTTTCAAGGGAGTCACCCATCTCTAGGTTATCCCAAGTCAAGCACGCTTAACTTCAGAGTTTCTATAGATGGACTCTCGAAAAAGTAGATCGATCTTGGTGATATGAGTAGTACTATCAATTCTCTAATACGATTCTTAGCCTGACACGCCCATACGTTGCCAGTCTCAGGATCCCCTCTCATTCGGGTGTCAGATCATTTCGTTCATGTACCACTTCGCCTAGAAGCATGCCAGGAGCCGCTCCTTGTCCGTGCACCTCTCTGGCCCCGGCGATCACTCTCCAACCTCATCGACCCCGGGCATTACATGTCCACCAGCTTCCGTTAGGGTTGCAAATGAACTGAATATTTTCGGATCGGTTCGAGATTCGATTCGAAATTTAAGATTCGAATTCGAAATAAATGAATACGAATACAAATACAAATACTTTTTCTGATTCGAATAATTTCGAATACGAATAAGAATATGTCTGTATTCCACTCGAAAAATTAACGAATATTCGATTCGTTTAATGTAATACATATTATATATGTGCTTGTAAGCCCAAATAAACTATTAGGGCCCAAATAAAATATTAGACCCAAATTATTTATTTGTTTTAACCCATAAAAAGAAAATAAATCAATAAAACAAACCCTTCATTGTTTCAAGTCACCACCACATAGTTTCTCTCTCGCCGACCGCCACCATTCGTCTTGTAGCATCGGCAGGAAGTTGTTTCTCAGATTTTGTAATTTTTCAGAATTATTTTGTAGTTATTTTTGTAATTCTAACAGGTTTTATGGGGAAAAAACTGAAATTTTCTTTCGAATATTCGAATATTCGCGAATATATTCGAATATCGTTATCGAATCGAATAGAATTTTAGGATTCAATACGAATCAAATTGAATACGAATACTTGAAAAAAATTAACGAATACAAATTGAATATTATGATATTCGATTCGATTCGGTTCGTTTGCAATCCTAGCTTCCGTCTGGTTCGTCCCCGAACCAGCACCGTACTGCAAGAGGTTGTGCTCTGATACCACCTGTAACATCTCGTCCCATTCCGCATGCCCTTTGATGTTATTTGCGTACATTGGTATGCCAATAATATCTTTTTGTTGATCAATATTTTTAGGCCCAAACGTATATTGGGCCAAACTGTAAACACTCAGGCCCAAAATTGAAGGTAAATTGTGTAGGCCCAGCTTTTCATTTATATGCTTAAGTGTATGTCTAAATGAATGAATGAAAGACTTCAGTTTTTTGATGTTCTTATGTTGATCAGTCTGTAAAAATCTATAGCAAATAATTTCCTTTTTCCAATCCCAAGATATACCTAACAAATGCCTATAAAAAATCAGCATCTTGTATGATTCTACGTCTTTGTCTGTCTTTAGTAACTTGCCAAAATCTTTGTTCGTTCTTGCGATTCCTAAGCTCAGCTTTTGTCTAATTTAATTTTTCTTATTGATATTATGATAAATTATATACACGTTCCTCATGCCGGCTTGATATGCGTATAAGACTGCATTTGTAAGACTGAGCAAGGCTAGTTAATAAGGAAAAGCTAAAATCAAAGAATGTGACTTTCTTTAATGACATTTTTAGTCAAAATCTCAAGTATAACAAATATTAATTATAGAAGCGTGAAAAGACAAGCCATCGGAAAAGGAACATAAAGAAAATATTAAAGCTAAAGGGAGCCACATTATTAGATTCCGTTCAAAGCTGTACATGCATGTAATCAACGTTAATGAACGCGGGCGCGCACATACATACATACATACATAATAGTTTATGGAAAAAATTATAAAAATGGGTCACTAAGTATGCCAATTTTCGATTTTGCATCACTATGTTTGCCAGTTAAAAAGTAGGTCACTAAGTATGTAACAATATTGAGTTACTGGCCTCTTTTTTCTTATTATACATTCTTAATGACCCAAATTTGTAATTATATACATACTTAGTGACCTAGTTTTCTTACTATATACATACTTAGTAACCTAGTTTTGTAATTAGTGACCCAATTTTGTTAGTATATACATACTTAGTGATCTAGTTTTGTAACTAGCAAAAATTGTGACCCAACATATAAAAATGGTATACTTAGTGACCCATTTTTATAATTTTGCCTATGCTATTGTGTATGTTTTTTTCTTGCACATATGATATATTCATACTAACCAACCAATGATGATATTTAACGGGCCCCGTTTTCTACCCGTGAAGCGGCGGTGGGTCGGGTCCCATATTAATCAGTAGCCCGTTTTCGCAATTATATGTTATACTTTCTCCTATTCTTCCTTCGTTTTGGAATTTTATTTGTTATTTTACTGTTACTATTTCCATAAAAAAATTAATAAACTGCGGTGGCTCGTGAGTTTATGCTATAGTGCGTTTCACACACGCTTGGGTAATTAATACTTGAGGAGAATGCAATAATTCCATGACTGTAGTAAAATATATATTCAAGTAACGTCGACATTCAGTATTCACACGAGCGGCGTTGATTACGTCATAATTATTGTTAATTTATTTTTCAGTGAACAACAGTTATAACAATAATACATGTATTTATACGTTTATGCTCATGCCGCAATTAGAGAATTAGAGTAGATGATGTTTCAGTACGGACCACATAACGAAATTATATATTATTATTATTATTGGGTTGTTTTATAGTGATATATATATATATGTGCAATATATATATATATATATATATGTACATGAAATATGGAAGAGAGCATAGTTATAGCATGGTCATTTCTTTTTCTTGCGAACTCCCCAATTAGAAACACTGCTTGGACTTATTAGGACATGTCTCGACTTCCCTCGCGCATTCTTTCATATCTCTACTACTGTTATAGTTATTATTAAAAATTCCTAACGCTTATAGAGAAAAAAAAATATAGTGTGTGTGTGGACATTTGAATTGTGCATGATCATAATTCATAGCCAACATTTATAGTTTATAGATATATAAGAGTGGGTTTAGGTAAAGCATTGACAAATGCAGCAAATAGAGTTCCAAATATAGTGACACATTTTTATGAGTTGTATGATAATGTGGACTCAAAAAACACGAATGAGATGGCTGAAAATGAAAATAAATCGGGAAAACATAGAAAGGAGAAAAGTAATCTCAATCCAATAAAAAGAAATAAGTAGATGATGTTTGATTAATGAAAAATAAAAACGAAAAAAGGGAAGAAAGCGATGTGAGAAGGCATCGCAAATCAGATTTTTCAGAGAGAGATGTGAGGCGTGATTTCCTTTTGCTTTTATCTCTCCGACAGGAATCTTTCAAAAATCAAAAGTACGTTCCGAAAAAAAAAAAGAAAACGAAAAAGGAAGAAATAAAACAAAAATAATATTGTGATTATGTAAGAAATAGTTTAATGGGAAAAAAATAGTAGAGAGAGAGAGAGAGAGCAACGAAAAGTTGAAAAAGGACAAAATCATTATTATTCATGAGAGACGAAAGTGTGAACTCCTTGCTTACTCTGCATTGTCTTCCTCGTTTCGATTAATCCTCGTTTTGCTCTCTCAATAATTTCACAACGTTCATTTTCCTTCCCTTGAGAAGCCAAGAAACCGAAGAAAAAAGGGAAAAAAAAAGGATAGTAATTTTCAAAACAATCAAAATCCTACGAACAATGGTGTGTTCCCTCTACTCAACATCATGAAAATCTTTCGAGGGTTTATCACAAAAAATCCTCCGCAAAGGTTATGAATAACCACAACCACCACCTCACTTCAGCCGACCCAACAGCTCCGCCGCCGCAACCTCCGCCGCCTCAGCCGCCGCGGTCCTCCTTCAGCTGCGACCGCCACCCTCAAGAGCAGTTCACCGGCTTCTGCCCTTCTTGTCTCTGCGAACGCCTCAGCACGCTCGATCACTCCTCTAACAGCAACACACCTTCCTCTTCTCGCCGGCCGTCGTCGGCTTCCAACGCAATCAAAGCCCTCTTCGCCTCCAAGCCGCCGTCGCTTCACATTCCCAAGCCCTCGAACCAAAAGCCCTCGAGCTCGATTTTGCCCGAGCTGAGGAGGTCCAAGTCGTTCTCCGCTTCCAAGAACGAGGCTTTATTTTCCGGCGGCGGCGGGTTTGGCTTCGAACCACAGAGGAAGAGCTGTGATGTTCGCGTGAGAAGCACTCTTTGGTCGTTGCTCGAGCAAGAGAAGGAGAATAAAAAGAGTAATCTTGTCTTAGTTTCATCTAATATTGCGAGACCAATTGAACATTCCAAGACCTTTCTTGCCGAAACTGAGAATGTGGGTGGTGATGATGCTGTCTTGGTATGTAATGACGAAGAAGACGATGACTCCGGCGACGAGATTAGGCCTGTGGTGACTGAGATTGAGACTAATTTGGGTATTTCAAGCGGTGAGTTAGCAGACAAAGGCGAGATCTTGGAAGAAGAGGCCGTCGTCATAGGCGTAGGTGAACTGAAAGCCATGAAGAATCATTACACAGAAGACGATAACATCGTTGAAAGTCAAGGCAAGAAAGGTTACGGAGGAGGGTTTTGGTCAGCAGCTTCAGTTTTCAGCAAGAAATGGCAAAAATGGAGACAGAAGCAAAAGTCGAAGAAGAAGAAGAGGACCACAGACGCCGACAGTTTAACCACAACACTGCCCGTCGAAAAGCCAATTTCAAGACAGTACAGAGAAACCCAATCTGAAATAGCAGATTACGGCTATGGGCGAAGATCTTGCGACACGGATCCTAGGTTCTCCCTCGACGCCGCAAGAATCAGCTTCGAAGATCCAAGGTACTCCTTCGACGAGCCAAGAGCTTCGTGGGACGGTCACTTAATGGGCGGCAGAAGCTTCCATAGAATGGCTCAGCCTATGCTCTCAGTGTTAGAAGACGATGGCCCACAACCACCACCCATTCACATTGCCCGTCCAGACATGCAAATCCCAGTCGAAGACAACAGCGAAGACATGACAGATATCCCAGGTGGATCTTTACAGACTAAGGAGTACTACGCCGACTGTTCTTCGTCGAGGAGAAGGAAGAGCCTCGACAGGTCGTGCTCTATTCGAAGAACAGCAGCTTCGGTGGTGGCTGAGATCGACGAGCTAAAGATGGCTTCTTCGAACGCTAGGGTTACCCCAGCAGCTGCTGATTCTTACAGAGCAGCAAAGGTTGTCGTCAGCGATTTCAGATCCCATTCCTTGAGAGATGAGACCTTCGATCTCAGTCGATTCGGAGAGGGAAAAGAAACCAAGAAATCGAAGAAATGGAGCTGGAAATTATGGGGCTTTATGCATCGGCGCAGCAGAGGTGAGGAGAACGACGAAGACAAGTACAGTAGCAGAGGGAACGGTGCAGTGGGGCGATCTTTGTCTGAATCTTGGCAAGGTTTCGGTAATAAAAATGGCACCTTTGGTAGGAATTTGTCGAGGAGCAATAGCAGCGTGAGCTTTAGGCACGCGGGGCAGATGGGCGGGGGAAAGCCTAGCTTTGAACTCAATGGCTATTCGAGGAATAGAAGTGCGAGGTATTCGCCTAATGAGCTCAATATCAATGGGCTGCTACGTATCAGAGGAGTTGCTACGATGGGAAAGGCGAAGGGCGGTAGTAACGGTAACCACCACCCACAGTCGATCGCAAGAAGCGTGCTGAGGCTCTACTGAGGTTGTTTGTGTTGTTTTTCTTGAACTTGAGAATGTTAGAAGAAGGATATCTTGATGGTTGATGCCCTTTTTTCTTGATGGGTTAATGGGGTTTGGATGGTTTCATTGGTATACTAGTGAATAAACGATGGTAGATTAGATGGTCTTATTGCGTTGTTTCTTCTTGATTGTTAATGATCTTGCTTTCAATCATAATTCTTGGACTTAAGTTGAAATGGTAATGGATTGTAAGGTAGTAATTCGCTTGTTTTTGCTAGCCATTTGAGGTTTTCTTGATTTTCTTAGTCTAATCATGCATGATGGTGAAAGTATTAGTAGAAGCCTAAGTGGGACTTTAATGATAGATAATTTAGTACTACATGGTAAAGCGTTTAACCTTAAAATGAGTTTTTCATTCATATATATCTCTAGCAATTGATGATCGTTCATGGCTGTTTGTTTGTCATTTGAAGCAAAGCATAATGGAGTGGATAATCCACCAGAGAAAAAAAAAATAAAAAAAGAAAATGGATAAAAAAAAAAGGGAAATCAATGCAATATATAATAGAATAATGTGGTCTGTGAAAGATTGAAACGGGACAGAACTGCGTTCTGCACCTGGCGATCTGACTCAGTTCAAAGAGAATGTCACTGCTTTTTACACGTAAGAGAACTGCTTTTCTCTTTTCCTTTTTCATGAGTAAGGACACACATTATGCCTTTGTCTTTTTATTTATTTTTATTTTCCCTTGAGATATTCCCAAGTTCTCATATGGAATAAAATAACAACCATCGATTTTCATCACGAACGATTATGAATGTAAAACCACTCAAAAAAGCCCACAATGTGAAATCGAGGCGAGGCTTTAGTTAGCCTCATCATAATAGGAAAAAAAGGCTCAATTATTAAGACATATAAACAAAATAAAGGTCAAAAGGTGGCATAAAAAAACAAAGAAGTTGATGCATGGTATTAGAAGAAAAAGGAGGATATATTTATATACTTTTATATATAATTAAGAAGATGAAGGAAGAGCTGGCAATGACGAGGTGATAAAAATAAATCCATGAACGAAAAAAAGAAATCAAGTGTTGAGTCAAAAAGGTCCTGCCTGCACTTGGTGTCTTGCTCTTAATGCAGAGATTTGACATCACAGTAGATGACTCTTTAGTTAGGCACAGAAATAAAGATTAAATTTCAATCTGGTCTCCGAAAATTGTAGCTTTGAAACAACAAAAAATAAATATAAACAAACAAATAAAACATTGCAATGCTCTGCTGTAAAATCCTTAGCTCATTGATTGTCTATTCATGGAGGTGTGGACAATGAATTGAACTATCGTGAATGACTTTCGAATGAGAACTCCAAATTCAACAAGAAAGAAGAACAATTAGTTTCGATAGACGTTTCTAAAACTTAAAAGACAAAGTTATTCAACTTAAAAGCAAATAATCATACACAATGCTTGCTTTATTCCACATATAATTATCTAATATATTAAGCAACTACGCTCTTTCTACTCTTATTATTTTTTACTATCAATATTGGGGGGTGTTTATTGGTAGAGACATCGACTTTCACTTGACAATAATTCTGGTAATACGAACTTGGAGTTTTGCTGCAACCAACATGTTCTTTTGTCTTCTGCAAGAAAATATGCATAAAAACTTTATTAGTTTGTATTCATCTACTATATAATTACATCTCTTTTTACCCCTCTCTTACGTGCATATGCTTAAATGTTAAGGATGAACAAACGAATATTGTATGATTATCATAATACAACATAAACCAATAACTAGACGAGACCATCAATTAGTTAATAAGAAGTATAAAATCTGAAACAAACTATTAAACAGCTTACAACTTACCTCTACGTACGTCTCTGCAGATTTTTTATTTGTACGGAATATACTGAGAGCCTATATATATATATATATATATATATATATATGGAGAGAGAGAGAGAGAGAGAGAGAGAGAGAGAGGGAGATTACCAAGCAAGGACATATATAAATTGTATTAGTGCTACTAATATAACAACAAAAATATCGTACCTTAGGGTTTTCTCTGTTAATCCTCCACTGACATATCAAGAAAAGGGTATTGGAAAGTAAGATCAGCCCAATAGCCGTTGGAACTGTGTACTTAAAATGATTTATTTTAAATAAAAGAACAATAGATATTATCAATAAGCCCAATTTGCCCATCCAAAAAGCAACGATCTCCTCTCGAAACCAATATGTCCGATACCACCCATTACGCGCCTAGAGGGAAAAATATTATTTATTAGGATTAATATCCATGAGCCTAAGTATAAACTGTTAATTAATTATTGTACCTCAAAGAGTTGCCTTGGCTTAAATTTCTCACCTCTGAAGATGACGCAGAAAAATTGGAATATGTAGTGGTAACCAAGATGGATCAGAGCAATCGTAGCACAAGCTTGCCCGACAGTAATAAATTGCCCATTGCGATTGTGTATTAAAGATATTGTACGAACGAGAGAGGAATAGAACAATAACAAGTTCAATAGTATAGACTCAAATCGAAATACAAGTTTTGTCGTTTTTTCACAACTCTCTCTATTAGGAGGACTAGGAGCCATTCTTATTCCAGTTGCAGATGCACTCAATGAATAGATAACTTATGTGTATTGCGTGTGAACATATATACATACATATATATATATATATATATATATAGAGAGAGAGAGAGAGAGAGAGAGAGAGAGAGAGAGAGAGAGATTGAGAGAGAAAGAGAGATATCGTAAATATTCATTTAATATCTTTTATTCCAAATCAGACAATAGACAGTTTAAGACCTTACCATTGTCTTTTCTCATAGGGATTTCTTACTTAATTGCATTGTTATGTGGCGATGAAATAGGAAAATGATTGATGGTTTGACTTGGGTCTAAATTAAATCATTGCAGTTTAATGCATATTAATTGCTTATAATTTTACCCATATATGTGTAATTGCTTATTTTTGCGGTAGATTTAATTTTGATACTATATACTAAGATCTATGTGGTAGTTTTTTTCCGGTAATGATTCGGCAGAAAATGATTCACGGTTGACTTGGCCTAATTAAATAAGTACAAAGATCGTCCGAATCTTGGCCATTATATATAATTGTCGTCGTACCAATACTCTGTATAATAAATTTAGAAACACACACACAAACACACAAATACTGCAGCCCTACTATGGAGAATTCTTCGACTATATTATTATCTCCTTCTGATAGTGATATGTATTCCAATGATCCGAATGAACTATTAAACTCGATTATGTCCTCCGTAGAGAGATGTATCTCATGGATTTTAGTTATTTCTTGTATTTGTAATATTAAATATTTAATTAACGAAGAGACCCTCGACGATCACGCTTTCGCACTAGTGATTCTTCTTATCATCATTAGCGGATATCAATTTCACTACTTCATCTCCAAAAACGAAGAACATGATCTTCCACAGCAACTTTCCGAGGTTGGTCAAGTCCATTATATTAATTCAATTTGATGATATATATATATATATATATGTTTGTGTGTGTGTGTGTGTGAACAAATACATTATATTCACTTCTTTTCTTCACGTATCTTGTCTCAGAGTAATCTTGGGTATCGACCATATTGGTTTCGGGAGGAGACATTTGTTTTTTGGACAGGAAAATTGGGTGCTTTGATGATGATTTTTACAATGTGTGATGATATTTTCAAGATAAATAGGAGGGAGCTCATGGAATTCGCAACCTTTGCGGTGCTCTCTCTCTCAAATATCATTAATTTCATGTTTATGTGGAAGTTACACAAGATAAACCCAAAGGTACACGTATATATATATATATATATATATATATATATATAATATGTTAATGTTGACTGCTCAGCTTTGACAATGTTGGGCTAACATTTCAGCCAACATTGTTGTCTGTCAACATTCGATTTTATCTTTCATGCCCAAAACCGTTTAACCTTTTTTTTTGTAGCTTTATTTACTGATATGCAGGACGTGGTAAAGTGCTAAAACGAGTCTAAACCGTGTGGAAAGCGTGTGGAGTTGCTTGAACGAATTTAGGAAGTGCACTTACCATAAATAGAAGATTTGAAGATCAAAAGAGATCAAGTCAAGCTACGACCAAGATTAGAAGATCTGAATATCAAGGAGATCCAGTCAATCAGTTTACCATAAATAGGAGATAAGGGATCGGCCAATAAGATGAGAAGATTCGAACTAAATATATACTATATTTAGGGAGATCTTCGAAGAGATATTTGAAGAGATATTCAAGGATCTTTTTACCAATTCAAGAGGGAGCCAAGGTCTATAAATAAGAGTTATTTTCGAGCTACAACCAAGGACTCTCGAGTGAGCTTTCATGGAGTAAAGTTGAGCGACATATTGAGTGAAAAATATGAGCGAAACACATATCGAGCGTGAGCGAGTTTTATATATTATGAGAGTTATCTTTTAGCCTAGTATTGAGCTTTCAGAAGTCTTAGTACTTCGTAGGTTTTCAGAGTCGTTTAGATTCTTTTTCTAGGCTTGTTTTTACTGTCTTCGGATAGTTGTTTTGCATCCATTGCTGTAGTGGAATTTCGCCTTGAGGCACGCAGCAAGTTTTTATAACTTGCTGCACAGATTTACATCCCGAGTTATTTCAGTTTCGTCACTAAGTAGTTACAATATCCGCTGTGCACCTGAATGTTAGGTTGAGTGTTACCCCGACATCCTACCCAACATCTAGTCTATACTTAGTGTTTTACATCCATATCGTACCGGGACCACTTCAAAGTGGTATCAGAGCCTCCGCTTGACGTGACTAAGCGTTTTGATCCTTTATAATGGATGTTACAAGCTCAAACCATCTCGGCAAAGTCCCTGTGTTAGACGGTTCCAATTATGCCTATTGGAAGGTTCGTGTGCGCCAATGCATCAAGTCCATAGATGTGCGAGCGTGGGAAGCTGTTCTCAACGGATACACTCCACCTCGATCTCCTCCAGATGCTGATGGCGAAGTAGTCGACAAGCCTATCGAACAATGGACTACTGCTGAAAAGAATGCGGCCGAGTATAATGATAAAGCTCTTAATGCCATCTTCTCTTCGGTGGATATTTTCATGTTCAAAATCATTCAGAATTGTTCGACGGCAAAGAACGCTTGGGATCTACTTCAGAGGTACTGCGAAGGCGATGCGAGCGTGAGGGAAACCAAACTGCGCTATCTCCTCAATCAGTTTGAAAACCTTAGAATGAAGGAAGACGAGGACATCACCACATACTTCGGGAAGATTTTGACGATTTCAAGCGAGTGTGCTAGCCTTGGAGATCCGATTGCAAATAAGGTACTGGTTTCTAAAGCTTTACGTACGCTAACCGAAAAGTTTAATGTGAAGGTAGCGGCCATTGAGGAAGCACATAACCTATCCACGATGGAATTCAACACGTTGATGAACATCATGAAGAACTATGAGACCAACCTCGAAGTCCAAAAGAGAGCTTCACGTGGCAAAAGCATTGCTCTAGTCGGTCAGTCATCCAAGGTGCAAACTGAAGTTGACCCTGACAATGATGAGGATATGGCTATGTTCGTGAAGAAATTCACAAAGTTCCTTCAGAAGAAGAATGTCGAGCAGAATGTTGGCCCAACATTTAAGAAGGGCCAGAATGCCAAAGCAGACCCTTCATCGGCGCCTCCCTTCTTCAAACGCAAACCAGATGGAAAGAAGAAGAACATCAACTACGAATCTGTAAGATGCTATGAATGTCAAGGATGGGGCCATTTTGCCAACGAGTGTGCAAATACCCTCCGCAAGCATGGAAAAGCGATGTGGATCGATCTTTCCGACGATGAAGATGAAGAACAGTGCCCTAAGGAGTCTAGGCGATCATCAGTAACCATACAATCCTTCTCTGA
Organism: Craterostigma plantagineum; assembly: GCA_027422505.1. Classification (NCBI taxonomy): domain Eukaryota; kingdom Viridiplantae; phylum Streptophyta; class Magnoliopsida; order Lamiales; family Linderniaceae; genus Craterostigma; species Craterostigma plantagineum. The sequence goes on from JAPQWV010000093.1 coordinate 1,576,697, forward strand.
CAACGAGGAAGAAGATCATCAAATCGGATTTGCGGCGGTAACTGATGTTGAGCCAACATTTGACTCAACATCTGAGAAACAAATTATTTTTGATTATGATGACTCAAACTGTTTTGATGGGTTTTCAAGTTCTGATGATGCAGATTTAGAAACAGATGTTTATGCAGCTATGAAGCAATTGTCAGCACATTTGGAAATGGAGAAGGCGAAAAATGCGCAACTAAAAGCCGCCGTGAATGTGTTGTCCGAGGAGAATGAAAAGAACGAAAAAGTGATCGAAGGCCTGCTTGAAGGGATGAACAAACTGGAGGCCGTGCTGACAAGAAAGGACAAGGAGATCGACAAGCTTCAAAAGCGAGTCGACGAGGCCGAAGAGACGTTCACGAAGATGAACAAGGGTAAAGCGACCCTTGATGAGGTATTATCGTTAGGTATTTTTGATAAGCAAGGTCTAGGATTTAGTTCTCAGCCCATTTGTGATGATCCTAAACCCGTGACCAATGTTCAGCCTAAGATAGTTTTTGTAAAGGGGAAGTCACATGCCTCGAGTGATGTTAGAGAAACCATGATAGTTAAGACTAGTCCTAAGCATGATGTTAGTAAACTTAAGGATGCGTCGTTTAAATGTCATCATTGCAATCAGCCTGGTCATATTAAGCCTCATTGTTGGAAATTGAAGGGGGAGATTTCTGCAAAGAAATCGATGTCGGCTGAAATATCATCCAACATCCCGCTCAAATGTATGTCTGGAGAAAGTTCAGCTGGCTCACCTTCAAATTCCGGTAATCCAAATGCTGTTTCATCATCTAAGAAAGTTTGGGTAGAGAAGTCAGTGCATAAGTGCAATGTTGTGTATACCTCTTTGCGAGCTAACGTGACAGGTTCTTGGTACTTCGATAGCGGGTGTTCCCGACATATGACGGGTACCAAAGATTATCTTAGCGAGTACATGCCCTTAAAGAGTGGATCTGTGACGTTCGGAGGAGGTGCTAAAGGACGAATTCTTGGTCGAGGCAGATTGAACGTGCCCGATTTCCCTAAGCTAAGCAATGTACTCCACGTCGACGGGCTTGTAGCTAACTTGATTAGCATAAGCCAACTTTGCGATGACGACTTGGAGGTAAGATTTAATAAGGGATGTTGTGAGGTTTTTAACAGCAATGGTGTTCGAGTTATGGCAGGTAAACGATCGAGCGATAACTGCTACTTAGTCGGAGACAAATCCAGTTCGAAGGACGTGTGCCAACTATCGAAGGCCGAAGACGATGTCATCCTTTGGCATTACAAATTGGGCCATGTCAACTACCGAATGCTGGAGCAACTTATCAAACACGATGCGATCAGAGGCATTCCAAAGCTTAAGGAGTTTGGTAAGGTTGTTTGTGAGTCATGTTTGAAGGGTAAGCAAGTGCATGCTAGCCATAATGTTGACCAACATGCTGCCCAACATTTTAAAACTGCTCATTGTTTTCAGCTTATTCACATGGATTTGATGGGTCCGATGGAAGTTGATAGCATTGGTGGTAGGAAATATGCTTATGTGCTCGTTGATGATTATTCTAGATATGCATGGATTTTCTTTCTTAAGGAAAAATCTGAATCGTTCGATTTCTTCAAAAAGTTTTGTACTATGATTAAGAATAATTTCAGTGCTTCGATTTTTCGTATTAGGTCTAATCATGGTAGGGAATTTGAGAATCAATTGTTTGCCGAATTTTGTGATCGAAAAGGCATTATTCATGAGTATTCATCTCCTAAGACGCCCCAACAAAATGGGGTGGCCGAAAGGAAGAATAGGACATTGCAAGAAATGGCACGTGTTATGTTGCATTCTAAGAGTCTTTCTAAAAGATTTTGGGCTGAAGCGTTGCATACCGCATGTCATATCTCTAATCGTGTTTTCTTTCGTCATGGTACTAAAATGACATCGTATGAATTATTGAATGGGAAAAAGCCGACTGTCAAGTATTTTCATGTTTTGGATGCTATTGTTATATGTTGAATGATCGTGAGTACTTGACCAAGTTTGATTCAAAAAGTGACAAGTGCATATTTCTTGGATACTCGCCTAATAGTCGTGCTTATCGTGTGTATAACTTGCGCTTGAAGTCTGTTCAGGAGTCGGTAAATATTGTGTTTGATGATGGTACTGATAGTAGCAAAGTGTCTCCTCAAGTTGATATTTCAGATGTTATACAAGCTGTGGACGAAACAGAGGAGAATGTGGAGGAAGATGTTGACCCAACATCTGACTCAACATCTGTGCCAGAACAGAATAGCGAGGCTGGACCCAGTGAAGTTCGTAGAGACCCGCCAGCTAAGATTCAAAAAGATCATCCCACAGACTTAATTATTGGAGATGTGAACGAAGGTAGGAAAACCAGAGATAAGCCGCGCAAGGATTATAAGTCTATGGTAAGAAACGTATGCATGAACACGGTATACGCCGAGGTACGCTTTAATTGTTTTGTCTCTGAGATAGAACCTAAGAATGTCATTGAAGCTCTCAAGGATAATTTCTGGATAAATGCGATGCAAGAGGAACTCTTGCAGTTTGAGAAAAACCAAGTATGGACCTTAGTCCCACGGCCGAAGGACATTAATGTCATAGGCACGAAGTGGATCTTTAAGAATAAATCTGATGAATTTGGTAGAGTTGTTAGGAACAAAGCACGTCTAGTAGCTCAGGGTTATACGCAAGTTGAGGGCATAGATTTTGATGAGACTTTCGCTCCCGTGGCTAGGTTAGAATCAATTAGGTTGTTATTAGCTATTGCATGTTGGCTTAACATCACGTTACACCAAATGGATGTTAAGGGTGCGTTTTTATATGGTTATATTGATAAAGAAATCTATGTTGAACAGCCAAAGGGATTTGAGGATCCGCATTTTCCTAACCATGTTTTTAAGCTGCAGAAAGCCTTATATGGACTGAAGCAAGCGCCTCGAGCGTGGTATGGTAGGTTAGCTACATTTTTACTCGATTTTGGTTTACTCGAGGTGAGGCAGACCGCACTCTTTTTATAAAAAGGGTCGGTTCTGATATTTTAATTGCCCAAGTTTATGTTGATGATATTGTTTTTGGTTCGAGCTCACAATCTATGCTAGATCAATTTGTACAGGCCATGAACTCCACTTTCAAAATGAGCATGATCGGGGAACTAACTTATTTTTAGGCTTGCAGATTAAGCAAAGCAGCGACGGGATCTTATGTCCCAGGAGAAATACGCGAAGAACACAGTCAAGAAGTTCGGGCTTGACACTGCAAAGGTAATGAAAACTCCAATGGGGTCATCACAAAAGGTATGTAAGGACAATGTTGGACAGAATGTTGACCCAACATTATATCGATCCATGATAGGCAGTTTGCTTTATCTTTCAGCTAGTAGACCCGACATCATGTATAGCGTATGTGTATGTGCTAGATATCAGTCTGAGCCTAAGGTCTCCCATCTTAATGCCGTTAAGCGTATTCTTCGTTATGTGAGTGGTTCGTGTGGCCTAGGGTTGTGGTTCTCTAAAGATACTAATATGAGTCTTGTAGGCTACAGCGATGCTGATTGGGCAGGTGATGAGGATGATCGCAAGAGCACAAGTGGCGGCTGTTTCTTCTTAGGTAACAATTTAGTTGCATGGTACAGTAAGAAACAGAATTGTGTGTCTTTATCTACTGCTGAGTCTGAGTATGTTGCTGCGGGTAGTTGCTGTACGCAATTAATATGGTTGAATAGCATGTTGTGTGACTATGGTTTAGAGTGCGAGTCAGTTCTCATGTATTGTGATAACCTTAGTGCCATCAACATATCTAAGAACCCTATCCAGCATTCACGCACGAAGCATATAGATATAAGGCATCATTTTCTGAGAGATATGGTAGAGAAAGAATTAGTGCGCATTGAGCATATAGACACGAAACATCAGTTAGCTGACATTTTCACGAAAGCATTGGATTTTGAAAGGTTTTCGGACCTGAAAAAAATCCATAGGTTTGCATCAGTCTGTCTGAATGTTGGTCCAACATTTGGATCAACATAGCAGTAGTCGAACTTGATTGTTACTGCTTTGACATTTGATTTAATGTTCTCTCTGTTGTTCTGTGAAATGATTTGACTCACCTAGAACGTTCCCTGAAATGACCCTCTTCCTTAAAAAAAAAAAAAAAAAAAAATCATATATATTGCTCTGATTCTTTTTCAAGATACAGGTTCAGGTAATAAGTTTCCCTAGGTGCACGGCATTCGCGGTGACGATGCACTCTTTGCGAAAAAAAAAAAATCCTAACCTTGATGATAAGGATCTTATAAGGGCTGAGCATAATATTACTAGTCTATAATGAGGTAAGTAGGGCAGAAAATGAAAGGGAATTGAGTTTAGGGTGTTGAACAGAAAAGTCTCGAATTTCAGAGTAGAATGTTGAGTCTTATGTTGGGGCAACATATGTGACTGTCAGTTTGATCATGCTATATTTTTGTGCTTTCGTTTATGTGGATTAGTTTTTAGGTCAGCATTTGTTGGTTTCATGTGTCTAGTTTAGATATCTCTCAGAATTGCATTAGAACTCTCGAAGAACAGCGTGTTACACTTGGCTCAAGTGATCCTCATTGTCGCTCAAACGGTTAGTCTCGCTCGATTCTATTATGACTTTTGACTTGGTATTTTTGGTTGAATCATGATCTGATTTGCTCCTATATTTCTTTATGACTGATTCTTCCATATACCATATTAGCTCCTTGTTTATTTATACAGTTGTGACCTGATTCGACCTTATCCTCTAAACTGTCTAAATTATATTTGAGTGGCTCGATGATATTACTTTCTGCCCCTACGTTTCTGATAAAATTCACGGGTTATACATTCTGTTCTCGTATCAATTTTTTTTGGATTTATCTTTGATTTCTTTATGGCGAACTAACTTGTTTCTGAGTCTCAGAATGTTGGGCCCGATGTTACCTCAACATCTGCAAGTCGACTAACAGAGAAGTTCTCTGAGTCTTTTCTTTCTTCCCAAAAAGGGGGAGAAGGTTGTGCAGATAGAAAGGGGGAGATAAGGAAATTCAGGGGGAGCAGAATAAGGAGCCGAACAAACAGGGGAGCTGACCAAGAAGGAGAAGCAGCCGAGAAAGCATCAGAAGGAAACTCCATACTCCATTGAGAGTGAAGCTCTGATCCTTTCTATTTTGCATGCATAATTGATTTTCTGATTAATTTATATTTACTATATGCATGCTGATTTGCTTCTCCGATATATTTACATGTTTACCTGTTTGCGTCTATTCTAACCATCTTTTAATGTTTTTGTGGTTGAGTAGAATTTGCCTTCAGGGGGAGTTTCGGAACTTTTAAATCTGCACGGGTTTTGGGAAGAAAGATAAAAAGGGGGAGATTGTTAATGTTGACTGCTCAGCTTTGACAATGTTGGGCTAACATTTCAGCCAACATTGTTGTCTGTCAACATTCGATTTTATCTTTCATGCCCAAAACCGTTTAACCTTTTTTTTGTAGCTTTATTTACTGATATGCAGGACGTGGTAAAGTGCTAAAACGAGTCTAAACCGTGTGGAAAGCGTGTGGAGTTGCTTGAACGAATTTAGGAAGTGCACTTACCATAAATAGAAGATTTGAAGATCAAAAGAGATCAAGTCAAGCTACGACCAAGATTAGAAGATCTGAATATCAAGGAGATCCAGTCAATCAGTTTACCATAAATAGGAGATAAGGGATCGGCCAATAAGATGAGAAGATTCGAACTAAATATATACTATATTTAGGGAGATCTTCGAAGAGATATTTGAAGAGATATTCAAGGATCTTTTTACCAATTCAAGAGGGAGCCAAGGTCTATAAATAAGAGTTATTTTCGAGCTACAACCAAGGACTCTCGAGTGAGCTTTCATGGAGTAAAGTTGAGCGACATATTGAGTGAAAAATATGAGCGAAACACATATCGAGCGTGAGCGAGTTTTATATATTATGAGAGTTATCTTTTAGCCTAGTATTGAGCTTTCAGAAGTCTTAGTACTTCGTAGGTTTTCAGAGTCGTTTAGATTCTTTTTCTAGGCTTGTTTTTACTGTCTTCGGATAGTTGTTTTGCATCCATTGCTGTAGTGGAATTTCGCCTTGAGGCACGCAGCAAGTTTTTATAACTTGCTGCACAGATTTACATCCGAGTTATTTCAGTTTCGTCACTAAGTAGTTACAATATCCGCTGTGCACCTGAATGTTAGGTTGAGTGTTACCCCGACATCCTACCCAACATCTAGTCTATACTTAGTGTTTTACATCCATATCGTACCGGGACCACTTCAATATATTTTGACGATGTTATGTTGTTTGTTACCTTTTTACATAATTATTATTTTTATTATGATAGACTCATATATATTATATATAAATTTGATTTTTCTATGAATATTAATCCAGGCTGATCAGTTCTTTTGGATATGGCGAGAGTGTCTATCGGCGCCCGGCGGAATGAAGTATAAGATGTTTCTATATTAATTTAAGTGATGTGTCATTTTTCATTAATTCTTCTATTGTTACAGTAATAGTTCGTCATTAAATTATACATCACTAGACTATCGAAATGCTCTTGAACTTTTTGTATGTAAATAAATATGCTTTGATCGATATATCTCATATTTCATTATCTCTTGAAGTATAGGCTGTTTGAATATTAGTTTAAGTGATGTGTCATTTTTCTTAATGCTTGTATTGTTACTATCGAAATGCTCTTGAACGTTTTATATATAAATAAATGTGCTTTGATCTATACAATACATCTCGTATTTCATTATCTCAAGCCAAACGGTCGATGATCACAGTTTTACGACTGAATTCATTTCCCAAAACATGCTGTCCAAAAAAAAAAATTATTATGATGGCGATGGCTATTTTCAGCTTTCTCAATAATCCCAATAAATAGTAACTTGCATTGCATTATTCTCAGAAGTGCATTTTAGCTTCGTTTGTTAGTAATCAAGTTGAGACTAGAGTCGAATTTTAAGAATTGATTTTATATCCTGCGCAAGAGTTGAGAGTCGAATTTTTCTCGTAAGAATTCGTTTTATAATTTGGCGAATTAAATTATAAACATTTGTAGGTTTTCATTACCTACACATAGAAAATACTCGATTTAAATTATAAACATGCGTAACAATACACGTATTAAACATAACTAATATATTTAAGAAAATACTTTTTATATAGAGGTATAGGTCATGATTACATTTGTAGGTTTTCATTACCTACACATGCAGAATAACAACACACGTAGCCTTTTTTATCACACACTCACGCATAACTCACTGTTACACAGTGTTCATGTATATATATAAGACATATATGCAACTTTCATTCTTCCTCACTCGCGTTCTTATTTTCTCGTCCTTCGATTGCTTCTCTTCTTCACACAGCTCATATTACAGAAAATATCTCATCCTTGTAAGAAGAAGACAGAAATGGCTGTGAAGATCACTCTTCTCATCCTCTCTTCCATAGCGTCTGTAATATTTGCGTTCCTTGTTAGGGACCCCAACGTTCCGCTGGTGTTTTACGCTCTCAACATCCTTCTAAGCCTCTTTCCCTTGATAACCTTCGCTCTATGCTACTTCGCTTCTATTTGGTGTTTCGGCTTTAGTGGAACCTTTATAGAGATGACTATGAGAAGGTTCATGAGATACAAAGTTGGGACCTACGTCTGCAGTTTGGTGTCCCTTCTCCCAACCTTCATTTCTGTTAGCTTTGGGCTGGGGCAGAGCTTCTACGTGAGCTGCCTCGGCCTCCTTACGGTGGTGGGTTTTGGAGGCTGCTTCTTGGAGAAGACGGACTTTGTTGATTTCGTCCTTCCTCTGGCGGTGAACACGGCTTACGGCACCATCGCTGGGCTCCTCGCAAACCCGGAGGGTCGGGTGGGGAGGTCCCGATACCTCGGCGTTATCTCTATCGTATTGTTTCTTCTAGGGGTGAGTGTCTTTCTCCCGTCCCTGTAAAAAAAATCATATCAGTGTCTTTGCTTGGTATTTCTTTAGTCTCGCGTGTGCGGCTAGATGGTTTAGCTTTGATTTTGTTTATTTCTGTCACTGTGTTAGGTTTTAGAAGACGATTCGCTGATCCGATGTGCTCTTGGTGGTGAAGTAGAAGAAGACCAAGAAGCTGTAAGGCCCCTATTGGTTAAGGAAGAAGCTGCTGGTGGGGTGGGATCGAGGTTCGAAGAGATGGTGATGATGGAGATTGCCACTGTCAAGGAAGTGGCACGGGAAATGAAAGAGAGTGAGAAATTGCTTAAGGAGGAGGTTGAGCAAATGGTGCTGATTGAGATGAAGCAAGAGGTGAAAGAGATGATAAGGATTGAGATTATGAAGTTTAAGGATGGGGTGGATGAGATGGTAGAGAAGAAGTGGAAGGAGAAGTGGCCGATGATTCACGACGGCGGCGGTGAGATGAACAAATAGAACGCACGGTGTGTGCCCAGTTTATTATTATTACTATTAAAATCTTTTGTCCCCGTACGATGTTATTAGGGTTGCACCTAATTATTACAGTCTATCTAATATGTTTGGTAATAGGGTGTTGTCTGCCGTGAATTATTACTATTATAAGTTCTTTCATGTTTATTTCAACATACACATAAATATACATGTATGTTTTTGTATTCCCAGCTATATACCATAAAACGACGATAACTGTTCCGACAGCATTTTGCGCTAAAATGCCTTTTTCATTATATAATACTTGTGTATATTATAAGGGATAGCTGCACATAAATCCCAAGGACCTAATAATTTTTACGCTGCACTACCTGTCAGAGATTTGTTTTCTCGAAGGTCCCATTTTAATAGTTTGGGCCGCGTTTACTTTGCCATACGAGAAATTAAAATGTGAGACTAATAATCTTATCCCAAGAATCATTATATCTTGTTCAGCTGCGAAGATTAATCAATTGATATATCATCTCGATACATGTAATTTTACAAATTTATCCCTTTCGTAATCTGACAGATCTACCCCTTTTGATACACTCTCATTTCTATACAAAGCCGCTTTTAGTCATTTTTATATCTGGGATTCTCGAAGTTGTGCAGGGAAAAATTCTTGGAATGTTCAGAATCAGATTCATCTATGGTTTCACGCAAGTGGAGATCAAATTAGGCTAATCTCAATTTGATTACATCTTGAAGACCAAAAGAAAACGTCAAAACAACCCTAATGATTCGTCTGCACATCAGAACAGAGGAGCAATATCAATATATATGCTTGCAGAACCCATCACACAGCTTTGGGAAAAATGGTAGGAATGGAAAGAAGGAAAGAACAAGACAGCCAATGTCTGCACAACGAGGATTAAAATAACTGTGTAAGAAAATCTTACGTTCCACAGTGAGCAACAAACACCCTCGAAAATGTAGAACAAAAACTAAATCATTAATATGCACCGTAGTGTAAGTTTGAGAATATCTGCACTGCAGGAATAGAGCGGCACAACGAAAGGGACGCCGTTTAGGGTGACCAAACCGACCGATCTGACCACGTCGGACCTGTCCGAGACCGGCCGGCTGGTCTACCCATGCGAGTGCGGTGATTGAATTTGCTTTTTTTCCCCAAGTTTATTGTGGTTTAATTTGAGGGTGTTGAGATTATAATCTTGGCCCAAATCATTGGATAATAATATTGGGCACCTGCTACTATTATATCGGACTCAGTTTTAATAGCGGGCTTAAAGTGATTGAAAAGGTGGCAAGATATAAGGCTATAACATGGGCTTAAAGACACCTAATAACACTAAAAGACAAAATTATCCTCACTTCCCTCTATTATTATATTGCTATTTCATATTTCTTTCTTCATTCGATTGATTGCCTGGGAAAAAAACCATCTTTATCAGAAATCGAGAGCCCTACTACTCCATTTTCAAGATGAAAAAATTACCGAGGTTTGATTCTTTTTTCGATCAGATTCATTAGACTCCCTACATTAGTTGGTTATAGTAGCAATATTAAAAAATTATATTTCACGTGCCATTGGAAGTTTTGTTGTATTACTTAATTACTTTCATATTTCTTACTAGTGTTACTGATAAACCATACCATTTGTAAGGTTTTTATTTTATTTTTCTCAAATACGTTTATTTGAATTATTTCATGAAGGGCTGAATATTAACAAGCAAGATTAAATGCAATGATATGTGGACAATGAATTGAACTATCGTGAATGACTTTTGAATGAGAACTCTAAATTCAACAAGAAAGAAGAACAATTAGTTTCGATAGACAGTTTCTATAACTTAAAAAGAAAAAAATTATTCAACTTAAAAGCAAATAATCATACACAAGGCTTGCTTTATTCCACATATCATTATCTAATATATTAAGCAACTACGCTCTTTCTACTCTTATTATTTTTTACTATCAATATTGGGGGGTGTTTATTGGTAGAGACATCGACTTTCACTTGACAATAATTCTGGTAATACGAACTTGGAGTTTTGCTGCAACCAACATGTTCTTTTGTCTTCTGCAAGAAAATATGCATAAAAACTTTATTAGTTTGTATTCATCTACTATATAATTACATCTCTTTTTACCCCTCTCTTACGTGCATATGCTTAAATGTTAAGGATGAACAAACGAATCTTGTATGATTATCATAATACAACATAAACCAATAACTAGACGAGACCATCAATTAGTTAATAAGAAGTATAAATTCTGAAACAAACTATTAAGAAGCTTACAACTTACCTCTACGTAAGTCTCTGTAGATTTTTTATTTGTACGGAATATACTGAGAGCCTATATATATATATATATATATATATATATATATATATATATGGAGAGAGCAGAGAGAGAGAGAGAGAGAGAGAGAGAGAGAGAGAGAGAGAGAGAGAGAGATTACCAAGCAAGGACATATATAAATTGTATTAGTGCTACTAATATAACAACAAAAATATCGTACCTTAGGGTTTTCTCTGTTAATCCTCCACTGACATATCAAGAAAAGGGTATTGGAAAGTAAGATCAGCCCAATAGCCGTTGGAACTGTGTACTTAAAATGATTTATTTTAAATAAAAGAACAATAGATATTATCAATAAGCCCAATTTGCCCATCCAAAAAGCAACGATTTCCTCTCGAAACCAATATGTCCGATACCACCCATTACGCGCCTGGAGGAAAAACATATTATTTACTAGGATTAATATCCTTGAGCCTAAGTATAAACTGTTAATTAATTATTGTACCTCAAAGAGTTGCCTTGGCTTAAATTTCTCACCTCTGAAGATGACGCAGAAAAATTGGGATATGTAGTGGATACTAAGATGGATCAGAGCAATCGTAGCACAAGCTTGCCCGACAGTAATAAATTGCCCATTGCGATTGTGTATTAAAGATATTGTACGAACGAGAGAGGAATAGAACAATAACAAGTTCAATAGTATAGACTCAAATCGAAATACAAGTTTTGTCGTTTTTTCACAACTCTCTCTATTAGGAGGACTAGGAGCCATTCTTATTCCAGTTGCAGATGCACTCAATGAATAGATAACTTATGTGTATTGCGTGTGAACATATATACATACATATATATATATATATATATATATATATATATAGAGAGAGAGAGAGAGAGAGAGAGAGAGAGAGAGAGATTGAGAGAGAAAGAGAGATATCGTAAATATTCATTTAATATCTTTATTCCAAATCAGACAATAGACAGTTTAAGACCTTACCATTGTCTTTTCTCATAGGGATTTCTTACTTAATTGCATTGTTATGTGGCGATGAAATAGGAAAATGATTGATGGTTTGACTTGGGTCTAAATTAAATCATTGCAGTTTAATGCATATTAATTGCTTATAATTTTACCCATATATGTGTAATTGCTTATTTTTGCGGTAGATTTAATTTTGATACTATATATTAAGATCTATATGGCAGTTTTTTTTCCGGTAATGATTCGGCAAAAAAATGATTCACGGTTGACTTGGCCTAATTAAATAAGTACAAAGATCGTCCGAATCTTGGCCATTATATATAATTGTCGTCGTACCAATTCTATGTATAATAAATTTAGAAACACACACACAAACACACAAATACTGCAGCCCTACTATGGAGAATTCTTCGACTATATTATTATCTCCTTCTGATAGTGATATGTATTCCAATGATCCGAATGAACTATTAAACTCGATTATGTCCTCCGTAGAGAGATGTATCTCATGGATTTTAGTTATTTCTTGTATTTGTAATATTAAATATTTAATTAACGAAGAGACCCTCGACGATCACGCTTTCGCACTAGTGATTCTTCTTATCATCATTAGCGGATATCAATTTCACTACTTCATCTCCAAAAACGAAGAACATGATCTTCCACAGCAACTTTCCGAGGTTGGTCAAGTCCATTATATTAATTCAATTTGATGATATATATATATATATATGTTTGTGTGTGTGTGTGAACAAATACATTATATATTGCAAACTTGCGTTTAAAGATGAACTTGATGAACGTTCGCAAGGTGATTGTTAAAATTCGTGAGCGAGGGAGAACAAGAACAAGCTAAATAAAAGTTCTTCTTATTATGAAAAATGATCGTGATACAAAACTGAATGATATCCCGCTATTTTATACAACAGAACAAGAGTAAAAGACTAATAAAACCTTTAAAATAATTACTATTGACAGAAAAGCCCTTAACTAATAACGAAGCTCTGTTGAAGCCTTATTCCTCTGTTCCAACGAAAGCTGCTGCCTTTTATCAGCTGAAAGCTCTAGCCTCTTATCAGATAAGTCCAATACCCCCCCGCAAGATGGACGGTAGATGTTGATAACGGACATCTTGGATAAATGGTGAGTTAGGACAGATGCCGACAGAGGTTTAGTAAAGATATCGGCTAGCTGATCCTCACTTCGAACGGGCAGAATCTTGATGGCACCGGTTGTGAGATGATGTCGGACGAAGTGACAATCTATCTCGAAGTGCTTGCTTCGTTCATGGAACTTCGGGTTAGAAGCAAGTTGGATAGCTGATCTGTTATCACAATAGATGATAGGAGCATGTTGAGGACATCAGCTAAGTTCGGACAGCAATTGCTTAAGCCACAGGACTTCACTTGTGGTAGAGCCTAAGGCTCTGTATTCGGCTTCTGTCGAAGATCGGGCTATGGTTGTCTGTTTCTTGGCCCTCCATGAAATCAGTGTGTTGCCGAGGAAAGTGCAAAACACAGTCACTGATCGCCTTGAATCTTGACAAGCAGCCCAATCGGAATCCGAGAAGGCCTTGATCTGCAAATCAGAGAAGGAGGACATAAATAAACCCTGTCCAATGGTATGCTTGAGGTACCTGAGGAGATGGTGAGCTGCTGTCAAATGAGGAGCGCGCGGGCTACTGATATACTGGCTCAACTTGTGAACGGCGAATGCAATATCGGGCCGTGTAAATGTTAGATATAACAGCTTTCCAATCAGGGTTCGATACTGTGTTGGGTCTGGTAAGAGATCCCCATCTAAAGCAGTGAGCTTGGTCCTTGGGTCCATTGGTGTGGTGAGTGGCTTAGCTGCGAGATACCCTGTTTCTTCAAGCAACTTGATTGTGTATTGTTTCTGTGAGACACAAATCCCTTTGGTCTGCCGTGCTACTTCCAAGCCCAGAAAATACCTCAAGGTTCCCAAGTCCTTGAGCTTAAAAATTCCATGCAGAAAGTTCTTTGCAGCAGTAATCTCATCTAAAGATGGTCCTGCAAATATCATATCATCTACATAAACTAGGATAACAACAACGCTTGAACCTGTTCCTTTGATAAACAGTGAATGATCTGTTTGAGCTTGGCAGAAACCAAAGCTTTGCAACACCTGGGACAGCTTCGAATTCCACTGTCTCGATGCCTGCTTCAGCCCGTAGATTGATTTCTGCAATTTACAAACAAGTTTGGGTGAGCTTTTGGTTTGGATGTGACTTTTGTAACCTGGGGGTAGGTCCATGTATACTTCCTCCGTCAGATCACCATTTAAAAACGCGTTGTTGACGTCCATTTGGAAGAGAAACCAGCCTTGAGAGGCGGCTAAGGACAGAATCACTTTTATGGTGCTAGCTTTCGCTACGGGTGCAAATGTGTCGATATAATCAACACCCTCCTGTTGATTATAGCCCTTTGCTACCAAGCGGGCTTTAAACCTCTCAATAGCACCATCTGAGTGGAGTTTCACCTTATACACCCATCGACATCCGATGGAATGTTTTCCATCAGGAAGAGGAACCACTGTCCATGTACTATTCTCTTCCAATGCCTCTAATTCCTCTGCCATAGCTTGCCTCCAATGCTGATGGTGGACAGCTTGATGATAAAACTTTGGTTCAGAAGTTGCAGAAACAGCCAATGCAAATTTTCTATAAGGGTCAGAAAGATTATTATAAGAGACAAAACCAGAAATTGGATATCTAACTGTTGGATTAAAAGATGAGTGACAGCAGTAATCATTTAAGTAAGTAGGTGCTTTGATATGTCTAGATGATCTTCTGAGCTGTTGATGACTCTCCATTTGACCTGCAACACCTGAAGTGTCAGTATCAAAATGATCCAAAGGTTCTGCCTGCGGGTTATCAGTTGGATTATCAGTTCCTGAGTCAGTTGGATTATCAGTTCCTGAGGGTTCTGCCTGCGGGTTATCAGTCCCTGAGAACTCTGTCTGTTCCAAAAATTGAGATGCCTCCGCAGCTTGTGTACCTGTGGTTTCTTGAGGTATACAGTCATTAGCAACATTAGGCAAAACAAAGTCAGGGAATGCCTCAGCAGCTTGGCTTTTATGCATGTCAGCATAAGGGAAAACCTGCTCACAGAACTTCACATCCCTGCTAACAAAAATTTCATGAGAGTCTAAATCTAAAACCTTATACCCCTTTATTCCATTAGGATATCCAATAAAAGCACAAGCTCTAGCTCGTGGATCAAACTTAGTTCTGTTAGCAGTCAAAGTAGCAGCATAACACAAACACCCAAAAGTTCTTAATGAAGAATAGTCCACTGCTTTATGATATAGCAGCTCATAAGGTGATCTATACTTCAAGATTTTGGAAGGCACTCGGTTAATAAGAAATGCAGCTGTAAGTACACATTCATTCCAGAAAGTTAAAGGCAATTTAGACTGAAAATAGAGAGCTCTAGCTACATTGAGCAGATGTCTGTGTTTTCTTTCAACAATGGAATTCTGCTGAGGAGTTTCAACGCAAGAAAACTGATGTAATGTTCCCTTTTCTTTTAAGAATTCTGTGAACAGTAGTTCTTTAGCATTATCAGATCTAAAGACCTTGATTTTGGTTTTGAAAAGGTTTTCAACCATACTGAAAAAGAATGGAACTATACTAGAAACATCAGATTTGTATCTCAACATAAAATCCAAGTATATCTCGTGTGATCATCCACTAGTGTCAAGAAATATCTATGTGAATTGTGTGATGCAACATGAAACGGGCCCCATATGTCACAATGAATTAGATCAAATGGAGAACACGCAACATCATTATCTGAAATAAAAGGCAATCTTGTTTGTTTGGCTAAAGGGCAAATTTTACAATCCTTATGCGAAACAGAAACATCTCTGAATCTCAGTCTTTGTCTCAGTCTATCTATAATATCATATGATGGATGTCCTAGCCTCTTGTGCCACATATCAATTGAAACTGTAGAAGAAACAGAATTAGACAAGAAATTCCTATGAGGCTTATTATCAATGCCATGTGCTGAATCAGAAATAGTGAGAGCATAAAGTCCCTCTCGTTTATCACCCTTGCCAATCATCAACCTCCGGGTTGAATCCTGGATGATAAAGTGATCACTAAAAAATGTTAAAACAACATTATTGGATGTAGTTAAAGCACTCACTGATAATAAGTTGAATTTAAACTGAGGAATATATAGCACTTCAGTCAGAATCAGATTATGAGAGATCTTGATAGTTCCTGCCAGATTGACTTTCACAGACTGATCATTGGGCAACATTACATACACTGGGTCTATGGGAAGCAGTGATTGAAACATTTCAGAACAGCAACTTATGTGCCTTGAGGCACCCGAATCTACAAACCACACTTCTTGTTTATTTGAAGCTGGTATATTGAAGGACAAACACAAACCTTTCTTACTACCTGTAGGTTGGTCTGATTGAGTTGCTTGCTGGGCTTCTGACTTGTTGAACAGTAGCTTGAACTGCTGAAGCTGCTGGGGGTTTAAATGTTGAACAAAATTCTCAGCCACCATATTGAATTTGTCAGTGTCCTTAGAGTGATCTGCCCCATGTTGTTCAGTAGAAACTTGGTTGATTCTTGGATTCTTGGGCTTAAAGCTCTGTTTAAAGCCCGGAGGAAATCCGTGCAGCCTGTAACATGTCTCAATTGTATGTCCAGATCTGCTGCAGTGACTACAAAAGGGCCTTCCACCATCCCTTTTGTTATTGAAGGCAGGTCTTCTATTGTTCTGATAACCTGTTGTGACAGCTGAAGCTACTTGATTCTTGGCCAACAAAGTCATGTTTTGTCCAAAGTCTTCTTGATTGTTGGTGGGTGGAGTTGTAGAGGTGATCATCCTCTGCCGTTCCTCTTGTGAAACTAGAGAATAAACCTTGTTAATTGGTGGCAGGGGCTCCATCAACAAGATCTGTCCTCTGATATGCGCATATGACTCATTTAATCCCATGAGAAATGTGATGACATAATCTTTCTCGAAGTAGGATTTCAGGTCTTGGACTCCTCCGCAGGTGCAACCTCCACAGGTACAAGATGGTCTGAAGTTTGATAATTCATCCCACAAGGTCTTTAATTTCGTGTAATACAACCCCGTGGTTGATTGATGCTGATAGAGTCCCAGCAATTCCCTTCTCAGTTGATAGAACCTCGGCCCATTGCTTTCTTGGAATCTTTCCTGAAGATCCACCCAAATTGCCCGAGCAGATTCCGAGTATATGATGCTTGCGGAGATTTCTTTCGACACGGAGTTGAGGATCCACGAAATCACCATATCATTGTTTCGCTTCCAGGCAAGGATCATCTTTTGATCAGAGGCTGGTTCTTGACAGTACCATCGATAAAGCCCTTCTTGTTCTTGACTGACAATGCAATGATCATCGCTCTGCTCCACGAGCCGTAGTTGTCTCCCACAAGTGGTTGATGAACAAGAATCAATCCAGGGTTATCTGAGTGATGAAGATAGAACGGATGAAGTTGATCATCCAATGATAAAATCGCAGGCGAACTCTCAGACTCTGTTTCGGATTCTGCCATTTCTTGAATTGGCTGGATAAAATTCTGCAGCGTTGATTGTTAATTCCACAAGTGATGAATCAACAGTATTGCTCTGATACCATATTGCAAACTTGCGTTTAAAGATGAACTTGATGAACGTTCGCAAGGTGATTGTTAAAATTCGTGAGCGAGGGAGAACAAGAACAAGCTAAATAAAAGTTCTTCTTATTATGAAAAATGATCGTGATACAAAACTGAATGATATCCCGCTATTTTATACAACAGAACAAGAGTAAAAGACTAATAAAACCTTTAAAATAATTACTATTGACAGAAAAGCCCTTAACTAATAACGAAGCTCTGTTGAAGCCTTATTCCTCTGTTCCAACGAAAGCTGCTGCCTTTTATCAGCTGAAAGCTCTAGCCTCTTATCAGATAAGTCCAATATTATATTCACTTCTTTTCTTCACGTATCTTGTCTCAGAGTAATCTTGGGTATCGACCATATTGGTTTCGGGAGGAGACATTTGTTTTTTGGACAGGAAAATTGGGTGCTTTGATGATGATTTTTACAATGTGTGATGATATTTTCAAGATAAATAGGAGGGAGCTCATGGAATTCGCAACCTTTTCTGTCCTCTCTCTCTCAAATATCATTAATTTCATGTTTATGTGGAAGTTACACAAGATAAACCCAAAGGTACACGTATATATATATATATATATATAATATTTGACGATGTTATGTTGTTTGTTACCTTTTTACATAATTATTATTTTTATTATGATATGATAGACTCATATATATTATATATAAATTTGATTTTTCTATGAATATTAATCCAGGCTGATCAGTTCTTTGGATATGGCGAGAGTGTCTATCGGCGCCCGGCGGAATGAAGTATAAGATGTTTCTATATTAATTTAAGTGATGTGTCATTTTTCATTAATTCTTCTATTGTTACAGTAATAGTTCGTCATTAAATTATACATCACTAGACTATCGAAATGCTCTTGAACTTTTTGTATGTAAATAAATATGCTTTGATCGATATATCTCATATTTCATTATCTCTTGAAGTATAGGCTGTTTGAATATTAGTTTAAGTGATGTGTCATTTTTCTTAATGCTTGTATTGTTACTATCGAAATGCTCTTGAACGTTTTATATATAAATAAATGTGCTTTGATCTATACAATACATCTCGTATTTCATTATCTCAAGCCAAACGGTCGATGATCACAGTTTTACGACTGAATTCATTTCCCAAAATGCTGTCCAAAAAAAAATTATTATGATGGCGATGGCTATTTTCAGCTTTCTCAATAATCCCAATAAATAGTAACTTGCATTGCATTATTCTCAGAAGTGCATTTTAGCTTCGTTTGTTAGTAATCAAGTTGAGACTAGAGTCGAATTTTAAGAATTGATTTTATATCCTGCGCAAGAGTTGAGAGTCGAATTTTTCTCGTAAGAATTCGTTTTATAATTTGGCGAATTAAATTATAAACATTTGTAGGTTTTTCATTACCTACACATAGAACAATAACAAGTTGTCTATTATAGACTCAAATCGAAATGCAAGTTTTGTCGTTTCTTCACAACTCTCTCTATCAGGAGGACTAGGAGCCATTCTTATTCCAGTTGCAGATGCACTCAATGAATAGATAACTTATGTGTATTGCGTGTGAATATATATACATACATACATATATATATATAGAGAGAGAGAGATTGAGAGAGAGATATCGTAAATATTCATTTAATATCTTTTATTCCAAATCAGATAATAGACAATTTAAGACCTTACCATTGTCTTTTCTCATAGGGATTTCTTACTTAATTGCATTATTATGTGGCGATGAAATAGGAAGATGATTGATGGTTTGACTTGGGTCTAAATTAAATCATTGCAGTTTAATGCATATTAATTGCTTATAATTTTACCCATATATGTGTAATTGCTTATTTTTGCGGTAGATTTAATTTTGATACTATATACTAAGATCTATGTGGTAGTTTTTTTCCGGTAATGATTCGGCAGAAAATGATTCACGGTTGACTTGGCCTAATTAAATAAGTACAAAGATCGTCCGAATCTTGGCCATTATATATAATTGTCGTCGTACCAATACTCTGTATAATAAATTTAGAAACACACACACAAACACACAAATACTGCAGCCCTACTATGGAGAATTCTTCGACTATATTATTATCTCCTTCTGATAGTGATATGTATTCCAATGATCCGAATGAACTATTAAACTCGATTATGTCCTCCGTAGAGAGATGTATCTCATGGATTTTAGTTATTTCTTGTATTTGTAATATTAAATATTTAATTAACGAAGAGACCCTCGACGATCACGCTTTCGCACTAGTGATTCTTCTTATCATCATTAGCGGATATCAATTTCACTACTTCATCTCCAAAAACGAAGAACATGATCTTCCACAGCAACTTTCCGAGGTTGGTCAAGTCCATTATATTAATTCAATTTGATGATATATATATATATATATATATATGTTTGTGTGTGTGTGTGTGTGAACAAATACATTATATTCACTTCTTTTCTTCACGTATCTTGTCTCAGAGTAATCTTGGGTATCGACCATATTGGTTTCGGGAGGAGACATTTGTTTTTTGGACAGGAAAATTGGGTGCTTTGATGATGATTTTTACAATGTGTGATGATATTTTCAAGATAAATAGGAGGGAGCTCATGGAATTCGCAACCTTTTCTGTCCTCTCTCTCTCAAATATCATTAATTTCATGTTTATGTGGAAGTTACACAAGATAAACCCAAAGGTACACGTATATATATATATATATATATATATATATATAATATTTGACGATGTTATGTTGTTTGTTACCTTTTTACATAATTATTATTTTTATTATGATAGACTCATATATATTATATATAAATTTGATTTTTCTATGAATATTAATCCAGGCTGATCAGTTCTTTTGGATATGGCGAGAGTGTCTATCGGCGCCCGGCGGAATGAAGTATAAAATGTTTCTATATTAATTTAAGTGATGTGTCATTTTTCATTAATTCTTCTATTGTTACAGTAATAGTTCGTCATTAAATTATACATCACTAGACTATCGAAATGCTCTTGAACTTTTTGTATGTAAATAAATATGCTTTGATCGATATATCTCACATTTCATTATCTCTTGAAGTATAGGCTGTTTGAATATTAGTTTAAGTGATGTGTCATTTTTCTTAATGCTTGTATTGTTACTATCGAAATGCTCTTGAACGTTTTATATATAAATAAATGTGCTTTGATCTATACAATACATCTCGTATTTCATTATCTCAAGCCAAACGGTCGATGATCACAGTTTTATGACTGAACTTATTTCCCAAAACATGCTGTCCAAAAAAAAAATTATTATGATGGCGATGGCTATTTTCAGCTTTCTCAATAATCCCAACAAATAGTAACTTGCATTGCATTATTCTCAGAAGTGCATTTTAGACCGCTAAGGATATCGGAAATATTGCATTTATTTAATACTCCTTCTGTCCCAAACCATATTTTATACATTTTACTATATCGGACGTCACACATCTTTTGTACATTTTCATATTTAGTAAAAAACTATCACACACAATCAATATAATAATATCAAATATTCTTAAAAGACGTGCCAAAATCTACACTTTTTACCTCTTCATCACACTATATTATTAAAATATTCAATTTCTTAATTCTCGTGCCAACTCCCAAATGTCCATAAAGGTTTGGGACAAAGGGAGTATCATTTATTCCAAATCAGACAATAAACAATTTAAGATCTTAACAATTGTCTTTTATCATAGGGATGTCTTAATTGCATTATTATGTGGCGATTAAATGGGAAAAAGATTTATGGCTTGACTTGAGGCCAAATAAAATCATTGCAGTTCAATGCATATAATTGCTTATAATACTACCCATATATGTGTAATTGCTTAAGTTTTGCGGTTGATTTAATTTTGATGCTATATACTAAGATCTTAAACGTTATCTTTTTCTATATGGCAGTTTTTCGGGTAATGATTAGGGGTGATTCCGTACGGTATACCGTACCACAACTGTGATACCGTACACCGTACAAAAATTTCGGTATCGAAAAAAATCATACCAACATACCAAAATTTCAGTATACCTTAAATTTCAATACGGTATTATACCGAATTTTCGGTATGGTATCGGTATTATACCTTCTACACCATTCACACGGAGGATTTTTTTACCATGTGTGTTTCGTAACTCGTTAATTCGTTGTTTTCGAATTTTTTGTCAATTCAAACTCCTTAGGCCCCAATAAAATTGATTATTAATACCAAATTTTCCAAAATAAAAAGACTTTTTCTAAAACTAACCTCAAATAATTTGTATATTTTAGTGAGTCTCCTTAGTAAGATAAAGAACTTTACATAACCACAAAATACAACTTTATATACAGATTAGTGAAAAAGAAACGGCTATTTAAAAAATTAGTGAAGATTAACAAGAAGTAATTTGCATCTTCACGCTTTCAAAATCCTGAAAAAAAAAACATTAAAAAGACAAAAAATAAGACGTAATTTGAGTTGGATATAGTAAGTAAAATATGGTGGGCCTCAATAATATTAAAAGGTTGGGTATAGTTAATAATTTATGGGCTAAATAAATTTATGAAGATCCTTATAATATTTTTATCCATTTTATAATTCTTTTGAAATAATATAATACATGTAGGTGGGTATATATACATATATATATATATATATATATATATATAATATTAAAATTTTAGTATTTCAGTACGGTATAATCGGTATACCTAATTTTTAAAATTTCCATACCATTACCGTACCGAAAATTTTCGACACGGTATCATACATTACCAAAAACTTCGGTATATCAAAGTTTTCGATATTTTTGGTACATTTCGATATGATAAGGACGGTATATCGGCATTTCAATATATTTCCCCAGTCCTACTAATGATTCAGGAGAAAATGATTTACGGTTGACTTGGCCTGATTAAATAGGGCATTTCATTTCAGGCCCCCACATAAGTATCATTTAGGATTCAGGCTCTTTTGGCAAAGAAATGTTTTAAGGATCCATTTTCTGCAGTACCACTTCATTGCTCTGATATACCTGTTTGTTGAAATTCTGTAACACAAAACGATCATCTATACCAGTTCATATATCTTTTAAACAACTTTTTTACACCACACAAATGGATCATTTAACCTAAAAAATTCTCAAACAATGCATGAACCCTCGATTAACCTCATCATAATAGGAAAAAAGGCTCAATTATTAAGACATATAAACAAAATAAAGGTCAAAAGGCGGCATGGAAAAAACAAAGAAGTTGATGCATGGTATTAGAAGAAAAATTAGGATATATTTATATAATCTTATATAAAATTAAGAAGATGAAGGCAATGACGAGGTGATAAAAAAAATCCATGAACGAGAAAAAGAGATGAAGTGTTGAGTCATAAAGGTCCTGCCTGCACTTGGTGTCTTACTCTTAATGCAGAGATATGACATCGGGCAATTCTATATACACCCCCTTTATTTTATTTAGACCCCCTTATTAAATAGTTCATGTTGACCAGATCCTTTTAAATAATTTTGTCCCACGTAATAATAATGGATAAATTTCAAAAACCTAACGGCAATAGCAAATCGCCACTTCCAGAATATTATTTGTATTTTAATTTCAGACACAATATAAATGTGAGAACGTAATTTAGAGTATAACGTTCTTTCCCATATTTATTTGTTATGTTTAATTAAATAAACTAAATCATTTTCAAAAACTCGAACATTCTCAACTATAAACACATAAATTCTGTTATAACAAAGATCAAATCTTTATGTCTTACGCATTATATAAACATATACCGAAGATAAGATTCTATTACAATAATTTTTTCTGTCATATTAACTTTACACTTATTTATTTTATTTTTTTCATGTAATTTCTTGTGTATATTGTAGAAAAAAAGTGACATATACATAAATATTTATATTATATGTAAATTTTTTATTAAAATAAATTAAATAAATTTTAGAATATTAAATGTGTTTAGTTAACTATGTCATGGAGATGAAATATGTATTTTTTTTACCTGGAAGATGAAAATGACCAAACATTGTAACTTGGATATTAATGATATTAAAACGTGGATTAAAGTATTACTGTTGATGTTATGGTCATTTAATGCGTGAAATAAAATTACTTAATAAAATAAATGTTCTTGAAGAATGAGTAAATAACTTTTCCAAATTTCAAGTTTTTTTTTCACCACTAGAGGGAGGGGGTGCCAATAGTAGCACCCTTTGACATCATAGTAGATGACTCATTAGTTAGGCGCAGAAATAAGACTGAATTTCAATCTGGTCTCCGAAAATTGTAGCTTTGAAACAATAAAATCTTTAGCTCATTGATTGTCTATTCATGGAGGTGTGGACAATGAATTGAACTATCGTGAATGACTTTTGAATGAGAACTCTAAACTCAACAAGAAAGAACAATTAGTTTCGATGGACGTTTCTATAAATTAAAAAGAAAAAGTTATTCAACTTAAAAGCAAATAATCATACACAATGCTTGCTTTATTCCACATATAATTATCTAATATATTAAGCAACTACGCTCTTTTTACTCTTATTATTATTATTATTATTATTATTATTATTATTATTATTATTATTATTATTACTATCAATATTGTGGTGTTTATTGCTAGGGACATCGACTTTCACTTGAAAATAATTCCGGTAAGCCGAACTTGGAATTTTGCTGCAACCAACATAGGCATAAAAACTTTATTAATTTGTATTCATCTACTATATAATTACATCTCTTTTTACCCCTCTCTTACGTGCATATGCTAAAATGTTAAGGATGAACAAACGAATATTGTATGATTATCATAGTACCACATAAATCAATAACTAGACGAGACCATCAATTACTTCATAAGAATTATAAAATCTTAAACAATCTATTAAACAGCTGACAACTAATAGTGCTACTATATAACAACAAAAGGGTATTGGAAAGTAAGATCAGCCCAATAGCCGTTGGAACTGTGAAATGATTTATTTTAAATAAAAGAACAATAAATATTACCAATAAGCCTAATTTGCCCATCCAGAAATCGACGGACTCTTCAGAAGTTGGCTGCATTCTTTATGATTGTTATTGGTTAAGTAGTTTGTTTGAATGTGTTCGCTTTAATCATGTGCGTAGAAGAGATAACGTAGTAGCTCACTATCGAGCCAAGCATCTTGGTACGACGGAGAGGGTTCTTCCCCGCCGACACAAGAAATGGCAAACTTGTTGATCGTTGATAATCAATAAAAGCTACGGTTTGAAGTTCAAAAAAAAAAAAAAAAGAAACCAATATGTACGATACCACCCATTACGTGCCTAGAGGGAAAAATATTACTTATTAGGATTAATATCCATGAGCCTAAGTATAAACATTATTGTACCTCAAAGAGTTCCCGAGGCTTAAATTTCTCATCTCTGAAAATGACGCAGAAAAATTGGAATATGTAGTGGAGACCAAGATCGATCAGAGCAATCGTAGCACAACTGTTAGGAATCGTGAATCAAGAATTCAGATTAAACAGTTTTGGTGATTGTCCAAACTTGATTAAGAATACCGGTCAGGAGAACATAAGACCGAAGATTAAAAGACCAGATAATAAGTCTGAAGGAAACTGCTCAAGCCTGGTTAAGGATACCAGTTAGAAGAAGATTAAAAGTTCGGATGACAATCAGCAGATTACAGATGCGCAGGAGGTCGGACATCAGTTAAAGAGAACACAAGACTGATTGTTAGAAGAAGCGTGCCTAAAACCGAAAGATATACCGGAGCTGGCAGGAGCCAAGATCAGAACTCAGATACCGGACCAATAAAGTGCGAAGACCGGAGTTCTGTCATCAAGCATGCCACGTGTACAAAGATTCAAATTTACTCAAGGCGGGATAATGAAACCTACTGTCGAAATCTTTAATGCAAGGCTGCCATAGGAAGTCAGGTCGAAGTCAAGCCAAGCTTAAAATGGAAAAAGCAAATGAGACAGTATGAACTGCTGCCAAGACCGGACAGTACCCATTTTTGGAAAGTGCATTTAACGCACAGCTCAGCACTTGGAGCTATTTCACAACGGTCTTCTTCATCAACAAACAAGTATAAATATCATAGAAGAAACACTGAGGAAGACAACAACACAACCACGAGAAATCAAACAGACGAAAGTCAAGAACAAAGCGAGAAATTTAGAAAGTGTTGTCCTCACTGTACGATAACCGGTCAGGTTAAGTAAGTGAGTTATTTTTATTCCGACGGACTGTAAAAAGCTGTTGAAGTAGGTGGATTGTATTTTACGACTGCCTAGGGATTCACTAGATAAGGCTGAGGGCAGCCGGGTAGGTTGTACTGCGAGTGTATAACTGAAGTCTAGTGAACCTTCCTCACGAGGAAGAAGGGGAGACGTAGGAGATTCAACTCCGAACTTCCAGAAACAAACTGGTATTGTCTTACACACACACACTACACTACGCACAGATTATCGGTTTCTGAATCAAAACCGATCTACAAGCTTCCGCAAATAACACAAAGAGAAAAATCAAGCACCGGTATTAACCTTAACTGGTTAAGTACCAAAAAGGCGTCAAGCGTTTATTCACCCCCCCTCTAAACGCGTAAACCGATCCTAACAAGTGGTATCAGAGCGGGTTTGCTTGATATTTCTTCTACACTAACCATGACTTTATCGGATCAGCTTGTTATGTTTAGCAGGGAAAATTTTCTTGAGTGGAAAATAAGGTTGATGACCTACCTTTATGCGCAAGACGACGAAATGATCGACGTACTGGAAAATGGACCGTTTGTGTTCAACAAAATCAACGTAAGACATGCTGTCTATCCTGACGAACCAAGAGAAATTCGGAAGGAAAGACACGAGCTTTCAGCAGAAGAAAAACGAAAGACAAATCTGGATAATATTGCAAAGAATACCATATTCAAGACTCTGGACACAGAGGTCTTCAGACAAGTTATGACAGCCAAAACCGCTAAGGAAGTGTGGATCAAACTGAGTCAACTTTGGGAAAACCAAGAAATAAACGAGCTCAAGGAAAATCCAGCAGAAGCACTGAAAGATGGAAAATTATCCAGTGCGACACAGGTTAAGCAACGCAAGCTAAGCGATAATACTAACTTTCAGTCTAAATGTGACAGGACAAGATTCAAAACTGAAGATGACCGCAAAGAAGAAACAGACCAACACTCAAGGTGGAAAAAGGCACAAGTCTCCACGACTAATGGAGACAGCCACAGATGGGATGATACCGACTCCGATGAATCAAGCTCTGAGGATAAACCAAGCAACCACAAAGATGAACCAGAACTTATCTGCCTAGTGGGAGATCAATCAGATCCAGAAAATAATTTCACTTATGAAGAAGTTCTAGATGCTCTCCAGAATATGGCTGATGAATACTGGAAACTGAACGAGAAATTAAAGGTGGCAGAAAAAGGAAAGGGACCAGCGCTAGAAGATACCGGATCTCTTCTCGAAAAGATCATCCATCTAGAGGAAGAAAACCTCAAACTCAAAGAAGCTGCCGAAAAGACTGCATCAGAAAACAAAAAGCTAAGCGCCTTGGTCCAGTCATGGACTAAGTCAACAGAGACATTTCAATGTCTTCAAGGTTCCCTAAGGGATACTGGTGACCGTACAGGACTTGGTTACGACAAAGGAATTGATGTCGATGAGCCAACAACATCCGGACAACCAACTACATCAAAGTCCTACGCAAGGACAAGATCTCAGGAAGCAAGGGGGAATAATGTAAGAAATGTTCCACATAAAGGAGTACCCCAACAATTAAGGGGGAATACCGGAGTAAGTTATGATTCACGAAGAAGAAGACCTCAACAACCAAGGGGGAACGGTAACGATACGAAATCAGGGACACAAGGCTACGGTAGATCCAAAGACCGGTCTAAGAAGAGGAATAATAAATATAAATATCTTATTGATCCCACTACCGGCAGACACATTAGGATAATCCAATTATGGATACCTAAGGTACTAATCCCTAACCGGACTCAAAGAGATTTGGGTACCGAGGATTTTATTTGTTCTTGCAGGAATTCATGCAGGAACTCAACCGGTTCTACTAACCTCTAGACAGCAGATGCTGTCGGCACATGCCCAGGGGGAAAGACTCCCACTGAGATTGAACCATGTGCCAAGTCAGCGGTTACCTTTGAAATAGGTATCCAGGTAAAAATGTAAATATCATTAGATTGTCTTACTAAAAATTAGACATAACCATACTAACCGGATGAGAAATCAACTGACTGAACCGGTACAAGTAAGAAAGAACTTACAGCTCAGTGTGCTTAGTTACTGGTGAATTCATATAATTAGAAATAAATCTTCTGGGAACTCTAAAATTCTCTTATAATTATTAAAGTCAAACAATTACCCACTCTCATCACCAGTATGAGTGTAGAAAAAGATAACAGAAGCTGTTCTTTCTAAGTCTGGTACTAACATTATGTCTAAGGGCCATAGCGTAGGCTGTGAGTCATCTATCTACTGGCAAGTGTAGGTAAAAAATGTAGTTAAAAGAAGGAATCAGCTGTTTGGCAAAAGCACAAACAGAAGATCAGGACAATCAAGCAGTAGCAGACAAACAGGACCGCAGAAAGGAAGATCCGAACTGGGAAAATCAAGCAATAAAGGAACAAACCAGTTTCAAAAGAGTAATACGTGTCCGGGACAGTGTATTGCTAGGAGTTTGCACCTAAGGGAGTCTTCTGAGGGGGAACGTCTCAAGTAAAGGATAGAAAAGACTCTCAGAAGACCAAGACTACGTTCAAGAGACGATAAAGTCAGCCTGGCAACTGATCGGAATAACAGGTGGAAATACAAACTAAGCGGAAACTCATCAGAAGGAACTGAACCAGTCTCGAGATCAACTAAGGGCGGAAGTTTCCATCAAAGACCGACAATCCATACCGGAGAAAGACAACTAAGGGAAACAGCAAAAGTACAACACAGGAAATGTGTGAAAGACCCATCCAGCTCTTGGAATTCAAGAAAATTAAAGGAAATAATCTCAGTTCCAGATAAATGGCTTCATGACGCTCTACATGGAGACTGGTTCTCAGCCTGCTGAATGACTGAGTGCAGTTTCAGACTCTAACAAGTGGTTAGTCAAGGAGCAGACAAACATGGTCAACAAGCAAGCTCTTCTGTTGGAGGAAAGTTACAGCCTTAAGAGGAAAAGCAGTAGAAGTACCAAGGTTGCCAACTCGGGGAAGATAGTCGTGAGTACTGAAATCAAGAAGGAGAGACTAAGTACAGGAATGACAAACCGGTGAACTACGCACAACTGAACCAGACTGGTTCTCAAAAGCAGTATCTACTCTCTGTCTTAGTATCCAAGTCGTCTCAAAAGCCTTCTGAAACCGAGACTATCCAAGACTGACCAATGGATAAACAGATGACTTCTACTAAGCGGATAAAGACTGAGTTTCTTCGATAACTGTGCCTCATCAACGCACACATTACTGAGTTTAATACAGCTGGCTTTGGAACTTGCAGGATATTTGAGAAGGTGAATAGTCATGTCATCAACGAATCTCTGTCATCGGAAAGACATAAAGCTCCGACGCACTGAAAAGAAGATAAGCATGGCGTGGAATACTGTGCGCCCGTGACACAAATCGACAGGAAATCTCCGGCTATTTAAAGACCTCACGACCCTCTTCAAAATCCCAGTCACTCAACAACAACTAAGTTCAAAATGCCTGAATTACCGAAACTTCCACAACCCTTAGTCAGGATAAGCCTCACAACCAGAAAAAGCTTAACAAGTCCAAGCCCAGTTTTCTTATCCAATCGCCTCAAAGCAGTATCTCCAACAGACTGGATGCAGACTCATCCATTGATCATTCAAAGACCTCACGGCGGTCAAACAAAGCTACAAAGACGCTGCTGTGGACTAGCAGGCTTTTTAAAACAAGTCCGACGGCACAGAAGGAGGGCTCTGGGATGCTCTCTGATGACTGGACGAGTTGGATCAGATGCACCCAGTCATCAGCTTTTTACCCAGAGCTGAACAAAAGATGCCACGGACCGGGCGAACCATCAGGGCACTACAAGGACCCAAAGGAGAAGATGGCGCCCCTCCAGTCCCTTGTAGACCATCGACCCACCGAGAAACGGCGTGGTAGCCGAGCGGTTGAGAAGCCATGGGCTACGTTACCGCTCCAATCCGCCTCTCGAAGAAACGGGTCGGGAATTCATCAAGGAAAGGGACTGGAAAAGGGGAACCGGTTACCCGGGATTGAATGCCATGCCAGGCACATACCCGGATACTGGTTCCTGTCAGTTTCGTTGCGCTTTCAGTGGTGTCAACAAGCGGATACCTACCATGACGCAACAACTGACCCTCCAAGGAGCTCAACACAAAGCGTGAGTCCTGGAGACAACCGGAGCTTTGTAAAAGCTGCTAAGACTGGACGGCTCAGAAGAAGATTTCTTCAGACCTTGAAGCATCCTGTCAAACCTGAGCGCAGCAACAGGGCTACCGGTTTCATTGTGCCTCAGAAGGAGAGAACAACGGTGATGATGACTCTCTTGCACAATGACTATCTTCCCTCATATCAGGCAGATGATTGTCAAAAAGGGGGAAGAAGAGTACTGCCCACTGCCCAATACTAATTGGGGAGAAAGGGAAGATGGCAGTACTGAACGAAGCTGCAGGCAGACCAGGACGTACCAGAGAGACCTTGGGATGCCATCAACCGGAAGATCGAAGAAGTATACTGATACCGGTTGTGTCAAGCAGTGTGGAGAAGAGTGCTACCAGCTAAGGAGAAAGAGCAGATGGAACTGCTGTAGCACTGAGGCGAAGCAGGAGGCAGACCGGGATGTACCAGAGAAACCGGACAATGCCAACAACCAGAAGAAGTTTAGCATATCTAAGGAATAGATAGGCCAACAACGGTTGTAATAGATCGGTAGTTTCTGTATCAAATTTCCTTTGATATAATAAACACCGTTCTGCTTCGTTGGGTTTTGACAATCACCAAAAAGGGGGAAATTGTTAGGAATCGTGAATCAAGAATTCAGATTAAACAGTTTTGGTGATTGTCCAAACTTGATTAAGAATACCGGTCAGGAGAACATAAGACCGAAGATTAAAGACCAGATAATAAGTCTGAAGGAAACTGCTCAAGCCTGGTTAAGGATACCAGTTAGAAGAAGATTAAAAGTTCGGATGACAATCAGCAGATTACAGATGCGCAGGAGGTCGGACATCAGTTAAAGAGAACACAAGACTGATTGTTAGAAGAAGCGTGCCTAAAACCGAAAGATATACCGGAGCTGGCAGGAGCCAAGATCAGAACTCAGATACCGGACCAATAAAGTGCGAAGACCGGAGTTCTGTCATCAAGCATGCCACGTGTACAAAGATTCAAATTTACTCAAGGCGGGATAATGAAACCTACTGTCGAAATCTTTAATGCAAGGCTGCCATAGGAAGTCAGGTCGAAGTCAAGCCAAGCTTAAAATGGAAAAAGCAAATGAGACAGTATGAACTGCTGCCAAGACCGGACAGTACCCATTTTTGGAAAGTGCATTTAACGCACAGCTCAGCACTTGGAGCTATTTCACAACGGTCTTCTTCATCAACAAACAAGTATAAATATCATAGAAGAAACACTGAGGAAGACAACAACACAACCACGAGAAATCAAACAGACGAAAGTCAAGAACAAAGCGAGAAATTTAGAAAGTGTTGTCCTCACTGTACGATAACCGGTCAGGTTAAGTAAGTGAGTTATTTTTATTCCGACGGACTGTAAAAAGCTGTTGAAGTAGGTGGATTGTATTTTACGACTGCCTAGGGATTCACTAGATAAGGCTGAGGGCAGCCGGGTAGGTTGTACTGCGAGTGTATAACTGAAGTCTAGTGAACCTTCCTCACGAGGAAGAAGGGGAGACGTAGGAGATTCAACTCCGAACTTCCAGAAACAAACTGGTATTGTCTTACACACACACACTACACTACGCACAGATTATCGGTTTCTGAATCAAAACCGATCTACAAGCTTCCGCAAATAACACAAAGAGAAAAATCAAGCACCGGTATTAACCTTAACTGGTTAAGTACCAAAAAGGCGTCAAGCGTTTATTCACCCCCCCTCTAAACGCGTAAACCGATCCTAACAACAACCATGCCCGACGGTAATAAATTGCCCATTGCGATGGTGTATTAAAGATATTGTACGAACGAGAGAGGAATAGAACAATATCAAGTTGTGAAGGGGGTCCCCTACGATATGGATGTAAACACACTAAGTTTGTAAACTGATGTTGGACGTGATGTTGGACTAACACTCACATTCACTTAAAAACGCACAGCGGAAATGATAACTTAGTGAGAAAACGACACGAACACGAGAGATGATTTTACGCAGCAAGTCAAACAACTTGCTGTGTGCTTCAAGGCGCAAAAATCCACTATAAAGATGGATTACAAACTATCAAAAAGGATATTTAAAATAAGCCTAGCAAAACCTACGAATCTAAAAGGATTCTGAAAAATTACAAGATCTTTCGATCTCTAAAAAGCTAGACTAAAAGAAACACTCTCTTAAAGAATAAACTCGCTCGATCTTGCTCTTTCTCGCTCGTTGTAAGTTCGTACTTCAAACGGTTAAGTCCTTCGCCTTATATATGTCTTCGACTTCTAAAGGACTTCCCAACGACTTGGTAACCGCACACAACGTCCACTAACGTCCACTAAGTGAGTTTAGACCGTTAGTGATAATTTGGAGTCGACTTGATCAGCTCCAAAGGCTCGGTCTTAACTTGAGCTTCAAGTCGCCTATTTTTAGTAAGCTCCTTTCCGATTTTTGCTCTAGCTCATCCACACTCTTTCCACACGGTTTGATCCATTCCAGTACTTATCCATAACCTGCATGATCATTAATAAAATAGGTTTTGGACATGAAAGATAAAACCGAGAAAGGGAACATTCTCGGCCAACAAATGTTGACTAGAATGTTACCCCAACATTGCCAATACTGAATGCTCGACATTAACAAGTTGAATATTATAGACTCAAATCGAAATGTATGTTTCGTCGTTTTTTCACAGCTCTCTCTATCAGGACGAGACATTCTTATTGCAGTTGCAGATGCACTTAATAATGAATAGATAAACTTATGTATTGCGTGTGAATAGAGATTATATATAGACCGCGAGCGATATCGTAAATATTGCATTTATTTAATATCTTTTATTCCAAATCAGACAATAAACAATTTAAGACCTTAACCATTGTCTTACTTAATTGCATTATTATGTGGCGATGAAATAGGAAAAAGATTTATTGTTTGATTTGGGGCTAAATTAAATCATTGCAGTTTAATGCATATTAATTGCGTATAATTTTACCCATATATGTGTAATTGGTTAAGTGTTGCGGTTGATTTAATTTTGATACTATATACTAAGATCTTAAACGTTATCTTTTTTCTATATGGTAGTTTTTTTTTTTTTTTTTCCGGTAATGATTCGGCAGAAAATGATTCACGGTTGACTTGGCCTAAGTACAAAGATCGTCCGAATCTTGGCCATTATAATTGTCGTCGAACCAATTCTTTTCCCGTATAGTTTGATTGACTTATAGTAATTAGTCGACGACGTTCGAACCCTAACTGCTACAAACTCATCAAATTTCAACTACCTCGGCAATGTCGATGGAAGAATAGTAAGAAACGTATAGCATTGAGATACTGGTAATAATTTCAGTTTTAACTGAACTGAGGAAACCTTTTGTGATATGGTGATCTCTTTATTCGATGTGCCTTAGAAACGAAGCATCAATCTTTGTCTTTGTCGTGTCAAAAAATCACGGGCATTCGGATTGTTCATGATCTAAGTGTGTGACGATCTTCATTGAAATATATTCCCAGAATAATGAATATTATGTTAGTTGATATTCGTTGGTATATTTTATGATTGACGAATGAGATTTGTGGGTCCTAAGGGCTTGTTCAAGTGGTATAGGTCGAGACATTTCTTGTAAAAGGTATCATTTCAAATCACAACCATTGATGTTCACCAAGAAAGTGTATGAATGTTAAACCACTCAGGCCATCTCCAATTGACACGCAAATCGCATAATGGGAGGGGAAAATGTGTCCAATCGTACTGGAAACTGGAACCCAAAATCGGATTTAACTTTCTCTCTCATATATTAAACGGAAATATGAGTTTACTGCAAAACTTTGCGTCAGAACTTTCATATATCTACTTCAGCCCCACAACTTTGCAAAATATATAAATAATACCATTTCTCTTGCTGACCTTTTTTTATAAATAAAAGCTAAGGAAAGTTATGGTATACAAATCAATTATTGTTATAATTTTATTATATATTATTATTTATTTTTATTAAAGTTAGAAAACGCACAAAATATACAAAATTAGCTCATTAAAAATATATCAAAAACTGCCAATCCAATAGATTTAAAAATAACATAAAATAACATTATAATTATTCTAATAAATGTTTATATCTTCAGACTTTTAGTTGTACAATATTATTTTATATTAAATTTGTTGTCGTGTTCTAAATAAACATTAATATTGTTTTTTATATGTAAAATTATATTTTAGTATTATTTTATTAACTGTTTTGTGATTTTGTAGTTTAATTTGTAAAGTGGTAAATCTGTGGATAGTATTGAAATTTATAAAACTTGGTGTGGAAGTTAATATTACAAAATTGTCTTTTGAGTTTGAGAATGAGTTGAACGGTTGGAGAAGAATTACTGCATTTTGAGTTTGAGAATGCGTTTGAGTTTGAGTATGCGTTTCTCGGTTGGAGATGGTCTCATAAAAGCCACAATGTGAAATCGAGGCGAGGCTTTAGCCTCATCATAACAGGAAAAAGGCTCAATTTATTAAGCCATATAAACAAAATGAAGGTCAAACGGCGGCATGAAAAAACACAGAAACCTGTTGATGCATGGTATGGCATTAGAAGAAAAAGGAGGATTTATTTATATACTTTAAATATAATTAAAAAGATGAAAGAAGAGCTGGCAATGACGAGGTGATAAAAAGAATTCCCGAAAAAAATAAATAAATGAACTGTTGAGTCAAAAAGGTCCTGCACTTGGTGTTAATGCAGATATTTGACATCATAGATGACGCTTTAGTTAGGCACAGAAGTAAAGATTGAAATAAGTCTGGTCTCCGAAAATTGTAGCTTTGAAACAACAAAAAAAGAAATATAAACAAACAAATAAAGAAAACATTGCAATGAGAAGATGATGATGCACTGCTGTAAAATCCTCAGCTCATCGTTGGTCTATTCATGGAGGTGTGGACAATGAATTGGACTAGCACGCCTTCTGTTCATTTTTTTATAAACAACTTAGTCTCAACTTAAAAGGTGGTATTATTACCTTCAATCGCTGAATGGGCTACGGCGCGAGATATCAATTGATTCGCCTCAGTTTCACATACCTATACGCAAAAAGAAAAAAGCAGACATTGAAACTTTAACAGAAACAGGCGCTATGTGTTCTTGGGATGACAGATGCAAATGCCAGAAAAGAGTAAATGCATAACGTATCTGACTGTTTATTATAGTGTTGAAAATGTGGAACACGTTAGGGAGTCAAAGTCAGAGTCGCACCTCGTTCGATAGGAGCAGAAAAGGTCTTACATCTTGGTGACGGGGTGAGATTCGAGTGAGACTTTTTCCGTTGGATATGCTACGAGCAACGTTTTTACTCCCAATAGGCCTTTTCTTGCAGCCCAGGTACATACCACTGTCCTCATCTTCATCTGTGTCGATCTGTACAGGAGTTGCCGACCTTGTCTGAATGCTCATGCGTTCTGGGATATAAACGTTGAAGTAATAACTAACGATATCTGCTCTACACTTGTTTCGTAATTTTTTCAAACTCCGCTTCAGAAAGTCCCCATTCTGTGATCTTCTTTTCAGCAGTGACTCAAAGGTTTTTCGTTCTTTCGCTGTCCAAGGCTTCAAAATCTGATCGCCCGTCTCGTGTAACTTCCAGCTGAAGAAAGCAGATCCAAGATCAGACCGTAAAAGTCTTCTATCATCGCATATGTGCCTCACCACACACTCAACTGATCCATGAGAGACACAGCTGCAAGTATTAGGCCTCCCTTGCCCAACTCCTCTTTCAGAAGGTTTCGGCGATCTGCTTTTGAGAGGCCAAGTTCGGGTGCCCAGCCATTTCATAACATTAGGATCATTACTATATGCTCGAGCGAGCATATCTTTGTCCACTGGCCCGTTCAACTCGGGGACATCAGCTTGGAATCTTGGCCCAATTGGAACAACATTTTTGGTACCATCGTAATCATCCATTAGAGTCTGCAACCAAGATGACTCAAGTGGTCGGAGGGGCTTAGTAGCTCGTGTGGCTTTTGATGGGCCCAATGCACTTTTGCTTTGGGGGGTTTTCGTTATCTTAGACTTAAGCTTCCCGGGACTTGGAGGTTTTGAACTGCTTCTAAATTCATCAGATCTCAACTTCTTAAGACTGGATGGCGTTAATCCTCTCTCAGATTCATCATAATCCACTTCTGCCGACATGTATTTGCCAGATAATTTTGGTTTGTTGTTGACTAAAGTTTCATCAATGGTCAAACTGCTCGAATTACCAGATTCAGGACAAAGTTTATCAGAAGACTTGCCAGAGACAATTGAACTGACCAAGCATGAGTCTGCCGAAGGAAGCTGACTCCCTTCAGCAGATATATTTTGTTGATTGAGCACAGCAAAGACTGATGAAGCTACTGGCCGCCCATTGATTAACCTCTCATGCTTCCTCTTCCTCTGAGAAACCAAACAGTTATAATTCTACAAAGGAAAGACCAATTCTACCAGGAAAGCAAAACAAAATCGGAATCAGGAATGGATTATCAGAAGAGCAAAAGCGTTTTATTCTAAATTTTCAAATTATATGATACAATACCGAACGGAACACATTGATTCCCACCATTTTCTCCATGAAGTAATTCTGCTGATGTTGACAAAGGAAATATGAAACAGAAAACCACAGCAGTAGACATTTGCTTCCTTCTGTGCTACCGAACTAAAGCCCTCGGAGGCTAGTATTGTTATCTCTAATAATAAGAACGAACATACAAAATCAATAATTCAGAATATAGGGACCTTACCAAATTAATGCGAGATTCGTTGAGATGCATATATTTCTTAATCCTCAGAATCTGATCCAAAAATGGCCTGTTATAGTCCGGCGCAAACTGTGGCTGACAAGGATCCAAAGCAAGCCTCTTAAGCTGGGCTATCATTTCGGCAACCCAGCAGCTAGAAAATTCTGAATTTCGTTGCGTAGCCTCTGCGCATTTGACGTCAGCAGCTTGAGACTTTTTCATCCCCTTCTCCGCTTGTTGCTTGACCATCTGTTACACCCAAAGTTACATATACAAATGCTTGGTTATGGAAATTGAATTCAGGCCAACTTAAGAGGACAAAGGATAAACTAGATCACCATTTGGGCCAGAAATTGCAAAGTATACTCGATCAAATGGAAAATTGAAAATCATCTTCGAAACATACTGTAGATAATTAGAAATCCATTATAGGATAACTGCTACCCCGCCGAGTCAGTCTACAAATCCTAAAGACTACTCCACATCACACCAACGCAGTTTAGTATTCGTGTCCTGTTTAACTCACCACCATCAACCGAGCATGTTTTACAACCACAGAAAGATTCATTGTCTACAGCCGAGCTTAGGCACTGGAGAACAGAAGGTTTATGAGCTGATTTTACAAATCAAGCAACCCGCTCGAGTGCACTAGAGAAGCATACCCTAACATTAAACACCCAATTTCAATCCCTCACTGCAAGCCAATCCTGCGCCTGAATCGCCCATCGAACTTTTCATCCTTACTCATTTACATATCCAGTTCCACTCCATTCCATACCTTCGTATCACGATCACTGGACAATAGCTGTCGAATCTGGCGTCAATCGCTGGATTCCCTCGGCAGAAAACACGAATGCCAGCACCAGCTACTCCGTTTCAATCGAAGTTCTAATGCCCACGTCTCTCTCGCTGTCGCTGGACTCTCTTCTCTCTCTACATATATGAATGAATAATATAATACGCGTGTGGAAAAAAATCAATACTACTAAATACACACACAGGGGTAACGTGGTCATTTCAGCTGGCCCACGTACAGTACATAAAATATCTTACTCTATAAATTAATAAACTCTCTAAAATAATAAAATCTTCTCGTCCCCACTTGGGTCTTTGTAAAAAATCACCAAATTCGAAAGATAATAATATAATAATTTTTTTTAGTCCCTTTATAAATATTAGGTCCCATTAAAACTCTAAATTAATAATTCATAAAAACTGCAATTATAAAATATTGTAATTTGATAAAATAAGAATATATTTGTTACTTATTTTCTTAAATTTTAACTAATTGGATTGTGTCTCTAACTTTTTTAATTGCAATCAATAGTTCCAATGTCGAGTTTTCTAGCTGCAAAAGAAAAACGTGAAGGGTTGTTGTCGCCATTTTGTATCGCTTATTATCAACACCCTTCTGAAACTTAGCTGAACGATACTTCCAATGATCTGCGAGCATTTTTATTGTACATTGACTAATTTCCAAATGATACTTTCATTAATTCACACTTGTAAATTGTTTTGAGTACATGAATATAATTAATGAAAAATATTTAAATTCATTTATCGTTAATACATTCTAAATTTGTTAAATTTAAAGAGCCTCTTTTTTCATTAATAAAATATTAAATTTATCGATATATTAATATCTCTCTAAATTAATAAAATTTCATGGTCTCAATGTTATTAATTTATAGATATTTTACTGTATTTCGATTTCACTTTGTATAACTTAAAATGTTGTTTTGCACATCATGTGAGAAAGATGCATCATAGTAAATAAACCATGACGATATCACGTATTTGATTTTCACTTGATTATTCGAACCTTTCTTCTAAAAGCCGTCGATGATGAGCTTCTTAGAGCATCTCTTTTGCACAAAAACTTGGTATCTTTACTAGTTAGTAGCAGTCATCAAGTATGGGACTTGAGATGAATCGAACGTAAATAAATCTGAAACATCTCAGAAACTTACCTAAAAAACTTGGCCTTTAATACTCAGGGACGGGACATAGCCGAGCTCATGATTTGGGACATATCCGAAATCGATATTGAGAGAGATGAATCGAACTCCATCACGTGAAATAATTGAAACCATCTCTAAACATACTAAAACTCGGTCTTTCCTTGAGGAAGAAGCGAACATGGGCATGTCAATTCGCAGATCAATGCTGAGATTAATGTTTCTGAAAACTGAGAGGGGCATCGCAAATAATTTCTTCTCTAGGGTTTTTAATGTATGTATATAATAGGGACGTGGTGAGTATTGCCGTTGGGATTAAGAGCTACGTATAAAATAAATAAATTGCCTTACATAATCATAACTCGAACTAAAAGGTTTAATTAAATTGGTAAATATGGAATTCAATAGACATGCAAATTATTACAATCACAAAGGCTTCGCTGACGTCACCTTCTTGAGGCTGGAGATGAAGATTCAAGAAGATAGAACCTACTCTATATAATTAGAATATCTTGGATGAAAATGCACGAAAAATGGTTAAATCTATCGATCTTTCATCTTATTGGTCGTGTTCATATAGTAAAAATATTCGCTAATCTTTTTTTACATGATGTATAAGGATATGCTACATGCATGATAAAACGGTCATACTACATAATGGACTCCGAATGTAATGAAGAGGTCAACACTTAATTCATTCACCGTACAATTATGGATTCTTAGAATCACTAATGCAGTGTAATTTGGTTGGGGTATTTGGGGGAATTTGCGGGGTTAGAATTAATTAGTGCAGTGTTTGGTTAACAGTGTTATTTAAAAGGTGGATTTTATTAATACCTCATTAATACCCGGAATTAGCTAAAGCTACACCTCCCCATACGCTTAGCTATTCCCGGCCCTTAATGACAAATTTACCCTTCATCTGTAAAATATTAAATTCAATATGGTTAAAATTGTAATTGAACGCAATTAAATATGATACCATCCAAAATCATCTATCAAACACACCCGACATTGTTATTTAAATCCGTCAACCAAACAACTCAAATATTCATATCCTCCATTATTTAAACCCAGCTAAACATAATATCATACTAACATATCCTCCCTATCAAACTGACTCTATGATAGGAAAAAAACTATTCATAATACGAGACTTAATTCATAACTAGTATTTTTTGCACCCTCATATGCGTGTGTTATACCTACTAAAAGTAGAAGAGTAAAATTCGAATTTACTATGAAAAATGTTAGTGTGTGGTTTTGTTTTAATTTTAATATTATTTTTAATTAACTTAAATTGATAGGCAAAAATTTAACACTTCCCAAGGCTTAGAAGCTTAATAAAATAATAGATATGTATATCTCGTGCTCTAACAATCAATATGACGTCGTGGCAACGAATCGGCATTTCTCTCTCTAGATACGAACTTAAATGTTCATTCCCTCGGTTCAAAATAAATATTTGTAAGCCCAATAAGCACCTTGAAGCCCAATGAAGAAGTTCAATCAATAAAAAATAAGGAAAAAAGGTTACACGATACAAGTGAGTCCATTATGAATATATAGTGCAAAATATTCGGAAAAGACTGTAATTTATATATATATGACACGCAAGGAAGTATAGTGGGGGTGATGATAAGACTTATGAAATAAATACCCACTAGAGAAAATCTGTCACATATATATCCATGAAATGATATTAGTAGGTTCTATCCTTTCATATATGTGTCGGCCATGAACAAATTCGTATTACGACCATAAGTCTCGAGGAAATAATGAAATGTAAGAAATTTTTATACGAGGAATCAGAGACCAATATTCTGTGGATATCAGCGCATTGAAGCTAAATAAAAAAGAGGAAACTAATATTAGGATTTGAATATCGCCTTTCTCAGTTCTCCTCGACAAGAAGATAAATCCAAAACACTATTAAAAGAAAGGTTACCAAGTAATATTATATTGCGTTGAAAAGTTAATTTTGTTTTTATTCTCATGCTAATTGCTAAGGTGTGTTGGTATAGTTTTCTCCTTTTGTATTTATCATATACACGCCTTTTATATTAATTATTAATTATAAATGGCATTTATCATCATTTATTTCGACCACGTGAAAAGGAAAAAATTCATCAGTCTTCACCATCGTCTAATTAATTAAATCTAGGACTTATTATATACTCCAATTTAATATGCTGGAGATCAGTAGTTTTAAATAAATACGAGTACCAAACAGCTAACCAGAAAACAACACGCTTTGTGGGCTTTGAAAATATTGTAATAATTCTTTGCTGGGCCCCAAAAGATTTCACCTGATTTTTACCAAAGATTACACAACGCACCGACTATTTTTTAAATTGTTTTTTTTTAACAGCTATTTTTTAAATTGCGTGCTAATTGATAAAAATTTGTTATTGCTGTTGTTTCTCAATTGGCAGTCATTTCTTTTCAGGCGTGCATCGAAGAGGATTAATAATGCAAGAGAGTATTTGCATATACTCCCACCGATTTCATTTACATGTCGTTTAAGGTTTTTTCACTTATATTAAGGTATATAATAAAATGTTTAATATATCCCTAATTAATTGCTAAAGCATATTCAATATACCTATGTACTTTCCATTTATTAATTGAAAAGAGTAGAAAGGGGTAAAACTGGAAATATGATAAATATTTATATTGAAATGTGTAAAACGACATCTAATTTAGAAACAAAAATTAGAGAGCTAAAACGACTTGTAAATAAAATCGCAGGGAGTATGATGTAACTCTTCGAATGATTAATATACGAAGTCTTAATAATAATATAATATTCGATTGACTAGCTATAAGTTCCGACCAACATGCAATGCAAATAAGTTCTTCCTTAGCTAATACGACATCGTATAATTATTTCATTGTGGTCCTTCATTTTTTGCATGTCAACGTCTTTTTGCAATAAAAAGTCTAACAGACATAATATTTTCTGCCATTGGATAGAGTTGAAATTATCGAACCCAACCCATCAATTATTTCAATTGAGAAAGGAACACTCTCCTACTCAATTTATTGCATCGAACAAAAGTATAGACGTTATAGATTCAAAATTTATATACGCAGTGTTGATAGTAAATTGTATATAGTTATTACTCATCGGATCCGATATGAGTTCTATATAATATAACCAAAAAGTGTAAACTACACAGATTAAAAGTATAAATTCGAGTGCACTATGAATATCAATTATGGAATATCGATAGCATGAAAGCTTTAAATCTACATTTGATAATTAAGTGCGACCAACTCTATACAGTGCAATAAATGACAATATGGGCGAGGATCGTAGGACCTTTTATCATAGGTCTATTTCATGGGTAGTTAAGGACATATATTTAAGTTGATTATTATTATTATTATTATTATCATGAATTATTGGGTATGGACCAAAGCATGATCTCATACGTAGCTAATCATATGAATTGGGTTTTTTCGACCAAAAACAGACATATATCTAACACCATTGCTCAAAGTTTTGATTTTTTTATCAATATTTCAAGCTTTATAAATATGAAACTATTAAGAAACATTCCTAATCATTTCTAGCTTCGGTTTTAATGATGAAACTGACACACTTTCCTGAAAGGGGTATATTAATTTAGGGTCAGGCCCTATTTATAGTTTTAAATTGGGTTCAGGCCCTATTTATGTTTGGGTTGCTGATAAGGACCAACTGTTTGAAATAGTTAGAGAAAAAACCATTTTGACGAGAAATGACATATTCACCCTCCTAATTTTAGCACAATAACGCTGAAAATGCCATCGTCTTCAATAACCGACCGAAAAGCAGATCTCACTAAAACTTGGGTAAATTTCGGTGCTGCAGATCGAATAAGGAGGAATAGATGTTAATTTGATGTTGCAGAACTCGTTAACCATGATGGGTCTTATAAACCGAGGCATATATGGATGCTAACTACAGAAAAAACTGAAACATAAATCAAAAAAATCGTTGAGATGGTAGCCGATAACATCAAAGTTCATGACCTAATATGTTGAAATTATTGTTAATTTGATCATGGGTATGATTCGTATTGCTAATTTGCAGCTTTAATCGTCAGAAATAACGAATATAGCAAAAAATAACAAATGTCATGTGGATAATACCAAATGTTGACACAGAAATAACACATCACGGAAAGTTAATAACGCATTGTTTGTCATTAATAACACATTATGTATACAAGTAATGGATCGGGAGAAAAGAACGAAATCAGAAAACGATACTAAAAACAGATGAAAACTGCATAAATCACGTCGTTATTGACTCAATAAGATAAAATAGACCTCAATTTCTCATGGGTACCTCGAATTTATACCGATTAGTTGCAAGAAACGGATATTAAATTTTTTCTAAATCGTGTAAAAAAGAAACTTATAACATGAAAAAAATAACAAATATCTAATGGTTAATAACTGATATTGACTTAGAAGTAACACGTCACTGAAAGGTAATAACACACTATCTGTCGTAAATAACACATTCTGTATACAACCAATGGATCGGGAGAAAAAGAACGAAAATCACAAACGACACTAAAAAACAGATGAAAACTGCATAAATCACATCGTTATTGACTCAATAAGATAAAATAGACCTCAATTTCTCATGGGTACCTCGAATTATACCGATTAGTTGCAAGAAACGGATATTAAATTTTTTCTAAATCGTGTAAAAAAGAAACTTATAACATGAAAAAAATAACAAATATCTAATGGTTAATAACTGATATTGACTTAGAAGTAACACGTCACTGAAAGGTAATAACACACTATCTGTCGTAAATAACACATTCTGTATACAACCAATGGATCGGGAGAAAAAGAACGAAAATCACAAACGACACTAAAAAACAGATGAAAACTGCATAAATCACGTCGTTATTGACTCAATAAGATAAATTAGACCTCAATTTCTCATGGGTACCTCGAATTTATACCGATTAGTTGCAAGAAACGAATATTATATTTTCTCTAAATCGCGTAAATATAAATACTTATAACATAGCAAAAAATAACAAATGTCGTAAGGTTAATAACAAATTTTGACTTATAAGTAACACGTCACTGAAAGGTAATAACAAATTGTTTGTCGTAAATAACACAGTCTGTATACAAGTAATGGATCGAGGAATAAAACGAAAATCACAAACGACACTAAAAAACAAGATGAAAAGTGCATTAATCATGTCGTCATTGACTCAATAAGGTAAAATAGACCTCAATTTCTCATGGGTACCTCGAATTTATACCGATTAGTTGCAAGAAACGTATATTATAATTTCCCTAAATCGTGTAAAAAATAAATACTTATAACATAGCAAAAAATAACAAATGTCTTGTGGTTAATAACAAATTTTGACTTAGAAGTAACACGTCGCTTAAAGGTAATAACGCATTGTTTGTCGTAAATAACACAGTCTGTATACAAGTAATGGATCGAAAGGAATAAAACGAAAATCACAAACGACACTAAAAACAGATCGAAAACTGCATAAATCTCATTGTTTGTGACTAAATAATATGGATGTTTAATATGGATGTTCATGTAAATATATAATTTGATGAAGTTTAATCACCACATTCCTTTAAAATACACATTACGCGAAATTTGATGTCAATAGAAGAATGTTGATCTCAATAGATATATAAACATGTAGTCCTCCATTGCAAAACATAGACTATCACCTCTTTAATGGAACATAACATTACAAATTGCACCACAAACATGTTCAAACGTCAACAATAAGTACTAATAACATTTATAGACCACAAACACAAAATATTAAGCTCAAAACCCTAAATCCGAGGCCCGAAACCCCAAACCCTAAACCCTAAACCCCGAACCCCAAAATTTTTTTAAGGTTGTAGAAATACCTGCACAAGTCGTGGATCATTCTCCCAAAATTTCATGTCGTACCTCGAACCCGTAAGTCCTAAACCCCAAAAACTATCGTCAATTTCATATGAATGTTGATAAGTTTCACAAAAATAACAAATGTCTTCAGGGTAATAACAAATGTTGACTAAAAAATAATTCATCGCTAAAAGTTAATAACGTATTGTCTGTTGTAAATAACACATTTTGTATACAACCAATGGATTGGGAAAAAAGAACGAAAATCACAAACGACACTAAAAAACAGATGAAAATTGCATAAATCACGTCGTTATTGACTCAATAAGATAAAATAGACCTCAATTTCTCATGGGTACCTCGAATTTATACCGATTAGTTGCAAGAAACGTATATTATATTTTTCCTAAATCGTGTAAAAAAGAAATACTTATAACATAGCAAAAAATAACAATTGTCTTACGGTTAATAACAAATTTTGACTCAGAAGTAACACGTCGCTGAAAGGTAATAACAAATTGT
The DNA here is from genome assembly GCA_027422505.1 of Craterostigma plantagineum. Classification (NCBI taxonomy): domain Eukaryota; kingdom Viridiplantae; phylum Streptophyta; class Magnoliopsida; order Lamiales; family Linderniaceae; genus Craterostigma; species Craterostigma plantagineum. The sequence goes on from JAPQWV010000093.1 coordinate 1,621,601, forward strand.
CCGTCGTAAATAACACAGTCTGTATACAAGTAACGGATTGAAAGGAATAAAACGAAAATCACAAACGACACTAAAAAACAAGATGAAAAGTGCATAAATCACGTCGTTATTGACTCAATAAGGTCAAATAGACCTTAATTTCTCATGGGTACCTCGAATTTATACCGATTAGTTGCAAGAAACGTATATTATATTTTCCCTAAATCGTGTAAAAAAGAAATACTTATAACATAGCAAAAAATAACGAATTTATCATGTTTAATAACTGGTGCTGACTAATAGGTAACATTTAGCTGAAATTTAATAACTCTCTATCTGTCTTAAATAACACAATCTGCATTGAAGCAATGCAACGCGAGGAATAGCGAAAATCACATCCGACGCTGAAAAACAGATGAAAACTGCATAAATATCTGTGTTATTGACTCAATTAGGTAAAATAAACCTAAATTTATCATGGGTACCTCGAATTTATACCGATTACTTGCAATTTATGTCGAAATCTAAATGCGACTTGCCATTAGGTTCTCGAATTTGCACCCGAATTAGACAAGCATATTCGACCTCGTGCGTCGTCAATATCATAATGACACGTCGAATCGGTTGCATGGGGCAGTCGAATTTGTTTGGCTCGATTCAGTGTAAGAAAAATGACTTCGATCGTTAAATGCAAAAAATTCTGTCGAGAACATTTTGCAGTAGAGAAGTAACATAAGATTATGGAATAATAACGTATTTGTCTTCCAAAGTAACAAAATGCGGTAGCTGTGTGACATATAATGAAGTAAAAATAACGATTCATATAAGAGCAAAAGAACATGTCGCGAGATCCGCTGGAAAATAAAGCCAAGGGTATTTTCGTCAAACTCTACTTTTGGGTCCCTTACTCGATTTTTACAAAAAAAGTAGGTCTCTTAAACTTAATCAATTTCTGACAGGGTCTGACGGGTAATTGCAAACTTAAGGGGGGCCTGAACTGAAATCTTCCCTTTTTATATTTAATGATGATTATTACAATAATAGTCTAAAATTGTTATCTTTTATATATATATATATATATATATATATATATATAGAGAGAGAGAGAGAGAGAGAGAGAGAGAGTATGGTCTAGGCTACGAATACCCTAAATGCGAGCATCATTTTAGTTCCATTAAAAGATTAGAGAGAATAGAGTACAATTTTACCTTAATCGACATGATAATAACCTTTGATAATATATATATATATATATATATATATGTGGGTGTGTATAATTTGAATATCGTGTGTCATATATATATATATATATATATATAAAGAGAGATATATCGTGAGGAATTTATAATGATGAAGGTGGTAAGAAAGGGACCCAAGTGAGTAAGCGACTAAGGAAACACAATTCCGAATATCGATCTCTTCGTCCTCGTAAATTCTATTTTGTTAATCATTACTTCTTCCACTAATCCCACTATTACTATTTTATTTAAAAAAATACAATTCCCATTCATAATAAATATCATTCTCCTATGTAAGTGATGAGTATGAAGAAGTCAAATATGAATGCTCTTTTATATAATTGGCATGCAAGGTTATCTCCATTGTTGCTTTAATGATCGACAGTGGAATAATCACCATAATATACACGTTTGTTTACTTTGACGGTAGGGACCTTAACGGCGTTAATGTTCTCAACAAAGTTCTTTCGGCTTAAAGACGATCCATTAACGGAATCCACTCGACGGCGCCGATGAGAAAATTTGGGGTTTTTAATTAAATAATTAAAAAAAAATCAATCATTAATAAAATAAACAACAAATGAAAATCATTAATAAAACAGACATTTTCGTCATCCCAAGTGACGAGTTACTAACTCGTATCTTGGGAATACGAGTTACTTGTCCACGGTGGGCTGACATGGCATTTCAAGTAACTCGTCATCTGGGATGACGAGTTACTCTTTTTTTTTTTTTTTTTAAATTTTAACTTATTTTATATTTATTACTTATATAATCCACCAAATCATAATATCATCGTTATCACATGTAATTTTACATAATAAAAATCAATAAATGCATCTAATTTATTGTTTGTTTCGCGATGATTAAAATGATATGGATATCTTATATTTTTCGGATATCGAAAATATTTAATTATTTTTATAGTGAAGTTGCTGCTAACAGTATTGTTTAATATTTGTATTTTAGGTATATGCGAGGGGTATTTTCGGTAGCTCATAGAAGTCGATTAGTCGTATATATATATGATGTGTATATATCTATATCAATCCTTCTGTTAATCAATATAAGAATATATTTTTTTAAGAACTCGTTTATTTCTCAATATCTTATAAAAATAATTAAATATTTTTTATATTCGAAAAATATAAGATATGCATATCATTTTAATCGTCGCGAAACAAACAATAAATTAGATGCATTTATTGATTTTTATTATGTAAAATTACATGTGATAACGATGATATTATGATTTGGTGGATTATATAAGTAATAAATATAAAATAAGTTAAAATTTAAAAAAAAAAAAGAAAAGAGTAACTCGTCATCTGGGATGACGAGTTACTTGAAATGCCATGTCAGCCCACCGTGGACAAGTAACTCGTATTCCCAAGATACGAGTTAGTAACTCGTCACTTGGGATGACGAAAATGTCTGTTTTATTAATGATTTTCATTTGTTGTTTATTTTGTTTATGGTTGATTGGTTTTTAATTATTAAATTAAAACCCCAAAAAGTTGTGTCCCACTCCCACCAAGTTTTAAATTAAAAGAGCGAAAAAGAAAAGGGAAATTTTATTTTTTTCCTATAAAAAAATGAATAAGTTAGGTTTGGTAGAAGATGTAGATAGATAAAAAAGAAAGGCCTGCGCTGCGTTAATTATTACAATACTTCACGTTTGTTCACTTCTTTAATTAATTCTATCTTACATTCGTTCTTATCCTTTTTTGAACATATATATTATTCCGTGACGTCAGCACATAGAGAATTGCCTTTTCTCTGAAGTTCACAAGATTGAATCCTTAATTCGATTATTTAAGTAATTGTGAGCTAAGCAACCACTTTGTGATTGTGATTGAGTCATACTCATACATTAATTGGATCTGAACATTTCAGAACTTAGTTAACTAATCTTTAATATATTCGAATTACAAATATTTATATACACTTATTACAAGAATGAGGGCAGGTCCTATGTTTTTCTGACATTGCATGTCTTTAAAACATTGCCTCCCAACAGTTACTACAGCTCGAGTAACTTGTTGATCATGCGTGGGATTAAATCATAATTGAAGGCGTGAACTCTTTTACATATTTGAGATCTCGATAATATTAATTTGATTGTGATATTCCCTATTACCTAAAAGAGAAATGAAATACTTAGTAGGATAAAAAAAAAAGGAGACAGAGACACACTCAATCAATGGAGTGATAATCCCATCTATCTCTGTTATCTTGTTAAACCAAACGAAGACCGAAGAATCGAATATTTAGTGGAGAACAGCCAAATTTTAATTTCAATCAAGAAACTAAAAAATAATAATTACGAAAATGAAAAGCACACGAAACACTGGCCACAGCAGTTGCACTTTGTTCACTTGCTTATATATAGAGGTCTCCTTTAATAGCAGCAGAAAGCCTCTCTGTTCTCTTTCACCTCTCTTTCTACTGAAAAAGAAAAGGGGATAAAAAATAAATAACTATTATTCTGTTTTTACTGTTGCTGAAAGTTTGCTCCTTTTGAGGCCTACCCAAGTAATAACTTGCCGCCTTCGGTATAAATTTGCTATGATGAAGTGCATTTAAGTTCTTGGTGGCTACAAAGATTTTAGCTGAAAGCTGAGATGAACATTTAAATTCTGGGCTGGCATTTAATTACATGTCGTTTCTCAAGTCCATGTCTTCTCTGTGCTCACACTGCTTTTTTCTTGTCAACGAAGAGTGATTGAATTCAACTGTCCACGCCTTCTGTTTTGGGATTTTTTTCTCAGTACACAGAGAAAAGCTTCGATTTTTTTAGGAGGGGTCGTATCTCCATCGCCAGACTTGCTCTCTCTCTCTCTCAAGAGAAAAAGGGCTCACTCACCAAAGGCAGCAGCAAGCAACAAGGGTATCTCGAAACTTTAGATCTGCAGTTATTTAAATTTGTTGGGAAGCGTATATACGTATGTGCCTGGGATCTCGGGGGTTTTTCTTCATTTCTCCCTCGATCTTCACTTTTTTTTTTCATGTATCTTGTCTCCCCTTCAGACTGAAGCAGGTTATACGAAAAGAAGGTAAGAAAGAGGGAAAGAAAACCTACGAAAATGTCTGGTTTAATGCAAGCCGAGGAAGCTATTGTCCCCAACATAAGCGAAAGCGAACACGAAGGAAAAGATCAAGAAAACGACAACAACGCTGGAGGAGAAGAAGAACAGTCTGTTTTCAGCGTCGGAAGCTTTCTATGGCATGGTGGCTCAGCTTGGGATGCTTGGTTCAGCTGTGCTTCTAATCAAGTACTATATCATCATTATAATATTTCATAAACGTCTCATCATCATTAGTAGTAAAGATTCCATTTTTTTTTCTAAAAAAACGTTCTTTTTTTTTTTCTTTCATTCGCAGGTGGCCCAAGTGCTGCTAACTCTTCCTTACTCATTTTCTCAACTTGGGATGCTCTCGGGGATCGTATTCCAAGTGTTCTACGGCTTATTAGGAAGTTGGACAGCTTACCTCATCAGTGTTCTTTACATCGAGTATAGGAGCAGAAAGGAGAAGGAAGGTGTTAGCTTCAAGAACCATGTTATTCAGGTAACAAAAACTGCAAATCCATATACGTTGAAAACACATAAATATTGCTGAAAACCTCTCCTTTCTTCTTACAAGAAAACGTGTATATTTGCAGTGGTTTGAAGTGCTTGATGGTTTGCTAGGCCCGTATTGGAAAGCTTTGGGATTAGCTTTCAACTGCACTTTTCTTCTATTCGGATCTGTGATACAACTCATTGCCTGCGCAAGGTCTGTGCTTTTCTTTGTGTAGGAAAAAGATTGATTCTTTGGAGAAGAAAAAGAAAAAGGTGTAATTTTTTTTTTTCTGGGTTTTTTTTTTATTACAGTAACATTTACTACATAAATGACCACCTGGACAAGAGGACATGGACGTACATATTCGGAGCTTGCTGTGCAACTACAGTCTTCATTCCCTCCTTCCACAATTACAGAATATGGTCCTTCTTAGGACTTGGGATGACTACTTACACTGCTTGGTACTTGACCGTAGCAGCCTTAGTCCACGGACAGGTAAATAATTAATTAACTCGTTTCATTATCATAAGCTCATCATTTAATTTCTATTGCAAGCTCTCTTTTTTTCTTTTCTTTCCTTCTTTTCATGTCTTAGGTTGAAGGCGTTGTCCACTCGGGCCCTAAGAAGTTAGTCCTCTACTTCACCGGCGCCACCAACATCTTGTACACGTTCGGCGGCCACGCCGTCACCGTGTAAGTTTTTATGAAGATTCGCCTTCGAAAAATTTCATCGATTGATAGATATTTTTTGTTGGAATGAAATCCTTTTCATTGTAAATTGATTCTAGAATGAAATCCCACCCGAACTTATTGGGCCTAAGGGGATTTTAAACAAAGAAGCGTGACCAGTATACAACTTGCAAGACTACTCCACTTATTGCCAATTGATTTTTTATAACAGGATCCATTTATGGGCCTGATTTAAAGTGGATCTTAGATCTCCGACATCTCTTGACATTTTCGAAAAAAAATAACGACTTATCGATTCAGGGAAATCATGCACGCCATGTGGAAGCCCCGGAAGTTCAAGTACATCTACTTGTTAGCCACTCTCTACGTATTCACCCTGACAATCCCGTCGGCCTCCGCCGTTTACTGGGCGTTCGGCGATCAGCTCCTCAACCACTCCAACGCTTTCTCCCTACTCCCGAAATCCCGCTTTCGAGACGCCGCCGTCATCCTCATGCTCATCCATCAGGTTCCCCGTCGCCAGAATTTCTTATTACTGCCCACGAATGAATAATAATAATAATAATAATGGATCTATATTAATAATTGCAGTTCATCACGTTTGGATTTGCATGCACGCCGCTCTACTTTGTGTGGGAGAAAGTGATCGGCATGCACGACACACGGAGCATATGCCTCCGGGCTCTGGCGAGGCTCCCAGTGGTCGTGCCCATATGGTTCTTGGCCATCATTTTCCCGTTCTTCGGGCCCATCAACTCAGCCGTCGGGGCTCTGTTGGTCAGCTTCACCGTCTACATAATCCCGTCCCTCGCCCATATGCTCACCTACCGTAGGGCCTCCGCTCGTCAGGTATATATATAATATAGTTGGCATTAGATTTCGAGGGGTTCAGCTTAAAACCAATAGGTGTCGTTTTTTAGTTTTAGTTGTACGACGGTACAGTCTCTTGACTCCATTATTGTTGTATCCATTCTTGAATGTTTCTTTTGCTTTTTTTTTTTGCGCTTTTAGAATGCTGCGGAGAAGCCGCCGTTTTTCATGCCGAGTTGGGCGGGTATGTACTTGCTGAACGGGTTCGTGGTGGTTTGGGTATTTGTGATCGGGTTCGGTTTTGGTGGGTGGGCGAGCATGACCAATTTCGTAAGGCAAGTCGATACGTTTGGGCTATTCGCAAAGTGCTATCAGTGCAAGCCACCGCCGACAGCTCACCATTGATCCGAACGTTTTTCTCTTCTAAGTAGTTGTTCGCTTTCTTTTTACTGCATGGAGAGCTTTGCAAAATGTCTTCTCTTATTACATGTGTGTGTTTGTCATGTGTGTGATTTATATGATTTGTTGTTTGTTATTATGGTGTTTGTTTATAACTTATAAGGTTAGGCTGAGGTAGCTTTGTGTGTTTTCTATTGCTTTTTAGTTGGGGTTAATTCCTTATGATCAGTCCCCTTCAAGTTTCAAAATTCCAAAATAACCCCTTGAATTAATTCTTCCTTACAAGTACCTTTGAAAATTTCTCACTGTTCAGTACCTAAAAAGGTCTTTTCAGGATTAAAAGGTTGAAAATACCTCTGTTTCACACTTCAAATTGAACATTATACCAACAGATTTTGAAATTATACCAGAAATTATAGAAATTATGCTTTTTTTTTGTTATCGTACCAGTAAATAACGTTATTATAATTTTATACAGCGTAATTGGACATTTATACCAACTGATTTTGAAATTATAGCAGAAATTGTAGAAATCATACCATCTGTTTTGGTTATCGTACCAGTAAATAACATTATAATTTTATACATCAGAAAAATTGGATATTTGTACCAACTAATTTTGAATTATACCAGAAATTATAGAAATTATACCATATGTTTTGGTTATCATACCAGTAAATTACGTTATTGTAACTTTATACAGTGAAATTGGACATTTATACCAACTGATTTTGAAATTATACTAGAAATTGTTGAAATTATATTATCTGTTTTGGTAATTATACCAACAAAATTATACACTATGCCCGTTGGTATAATAATGATAACCAATTGATATAATCAGCGATAACAGTTGGTATAATTAGAATAATAATTGGTATAATAATCAAAACAGATGGTATGCTGTCCAATTTAATTTCAGGAAAATGGTATGTTCGTCCGTTCACTGTTTTGGGTATTGAACACACAACCTTTTTGCATATGGATACTGACAAGGAATAATTTTCGCTAGGGTACTGAAGATGAATTTCAAATTTGGAAAGGTACTGATAAGGTATTTACCATTTTAGTTGTTATGATTACGATTACAATGTCGAATATCAGTGTTTTAACTTTCAATTCGGTTGTGATGGGATGCAATAGAGTACATCTGTTTGGTTTTGGTTCGAAAGGAAAATGACGAAGGGAAAGGTATTTTGACTATTCGGTCTATATAGGTATGGGCGGTGGGCCCCAGTGATTAGAGGTTTATCCACATGGGTAGCTCGTTTGCGTCATAAATTGTCACGTGGGAGTGTTTCTTTGAATCTATATATACTGAGTAATTTTATGAGTAATTTTATGGTGCTCGCCTGACACCGACTTGTGTCATTTCAAAATCTCACACCAACATCTAAAGTTATATCGTCTTAATTAACATCGCTTAGATCGACATTTTGGATTCTGATATGGCACATTGACGGCTTACATAACGCGTCAATATGCCATATCAGAATCCGGAATATCGATTAATAACACATAAAAGGTGTTAATTAAGACGATATAGCCTTAGATGTTGAAATGACACAAATCGGTGCCTATATTGCTCAGGTGAGTACCATAAAATTCCTCATAGATTGTGGAAATATCAAAAGTGCGTGTCATCACGTGCATGGCAGCATGGGTGCACCATGAACATGCATGAATCCCATAACTTGTCTTCCCCAAACATGGAATACATAGAAGTTGCATTTATCTTAAATATCCAATTTCTTAGTTCTTCTTACCTATGGCCTTATTATTGTCATTTATTATCTCTAATGGATAAGGCTATGGGGCCTTGAAAGATTCGGTGTTAGCCCAATCATCATGGCCTCCCTCCGCCCACAAAGCCTTCTATTTCCTATCCGAGGTATAACTATCAACACTCAATCAAATAACATCGCGAATTTCGTCCAACATCGATTAGTCAAAATCTCAAGTAGATTTGAACTGATACCTTTTATAAAGAAATGTCTCGACCCACAATGATCAAGCCCATCAAAGCCCTTAGGACCCACAAATCTCATTCGTCAATCATAAAATATACCAACGAATATCGACCAACATAATATTCATTATTCTGGGAATATATTTCAACGAAGATCGTCACACACTTAGATCATAAACAATCCGAATGCTCGGGATTTTGACACGACAAAGACAAAAGATTGATGCTTCGTTTCTAAGGCACACCGAATAAAGAGATCACCATATCACAAAAGGTTTCCTCGGTTCGGTTAGAACTGAAATTATTACCAGTATCTCAATGCTGTACATTTTTTACTATCATTCCATCGACATTGCCGAGGTAGTTGACATTTGATGAGTTAATAGCTGTTAGGGTTCGAACGACGTCAACTAATTACTATAAGTCAATCAAACTAATACGGGCAAGAAAAAGGAAAAATTTCCAAGACTCTACATATATATACGCACAGAGAATCGACTTCAACGAAAATGAGAATCGTAAGAAGCAACCACAGTAGGACATGGAATAAGCAGAGGCAAAGATTCGATATACATAAATAACCTCTTTCTATCCTCGCTCGAGATTTTGGCCAATTCCACCACGTCGCAGCCGCTCGTGTAGATCCACAGCTCGCCGGAGTTTACCCTCTTCAGACAACCTCGACAGAATGGGCACGACTGAGATCTCACACGCCTGTCAAAGATGATTGAATAATCAAGAAACGAAGAATTAAGGCCATACGTTTATTTGGGGTGCAATGCAACGTATAGATAGGGAGGCTAAAAACTCGCCAGGCTTTATAGCACTTCATGCACATAGAATGGCTGCAGCTCGGCAGAACCACTTTGGTGCCGATTGTCAGGCAGATTCCACACTCTTTCTCCCTTTCGACATCGATTTCAGACAGCTTTCCCTTGGCGTTATCTGCCCATGTCGAGTACTTGGCAGAGCAGAGCTCTCTCTGTTTCCTCTCTTCCACGTCGGTGATTCCTCTGTGGAGCTGCGCCAGGGACGGGAATATCACGCCTGGGCCCACGGAAAGAAGGGGAAAATGAATGTTAACGATCGAATGTTCATAAGTTCTAGCTCGATATTTGGATGGATGGAACTCAGTCACCGTAAAAGTTCCTCAAACTAGCTTTCCTCTCATACACTGACATGCTTGTTCTACTGCCATCCTTGAACGTCTACAATCGCAATCAAATTCACCAATGTTGATAATTGAGTTAATTTGGACGAATATCATAGAAGAACAAACACAAACCTTGTAGATAAGGACTCTGATTAGCCCTAGGGCGCCAGCTAGGCGACAGTCGGTCCATCGAACAAGGAAGAGGAAAGCTTGTGCGCAAGGGCTGTATGATAATCTCATCTGATAGTAAGTACCATCGTAATCAAGTGGATACTCCGAAGCACTGTGTATGATCTCAGATCAGAAATCGAAGGCGTTTTCACCATTATCATTCAGATGAGTGATGAAAGAAAAAAGATGAAAGCTCAAAACAAATACCACACAGAAACAAACAAACACCGAAATTAGAAGGAAGCGTCGAATTACAGAGTATTAGCGTGCTGGATATCGGCTTCGAGTGCTTTCAGAGAGTCCTTAAACGATTTCCTCATCCTCGATTCTCCCAAATTCCCATTAAAATTTTTCAGATTTTCTCCTTCAACCAAACCCCCGCCGCCGTACCCTAAAAACCCCGTGAAGAGAAAATCACAAAAGCTCGCTATTGCCAATTCTATTCCTCGATAAACAAAAGAGGATTGAAACTTAGCTGCTAAAATGGAGGAGAAATTTTTGCTATCGCAAATCACCAGAACGCAAGGGATCGCAACACTCTTTTTGATGGCTCACTTGCTTGAAATACACGTTTTAACCTCTCCCTACACATATACATGTATACATACGTATATCATCATTATTGGGTTTATAATTCTCATTGTTTTTAGAAAACATATGTAAACTTTTATTTTTTTATCCATTTGTAGGTTTTGCTAGAAAACGAAAATTAAATAATATGATATTTTATTTTCTCTGAAAGATTGAGTGAGATGGTTTGGATTGGAGTTAATGAAGACAACTCAACTCAACGACGACGACGGCGTGTAGATCACTGTACAAAGCGTCACCATGCAACATAATACGCACAAATAAATATATATATGATAATATATAGGAATAATACGCACGTATATATATATATATATATATATATATATATATAATATAGGAAAATGAAAAAGGATAGATAAAACAATTTAGGAGAAGATTATAATTTAACAGGAAGGTGTTCATCGTTTATATATGGTATAGATAATCTAATAAATATATAGGAATAGCTGTAGATAATCCGATATGTACAAAAGTATATCATATCTGCGTCATTTCGAAATAAATAAATGCAAGTTGTTCAACAAAAGCAACTATTATTGGTCCGAAGAAGTGCAAGTTATGCTAAGGTTGTATGACAATGACATGTTAACTATATTAGTATTGTTTTTGTTCAATCAAATGTAAGACAATCAATCGAAAACTCATTTCCAAACCATTTTGAATTAAGTGTTACATCAAACAAATAGTAATTCTTCTCCAACCATTAAACTCATTTTCAAACTCAAAAGAATATTATTTTCCACACCAATTCTTATACCTTTTCAATAATACCGATAAACTTTACAACTTTTCAATACTACCACATAATAAATGAGTATATAACATTTTATTATAAGAATCACTTTTTTATAATTTATTTAAGTATTTAACTTACAATTATACATGTAATATATAAATATAAAATAATAAAATGAATATAAATAATAGCTAGTTAAAAAGTTTAATATACCAAAAGTACAAAAATAATTTAGCAAGGGTCAGTATTTTATTGATAAAAAGATTTGAGTCTGTGAACAGTAAAATCGCAAATATGCTTTTGAGAGGAGAGAGAATAACATCAAAACTCGTTTTGGGTATTCCTATGGTGTGGACTAAGTTTTATGGGTTTGCGTATGATTTTCCATGTCGATGGAGATGGTCTAAGTAATTTTCACAAAAAAGATCCTCCTCCGTCACAATTGGTGTATGGCACGATTTTTAAGAACGTATTTAATAATATAGTATAATTAAAATGTAAAAAAGTATATATTTTGACACGTCTTTTAAGAGTATTTAATATACTATTATATTGATTGTTTGTAGTAGGTTTTTGCTAAAATAAGAAACATACAAAAGACACCAGTACGCTCGGTATAGTTAAATGTATAAAATGGTTTAGCACGGAGATGGTATATTTTTTTCCATAAATTCTCTGGTTATTCAATTCGGACGGACTCATATCAAATCAACATGTGAGCTAACTTGCAAGCAACTAGTTTGATGAGACGAAGTGCATCAAAACTCGGAACTATTTTCCATAAAAGAATATCAATCTTAATACACCGACGTCTAAACAAAAACATAAGTAATGCCCAAAACGCATTTGCAGATTCAAGAAGCTGACCAACATCTGAAACTATTGTGCTTTAGTACCTCAGTAAGATCAAATAGAGTTGCTGCCACTAATTTTCTCGCCTTCCTTTCGATTCTGTACGAGCTTTTGATATTCTTTCTCAGCAGCTTCGATGAGACGCTTGACGCTGTCGAAGGTTGTTAGCCTTATGCTGCAAAGCAACAGAGAAACATCACATCATTCACTTCCATAAAACCTCTCGGGGAAAAAAATAAAGCTTCGATTCGTAGAGTGAAACCTGCTGTTGGGCAGCGTCTTGAGTGCGTTTGGAACGAATCCCCTGTAGAGTCCCGATATACCATCACGGGCCACTATGCCTATAAGAGATGTCACATATTTCGAACATCAAAATGCTATGAAGTGTGCAAGAGAATTTAGCAACATCAAAAGAGCCTGGAGAATATTAAAAAGACGAGCTATTTCCTGCATTTCATAGCCGAAAATTATACCTGGAATAGCGTCCAAAACTGTAGAGTAAGGGCTGCCCTTCATTTGCATCTGTCGTCGAACTGTGTCCAATGGATAGCACATGACTGTTGCTACTGTGGCTGAGACCAATGCTGTTAGCATCGATGTTTCTGTCCTCTTTTGGTATTTTTCGGGCAGGGACTTCTTTACTCTGTGGTGGTGTTAGGAAACGGATAGAAAAGTTTTGAGAGGCCATATAAGGGTACTGGGAAAAAAAAATCAAAGAGAGCTCACAAGTCGAAAACACAGAAGTTGACTGCAATATAAGGAGCGATCCCAATGAGAGATGGCCCTAAGCCATTGTAAAACGATGCAAATCCTTCCTCTCTAAGCATGTTTAACGCAACCTGCAAAAAGTTGACGTTTTAGCCGTGTTTTTGCCTTTGCCATCGTATAGACAAAATGCTTTGGGACATAACAGCCATACGTCTGTCATTGTCTTGGATCCAGGTTCAACAGCTAGCCTCAGTCGGAGTACATCAAGAGGGTATGTGACCTGATTATTCGAAAAATATAGACTTTAATATATATCAGGATTTTGTGCATTCATTCGAGCAAGTGAAAATAGAAAGAACTTGAGCTAAAAATATATGAACAGGCCAGGCCATTCAATATATCTGTCTCCCTTTTAAATAAAACTCATCGTTAATAACTTCTTAGCGCATCAATTTCGTTCTTCAACTTACAAACGTAGAAGTCATGCCAGCACAAGCACCTGCTGCTAATCTTCCAACCACAGAAAGTTCCCCATCCTCTCTTCGGAAGAGTTTCTGATAATTTTCAAGAGATAGTTTTCTAAGTAATGAGCAATCCTAATATAATGCTCTGAATCGTCAAGTATCCAGCTTATTTGTTACCTTGTATGCTTCATAGGCAAAAAGCTGAACCGCGCTGTAAGGTATGACTCGGATCACCTAGATCATCAAACAATGTAATAAGCTTTCAGGGACTTGTTCGTAATCAAAATCCCACGTGAAGATTCTAGTTTACAGATAAGTTTTCGTAAGAAAAAACAAGATGCCACACCTGAGGAAGGTTTCCTTTCCAGTACCCTTTTATACCTTCTTCTTTTCCAATCAATGCCAATGCCTTACATTCAAAAAGTTCATTCGATAGTAATTTTGTTAGAATCGGAATATATCAAAGAGACAAGTATAGAACAACATGCAAGAATCTGATATGCTAAAACACCACAGACAAAACTGTATCAGCAATCTAGGATGCTACTAAAGATACCTCAAAAAATCCAATACCCTTCTTGGCACCTTCATGTGCAGCTCTAAGTCCATGGGTCTGCAGTAAATAAGAAACGGTAATCATCAAATTAATCAACTAATAACATCTTGCAACCGAAGAACACGAATCCCAGTAAAGATCTATCTCCATTGAATCTATTCTCATAAGAAGCACCATTGTAACTCAGGTGCATACAAATGCATGCGTGGCACTGAGCTCCACAAGTCTAATGATTTTACCCATAAGCAAAACACCCATTAAACTGTTCAGTATAATATTCCAATTTGACCTTGAATATTCGTCACCGTTTTCTGATACGCCTTTTACCGTTCCAAATTCTTTTCAACGACAGCACAGTTTCAGTTCTATTTCACCGATTCCGATTCGAACAAATAAATTATCAATTTAAATTATCAGAAAACTCAAGAATTAGGAACCTGCATAAGCAGCTTGACGCGGTCCAGCGGCGCAATAACAGTCTTAGCCGCGGCTCCAGCGACCGCACCGGCGGCGAACAAGGCGGCGTCTTTCGGAACCAAAGCTAAGGTGGCCAACGGATGCTTCAGAAGCTGAGCTGGCGTTGGCGCAAATTCCTCCGTCTTTTCCTCTCCCTTCTCTACCACCGATACCGACGCGAAATTGCACCGCATGCCACAGGTATCGGGCCGGTTCTCAGACGGCCACGGGTCGAATCCGCATGTCGGGTCAAGACCCGGAATTTTGCGACGCACCAAAGCCGTGTGAGTGCTGGGCATTTTAGTTAAGATAAGGTCGAAGAGTTTGTTGCAGAGGAATGTGAGTGTACAATGCATAACACAGAGGAAGGCCCGGGAGGGATTATATATTTTTTAATTATATATATTTTTAGTCATGTATCTTTGTTATTAATGTAAGCTATCGTTTTAAAAAAAAAAATCATATATATTTTCTCTTTTTTCCGAAAGAAATTATTATTCTTTCCTAAATATATTTAGAGGCATTTTATGTTGTTTCTTTGATAAATTTATCGGACAAAAGAAAGAATAAATTGATCCCTTTTCTTAGTTATGTATGACAAAAGTGGATTTAAAAAAAATGTGAAAATAAGAAGAAAAGATTAAAGAAAATATTTCAAATAGGGTGCTCAAATAGGCACCTAAGAAACGAAAGCAAGAAATGGATTCGTCTCAAAGTATATTCGGTCGTCGTCGTAACTGTCTGTTTTGTGATTTCTCTCTGATTAGTAACGTTACATGCACACACACAATAGCTCCTCCTTTTCTTCCTAAAATTCCGTACAGTTCCTTCGATTTCATCGGATAAAGTTTCACTCTTTTGGTCAGATCGGTAGATGGCTTCTTTCTCTTCTAGCCCCAGAACTGTAGAAGAGATATATGAAGATTTCAGAGCTCGTCGAGCTGGAATAGCTCGTGCTTTAACCCATGGTATACCTTACAAAATTTCTACCTATATGTAAAAGTAAAAGACAAAAACTTGTTACTTCTTGGGAGGAATTGACCATCATTTTGTCTTCTTTTCCCATTTTTTTTTTGCGTTTACAGATGTGGATCAGTTTTTCGGGCTCTGCGATCCTGGTGAGTTTCCGTCAGTTCAGATCCAGTCTAATTATCTTTACCATGGTTGATGTGCATAATATATCTGAGGAATTGAATCCTGTATTACTGCGTAATTGGGAATTCTGATGCTTCTGTTATCTTGTCATGAAAATGGGATTTTGTTCTTTTGATTTTGGAAGTTTAATTATTGTTTGCCTTAGAGGTGTAATGTCCCTTTTTGTGTCTCGCCCCTTTCACACCCTGATGTTTACTTCCTCATTAAAGAAAAGGAGAACTTGTGTTTGTATGGTCACCCAAATGGAAGTTGGGAAGTTAATCTACCAGCCGAGGAAGTACCTCCCGAACTTCCCGAGCCAGCACTTGGGATAAACTTTGCCCGCGACGGAATGGACCGAAAAGATTGGCTTTCGCTGATCGCTGTTCATAGTGATAGTTGGTTGCTCGCAGTTGCATTTTACCTTGGAGCCAGGCTGAATAGCAACGAAAGGTACTTATGCGATCGATTTTCTTTCTCAGATCTTGCGGTTATTTGTTGTCACGACTTTAACGCCTTTGATTGAAAAGTGACGCAGCTCCTTAACAAACCGTTCTAATGTTTTGCAGGAAACGGCTCTTTGGTTTGATCAACGACCTCCCAACCGTTTTCGAAGTGGTGAAGGAGCGAAAACCTGCTAGAGAGAAGTCCAGCGCTGATAATGGAAACAAATCCCGTGGTGCTACAAAGGTGATACCACCTTAACTGCTGATTTTCTCATGTTTTTCCAAAATTTGATTGTTCTGTCATAAATTGTGCTGATATAGAGCGAGTTTTTTATTTAATTTGCAGAGATCAAGCGATGGCCAAGCCAAAAGCAACCCGAGGCAAGCAGAGGAGAGCGGCGAAGAAGACGGAGAGGAACACGGAGAAACGCTCTGTGGAAGCTGTGGAGGAAACTACAACGCTGACGAGTTTTGGATTGGCTGCGATCTCTGTGAGCGATGGTATCATGGGAAATGCGTGAAGATAACTCCTGCTAAAGCTGAGAGCATCAAGCAGTATAAATGCCCCGTGTGTGTGAAAAAAAACAAGCAATAGTGTTTTCTCTTCTCGGCAAACCAAACTCGTATACTTTTCAGACAATCCAAGCCCGTCATGTCTGGCAAAAGGGCTTTAGAGTTTGTCCTTATCTGTTCGTTTTTTAAGTTGCTTTATAATGTTATTAAGATGCTTATGAACATATATATTGCTTTTGTGTAACTTGTTGACTCGACTTATCAGTGTTTCGACTGTTTTTGATCTTATTTATGCGTAATTGCCCGTCGAAGGTTGTTGCTGTGATGTGTAAGAATGCTACTAGTACGTCCCGATGTTTTAGTGTAAATCTGTGAGAACCTGTTTGTTTCGATGCTTAGCTGTAAATTTAGGTTTGTTCACCAAGGGTGATACAAACAAGAGCTGAAAATGGCTCTAAAGATTGATCCTTTATTATGTTTTTTGCTGTCAATATGTGATAATAACGAACGCTTTCAGGCATCTTTGTTATTCTTAGTTGCCATCGCGTGCTGTTGATCTGATCTTTACGAGGGACTTAAATATTCATCTCAACAAAAGGCCATTTTACAGCTGATAACCATCTTCTTCTTCTGGCCAAACTTCGGCTCTTTCGGGGCTGGGCTTGGCTCGAGAACCCATGGGTCATTCTAACGGATCGTCTAAAGATAGGCTGAAATGGACGAAAGAGTTGCACGACTTGTTCGAGAAAGCAGTTCATCAGATCGGCGGTCCTGATAGTAAGCGTTCGGAAAAAATCGCTTTTTCTTATTACAGTTTTCGGCGTTTTATTATTTAGTATTTTTCTGCTCTGCGTGTTATTACAGGAGCAACGCCAAAAGGTATTCTCAAGGCTATGGGGATCCCGGGATTGACAATCTTCCATGTCAAGAGCCATTTACAGGTTTTTTTTCAAGAAATACGACGTCGCGCTTTGCTGCTCTAATAATATTATTCGTATTTCGTTCGATGTAAAATTCTGACATAGTTTTCTCTCATCAAGAAATACAGGATGTCCGTATTTACTCGTGAAGAAGACCACATCAGTAAGAAGTTTTTTTTTTTTTTTTTTTTTTTCGAATTTTCATGTTTTTTTCATCGTTATCTCCGTTTTCGAACTGTTCTATTCATTACGTCTCGTTTAGGAGGTAAGCCCGAACGAAGAAGCTTGTCTGAAATGTTGCCTAACTTCAGCGTAACATCGTACGTTTTACGGCCAAACAAACACCTTTTTCGTATATCATATGCTTTATACGTTCGCTCTCTTTGCATATAGAGCTGCACAGCTAAACGAGGCGTTGCATATTCAGATGGAAGCACAGAGAAGACTAGACGATCAATTCGAGGTTTTCATCTGTAAAAAAAAAAACCCTTTTTTCCCGATAATTCGTAACATCTTTCCAAAAATAAACAGGTGCAGAGAAGCTTGAAGATGAAGATCGAAGCACAGACGAGATTCTTGGACAAGATCATGGAGGAATACAAAAACCGTTCTCCTCCTCCTTTAAGTTCCAAGCCCTTCAAACCATCTTCCCCGATGTTATCTCTGCCTTTGCTCAGCGAAGAACTCGACTCAGATTCTGACCAAGAAGCATGCACGAGCGATCCAATGCCCGGCGAAGAGCTTCGAGCTAAAAAGAGAATCAAATTCCAGGCCGTCCCAGAAATTCAAAGGCAATCCTCTTTCAGCAGTTTTCTGCAGAGCTTCGATGCGATGAATGGAGATTATGAATGGAACGTTGGAATCTCTCAGTTTCCGGTCCTGCCAGCCCTTCAGCTTCGAAAATAATAAAACGAAAAATTTCCCGAGGCCTGTTTGAAGAATAAAGGAAGTTTATTACTAATGTGTGGCTTTCTGTCATGGCTTGCAATAAGATTCCTACCTCTGTCTATACAATGGCCAATTACATTACATGTATATGATTTACTTAAACGTCAGTTGCTTTGCTTGCCCCTCGGGAAAAAACTATTACAACCTCTTCGTCGACGAACTGCGCTAACAAGTCTTGGAGAATAGCGTCTTCGAACTGTCTGCAGAACTCCTCCGTATATTTCGAGACGCCTTCTTCTCCACGCATCCAATTCTCGTCTAGGCTTTCCTCCGTCAAATCGCAGATCATTTCGACTATTCTTTCGCAGCGAAATTCCTCGCCTTTCGACTTCTCTACTCTCCCTTCGACGAACGCTCTGTTCTTCTCTCCATCGCCCCTCGAAAAATTGGGCTCGGCAGTTTCTGAGGATTTCGAAGGTTTTTTCGAAAGCGATTCCCTGGCTAGTTCTGCATCTATTACACAAAAAGAATGCAATCCCATGTTAAGATTTAGTTAATATCTTAAGACAAAAAAACACAAACAGCATTTTAACGAGTGATAGCTAGTTAAGCATGTCCGTACCTCGTACGGAATATTCAGGGTGTATCTTCTTCAAGTTTCTAGCAGGCATAGACTGCACTTTACGAGCAACGAGCTTCTCAGGCTTTGAAGGGCTTGTAAATGATTCTTTCCTGGGAATTTTCCTTCTCTCTCTTAACCTCGAGCTCGTCTTTACGCCATTATTACTACCATCAGCTGAACATGTCTGAAGAACACAGCCACCATCGACGACGACCTTCCTCTCAAGAACCCTCTTCTTCTTCGTCTTCTTCTGCTCATCTCTCTTCTCCTCACGACCATTCGACGACGGCGCAGCCTTGTTCTTCAACGGACGTTCATTCTCACCGCCGGCAGCTTCTTCTTCCTCCTCCAGCCTCAGAACAACGCTGTAGTAATCGTCTTCGTGGAAGGAAACCGAAGTCCTAACCCTCCTATGTTTCTGGTAACGAAGGTCCATACGAGAGAGAAAATCGATAGAATTCACCGATCTGCTCCTAAGGATAATGGAGCCCAACGTCGGGTTTCTCGGGTCGTCCGGCGGCAAAGCATCCAAACCCATCAGCCTCGCGACTAATCCGGGGCTGTACGGCGGCGGAGGTGCCAGCGCCGGCTTGTTCTTGGCGCCGTAACTAGCAGACCTTTCGTAGGCTCGCTTGAGGTGATACTTAGCTTCTTCTTCTTTCACGTTCGACTCGCCGCCGCGACGGTGGTCGGAGGGATGCGTCGGTAGGCTTCCGCCCTTGCATAGCAAGCACCGTAGAATCCCAGAGAAACACGACGGCGGCGAAGCATTAGCAGGCATGGCTTTGAAGTGATTGTTGTCCGAATGCTTTTTACTGCAAGAAATAGTGCGAAAGGAAAGGGCGTTTAGTATAGTATATGACGAGATGAAACGACGTCGTTTTCGTGCGTCCGTGACTGAGACAAGCACAATGCAGAGTATGGTATGAGTTTGAAATTTGAAGCTAGTGTGCTAAATTTGGATTTTGAGAGAATGATAGAGAAGTATAGTCTGAAATAATGAGGATTAGGTGGGATTTAAACGGAATTTATGTTTGTCTATTTATTCATTTTTTTATATGTCTGTATTGTAAGGAAGATAAGTACAACACTTCGATAAGTCTTTGAGTTCACATTGCACATGAAGTAAAATTGCAAGTCATTTTCAGTACATCGTCAGTGCTCGCAGTGGAATTTCTTTTTGGGTCGATCCAATCCAACGCGGGTAAGTTAGTTAATGATTTACATATTTTTAATTGTTGGATAACTAATTAAAACGGAATAATTTTGTTCGAGTTTCGCGCGTTACGCGTTTGATTAATGGTTTCGTTAGTTGTTATATTCAGTCAATCATGATTTCAATCATATTTTTATTTCTTTTTTGTAGCAAATTTCGAAATCTCGTACTGTCCTTGTTATGCAATGTCGACCGCTGGTCGTTAGCGGTCTGCATGCAGCCCAATATGTTGACTTTTAAGAGTTTGCGAGTCCACACCTAAAGTCAAAATTAACTCCATTTCTTTTTTATTACCATTTTCCGAAGTTTAATTTACCTTTATATATATAATATATATGCGTTCTCATTGACAATAACTAGGGATGAAAGACAAGAGTTGTACTACTACTCAACTTTCCAGGCAAGTGACATCGGTCACTTTAAACTTAGTAATTTAACTGTATATCATTTTCAGTTTCATCCGATATTTCAACGTAATTAAATTATAGATTAGACCTCTAAAGCATTCAAATCATTTAATATATGTTTGTGTCTCTGTCTCATTCTATTCTACCATGGACCACCCAAGTAGACCTAAGCTTAGACCAGTTCTAAAAATAAATAGTAAATAAAACAGTCGGTGGTCCGTATAGTAAATAAAATGATTTAAATATACATTTTATTCATGGATCATACTACGATACTTTCAAGTCGTTTTTGGAAAGTTTTAAATGCACGTTGAATTGCTGATACCGACATATGACCAATTAAAAATGTTATGTTAATGGGCCGTATCTTAATTCATAGTCGGCCCATTAACAATTGCATGGCCCATTACACAATAATGCATTCATATAGTTTGTCTTCCCAAAAGAAGTCATTAGATTGCCATTACCGCCGTGAATCGTCTTTGCCGCCATTAGAAGGGTCTAAAACTTGATTTCCTTTTCCCATCGCCTTTTTCTTTTTCAGGTTCTGATGGCTGGAGGAGGAAATTTCATTCACAGAGTGATCTCTTATGTCGCTAACGAGCTTATTGTGAATGGACTTGCCAACAGGTATTTTTAATTCCAATTCCTTCTTTGTTTTCTTCTCTAATTGGCGCTTTCCTATCCACCGCCGAATAGAAAGTTGTTCCTTTTCGTTGGTTTTTGGGTTCTGATGGAAATTTATATGGGCTTGTAATGATTGGTGGTGATTATTCCTTCTGCAAGATACTAAATAGCTGCTATGTTCCTTTCGGATTCACAATATTTGTAGTCAGTCATGTTTCATTTATTACTATTGATGGAAGTCTGTTATCAGACTGATAATGATTTCGGTTAAAAGTAAATCCATACATTGTTGTGGTAGAGGTGATTGTTGGTATATTAACCTATTCAATTCGAACGATTGCCATTTGCAATTTGGGGACTGAAATCTTCTTCCACTTTCCAATAGTCCGAGCTTCCAGAGGTTTGCAGTTCGAACATCAAAGAGGGTGCAAGATCTATCCGAAATTGGTACAATACTATGTTCATATACGTTCAACTGTCTGGCACGTTGATATGCGCTTCTCATGCTTGTCTCGAGCCTTTTATATCGCTTTGTGCAGCTGCCCAGAAGAAGAAAGAACTAGCCGAGCAGATGAAGGACGTTTCAAAGAACTTCGAGGTTCATTTTCTCATACGCAGTTTTATTTGCTGGCTTTTGGTCATCCCCTTTGCAAATTGTCGGTTGCTCGCCTTACAGAATGCTCCATTTTCCATGTTTTTCAGTCTTTCAAGAACCAGTAATGCTGCTTACGTGCGGTGAGATTCGCTAAACTTTCCCTGCTAATACAATTTCTACGGTGGATGAGTGCTCATACCGTAACTTTGATGCTACTATATAGTATGGTGTTTGAGAATGTGTAGTGTTTGGGCAGAAACCCCTTAAGTACTCATTGTTGTTTTGAACGCTACAAGATTGTGTAGTATAAAGAAAAGCTAAACTCATTTCTTGGGTTGGCAGCTGCTAAATAGGGAACCAAAACACCAACATATGGCTTCATAACGTCCAAATACAATGCTGGGTAATATATCATCATGTCCAAACAGATTTACACAAAAACTGCAGGCAAAGAACAAAAACCATCAAAGAAACGAGGAAAGCACACACTTGATCACAGCTCTATGGTGAAGCCCCTCGCCCCATGGAACCCGTTGTTGCCATGTTCTTCCCCGTGCCAGCCGTGGTTAGCCGCCGCCGCCGAGTCGTGGTGGTGGTAAGCCTCGCCGTCGCCCCACAGTGCGTACGCCTCCTCCCCGTGCACCGCATCGTCCCCTATGAGCAAGTGTTCCTCGGGCATTCTCAGGGGTATAAACGTCCTTATGAAAAGGAGGATGGCCGTGGTGGCGATGATGTTCCAACTTATGATGAACAGAGCCGCGACTAGCTGCTTGAAGAAGAGGATTCCACCGCCGTAGATCGCGCCCTTGGTGCCCTTGACGGGGAGGAGCATGGCGCACAGTGAGGGCTGGGCGAAGAGGCCCGTCAAGAGCCCGCCTAAGATTCCCGCCTCCGCGTGCGTGTAGAACACCGCCAGCGTGTCGTCCACCTGACACGCGCGGGAGAAAAAACGTCGGTTTGTTTTCGGGTTTTTTTTTTTTTTTTTTCAGTCCTGTAGTTTAGGGAGGAGGGTGGCACTACAGGGACAAAGAATTTAAGAGGTGGGTAATAGGCGTATAATAAGTCTCAAAATGAAGCAATTTAGGGATATTATACACTGGAATTCTAGATTTTTTAACAAAGTTTAGAGTTCTGTTGTATAATCTTGGGTTTCCAACGATTTTAGGGGATGATGTTATATGGACAATAATTTCAAAATTAACCAATTGTGGGATAGTACTTAAGGTTTCCTAATTTTGAAAGTTTTTTGTAAATTTTTATGCTATAATATCATTTCTCTAGATTACATAACTAAAAAATATTTAGATCTTTTATGTTGAATCCTATAATGTCATTTTTCCAGATTACATGAAACTCAAAAATATATATATTTTTTTGCACGTGTATAAACTATAATTTATAAGCCATGTGGAAACACGTCGATATAAGAGATATCTTCTCTGAAATATGTGAAGCGGTAATAACTAATACCCTAATAACGTGATCCAATTAATGCAAGTTGCCATGTGAACAGACATAGAATCTTGAAATCTCACGTTCTCATATCAAAGTAATAATAAAATAGAGGGATGTGATCGATAGCAAAATTAAAGAATGACATTTAAGACAACTATACGATGACGGCGACTGAATGCAGAAAAGTCAGATTACTTTTTTTTTTTGGTATCTACAATAATTGAAAGTCATAGAGAATTACCTGTTGTAACAAAGTTGACTTCTTGTGAAGCATCATCATTGAATACCACGGTATGCTTCCAGACAACATTCCGTATATTATAGCAGCCCACGACTGGACAACACCTGAAAATGTAATAAAAGAAAACCCGTTTCAAAGATCGAATCTTTAAGCTAATTAACCGCAGTTAATTCGTTAATTACCTGCGCCTGGAGTAATACAAGCAAGGCCAGTGATCATTCCCTGAACTGCTCCTATAACAGAGGGCTTCCCAAAGTAGAAAACGTCGAGCGAAGTCCACACCAAAAGGCTGGTCGCCGCCGATATGTTTGTGTTCAAAATAGCAACCGAGGAAATGATGTTGGCGGCGTACGGCGCGCCGCCGTTGAACCCTGACCAGCCCATCCACAGCAGCCCCGCGCCGGCGAGCATAAGCAGTATGTTGTTCGGCACGTATCTCTCTCTGTCCGTCTTCAACCTTGGACCCACCTAATACGCGGAAGGGTAAACGGATCAAGAAGATGAAGCTAGGAAAAAGATGGGTTCTTTCTTTTTTTTTTTTGAAGTACCCAATAGGCGGCGGTGAACCCAGAAATTCCCGACGCTAGGTGGATGACGTAGCCGCCGGAGTAATCGATTACGCCCCAGTGGTACAAGAATCCGCCGCCCCACAAGCTGTACGCGCCGACGGTGTAGCAGAAGGTGAGCCAAAGTGGGACGAAAGCCATCCAAGCTTTGATGTTCATCCTCCCAAGAACTGACCCAGCTATTAAGATCATGGTAATAGCTGCGAATGTGAACTGAAAGTAGACGAGGGTCGCCATTGGGTAGTAGGGCTCGTTCATCTTTGTCTCTACGGTGCCGTCGGAGTAGTACTGCGTGCTCTCCGGCACGGCGGCGCGTCGGGTTAGGTACCTAGCAAGAAAATTTTGGAGAAATCAATTGGGAAATTGCATCTACAGATACCGAAAAAGATCTCATTTTTTTTACTTTTGGCCAAGAGAAGGCGCGCCTTTTCCCCAAAAGGGCAGAAGCTCGTCGCCGAAGGCGAGGCGATAACAGAGCAAAACCCAACAGATCAAAACGGCGGCGAAGGCGTAGAGGGCCATAAAAGCGGAGTTCACAGCCCATTTCTTCTTGACTATGCTTCCGTACAGTATCACTAGTCCAGGCATGGACTGCATGCCGACGAGGGTAGCGGCGATCATTTGCCAGGCGTTGTCTCCTTTGTTCAGCCATAGAGGGACGGATGGGAGGCGTGGGTCGTACGCGCCGCCGCCTGCTAGGTCGTTATTGCTCATGATGATCAGCAAAGACTTTTTCTTTTCCTTCTATCTTTTATTAGCTCGACGAAGGAGATTATTAGCTATGGTGGTGTTAGGCATGTGGTATGTGAATATGCATAAAGTGGGAGAGAGAATCTTCAAAGTCGTCGTCGTCTTCGAGTCTTATTGGGTAGAGAAGGAAGGCGATTGAATAGAAGCAGCAAAAGGTCAAGTCTTTAAAAGGTATAATGGTGGGGTACTTGTTATGGTTGTGGTGAGGTGATCGATTTTTGTCTGTATGAATGAAACTTCTTGGATCTTTTTTCATTAATTTCTGAATAGTTTAAAACAATGGGCCCACGCTTCTTGTCTTGAGAATGAAAAATTCAAGAAAAGCTGCTGTCATGGAACCACTAATTAGATGGGGGAATAATAAGTGACTGTGATGTTCTTTTTTTAACTTATCCCTCTCCAATTAGGTTCGTCTATGAGACAATCTTAACTGAAAATTGGACTAATTTTCGTGATGTTCTTGATCTTCAATGTCCAAAAGAAGCATAGAAAGAAGTCAAGAACTTCGACTTAAATCATCAATGGATGCTTTGCTGTTGGGCCTTAAAATGTTGGATTGGGCTTTAGAAGCCCAATTAATAGGCCCACCAAGTTGGGTCCACGCGCACGTGGTTGATTTTGAAAATGAAAGGGCAGCTTTTAGGGTTTTTAAAGGGTCAGCAATTTTGGGGACAGGCCAATACGTTTAGTACACTCCCGCTTGTTCATTCCATTCGAAACATCTTCTCTCTGCCTCTGTTGTTTTGCTTTGGAGTACGAACTTCGCCGAGGAATTTTTCGTCGCGTGAGTGTTAGATTCGGTAATCGAGCTGATTGATACTTAATAATCTGCCACTTATTTTGGAGATTGCAACCTCACAGGACCTAGGGAGGAAGCACAGAAAAGGAAACCCTAGCTTCTGCAGCTGAAATCGAGGCGATTTGCTCTTTCTGAGTTTACTGCTTGCTGAGAGGTATTATGTCGCTGATGTTCTGTAGTGAAGTCGGGGCGCTGAGTCGCTGTAAAGAGTTTGATGGCTTCTGGTTTGGGTTTATATGCGTTTTGACTTGAGTTTCTTCGTCTGCAAATCGTTTTTATGATATTTTGATGACCCCTTTTTCGTGGAGTTTGTTATGTGATCTTTTGAAATTGGACGGTCTAATGTAGTTTAGGTGCACGGCATTTACAAGGCTATAAATTGAGATGTGTTCGCTATCCATTGTTATCTGCTTTGATGTTATGGTTCAATCTTGCAATCTGATTATTGATATGAATATGGTCGACTCCCCTATTTTGATTTGTTGGATTGTTTTTCCTGTGACTGCAAATGCTTGAATCAAGTTTTCCATAATTCCACATATTTATTATTCATTCAGGATTGGATTATCTCTGGTGACCGTTCGCTGATATTTCTATTTTTTTTTTTTTTCGCAGAGAAGAAAATATGGCGTTAGAAATTACCCAGTATTTATTGGCTGCTCAGTCGCCGGATGCTAAAATTCGAACGGAGGCAGAGAATGCTCTCGGACAGTTCCGGGTGCAGAACTTACCTGGATTTCTGTTGTCGTTGTCTGTTGAGCTCTCAAATGAAGGAAAGCCTACTGAGTCTCGTAGGCTTGCTGGAATAGTCTTGAAGAACTCGTTAGATGCTAAAGAAGCTGCAACAAAGGACCTTCGTGTCCAAGAATGGGTAGCAATCGATGTTTCCTTTAAGACCCAGATAAAAAGTTCTCTTCTGAGCACCCTTGGATCTTCTGTTCGCGAGGCAACGCATACTGCTGCCCAAGTAATTGCTAAAATTGCTTCAATTGAAATTCCGCGGAAGGAATGGCCGGAACTTGTTGGGTTATTGCTTGCTAACATGACGCAGCAAGATAAACCTGCCCCTTTGAAACAGGCTACCCTCGAAACGCTCGGTTACGTGTGTGAGGAGATATCTAGCGAAGATCTCGTTCAAGAAGAAGTCAATGCCGTTCTAACAGCGGTTGTTCAAGGAATGAATGCCTCTGAACAGAACGCTGGTGTTCGGCTTGCTGCGACTCGGGCTCTATATAATGCCCTTGATTTTGCTCGAACCAACTTTGAGAATGAGATGGAGAGGAACTATATAATGAAGGTAATATGCGACGCAGCATTGGCGAAAGAGACAGAGATTAGACAGGCTTCTTATGAGTGTTTGGTTTCTATTGCATCGACATACTACGAGGTACTCGAACCATACATGCAGAAAATCTTTGAGCTTACATCTAACGCCATCAAAGCAGATGAGGAAGCTGTTGCACTTCAAGCAGTAGAATTTTGGAGTTCAATTTGTGACGAAGAATTGGAGCTTCAAGACTATGAGGTTCTTGAGACGGCGGATTCTAATGCTCCACATTCTCAATTTATTCAAAAGGCCCTCCCAACTCTGGTGCCTCTGCTTTTGGAAACCTTACTCAAACAAGATGAAGACCAAGACCAGGATGACGGTATATGGAATCTGGCAATGGCAGGAGGTACGTGTCTCGGTCTTGTTGCTAAGACTGTTGGAGATTCTGTTGTCGACCTCGTAATGCAGTTCGTAACGAGCAAAATATCACTGCCTGATTGGCGATCTCGGGAGGCAGCGACTTTTGCCTTTGGTTCTATCCTCGAAGGACCGAGCCTCGAGAAGTTGTCTCCTTTAGTTAATTCTGCTTTGGACTTCTTGCTCAATGCAATGAGTGATGAGAACAGCCATGTCAAGGATACGACTGCATGGACTCTCAGTCGCATCTTTGAACTACTGCATTCTCCTGCAACAGGTTTCACTGTTGTTACCCCAGCTAACCTGGAAAGAATCTTGAGGGTCTTATTGGGGAGCATAAACGATGCCCCTCATGTGGCTGAAAAGATTTGTGGGGCTATCTATTTTCTGGCTCAGGGATATGAGGATGCCGGTCCTAGCTCTTCTCTCCTCACACCCTTCCTTCCAGATATTTTGAACGCTTTAGTTAATACTGCTGAGCGAACTGATGGCAGCGATTCCAAATTAAGGACTTCTGCATACGAAACCCTAAACGAGGTTGTTAGGTGTTCCAATGTTTCTGAGACATCTCAGATAATTGCCAAACTTCTCCCTGTTGTCATGTCGAAGCTGGAACAAACCTTAAGTCTTCAGATAGTTTCTTCCGATGACAGGGAAAAGCAAGGAGATCTTCAAGCCTCTCTTTGCGGTGTGCTTCAGGTCATCATTCAGAAATTTAGTGGCGCCGAAGAAACAAGGCCAATAATTCTTCAGGCAGCTGACCAAATCATGCTGCTTTTCCTCAACGTCTTTGCTTGTCGCAGCTCAACTGTTCATGAAGAAGCCATGCTCGCCGTTGGCTCTCTAGCCTATGCCACTGGTCCTGATTTTGCCAAATACATGCCTCAGTTTTACAATTATCTAAAGGCGGGTTTGCAGAACTTTGGTGAATATCAGGTTTGTGCCATCTCAGTCGGGGTGGTCGGCGACATTTGCCGGGCTTTAGAGGACAAGATCTTACCGTACTGTGACGACATTATGACTCAGCTCCTTAACGATCTGTCAAGCAGTGAGCTCCACCGCTCTGTCAAGCCTCCCATATTCTCCTGCTTTGGAGACATTGCTCTAGCAGTTGGCGAACATTTTGAGAAGTACAAAGATTCTGCTCTGTCGATGATGCAAAGCGCTGCTCAAGTGTGTGCGAGGATCGACAACAGCGACGAAGAGATGGTTGATTACGCTAACCAACTCAGGCGAAGCATATTCGAGGCTTATTCAGGAATCCTTCAAGGTTTCAAGAACTCAAAGAGTGACCTCATGTTACCCCATGCTCTTCAGTTCATGCAGTTCACAGAAATCGTCACCCAAGATCAACAGAGGTAAGTATCGATCTCTCATCAATAAATTCCACCCACGTCGCCACTCCACACAATATCAGCGTGGCGTGGCTTTATCTTTTCTTTTTTTTTTTCTTCAGGGATCACAGCGTAACTAAGGCATTAGTGGCAGCTTTGGGAGATTTAGCAGATGCACTTGGCCCACACGTGAAGACTATCCTCAGCGAACGTCAATTCTGGTTTGGATTTCTAAGAGAGTTTGTCGAGTCAGACGATGAAGAGCTAAAAGAAACTGCTACGTGGACCCATGCAATGATTTCGCGCTTATTTCCTTCTAGCTGAGCACTTCTTCTCCCTTCCTCTTCGGTTTCTTGGTTTTATGTCCTATTTTGTTTTGAGCCTTCAAAAATGGCCATTAATATAAGTCGTCAATGTCTTTTATTAAAGACAAGAGTTTCTGTGAGGTCTCGGTACTTTATGCGGGTCTATGATGGATTGAGTCGTTGGAATCTTTTCTCGTTGTTCTGCAGATTTGTCACAAGAAAGTTTTGTTTGTTCGGATGAATTATTGAATATGGTCATATTGTTTCCAATGGCCTTGTGATATTTCTATATACATATGTCAGTTTGGTCCTCCACTCTGTTTATCATGACGAGTAAGTACTCTTATTTGTGCAATAAAAATAGTTCCAATTTAGTTTAGTGTTGTTATTCTATAACGTGAGTAATATAAAGTAGGATTTAGATAATCGTGAAACGTTCTATTCAATAACCGACCTATGCGATAGTTGAGAAACAGACAGAGACGTGTACGCACAATTGTCTCGCTCGTTTGTAGTAAAGGAAAGGGAAGAGAATCTGCTCTAAAGTACACGTGGAGCTTCGTCCCTTTATATATAAGGGCTTTTGCTTTGCCCTATCATTTAATTCAACGTCTTTCACAAAAAAACCACTTGAAAGAAGGACACACCGAAAGAAAGACATGGAAGATGGAGTAAGCGAAGTTCGTGACTTGGTCTTGGAAGAAGAAAGACGAGAGAAGAAAGAGGAAAGCCCATGTAATGGTAGTGGTGGTGGGGTGATAAGTAATTTAATTTCTGCCTTGGTTTCGAGGGAGAGTAGTGAAGAAGAAGACAAAGACAAGGCAGGAAATGGAGAGAAAGGAGGAGAAGAAGAGGAAGATAATGGCGGCGGCGTAATCAACCATTTGATATCTAACTTGGTACCTTCTTCGATTAGTCCGAAAACTGCTGCTGCTGGAGAAGACAAGAAGGATGTAATAAGCAACGGAGAGAAGGAAGGCGGCGGCGGCGGTTTAATTCACAGTGTTGTGTCCCACTTCCCTACGAGTCTTGGAGGTAATAATTTTTATATATTTTTCTTCGTCTTCTTCGTCTTATTTATCGGATCAAATCTTTTGGACAGGTGATGAACCAGTCTCTGTTCCTGAAACAGAGGAGGCTTCTATCTTGATTCACTCCATTGTTCATGACTAGCAAAGCGCAGCAGCACCTCTTTTTTCTTTCTCTTCTTTTGGCTTTTAAATTTTTTTTAGTCGATGTAATGGTGTGCATATGAACTAGTATATGACACGTAAGAAAATCCCTGCAAGAGAATTAGTAGAACACTTGCTTTAGATCGTCTCCGTCGTCGTCATCGTCGGAGTACAATTACTGCGACTGTTCCAAAGTTTGATCTGTGATTTATGAAGCAGCATTATGGAACATTTGGGCTTTTCACCCTTTTCGGAAAAAGAAAAAAAAAAACGCCAACATAAATAACCTGAAATTTCACATTTTATTTTCTTTAGACAACTTGGAATAAACCAAACGATCAAACCCTTCTTCCCAACGACATCGCCGGCTGCAAGATTGGCCGGCGCCGGCGCCGGCGCATTACCAGCGGAGAAGAACAGCAGCTATAGCCAACAGCCCCCAATTGCATATCCGCCTCATCTATAAACAGATTCACAACTGCAATTAATTCGTGGTTTTGGTATTTTGTTGAGTTTGTACCCCTAGTGTTGCTGTAGAACGGACTAGGTTAAGAAAAAAAAAGATCTCTTTCTTCTTCGTTTTCAGTTGTGTTCTTACAATGGACTTCTCTTCAGTTGTAATTCTTCCTCTGTGGAGCATTCAGAGGAGCTCATTGAAAGCCATAGACGATGGCCACAGCAGGTTTCTTCCCCAATCCTTGCGTTCACTTTCTCTAGTTTCTTTCATATGATAAGCCCATTTCATTGCAAGAAGATTGTATCTTAAAAGACAAGATTTTCATGTTATTCGTCTAATAAGAAACTCTCATATACTCATGAGAAGAGCAAAATAACAGGACATCATCGTAGAAAGAAAGAAGACACAGAAGCACACACAAGGACGACGATTTACAGCTCTTCACATCGTACGAAAAGAAGGTGAAAACGGAACTACCTCTCCTTTACTAATTTACAGCTCGTCATCGAGTTCGAAGGTAGCGTTGTCTTTAATCTTCTTGGCTTTGTCCTTAGCTGCTCCAGCTTTATCCTTCCCAGACCCAAAGGTCTCCTCTGTTTTTAGCTTAATGGTATCGTAACCCTCCTTGAGTTTCTCTTTCGCAGCTTCGACTTTGTCCTTCCCAAACTCCACAGTCTCCCCTGCTTTTCCCTTGATAGTCTCGTAACCTTCCTCGGATTTCTCCTTAGCAGCTCCAACTTTGTCCTTTCCATACCCCACGGTCTCCCTACTTTGTCCTTTCCATACTCGAAAGTCTCCCCTGCTTTTCCCTTAACTGTCTCGTAACCTTCGTTGGACTTATCCTTAGCAGCTCCAACTTTGTCCTTCCCATAATCCACAGTCTCCCCTGCTTTGCCCTTAATAGTCTCGTAGCCTTCGTTGGTTTTCTCCGTTGCAGCTCCGACTTTGTCCTTCGCCAAGTAGACAGTCTCCCCTGCTTTGTCCTTAACAGTCTCGTAACCTTCTTGGGATTTCTGCTTAGCAAGTCCAACTTTGTCCTTCCCAGACTCCACAGTCTCCCCTGTTTTAAGCTTGATAGTGTCGTAACCTTGGTTGGTTTTCTCCTTAGCTGCTCCAACTGTGTCCTTCGCAGACTCGACAGTCTCCCCTGCTCTTCCCTTGATAGTCTCGTAACCTCCCTGAGATTTGTCTTTAGCAGCTCCAACTTTGTCCTTCCCAGACTCTATACCCTCCCCTGCTTTTCCCTTTATGGTCTCGTAACCTTCGTTGGATTTCTCCTTCGCTGCTCCAACTTTGTCCTTCCCATAATCGACGGTCTCCCCTGCTTTTCCCTTGATGGTATCGTAACCTTCGTTGGATTTCTCCTTTGCAGCGCCAACTCTGTCCTTTCCGTACTCGATGCTTTCCCCTGCTTTTCCCTTGACAGTATCGTAACCTTCATTGGATTTCTCCTTCGCATCTCCAACTCTGCCCTTCCCAGACTCTACAGTCTCCCCTGCTTTTCCCTTGATGGTCTCATAGCCTTCGCTGGATTTATCCTTAGCAGTTCCAACTTTATCCTTTCCATAATCGACAGTCTCCCCTGCTTTTCCCTTGACAGTCTCGTAACCTTCGTTGGATTTGTCCTTTGCAGCTCCAACTTTGTCCTTCCCAGACTCTACAGTCTCCCCTGCTTTTCCCTTAACAGTCTCGTAGCCTTCATGGGGCTTCTCTTTAGCCTTGCTGAGACCCTCTTTACCTTCTTCCTTCGCCTTCCCTTGTACATCCCCTGTTTTATCGTACGCTTTGTTCTTCAAATCCTCTGTTTTCTCCGAAGCCTTCCCTGAAGCATAATCCTTTGCGCCTGCAAATTCACATCACAGTTACGCCAAGCTAACATCCTCCAAAACCAAAGAACATAGGCTTATGCTTTCTTTTTTTTTTTTTTTTTTTTTTCCAACCTGTAATAGGTACCGCGCCGCCAGCAGTGTCGGCGGCTTTCTCCTTCGCCTTCTCAGTCCCATCAGCAGAAAGGCCGAGCCCTTCGGTGATCTTCTCTTTAACCCACCCTCCCCACGACTCGGAGCTTTCTTTGGCGTGCGTTGCTTCTTCAGAAGCTTTATCGCCTACGCTCTCCCCTTTGTGCAGTGGGACCTCTACGTACTGATCGCCGGCGGCGGTGGTGGTTAAGTCGCAGCTGACGGCGACCGCCATCATGACTACGAGCGTCGCCGCTACGTAAATCTTGGCCCTCATCGTCGGTTTTCTTTTCTACTACAGAAAGTTATTCTTGAAAAATCCCTTCACGTTAAAACAATCAAAGAACCTAGAATGTTACTGAGATGGTGAGATATGTGTACGTGTATGTATATATATTAGTATAGTGTTTGCTTTGTGAGATATTTGATAGCGAACTAAAGGGGCTTAAGTGTAGTTTCTTGAGAGGTTCTTCGATTAAGGAGATGACGGGTGGCATCTTCCACTCAACACGTATGCCTTCTCCCATGTTTAATCAATCTCCATGTGTCGTGTAATAGATTGGGAGATTCCTAATACTTTATTTTCATTACAATCTACCTCAGCAGCTTCAAGATTGTTCCTTGTCTGCATTGAACCGACACTGCTCTTTGAATATAACAGTCATGAAAAATGGCCCAAGCGTGCTTCAAAAATCACCAAAACGGGCGACCCATTGGAAGTTGGCCCGGCCCAAGAGTTCATGACATGACAAAGTTGGGTTTCAGTTGGCTTATCTATTCATAAATCTCATGCTTTTATTACTTCCTTGTTTGTTCAAAGGAAGTGTGAAAGGCCAAACATTTAGTAAACTTCGCTCAACAAACATTGCTACGCATTATTATTGTAGGCATGAGGGTATGATAAGATTTGACTTATTCATTTAGAGCCATAGAAGTTCAAGCACGACATACCTAATTAGTTAATAGTTATTTAAGTTTACTCTTCACTCACTCTTGGTGCTTGATAGCAAGTGCTATTTGTTTCTTTCTCGCTAGGTTAGGTAGGAAGTGAAGTACTTTAGGTGGAAAGCCATTTCTTTATTACCTTGATTTTAGTGTTGATTTTAAAACGGTAAAATGCTAATTATTGAGATCAGAGATATGTGAGATCCTTTGCCTTATATGGGGTGGGTGGGTCTCTCCACGGACCAAAGATTCAATCTTTATTAGGAAAATGCAGATTTCATCTCTCTTCGTAGCTAAAACATAAATAGCTTGCAAACTTTTGTAGGTGAGATAGTAAAGGTTCTTTCTTATCTTATAGGCGTTTGAATCTAATAACTATGACGCATTTGCACGTGATTGTATCTCTCTGACGGAGAGATAGAGAGAGAGGCACGTTTGTTTTCCTTCTCTTTTTTGCATCGATTTATTACAGCCCACCAATTTCATGTTTCCATTGTTGTTGTCGCCTCTGTTTTCCGCCGCGACCTATTTCCAGCTGCATTCTGTGTAAAGATCCCATATTTAATCGCTTCGTCAAAAAAGAAAAAGAAGGAAGATAAAGAATAATGGAGACTGCTTCTGGGCTGTTCAATCAAGCAATCCCGCGTGTTCGAAATGGATTTGTGGGGTCTAAAAGTGTTTATCGATTTGGGTGCTGGCGATCTAATTGTATTTCCAGCAAAATAGTCTGCGCAAGCACCGCCCAGGGCGCAGAAAAGCTCTCAAATGGCGAATCTAGAGCTCCCAGGTGATTAAATTTTCTTGAAAGTTTTATTAGCACTTATCCATAGGCAATCGTTCGTTATCTTTTCTCTTGGGAAGAAGATTCTTTCTTCAGCGTTTTCCCCATGTTTTTATGTATGCTTATCTTCATTGATGTCAGTTTTAAAAGTGGTGATTCCTCTTATTCTTTCCTTTTCTCTTATCTTCGAGCTTTAGAGCAGTGGGATTTGTGTGAATAATAGTTCATATGAGAGCTGCTATGAAGTTTTCGTGATGTGGGATTTTTGCCCACCCATTGTTGTCGATAGTGTCCATCTTTTGCACCATATTAAGTTGGTGTTAATGGGACATAATCCATATGATCGATCGATATGTATATCTACTTTATATCGAGAAAAAAACCGAAGTCATTAATGATTGCCTACAAACCGAAAAATCATGTAGGCTTGTCAGCAAAGGCTGCAAGTTAGTCGGATGTGGATCTGCGGTGCCAAGCTTTCAGATATCCAACGATGATCTCTCGAAAATCGTCGAAACTTCTGACGAATGGATATCCGTTCGCACTGGAATAAGGAATCGAAGAATTCTTTCAGGTGGAGAGTAAGCTTTTATTTTGAATGCAAAACTCACTCGATAGCTTAAGGTTGTCCAAACGACAGTTAATTTCCAAGCTTTCGTGATTCAGGGAAGGATAACTTGACATCATTGGCTGTGGAGGCATCTAAGAAAGCGCTGGAGATGGCAAAAGTCAACCCCGATGAAGTTGACCTTGTATTGCTGTGTACTTCAACGCCAGAAGATTTATTCGGTAGTGCTCCACAGGTAACTTTTTTATAAAACATATCTTATCAATATCTTTCTCCCTTTCCCGCTCCATTAAATTCCCATCAAGATTAAGTTGTACACATAAGCATTCTAAAACCAGCATTTTTTCACATGTTTGGGATTCATTTTCTTTTCTGCGAAAACGCTCGACAGATACAAAAGGCACTCGGCTGTAAGAACAATCCATTAGCTTACGATATCACAGCTGCTTGCAGTGGATTTGTGCTGGGCCTGGTTTCAGCTGCTTGCTATATCAGAGGTGAAAAAGAAATCCCACTTTCTTTACAACATAAAGACGAAGAAAACATGTCAATTCAATTGCTTTTGCCTGGCAGGCGGTGGATTCAATAACGTACTTGTCATTGGCGCTGATGCATTATCTCGATACGTAGATTGGACTGATAGAGGTTCATGTATCCTCTTCGGCGATGCTGCTGGCGCCGTTTTAGTCCAGGTATTCATCGCAAGGCTCGTTCTTTTCTCTTATTACTACCATTCTTTCGTTTTTCGTTTATTACGTTATTCTTATCTGCTGTGTAATAATAATTGCTTCAGGCCTGCGATGGCGAAGAAGATGGCCTGTTCGCTTTCGACCTGCATAGCGATGGCGAAGGCCAAAGGTAACGCCTTTTAGCATCTTTTCGAAAGCCAACACTTTCTCTCAATTGTTTAAATTCTCTCCTAATTTACAAGGCACTTAAAAGCGTCCATAAAAGACGACGATAAAGAAGACCATGGCCATCACGGAACGAATGGCTCGCTCGTCGGGCGCCTGCCGAAGGGGGGTTCGTCGTACTCGTGCATTGAGATGAATGGCAAAGAGGTGTTTCGCTTTGCTGTTCGTGTCGTTCCCCAATCGATCGAATTGGCTCTCGAAAAGGCGGGCCTTAACCGGGCCGGCGTAGACTGGTTACTTCTTCACCAGGTATGATGCATTGTGATGCTATATCCTTGTAAAAACACGTCGTTTAGTCGTTCTTTTTTTTGGCTTAATTATGTATTTAGTCCTGCATATTCGGGGGAGTGGCATTTTAAGGACCCCTAAATTAGGGCGAACGAAATCATCCGTCCCACAAATTATGTCTCCCTCTATGTCCCAAACAATCCGAGCCGTTGAATTCAAATCATGTGGTTCGTTTTTTAGTTTTTTATTCTTTTAATTTCTGTATTCCACAAAATCATGGAATGATAAAAATAAATAAACACATCCAATTTATTCCTTGTTTTATAATGATCAAATTGATTATCATATATTTTTTTCGATTAAGAATCGTTTTTTACTTAAATTCTACAAAGTGGGACAGAAAATGGGACATGAGTTGTGGGACAGGGGATTTCATCCCAGATTAGGACGGGGTAGCAATTTTAAGACATACTTTCATATTTGATGCAATTTGAAGACAATAAGTTTCGAAATCGAAGCAACCAGTGGCAGGGGGTTATGCTATGCTTCAAAACTACGGCGTTGATTTGTCCTCGAATTGTGTCAGTTTTTCAAACGTACTATCCTAAAACTGCAACATTTATTTAACGTGTCCTCAAATTTGAAGCAATCCTTGGGCTCGTCGAGGGGCATTATGTAACGCACGCAACGATTCTTATATGCAGGCGAACCAAAGAATCATCGACGCAGTAGCCACGCGCCTCGAGTTTCCGCCCGAACGTGTGATATCAAATCTGGCGAATTACGGCAACACAAGCGCTGCGTCTATCCCCTTAGCGCTCGACGAAGCTGTGAGGAGCGGGAAAGTCAAACCTGGTCAAACTATCGCGACAGCTGGCTTTGGAGCGGGTTTGACGTGGGGGTCGGCCATAGTCAGGTGGGGATGATGATGATCATCAGATAAAATCTGCTTTCTTTTTTCATTCTTTTCGAATCGATTTTCTTTTCCTTTTTTTTTCCGCGTTGCGATTTTGCTTAAAATTGTTGTTAGTTCATCGCATTCGCTCGTAGGAGGCGACGATTTAATTCCCTGTTATGTTATCTTGTTCGTGTTTCAGTTCGAGAAATAACGCTGGTTTCTTATTACATGTGACTTTACACTATTATAACGCCTGTTACTACAAGACGAGGGAATCTTCGACGCAGATTGGGGCGAGTGTAATTTACCTGAAATTACAGAAAAGCCCCTAAACAGTGACTCACTCCTTCAAAGTTCATCAACTCAGAAAATCTCAACACAAACAAGTCTTTCAAGCTTCTTTCACAGAGTTCAGTAACCATCTTGAATTTCAAAAGGACACGAAACTAACCAATTGCAAAACATCGTCGAAACCGCCAAAAATTTTTTTTTACAACAAATCGTAAGTAATCCAAATATTCGTCGCAAGATTTGCAGCTATAATCAGCTTTTGTCCGTCGTAACGCCGACAGCAACATTGCTCACCTGTAATAGGAGAATTTCGACGAATAGCCTTTGCGATATCGAAGTCGAAATAGAAGAAAGGCGGGATTTAAAAAGAAAAAGAAAATTTATCTCACGAGCTTTCCATTTTTATCGAGGGACATTGGATTTTCCACCACGACGGTTTGGCTCTGGGAAGTATGCAGCGCATGTAATAACAATAACACGAAGATCAACCGTAATAACAGAAACTAGGGAAGCAAAAAAATTTCAAGGAACTTACGGCAGCATTCGAAGCCAATGCTGTGGACTGCTGTGTGGTGCTTGGCCTATGCATAGGAATGGGAACCCTAACATTTCCCATCTGCTGAAAAGAAAACGATCGTGAGAGATAAGAAATAAATACAGACGAAAACAAGCGCAAGAGAACGAAATTCTCGACGATCACTTACATTGACGTTCGTAATAAACTGACAAACAGCGCATTTGACTGACGGGGCACCGTAAGGATACATGAGCGTCGTACGACAGTTGCCACAGTTGACGTGCGCAACGTTCGACGCTAACATTTCAATAAGCAGCACATTAAGAACAAAGAAAGACGGGTTGTTTCTTACTCTTTCTTTCTGATCAAGGGCTACTTTATGCATCAAGATTTCGATTTTTTTTTTTCGTTTCTATTACCTGGTGCGAGGTTCACCGTATGGCAGCACGAGCACCTCACGCTGGTCGCTCCGCTGGCGTACATCAGCAGCGTACGACAACCGCCGCATATCAGCTGAGACATCTGAGGCATTTCCATACCTAGGATTTGAACACATTTTGCGTGAGAAAGTAAGACAAGGACGGGGCGATTTTTCCATTTTACGCAGGTCGAATGAGCTCTTTGATTCGATAGTTCAAGGCTCGTATGTTTATGATTCTGCTAAAACGGGATGGGATAAGCAGAAAAGCTACAGAAATTCACATGAACGGTTTGAAAATTGACATTAACAAGCTGATTCCTCACTGCCCATTACTAGCTTCCAAGGAAAAACAGAGATAAGCTCCTCAAGAAAAGCTTAGATAACTTTTTTTCCGTCGAAAGCTTGAAGGAAAAAACGCAATCTTGAAGTGGAAAAGAAGAAGAGAGATTCGATCTGTTTAGATTGCGAAGCATATGAACCTGGAGATGCCACATTTGTGACGACATTACACACAGCACAGCACACAGTGGTTGCTCCACTTGGGTACATCAGAAGATTTCTGCACCCACTGCACACAATTTGGCTCTGCATTTGCTCAACTTTTGATAGAGAAAAGAAAAACCCAAATTTCCTGAACATAGAAAAGAAAAAGATCTAAAATCATCGAATTCAAACAACCCAGAATGGAGGAGTCTGTAGCAAGATTTGAATCGAAGAGGGCTTACCTGGATTTTTCCTTTTTAAATTAATGTGTGATAATCGAAGTGGAATGGGTTCCTATCCTATGATAGGCTGAGCAGCAATGAAGAAAGTGGCCCGCGTTTGGCATTTTGTTGCTCAACCTTTTTTCGACTGTTGTAATGTAATAGTGGCCCTTCTCTATCACTCGCAGTCACTGGTTACGTTTTTTTGGCTTTCGTTTTCAACTTTACTTTTTTTTTTT
This sequence comes from Craterostigma plantagineum, assembly GCA_027422505.1. Lineage (NCBI taxonomy): Eukaryota > Viridiplantae > Streptophyta > Magnoliopsida > Lamiales > Linderniaceae > Craterostigma > Craterostigma plantagineum. The sequence continues at coordinate 1,660,538 of JAPQWV010000093.1, forward strand.
CAGCAAAAATGAAACCTTTTTTTATCTGTTTTGCGAACCGAAAGAAAAAAGGATCTTCTTTTTAGTTTATACAGAAGTTTAACGTTGGCTTTTTCGAGCCCAAAGTGATCGATCCAGCGAGGAAGTCTCATTTTGTGGTTTAGATCGTCTCTCATCTTCATCGAGTGAGCATCAATCTTTGTTCAGGTAAAAATAGAAAGCAGTGTGTGTAATAAAAAGCACACCTTTAATGGCTTACACAACGATGAAGAGGACTAGTTTCGACTTCCCTGTACAGTCTCCATAACCGTACAATTCTCTACGAAAAACAATTGAAGGAAAAGGGAGGAGAAGAAAATGCAAGCTCAAAGCAAAACCGGGAAAAAGAATCTAAAAAAAAAAAGAATCACTAATATTTCAAACTCAAATGACTGATCTTTAAAAGTATGATATCTCCAGAATTTATCAGGTATAAATATGTTTGCCTTCAAAGGGAACAGTAGTAGCAGCTAAAAATGGACTGCTATTGTTTCCCCAAGCATCGTTTTTTGAATCTGCAAAATCGAGCTTTATTTTTTCCGTTCTTTCAGAACAACTGGAGAGACATCTTAAGCTTGTTCTGTTTCCACTTGGGCAGCTTGTTGAAGACATCCTTAGTCATTCCGAACTTCTCCTTAAATTCTTGTGCAGATAAATACGTCTGCAGAAAGTATCCATATAACATGCAAATCACGAAAGGAAAACCATACCTCAAAAGTTGTAAGGATCTACGCTGCAATATTACCTCTCGTTTGGTTACATCGATGTCTGAAACTGGATCAGCCGAAGTCGTCTTAAGACGTTCGTATGGATATATCAAAAGCCCTTCCTCATTCTCAACTTCGTTGTCCTCCACATCTTCTCGAATCATCGCCGGCTTATTAGTCTTGAATTCTTCTACTGACTTTTGCTTGGGCAAAGGCTCGTTTTTCGGTTTGCTTAACTCAGGGCTCACTTCAACAATTATTCGCGGTATCCAAGTATAAGCAGCTTACTCAATAAACTTCAAAAAATTATACAAATTCTACGCCGTATGTACCTTTCACAGAGCGAGGGATGATGACCTCACGGGCAGGTGGTGGTTGCTCGAAGGTCGAGCTTAAGGCCGTTATAGAAGCAGATTTTGAAGCCAACTTGTCAGATTCGGGCGTAACAGACTTGGGATAAACATTCTTCCTCGCCATGGGCGGTGGAGTCGATTGGTTTCTTGCATTGGGATTTTCGAAATTTGCCGCTAGAGCGTTGAAGGCAGGCGATCTTCCTCTCACGCGAACCCTTTCTGGGCTGAAAGACATGCTTCTAGAACGTTGGGACGACTTGTCGGGGACAGCTGATCGCCCGCTGTGCGTGGCTGGCGATCTCCTTTTAGGTTTCTGTTCAAACGCACATATAAAAGAATCTTGAAATTTGCAATTTTAGTTTCTGACATAGCTATCGAAATGCAAGAGAATCGACTTACATCTGCTGAAGGATGGTGCCCGTGCTTGAGGATAGTCAGTTTTCTCTCGAAGGAGTTACCGTGCATCTGAAAGTGTTGTAACCATTCGATTTCGTAAGAACTATAAAATCTTAGGCTCGAGATTCTCCAATATATAATAATTTGTGTGGCACTTACTGAAGATTTCGAAGAGTCCCAAGAGAAAAAACGAGTGAAAAACGTGGGCTCGTTCCCTTCCATTACGACGTAAACTGGGGTGTGGGGAGACAGTTTCTCGCTTAGGAAATCTTTCTCCAGAAATCTCTGTCCAAACGATAATTATACATTAAATACAGTTCCGAGAGTCTTAGTCTCCAATCAAGATGAGAAAAAATTATTACCTCTCCAATACTTAAAGCATTCATCTTAGTCTTAGAATCGACCATTCGCCCGACCCAAACGTAAATGTCCGAGTGGCAATCGAGGATGAAAATGTCTTCGGTCATCAAATCGTCTTGGCTAAAGCTGTACACCTCAGTCACCTGCAATAAAATAGTACGAAAACGAATTATAAGAACGATAAAAATCGCATCTTTTTATTGGCGAAAAAAGAAAACAAATAAGCCTACAATACCTTAAGATCTCCTGATAACCAGCGGGCGGTGGTAAAATTATTAAGACAAGAAAAGAGACAAGAATGTAAAGGGTTTTAAGTAAAGATGAAAAGCAATAACATATTGAATAAGCACAAGGATATCGAACCTTTCGATAATGTGCAAGAGAATAAGCGTGGATCATTCTCAGCTATTCTTGCTATTTTCTGGCTTGGGTACTCAGATTTTCCACCCAACAAATCCCAGAACTGCTCAGTCTCCGAGCCTTCCTTTAACAATTTGGACTGAACATTTGGCTGCAAACAACGATTGAACTAAGATAATGGACTACGTAAGAAAAAAAAAAAAAAACTCGACGGCTAATTTTAAAACCTTTATAATATCGAGCTGCCTCTCGACGAGTTCTTGGTCATGAGAAGAAGTGAGATTTCCCGACCAAGAAAAGACAGTTGGGCCATTTTGTAAGATGAAACAGTACGATGAGTTCAACGAGGATGCCACCTGGATTTTATTCGAATAATGACAATCTTATGGAAAAAAAAATGAGGGGCATAAAAGAAAGGAAAGAACCCATGAAATGAGCACGGATGAACTAACTGGTTCGACTTGAATTGCTTGCATATTTTCTGGCCCACTTCCCTGGACTCGAAATAGAGCAAGCCCTTCGTCTGAATACGTATTGTTTGAAAGCTCATTTTCATCTATGTGCTTTCTGTAACCCTTACTTACGCCTCCCTAAACGACGTGCACAGAAACTCAAAAACAAATTTCTACGGATAAATATTTCCTATTCTACGACTGTAAAAATCTTTGACGTGCCTTGAAGACGATAAAGCTCTGGAAAATGGCAAAGAATTGGATCGGTTCGTACCCCTCGTAAATTGAAGCCTGCAAAAATGCACGAGCATCATAACAAATTCATAAACTGGAGTATAAAGGAAAACAGCAAACATTGCATAAAGGATATAATATTGCCTGAGTTGGGTAGAATTTCTGCGATTCGACCATCTTAGCTGCTAAAGATGTAGCAGTAACCCTGTCTTCCTACAAAAAAGTGTAATTAGTATGGAAATTTCTGAATGCATAAGAAGATAGATTATCGAAGCAAATATGAGAAAGCTTACTTCAATGCTTTGCTTCCCAATCCAAGTCCCTATTAGCTGTTCATCCTTATCTTCTCCAGGATATGAATATTGAAATATGTAGCAGTCGCCACTGTAAAACTTAGACTGATCGGTTCCTTGAAGAAGAGTCTTGTGTTGACCATCAACTCGCCATACCTGACCGTATAGAAATTTATTACCATATTGAAAAAAAAAATCAGATTACATTTTCAGTCGAGCGATCATTTTGTTCTGACATATACTTGAACATGCAGAAAAATTCGTACTTTAAACTTCACCTGTAAATCTCCTGTACAATCGATGTATAGCTGAACATCTTCCTTAGGCGTATCTGCTTTGAGAAGACCCTTCACATTGAGCCCTTGGCGCTTCAAAAGCGCTGAGAAAGCATCAATGCAGAGATGAGAAACCAGAAAATTTACGTTGCTGCATATTATATACATATATATAACAGCACAAAGATATACCTGCAACCTTTCCTCTACCATCTTCAGTCACAGACACATTGTTCGTTTCAGACCATGACTCAAACTTCGAACGAAAACTAACCGTCTCAAACCCTTCGATCAAACGTAATACATGGCATTTCGATCTCTCAGCGTTCCTAAGGAACTCCTATAAGAGGTAGCGGGAAACCGAGCCAACGAAAAAGTTAAAAATCACAGAGTACTCCACATAGCGAATGATAAGGAAGATGAAAAGAAAATACATCAGCTATGGTGCTTGCAGATTTCCTCTGATCAAGAGAAGTATTCCTCCCCATCCAAACAAAGACTTCAGTCCCACAATCGAGCATATAGCACTTGGAAGTGTCTAGAAGTTCCCTCTTCAAAGAATCAGCCTCAATAGGCACAGTTTCTTCCTTCTCAATACTGTCAACAACGTTTGCCATGGCCAATCAGCAGTAGCAGTTTGACTAACTACGGTTTCTTGCAACAACCAATAAATGGTGACCTAAGTAGGAGAATAAGAGTACCGAAATAGCTTAGAAGAGCCAGCATCAGTAATCTCGGGTTCATCGCTCGCTGCTTTCCTCGGAAGTGGTGCAAAGCCACCGAAGAAGCCCCAAAATTCGCCAGTCTCAGAATCTGCCATTAACTTCCCATCCTCTGATTGCAAATAAAGAGTAAGTTGCCAAACACGTCGATTACTTTGACGTATTGTATCAATATACAGAAACATCAAACAAGTCGCAGAGCTTACCTATCGCTGCAATTTCACATTTTCCGTCGTGGTAAGTATCTTTGATGTACTGAACAACCTCGAGCGCTTTGGCCCTCTCTTGAATACAAGAGTTCGAACCGTTGAACTGAAAAATCTTAGACTTCGTGTCGAGGATAAAGATGTCGTCGTGGTTGAGAGAGGATCGAGCGAATGGGACCTGTTCTTTTTTTCCCCACAAAAGAGTGAAAAAAGACTCAGACCCGTAATTACTCGAGTCGCAAGGGAGAGAAGCATGAAAAGGGTTAACTTGCCTCTTTCACATGAACGACGTGCTTTCCCCTACATACGAACAAACGATTTTGGTGTTCTTCAGCCTCGACGTGATTGAAACCTGAAGAAACTCCGCCTTTCTGAGGCAATATGCAAGGCTTAAAGTAAGAAAGGAACTTCTCTGTTTCATGGCCTTGTACTTCACGGTACTGAACAGCACGCCCGCCAAGCGCAGCGTCTAGTTCTACAGTTTTTATAGCTGCAGCGCCAGCTTCATCCTTGAAAAAAAAAAGGTGAATAAAAAAAAGATAATCAGAATTTTATTCGGAGAAAAAATAAACATCAATAAATTATAAAGAGGAAAGGAATGGCTCAGAAAGACTTGCCTGACTTGTATCTTTCCCGAGCCAGTAATGAATATCATGACGAAGGACGCCATTTTTTAAGGCAGTTGTCTGCATAAAGGAGATTGATGTCGAACTTATCTCTCAATGTGATTGCATTTGCATCATAGGATAATGTTTGAATTCTTTTCTCACTTTATCCCTCCATTTTGCTTCTTAGCATTGTACATACATTAATATGATCACCAAAGGAGGAACTGTAAACCGTAGAAGACCGAAAAAATGATACCTTCAAAATAATATAAGAATCGCCGGTGAAAAACTTTCCATGTGATGAGCTTGGGACTGGCACTGGATTGAAGTTTTCGATTCTCCAAATCTCAATGCCACTGGGAAATGTTAAAGAAAAACTACAGAAGTACCATAGAGAACTCAACAAACTGAGTTTCTGCAAAACATAAATGTATTTACGTAACGAACAAAAAATCTGATATCGATTACGATTAAGCGAATTAACATATTTTTATCAGCACACAAGGATACGCCTTCTGACCCGCCCCTTGAAAAGCTGGATCCAAGTTTCTCATCGAAACTGCCATTCTATTTCTATTATTGAAAACATGAAAACAGAAAAATCAGATATGATCAAACTAGAAATGGAATGGGAAACAGAAGAGAAGGGAAGTGAAACTCATTGCAACAAAAGATATTCTAGCCACACTGCGAACTTTTTTTATCAATCAGCTGACAACATAGAAATAAAATAAACTAACTCCATTTCCATGCATCAGATGTCATCTGTTACATTTAACAAACTAACTAGAATTCTCCAACAATTTATTCTCTAACATATGTAGGCGAGCCGTCGTAATTCTTGAAAGTCTGAAATCTCAATCAGAAGTCCAATCAAATAAGACAAACATATTAAAACAGAACAGAAACACACACAGTTACCGATAAAAGGGATGAGAATCTATATCTCTCGAAATCGCCAAGACTCAATTTTTAACAATAAACATAAGACCAAACTCAAGAAGATGGAATGTCCCAGATCCCAAAACGAGATAAAAGCACGCATATTTATAATACCACACTGTAGTCAGCAAAAAACAGCTGACGCCGAAGAAAACTTCGAAAAAAGCAGTCGAGCTGATACCTTCGAGACCCTTTTCACCGTAGTAAACCAAAAGACCACTTCAAGAATCAATACAGATCAAATAGATCCAAGTTATTAACTCCACCAGCCTTGATTGAAATAACTCCTCGCCCAGAGTTAAGCAAAGATGGGTTTTCGTTGGTTTCAGAAAAAGAACTAAAACCCAGAAAAAAAATACCAGGAGATTGAGAATTATATGATGTAAGAGAGATGGGAAAAGGGGTGTGCTTTCTTTGATAGGGAGTGACGCAGTGGTGGATGGAATGATGATGAGTTGCCGATGACGAAGAAAGGCGTGCCTATCACTAAACAAAGACTAAAGCCTAAAAGAAAATAAAAAAGAATACTCTTTTGATGCTAAGACACACAGTGTGGTCAGCGATGAACTGTAAAGACTTCAATTATCCATTATTAAGCTAACATAAACATATGAATCGAATCATTATTTCATAGAGGAAGGATATTGTACAATCAAGAAGAATCAAGGGTTTGACAATTTGACTGAATACTTGGATTACTGTCAGTGGTAAGACAGTCATAGTCATAGGCCATATTAAGATATTATCATAAAAGAGAAATTTTTGTTCAGTCTCCTGTCAGGGTCTAAAATTTTTGTTCAGACCCTGTCAGAAAAAAATTAGTTTTAAGGACTCGATTATTCAGTAACAATTTATTGGTCTGCAGTAACAATTCATTGTTCCCACAATAACAGTACATTGTTATGAAAATAACAGAAAACGATCATCCGATAACAATTCATAAACACTTTATAACAGTTGGTCCTTATCTTTAAATTTACGAAAAGTTGGTCCTTTAAACTAAAATTTTTTCTTAAAGATCCTGGAAACTATTTTTAGTCACTTTTGGGGCCTGAATGATAATTTACCCTATTATAAATTTGATGTATATTATGTAACAAAACAATGATTTTAGATGAGCTACAATGCTTTTTCTCTACGTTATCAATTCATAGATGTGAGCTGAAATATATCTTAGATATGATAAAGACATGGCGGGTCCCACTTGAGCCAGGTCACAAGAATATGTTCAGAACTCAATTTCTGAAATATTATTACAGCACGAAATTGCGAAGTAGGTAATATTTTAAGACACGAGTTTCCGTCGTGATTATTGCCCAATATTAAGTAGTCGCCTCGCACTTGTACAAGTCGATTGTAGACGTACGATGTCCAATTAAATTAGTAACTTTGCAAATAAAAAAAAAAAAAAAAAAAAAAGAAGCATGAGTTGGTGACCGACCATAATTCACAGAAGACCACTAAAATTCATTAATATACATACTAGTATTTTTCCACATCCCATGTGTATAGTAAAATAAATTAATTAGTAGTTAATAATTTTAATAACTGATAAACTAAAAATAAGTTTTTATTATGAAGTTACGTAGTTAATAATTCTTTTTTTTACCTTTTCATAATAAATAATGTAGAAAAATTCTGATTGGTTAGTTACCAGATCAATTTACCGTTTCTATCCAGCCTAGGCTATACTATGGAGTACAGATACTATACTACCAAATATTCAACAATTCCAATTTTTTCTTAAAAAAAATTAAACGTTACCTAAAAGGAAAAAAGAAGGGGGCAACAAAGAACCAACCATTGGCGTAAAATCTACCGTCGCCTCAATAAACTCCTCCCCGTCGTACTCTGCGCAATGTGCTCATCCGTAGAATCCGACCCGCTCTCAACCGACTCGTCAGAACTGTTCTCCGAACTCAACCGAATTCTGTTGGCATTGCAAACGACCCAATCGGTAAACTCGGGCGACGATGCCAGCTCAGTGATCGCGTGCCTCGTCGATTCTTCCGTGAAGCTTCTCCACTCTTCCTTCGAGTACTTCTTCGCATTGGGCGTCTTGTGAAAGGTCGAGTAGTGGTCCTGCGAACTAATGGCGCTCGAACTCGCCCGAGTAGGGACAGGTGGCGGGCGGCCATTGGGCGAGGGCGATGAAACGACACCTGGGCAGCGAAGAACAACAACAAGGTCTTCTCTTGTTTTCTCTATAATTTTCTATTCAGAAGATTTTAACATCGCTAGTCTTGTTTGTGTGTGTGTGTGTGTGAACTGAACGCTAATGGTACCGAAGATGGGAGAACTGGGGATTTTCTGTACGCTTCGTTGGTGGGTTTGCATGGTTCTTCCCCGCCTTAAGAACTCGGCTCGATTGTGGGGGTTCGCCTTTGAGCGTCGTCTTTGCAGAAGAGGAGTCGTCGAACCGTAGTAGGTAATAAAATCGCCGCAGCATAAGTGTACGAACGTATAGTTTGAGAAAAAAAAAGTATCTAATGTGTGAAACGAAAAGGGAGGAAAGGGTATCACTTACCCAATTTCGCCCCACGATACTGAAGTAAGGCAAGTGTATGCTCCCGTGAGAAAAACGAGCAGCGCCAAAGCCAAAGGAATATCGTGTGTACTCTGAGATTGTGGCGAAAAAAAGAAATGATAAAATCTGTTCTTTATGATCAATAAATTGCAGAGCGCCGAATTAAATCTCACCTGAGAGATAAAAGTGACGCCCATCAGTCGTAATGCCCACTTCATGAATTGGGCGATGCCAACATTGACGGTACCATCATTGTCGACGACGAACTTTCGAACAAGAAAATAACCAAAGCCAGCTCCAGCAAGTACGATGAGAACCCCCAAGACCCAAAGCACCTGCAAATTATATTGTGGAGGGGAACACAATAAGGTTTATAATGGTTAAACTGCTTAGTGAATGCTCTTCGTGTCCTCAAATAATCCATCAAAATGGAAAGAAATATTTTCAACTAGGATTTCGATGTTTGTATGATCTATGCCTTCTTGTGTGTCAACAGTAAAACGACTTCGTCTGTTGGCATTACAATCATTTGAAAGAGTTTTTTCATTTTTCTATGATATCAAAAGCACTCACAGGCATGTGCATCTCTTCATGGATCCCAAAATTGACGAGGATTGAGCTGACGAATGCCGATAAACGATTGAGCAAAAAAGTTCCTGCCCCAACCTGTTAGTGTGCCATATACAAGATAGCAAAAATTCAGAAAAGTGATGATACAGAGAGGCTATAGACCAATACAAACATAGAGATCGCTAACCGCCAAACCACAGATGGTGCTGTAGAGAGCATTTTTTCTGCCAAGTGGCAACAATTTCATCGCCTGCAAAACAAATTAGTCAAAATAAAATAACAATACTGATGATATGATGATGGTGAAACTCCGAAGTACCTGGAAGAGGATGATAATCACCCCAAGACATATTCCTATGGCCATTGAACTGCTATAATAGAAAGGAAGCCAGCTACTAACAATTGGAGCCATCAGCAACAAGATAAGACCGATTATCAGACAAAATATACGCCACCTCTGAAGCTCTGCAGTTTGAGAAAAGAAATAATATGAGTAAGCAACTGTCAGTTCATGATCTAATATGGACTGAGAATAACTTGTTGCTCAAGTTCGATACTGCGTGGTGAGTGGCTGTTTGTGTGCAAATACACACATAAACATATATAAAGGCTACATATCCATCTCTCAATTCAGAGATTCATGAGAAGTTAACCTGTTTTAAGAATGACATTTACAGAACCCAGCAAGTTATTGACGAACTTCACGTCGATGTATCTATCCTCATAAGGAGAAGTGACAGAGCTCCACATTCCATTACGAATGCTTTCCCAGTCATTATCTTCGCACTGGCACAAGCCCAAAGAAGCATTGCTGCGGAAAGAGAAATCTTTTTCAACTCTTAGATAGAAAACATCCAGCAATACGTATTTAAAAATGGTTATGTTTCAATGCAATCTTCTTTTTATTTGACTTACACGTGCGAACAAATCTGGATTTTTTTGTGTGATTTCTCCGAAATTTCATCTGATGGGATCAATGTGATCTTGCGTGCACTAGAATATTTAGAAAGCTGTAGTCTTGATAAGCCCGGGATAGGAACACGTGCACACCGCCCATCTATGGATGAAAGAGATTCTAGAATTACGCCCGGAGTCACATTGATTACTTGTGTGTCTTCTGCGTCAGCAGCTCCTTCAAAAATTTTGAAAACACGTCAGATGATTTCCGTGTAGAACAAATAAAGAAAGTTGAACTACCAATATTTGGGACTGACTTAACCTCCAAAGACACAATTGACTTCACACAACCAATTAACCCATGCAAAGTACACAGGTAACTTGTATCCACAACAGCTCAACTCAATCTTACCAACGAACGAAATAAAAGTAATACAAAGCTAAGTTAGATAGCCAACACTATATTTGATCTCAGAAACAAGGGAGAGCACAAAATGGTGTGCCTTGGACTGCCTTCATTCATTCCCAGAAATGAATCAAGATGCCCAAAGAAGCTATAGCCAAACCAACCAGAAAATCTATGATCGTAAATAGAAATCACCGTTGAAAGCAAATAGGCTACTCAGTTGAAAAGGTAGAAAACCACAGGAAACAAAACACAATTCAAGCAACACATCGCTCCGCGTTTTTCAACACAAGTTTAATCACGCCTAACTCTCACTGAATAGAATATCCCACCAAAACGATCGAAGGGTTCAAAAAAAATTGATGAAGAATCTCGTCAGAAAAGAGTAAATTGGCACGAAACAGAGCAGCATACAGGAAAACCCTAGCTTAGAAAACGCGCAAAACCTCGACGACAATTTTAGAATCCATGTGAAAATTAAAAATCACGACACTTTGAATTTCAGAACTTTGAGCTACCTTCTGATAGTGCGGAGCGCGACAAGATTGAAATCACAGCAAGGAAATACGCAGCTCCACTGGCACATGTACCGCGCGTCAGCTTCATCCTTGATGCGCCGTTCCCTTCAAGGGAAGGAGAAAGTAAAGATCAAACGCGCGGTCATCAAAGATGCGCTGGGTTAAAATATGTAAATAAGTATATATTTCATATTTCCGAATTTATGGGGTCTGTTTTGAAAATTCGAATAAGATCTGGGCGACCCTGAAATCGTTAAATTCTGAGATGGTTCTAACCAAAAAAAAAAAGAGGAATTTTGGGTCACCAAAGGCGATTATGATAAACTAGTACGTTTTCGCACGCTCCATGCATGTGCTTCGAATTTAATTATATTTTAGGTATATTCTTAATTTTGAGATTTATTCTTTAATCAATAGATGAAATAAAGTTTTTAATTATATAAAAGAAAAACTGGTGTTTAGGGATGTAGGTATGATAAATAAAAAATGTTAAATAAAATGAAAAATATTAAAGTAATTAAATAAAAAATAAAATGAACAAATTGCAAATAAATATGAGACCAAATTAGCAGTTCATATCCACCTCGTGCCGTTTATGTAATCAAATAGATACTTTCTGCGAAGGAATTACTTCTATTTTCCCCAAATGATTTGGTCTTTATGCTTTCTTTCTTTATGGGACGATTCATTAACTAAACATCATATATCACACAACATTCATACGAACAAGGTTCATCACTGAGAATTGAAAGCTATTATAACATCATAACTAACTTCAACAATGCAACAAGTCATACTACCAACAACTAATTAAGCGTATTCGAAGTCCAAGATATGCTGTTCAGAAGCCTCAAGAACTGGGATTTTGATACTAAGTTCTTCACCTTCAGACAAGCGATATCTCTCGGGCCTAAAAACGATGTAAGCTTTCCAATTTCGATCGATTTCGAGATGGTAGAGGCGTTCGCCCGCCGCGTACTTGCCCAAAAGCTGATAAGACCTCTCAGATTGATCCATGGCAATGCATAGCTCTTCTGTGCCTGAAAAATAAAAGCTTTCTTTGAGAATGTCCTTTGATGTAATAAACGATGGTATCAAGAAGAAAAGAAAAGAAAAGAAACTCACAGGCGGCGAGTTCTATCTGAGTCTGGTAAATGAATTCAAGAACATCTGAGATCTCTCTCTCAAACCGATGAAATGGGCCGTCTTTGAAGTTCATTTTTCTCAGCTTGCACAGTCCTTCTCCAAGCTCCATCATCGCCCCTTTGTGATTCTGGGCGAATAAAAGTCGATTCTTTGAGGTCATAACAAGTGGGAAATTGGAACATCGTACTGAAGAAGTGGTTATTACAACAACCTGGTTGAAGAGGTGGTGGAACCCAACGGCGCACTGAAGGATTCCATGGACGAGCGTTCTTTTGGGCTCTTGAGATTCGTTCCACAGAGATTCAAGAACGTCGTGGCATTTGTAGTACTCCCTTTTGTTGAAAAGGGAGACTGCTTCAGTAAAGCTATGGAGTTCACCGCTTTCATCTTCTTCTTCTTCTTCGTAGGTGAACCCTCCTCGGCTGGTAATTCGATATGAATTCGCCGTTGCTTCGAACGGTCGTTTCTTCGACGAACAGAAGAAGCCGATGTAATAACGACGTATGATTCTTGAGTTTGTGGTGACTGATGCTGCGAAAGGAGCTGAGCTATGAGCGGTTCGAATTCCATGGTTTGATTTGCTTCGAGACGACGATGGACGTGCGAGCGTAGCCATGTTGAGAAAATGGCTCTGTGATTTTTTCTTTTTATTGTTCTTTGTAGTCCTTTAGATGGGTTTTGTTTTTTTTGGTCTTGGTGAAGATGTAGTTATGTGGTTCAGTTGGTCCGTTGATAAATATCTAAAGCTTTTTGGATCATTTAATACTAAGACCTCAAAAGGAAAAAAAAGGGAAATTTCATGTGGTAAACTCGAGTTTTCGACTTTTACAGTTGGTCCCCAAAGCTTGTTTTCTATTCTGGATGGTACCCATGAGGTTTTATGAAATGTAATTTGGTACCCCTGAATTATCAAAACTGGATTTAAAATACTTAAAATAACTATAAATTCTAAAATAAATTATTTTTATTTTAAAAAAGAAAAATATATTTTCTGAAAATATATTTTTCTTAATGGAAAAATAGTATCTTTATATAGTCGGGATTCGGAAAATATATTTTTCTGTTTTAAAAAATATTTATAGCTTTTCCCAAATATATACTATTTTTTATAATTAATTTTTTTAATAAAAAAATAATTTATTTTTGAATTTGTGATTATTTAAGTATTTTAAATTCAGTTTTGGTAATTCAGGGGTACCAAATTACATTTCATAAAACCTCAGGGGTACCATCCGGAATAAAAAACAAGCTTTGGCTACCAACTGGAAAAGTCGAAACCTAGAGGTTACCAGTCGGAATCGAAAAACAGCTTTGGATACCAACTGGAAAAGTCGAAAACTCGAGGTTACCACATGGAATTTCCCAAGAAAAAATTATATCTTCAATGTCGTAGTGAAAAAAGGGGCAAATTCCTTATCAGTCCCATGAGTTATAAACTTCCTGCTCAGTACTCACACGAAAATTTATTTCTATTAAGTACTGTGAAAAAGTGTTGTGTATAATACCCCTAAAAAGTGAACTGACGAAATTACCCATTTTCAAATCAAAACTGAGCATTGTACCAACTGTTTTGATTATTATACCAATCGCAATTATACCAACTGTTAGTGTTGTTATACCAATAAAATTGAACAATATACCACTGTTGGTGTAATAACGATAAAAGTTGGTATACACCTTATATTCTGGTATAATTGCGACAACAGTTGGTGTAATAATAAAAATAGTTGGTATAATCCAATTTCGCTGTATAAAATTAGAATAGCACATTTACTAGTATAACGAAAACATATGGTACAATAGCAAAATCAGTTGCTATAATGGCTAATTTTTTGTTATAAACTTATAATAAACTTTATTTGTTGATATAATTACGAAAACAAATGGTACAATTTTTATAATTTCTAGTATAATAACAAAATCAGTTGGTATAATATCCAATTCCCTTGTATAAACTTCGGATATCAATGTTAGTGGTATAATAACGAATGTAGATGGCATAATTTCAACAGTTTCTGGTATAATAGAGAAATCAATGGTATAATGTCCAATAGTTTGGTATACAAAATATAATGTTATTTGTATGTATAATATCGAAAATATATGGTATAATTCTACAATTTATGATATAATAGCATAATAAGTTGGTATAATGTCCAACTTCCGTTATAAATTGAAAATAGTGTTACTATTGGTATAATAATGAAAACTTGATATAATTTTTACAATTTTTGGTACAAGTTCAATTTTTTCAGTATGTTGGATTTGTCCCTTTCTCTCCTGTTCTTGCCCCCAAATTAGATTGATCTTATGATTTGGTGTAAGAGCTTTTTGCATCAGAATGTTCTTGGAATTGAAGTAAAAAAGATAGCACATTTAACTGTCGACTAATTAGGAACATCTAAATAAACTAAACAAAAGTAAAAAAAAAAAGACATAAATTCCCCAGAAAATCAGGACACCCTCAACAAACATCACAAAAACCCTCACTCGCAAGCAATAACGAATCTACTTAAAGATCCGGTCCACCTCCATTGCTATGGCCATCTTCATCGCCATCACCATCACCATCTCTCCTCTTAATAACACTCAGCACCAAACATAATCGACCTTCTTCCCCTTCTCTGTACGCCCAAATCTCGACCCAATCGCCTTCCTCGACGCCGTTCTTGGCAACAAACTCATTCCGCCTACGGTTCAGGACGACGGGCGCGCTGTATTCCCTCTTCGTCAGGCGCACATCGTAGGCCCTCCCAAGCGCGTCGACGACTTTTACGTCCATTCCCTTCGATCCGTCCTTGGCGTTCACCCTCTTAAGTTCTCCGTCGCTCAGCCCTTCGATCAGTTTCCCGGGATCGGTGATGTTCAACCTTCCCTGATGGCTGTCTACGTCCGAGGCTGTGATTCTCTTCGTAGCTACGCGGCGCGGATCGCCTCCATTGATGGCGTCCGCAATTGCCCGAGGAAGAGGCGGCGTTGGGGAAGAAGGGTGGTCTTCTTTTCTGGGCTTTTGTTTCGGCCTCTTATTCTCCTTCTTTTTTGAACTGTGGTCCGCCGCCGAGGTCGAGGATGAGCCGACCTCGAAGTTTACGCTGTACTCGGGCATCTTTTCCTTGCTTTTGCGGCGTTCTTTTGCTGCCGTTCTTCTTCTTCTTCTTCTTCTTCTTCCTCTTCCGTGGCTGTTATGAGGACGCCGAACAAGAGAAAAGTGCGCTGCTTCTTTGTTGGAGAGCCATATAGCTCGAATTCGAGGAAGACGAAGAGCTGCGTTTCTTGTTCTTGTTATCGTCGTTGTTGTTTCTTTTCTGATCTCATTCTTGCGAGCAGCCTCCATTGCTCTTCTCCTTTTCTCTTTTTTTTTTTTTTCTCAGTTTTGATAGTTTTCGTTATCAATTAACAAGAAGAGTTTTGATGGCGTGTGCATGGTATTTATATATGGAAAATCGCATCTTTCGGCCAATATTTTATTTGTTATATTTGAAAGATATGGAAACTTTTCCTTAATAATCTCAATTTGGGCCCGAATTTCCCCGACTATTTCAATATAGTTTCCTTGTTTGAATTTCTTTCTTGATTTTCTTCTAATTTCCAGGCAATTTAAAACTTTAACTTAAGTACATATATGCATATATAATATATATATTGTCACTTCGAAAGGTAAATCAGCATGCGATGAGAAGCAAAATACCTCGGTTTTTTTTTTGCGGAGGTAAATACCTCAGTTAATATGTACAAAGAAAACTGAAATTTTCTTTTTGACATATCTTTCCAAACTTTGAAGTATGTAGTTGACTCATTGTAATTGAGAATGCTGTTCTGGCAACCCATGAAATAGGTTGTCCGTACAGTATCTATGTTCAACAAAGCATGGGTTGTGCCACTTGGGCTACTTCCAATGCTTTTCTTTTTTTTTTTCAGTTCTGATATTGGTTAGTTTTCGTTATCAATTTATGAGAAGGGTTTTGATTCTCGGCGTGTGCATGGGTATTTATATGTAGAAAACCGTATCTTTGGCCAATATTTTATTTGTTATATTTGAAAGATATGGAAACTTTTCCTTATTAATCTCAATTCCGGCCCGAATTTTCGTCCCGACTATTTCAAAATAGTTTCCTTGTTTGAATTTTTTCTTGATTTTCTTCTAATTTTCAAGCAATTTAAAACTGTAACTTAAGTACATATATGCATATATGATATATATATTTTCAAGAGTTTCGAAAGGTAAATCAGCATGCGATGAGAAGCAAAATACCTCGGTTTTTTTTTTTGCGGAGGTAAATACCTCAGTTAATATGTACAAAGAAAACTGAAATTTTCTTTTGACATATCTTTCCAAACTTTGAAGTATGTAGTTGACTCATTGTAATTGAGAATGCTGTTCTGGCAACCCATGAAATAGGTTGTCCGTACAGTATCTATGTTCAACAAAGCATGGGTTGTGCCACTTGGGCTACTTCCAATGCTTTTCTTTTTTTTTTTTCAGTTCTGATATTGGTTAGTTTTCGTTATCAATTTATGAGAAGGGTTTTGATTCTCGGCGTGTGCATGGGTATTTATATGTAGAAAACCGTATCTTTGGCCAATATTTTATTTGTTATATTTGAAAGATATGGAAACTTTTCCTTATTAATCTCAATTCCGGCCCGAATTTTCGTCCCGACTATTTCAAAATAGTTTCCTTGTTTGAATTTTTTTCTTGATTTTCAAGCAATTTAAAACTGTAACTTAAGTACATATATGCATATATGATATATATATATTTTCAAGAGTTTCGAAAAGTAATCAGCATGCGATGAGAAGCAAAATACCTCGGTTTTTTTTTTGCGGAGGTAAATACCTCAGTTAATATGCACAAAGAAAACTGAAATTTTCTTTTTTACATATCTTTCCAAACTTTGAAGTATGTAGTTGACTCATTGTAATTGAGAATGCTGTTCTGGCAACCCATGAAATAAGTTGTCCGTACAGTATCTATGTTCAACAAAGCATGGGTTGTGCCACTTGGGCTACTTCCAATGCTTTTCTTTTTTTTTTTTTTTCAGTTCTGATATTGATTAGTTTTCGTTATCAATTTATGAGAAGGGTTTTGATTCTCGGCGTGTGCATGGGTATTTATATGTAGAAAATCGTATCTTTGGCCAATATTTTATTTATTATATTTGAAAGATATGGAAACTTTTCCTTATTAATCTCAATTCCGGCCCGAATTTTCGTCCCGACTATTTCAAAATAGTTTCCTTGTTTGAATTTTTTCTTGATTTTCTTCTAATTTTCAAGCAATTTAAAACTGTAACTTAAGTACATATATGCATATATGATATATATATTTTCAAGAGTTTCGAAAAGTAAATCAGCATGCGATGAGAAGCAAAATACCTCGGTTTTTTTCGGAGGTAAATACCTCAGTTAATCTGACAAAGAAAACTGAAACTTTCTTTTTTACATCTTTCCAAACTTTGAAGTCTGTAGTTGACTCATTGTAATTGAGAGCGCTGTCCTGGCAACCCATGAAATAGGTTGTCCGTAAGTATCTATGTTCAACAAAGCATGGGTTGTGCCACTTGTAGAGCTGTCAAAACGGGCTTGGGCCACGGGCCGGCCCGCCCCGCCCCGCCAAAGTGGCGGGGCGGGCTCTGAAATTTTAGGCCCGCCTGGAGGCGGGCCTTGGCGGGCAAGCCCGCGGCGGGTGCGGGCTTCGGCGGGGCGGGGCGGGCTAGCCCGCGGGTAGCCCGCCAGATTAAGTAAAAAAAAATTTATATTTTTTATATTATAATATTGTAAATATAAAATAATAATTGGTACTTATTAATATAAATATATTAATATTAAAAAATTTATTAAATTAAATTTATTTTCGTTCATTTTTCTTATTTTTTTTCCTATTTTTATATTTATTTTTTTTCTATTATTTATTATTTTTCTTATTTTTTCCTTTTTTTTATATAATTTTTTAATATATTTTTTTTTTTTTTATTTTAACCTGGCGGGCTAAGCCCGCCGGCGGGGCGGGGCGGTTATGCATTTCTTAGGCCCGCCAGATGGCGGGCTTACCCGCCCCCGCCCCGCCACTGGCGGGCTTTTGGCGGTTACGGGCCGGCCGCCCCGCCGGCCCGTTTTGACAGCTCTAACTACTTCCATTGCTTATCTTTTTCTTTTTTTTTTTTTCAGTTCTGACATTGGTTAGTTTTCGTTATCAATTAATGAGAAGGGTTTCGATGCTCGGCGTGGCATGAGTATTTATATATAGAAACTCGTATCTTTGGCCAATATTTTATTTGTTATATTTGAAAGATATGGAAACTTTTCCTTATTAATCTCAATTCCGGCCCGAATTTTCGTCCCGACTATTTCAAAATAGTTTCCGTGTTTGAATTTTTTCTTGATTTTCTTCTAATTTTCAAGCAGTTTAAAACTGTAACTTAAGTACACATATGCATATATAATACATATATATATATATATATATATATATTTTCAAGAGTTTCGAAAGGTAAATCAACATGCGATGAGAAGCAAAATACCTCTGTTTTTTTTGGAGGTAAATACCTCAGTTAATCTTCACAAAGGAAACTGAACTTTTCTTTTTTACAGATCTTTTCAAACTTTGAAGTCTGTAGTTGACTCATTGTAATTGAGAATGCTGTCCTGGCAACCCATGAAATAGGTTGTCCGTACAGTATCTATGTTCAACAAAGCATGAGCTGTGCCACTTGGGCTACTTCCATTGCTTTTTCGGATTTTTTTTTTAGTTTTGATGTTAGTTGTCGTTATCAATTAATGAGAAGGGTTTTGATGCTCGCCGTGTGCATGGGTATTTATATATAGAAATTCGTATATTTGACCAATATTTTATTTGTTATATTTGAAAGATGTGGAAACTTTTCCTTATCAATCTCAATTCCAGGCGAATTTTCGTCCCGACTATTTCAAAATAGTTTCCTTGTTTGAATTTCTTTCTTGATTTTCTTCTAATTTTCAGGCAATTTTAAACTGTAACTTAAGTACATATATGCATGTAATATATATATATATATATATATATATATATATATATATATATTCAAAGTTCGAAAGGTAAATCAGCATGCAATGAGAAGCAAAATACTTCAGTTTTTTTTCGGAGGTAAATACCTCAGTTAATCTGCACAAAGGAAGCTGAACTTTTTTTTTACAGAACTTTCCAAACTTTGAAGTCTGTAATTGTAATTGAAAACGCTGTCCTGACAACCCATGAAATAGGTTGTCCGTACAGTATCTATATTCAACCATGCATGGGTTGTGCCACTTGGGCTACTTCCATTGCTTTTCTTTCTCTTTTTTATTTTTCGGTTCTGATATTGGTTAGTTTTCGTTATGAATTAATGAGAAGGGATTTGATGCTCGACGTTTGCATGGGTATTTATATATAGAAAGTCGTATATTTGGCCAATATTTTATTGTTATATTTGAAAGATATGGAAACTTTTCCTTATTAATCTCAATTCCGGCCCGAATTTTCGTCCCGACTATTTCAAAATAGTTTCCTTGTTTGAATTTTTTTCTTGATTTTCTTCTAATTTTCAAGCAATTTAAAACTGTAACTTAAGTACATATATGCATATATGATATATATATTTTCAAGAGTTTCGAAAGGTAAATCAGCATGCGATGAGAAGCAAAATACCTTAGTTTTTTTCGGAGGTAAATACCTCAGTTAATCTGCACAAAGGAAATTGAACTTTTCTTTTTTACAGATCTTTCCAAACAAGTCTGTAGTTGACTTATTGTAATTGAGACGCTGTCCTAGCAACCCATCAAATAGGTTGTCCGTACAGTATCTATGTTCAACAAAGAATGGGCTGTGCCACTTGAGCTACTTTAATTGCTTTTCTTTTTTTTTTTGCTCTGATATTGGTTAGTTTTCGTTATCAATTAGTGAGAAGGGTTTTGATGCTCGACGTGTGCATGGGTATTTATATATAGAAATTCTTATATTTGGCCAATATTTTATTTGTTATATTTGAAAGAAATGGAAACTTTTCCTTATTAATCTCAATTCCGACCCGAATTTCGTCCCGACTATTTCAAAATAGTTTCCTTGTTTGAATTTCTTTCTTGATTTTTTCTAATTTTCAGGCAATTTAAAATTGTAACTTAAGTACATATATATATATATATATATATATATATATATATATATAGAGAGATGTTATGGTGCTCACCTTACGTGAGCACCGTCTATGGGCATCTGTTATGTGGCATTTTTTTGTGCCACGTCAACATGCCAAATCAACCTCGACGGGTTCACCAATATATATATTCTCAAGAGTTTCGAAGATAAATCAGCATGCGATGGGAAGCAAAATACCTCAGTTAATCTGCACAAAGAAAACTGAACATTTCTTTTTTACAGATCTTTCCAAACTTTGAAGTCTGTAGTTGACTCATTGTAATTGAGAACGCTGTCCTGACAACCCATGAAATAGGTTGTCCGTACAGTATCTATGTTCAACAAAGCATGGGTTGTACCACTTGGGCTACTTCCATTGCTTTTCTTTTTCTTTTCTTTTTTTTTTCAGTTTTGATATTGGTTAGAAAAGGGTTTTGATGCTCGGCGTGTGCATGGGTATTTATATATAGAAAATCGTATCTTTGGCCAATATTTTATTTGTTATATTTGAAAGATATGAAAACTTTTCCTTATTAATCTCAATTCCGGCCCGAATTTCGTCCCGACTATTTCAATATAGTTTCCTTGTTTGAATTTCTTTCTTGATTTTCTTCTAATTTTCAGGCAATTTAAAACTGTAACTTAAGAACATATAATATATATATATATATATATATATATATATATATATATATTTTCAAGAGTTTCGAAAGGTAAATCAGCATGCGATGAGAACAAAATACCTTGGTTAATCTGCACAAAGGAAACTGAACTTTTTTTTCACAGATCTTTCCAAACTTTGAAGTCTGTAGTTGACTCATTGTAATTGAGAACGCTGTCCTGGCAACCCATGAAATAGGTTGTCCGTACAATATCTACGTTCAACAAAGCATGGGCTGTGCCACTTGGGCTAGCTGATACAGCAACTTCATCAGCCCCGACGATTAGCTCCGAGTATCCTCGGGTCGCAGCACTATTCTCCAACTGCATATCGCAACGTACGTTGGGTGAATTCGGGAAAAATCGAACTCAGAAAATCGATAATTTCAATCCTAAAAACATAATCGAGACGGAGCCCTATTGGCCATTGTCTGAATATTCGTATCTGAATAACTACTACTCCTATAACTTCATGTGCACGCTAGAGGGATCGATGCGATCGCTAGAATCAAATTGATAATGGCAGAAGAAAATGTTCCGAGCAATGTAACTACAATCTAAACCTCATTGCGGATTTTCATGAAATGTTTCTGAGAGAAGATAAGCAAGGGAAGGCGATCTTACCCTAAACACAGTTTTGGCTCCCCAAATAATAAATGTTTCATTACAGGTATGGTGCCTATGGTTTCCTCGTACGCCTCCAGGTCTAATCTCACCCAAATGTACTGAAGAACAATTAACAGCTCCTCCTGCAAATGAAGTGCTCGACGGTTTAACACATTGCAAAATAATCGTTAATGGCGTTGCAGCACGAAAGTCGAACATTTACTGGCATTAGTAGAAGGGTTTTTTCGGTTAGCTTTCATAAGAACCAATTCAAATCAAAGAAAGCTCTAGGAAGGGCAGATATGCAGAATTTCGAACCAGGCAAAAAACTGCACAAATGTCTTACGACATTGCCAATGTTGCTCGGAAGACGTGCATATGAAATCAAGAATTCAGTAACTCTTTGCTAAGTGTGATCCTCTACGAATTTACCATCTCTGGAGACAGCAGTTAGATAGAATGAATATATGAAGAACAAACATCAACCTAAGGATACATAAGAACTCAATCACTTATAGGGAACTCGACCTTTCATCTTCAACACACTATACTCACCTGAAATGCCAAATTTTGAGGCAGCTTCAACAGGATCGACCAACCAGCCCCTTTTATCCTTGACCAACGGCGAAGAAAAGGAATCAAACTTCACAGCATTCGCGCCAGCATCCATAAAAAAACCCCCACTCTTCGCCTTGGCAGAGTAAGAAGACGCGTCGCCTCCGAGCGAGTTCGGATCGTGACGTTGAAACCTGAGCGAAACCCACGTCAGCAGAAGGAATAGCGAGAGGAGAAAGGGGAATGCGTGGGGTTTCTTCAGGAAGATCTTGAGCGCTGAAATTAGGGTTTGCGAGTTCTGCGAAGATTGAACGAATTGAGGAACTGGATCGGAGATTGGGAGCTGGTTTGAGCTCGAAAACGTCGTTCTTCTTGGATTTGCCATTTTCTTCTGAGCTTGATTTAGGGTTTACATGCAAAGATTCATGATGCTTGGCTGATATGCCATACTCATTTCACCACTCACCGTGGGAGGAATGGAAGGGAAGGTGAAGAACATCTGTTACTGTTACAAGTGTCGTCCTCATGGTCTATTGGGCCTTCGCCACCTTGAAATAATAATTGGGCTTTAAATGGGCTAATATGGGCCCGTAATTCAGTTAACGTTTTAAGAGTTGGGCTCTAGAATTTACTTTGACTATTGCAATTTAACCCTTTAAATCCTCATATTATTATTTTGACCCTTCCATTACAGTTGCGCGCCTTCGTATATATATCTCTCCTCAGCTCAAGGGTTTTTTAATTTCTTCGTGAGCTATTAGGAAAGAAGCTTGCAATTCAACCTGCACCGTGGCGTTTTTTGGTGTACGCAGGTTCTTAAGCTAAAATCCAATTGTATGTTTGTGGGCGCAGCTAAATTGATAGTTTCCGCTTGTTCATTGTTTTTGTCGCCTCTTTTAAGTTTTTCTTTTGTGTTTTTCTATACAGGGTTAGCTCCGGGACTGATCTAATTTGAAGTGTTCGGAATTGTGTTTCGGGTAAGATTAATGTTTCTTTTCGCGTTGATAAGCTTTAAGAACATAAATTTTATACTTCCGCAGATTTATTTTATGGGCTTTTGATCATTTTGTTGTTCGCTGGTTGTTAACTCAATTTGATCTACAATTAAGTTGCCAGGATTGGGTGATTGATTTCCATTTGGCCTTCAAACATCTTTTGGTTTTGTATATACCGTTTTTATGTCGGACCTGTTGTTTTTCGCTTTGGTTGGTGTAGTTGAGATGATTTAGGTATGTTGGCACATGTTAGGAATTGATCATTTGATTGATTTTTGGAAACTTAGATGTGAAACATATTCGTTTTTTGTTTGTGTAATCCAAGCACAGTTCGGTATGTTAAATAAAAGTGTGCTATCTATGATTTACTTCTTCCAAAAAAGATGGTGAAGATGCCAAGTGTACCGTTTTGATTGCTGGCCATGACTAACGAAGTGTGTGAAACAATGTCGCCTCTTTCCTGAATTAGATCTTTTGCTTTTTACTGCCCGTTATATAGCGCTAGAGCATTTGTCTCTTTCTTGCGTTGTCTCGAAGATTATCCTGATACTTTGTGTCCCAAAAGATTAAATTTTTTCGATTTTGGCACATCTATCAATATTCTGAATGGGTTTTTGGTTATTTTGCCTAGCTGAACTTGATTTGTGAAATCGTGAGATTTTTTTGCTCTTCCACGTAGGTCGATAGGATGTCATCCAACTGTAGAATATCATAATTTACAGGGTTGTATACGGATCTTTTCGTTCCCCTTTTGATGGTGTAGTGAGATGATGCAGATATATTGGCATGGGGAATCACTGAAGTTAGAACTTAGAAATAAAGCATCTATTGTTCATAACGGGTGTAAATTTAACGCATTGTGATGCATAACGTGTTAATAATATACCCTTACATAGAAGATAACCATCTGATGCCAAATGTGCTGTTGCGATTGCTGATGATGGAACAAGGAAGCTGACTTGTGGTTTGCTTGTGTTTGTCGATCCATTTTTCATGTCTTTCTTTCGTTCTTTTGGGATTTGATGCATGTGAAATCTTGCAGGGGCCCCTTTGCACAGATAGCATTCTTGCGTGACACAATGGGCGAGAAGAGTTTCAGCGAGAAGATATTGGCAGAAAAATTAGCGAAACTAAACAATTCTCAGCAGAGCATCGAATGTATCCTTTCTTTTTTGGGAAAGCAATCCCTGTACTATTCTTGTTTTTGTCGTAAATGAGGAAGTTTATCCTGGAACCAAATATTTGTTTATCTCCGTTTTTGTTAATTACCTTGAAATTTGTATTTGATATTCGATCCATATCATTTTTATCATACTGGGTTTTCTCTCTTAACTTGCGATTAGCTTTATCCAAGTGGTGTGTACACTACCGCAGAAAGGCTAAACAAGTTGTTGAACTATGGGAGAAGACACTCAAATCTACAACTGGAGAGCGAAGGGTTTCTCTTTTATACTTGTCTAATGATATTCTGCAAAATAGCAGACGTAAAGGCAGTGAGTTTGTGAACGAATTCTGGAAGGTTCTTCCTACAGCTCTCAAGGAGATTTATGACAGTGGCGATGAAAATGGCAGAAAAGTTACTACCAGACTGGTAATTGCATTTAACCTTAATTTGGTTTATAAATGTACTTATAGATGACAGTGGTGATATTTATGTTATTTTTTTAATCAGATTGAAATATGGGAAGAAAGGAAAGTTTTCGGATCAAGGGGACAAAATCTTAAAAGCGATGTTATGGGCCATAATGCAGCTCCAGTCAGTGCTGTCAGAAATCCTAATTTGATCAAGATTGTTAAGAGAGATGCCAACTCTGTTAGACTTGTAAGTACTGATCACTTCTCTTGCATACTTCATATTTAAACTCCGATTTAATTTTTATTCGAAATGTTTTCTAATTCTCTTTTCGCTACAGAAACTGTCCGTTGGAGGTTTGCCTGAAAAGATTATTACTGCCATGCATACAGTGCATCATGAAATTGCTAAAGATGAAACAGCCGTGGACAAGTGTCATAAGGCCATATCTTCCATACAAGACATAGACAATGATGCTATGAATGCTTCTTCTCAAGGTTTGAGATGATTTCGTTTCACTTTTGATGTCTGTATTATTTCCTGGTTGATATATGCCTTAGGTAGTCATACAATCAAAGGTGAAGGGATTTTACATCTTAAAAATATTGTTTGGTTGAATTTTACGTTCGTTTAGGCTTCTAGATTCAACATTGATCTTTAATTTTCTCTTCAGGAAAGTTAAATGGCTCCGATGTTGTACAACAAGTGCAGAAGCAAGAAGATGTCATTCAGCAAGCCATGACTCAGTTTCAGAAATCTGCAGAAAACAGGATTGCATTGATTTCCCAGCTTAGAGAGGCAATTCAGGCGGAAGTATGCTTTTCATTCTATGTCTACTTATCACATATTTTCTCTGCCCTTGAAAATCAACCTGCAAAGAACGTCGTCCTATTTCAATATGGATATGAAAATGATGATACTTTAGATTTTTCTTATTCGCTAGTAGTCCTTTACATAATGGTGTTACATAATCAGAACGCCACCTGCATGTTGAATCATATAGTTCACTAACAATCTTTCTTTGCGTTGCAGGAATCAAAGTTGGAAACCGTTCGAAGCGAGCGACTTGTATGGGCTCTCTTCTCTCTCTAATCTGTCGCCATATTTATATATACAGTTCCTTATTTTCATCAAAATCTAAACTCTTACACCGATGAATTTTCGCTTTGCAGGCCGCCCAGTCTCAAATCGAGCACGCAGCTAAGATTAAGCTCCAACTAACATCAAAATCCTCCACGCCAATCACAAACCATTCAACATCGCAGCAAGCGACGGCCACTCTTCTTCCTACAGATAACAGCACGATCATATCTCCATCCACCAACCAAGACGGCGCCAATATGTCTGCAGCAGCTTCAATGGCAGCAAAGCTAACTGCTTCGACATCTTCCGCTCATATGTTCACCTCGATCCTCTCAACCCTTGCTGCTGAAGAAGCTGCTTCAAAAAGGGCAAAGACAGACCATCATCACCCTCCATCCTCCGATGCCAAAAGTCCCCCCGAGGGGTCTAATTATCCTTCGTATCTCTTCTCATCCCAGCAAATGACTGCTAATGTACCATTGTTTCAGACTTATTCGTCCTCATCGAGCCAACTGCAAGCACCTTTCCTCCCACCACCACTACCAACTGCAAATCAGCCCATTCAACTTCAACCTAATATGATGGGCTTACCTTATAACAGCTATGGTGCTGGCCACTTATATCCACCACCGCCGCCGCCACCACCTTCGTCGGGCTTCACCATGGGATTTGCTAGGCCCAGCCCGCCACCTCAGCAAGCACCGCCATCGAGCAGTGTTGGATTTTACCCGCAAACCCACCAGCCCGCGACCCAGCCCGCGCAAAGGCAGTAAGTTTTCGCCTTTGCTTCGGCGGGTTTTGTGCAATATAAGTGGTATAGGCGAATATACATACTCTTTTATCAACAAGGAAGGTTATATATATCTCCGTACTATCATGTGGCTCAACATTGATGTTGTTGGTTGTAGCAAAGTGTATAATGCTCTGCTTAATGTAGGATTTTTTTTTTTATCTTTAATGGTTGCCATCAGAGTAATTTACAGTGTAGCCCAAGAAAGGGAGGATCTTACTTACAAGTAGGTCAGTTGCTCTTTTAAGACTTGGTTTGTTTTATGTTACTTAGCTGTTGGGAATTTCTCTTGGAAGTTTAATGAAATAAACTGTTTATGGATTATTTCTGATATTTCTATGTATTTGGGTATATTGCATTGCTTATGTCGTTTTTCCTGATTCTTGGTTTATAAGATTGGGCTGGACTAACTAGTGCATCGGTCCATGGACATAAGTAACGATCTTTTTTATACATCATCACATTTTCCTGTATATTGTTTACGGCAATTAAATTAAATTCTTCCTAGTGTCGTTTTAATTTCGTTATTAACAGCGGTCAGATTTCCGTAATTAATATTTTGATTCGACCTAAGATTAATACATAGCAAAAGAACACACACTTTGTAATTTATATCACCGCGCAAAGCAGTTATGATTGGCGTCATGAGAATGCCACCACCAAAGTTTTGAGGTCAAATATTATGAAGACATGAAAGAGAGAGAGAGAGAGAGAGAGAGAGAGAGAGAGAGAGAAATTTTCAGGTCAGCCATTTTTCTGTTTCAGATCATTTTCTGTATCCTGCTATCATTCACGCCATCGCAATCCCTCTTTCGTATGAAAAGTATGTAATGGTGGATTGAAAGCTGCGATTGAGGGCATGACGTTTTGATTGAAGGAATCAACCATGCATCCCTCATTTTGATGTACGCTGGAAGCTCGTGTGGTAAGCTACCTCTTTCGAATAATTTCGCCATCTCGATGTCTACGTTGTGGACGTTTGACTTACTGTTTATTGAATTTTCTTCAATCAGATCAAACGTTGATTTTCTCGTCCCAAAAATCTTTGCTGGCGTGGATTTTCTTGTGTTTCTCGTGCATTCTGGTTTTCCTCGAAGATTATTCAATTGAAAGTAAATAGCACCGCGAAATCGGAACAGAGGTTGTAAATTGAATATTGTGGGAGGATTAGAATCATGGGAGCAGAGATTGGAGTTAAAATGAGAAAAGGCGTGAGATATGCAGGCATAAGCTGTTTCAGATCACTCTGCAATCACCCACTCATTGTGGCGATGGTCTGCATCCTCATATTGCTGCACAGAGCATCTCCTTTTCTCTTCTCATTGTTGGTTTCCGCATCGCCTGTTCTTGTTTGTACTTTCTTGTTGCTTGGTACGCTATTAAGTTACGGGCAGCTGAATATTCCTGAAATGGAAGCAGTGGATAAAACTGCTCAGGAAACCGAATTACTTACAGATGGGGTATCGAGAAATGTCACGTCGGGCGATACCTCATATGCTGAGAGATACAGTGAAACTGAAATGAGTGATGCAGAAGAAAGAGAGCTTGCTGAAACTCATATGGATGACGGTACCAATGATTCTGCTGCATCGATGGATAGAAGATCGGTTCAAGTTGAATCAGGCAATGAAGAAACTCGGGGTAATGTTCTAAGCAATGACAGATATAAACAGGAAACTGAATGGAACAAAGAGGGTCTTATTGATCTACAAATCCCAGCTAATCACTCGGGCGTGAAACTTAAGATCAAGGACGATCATCTAGAATCAGAAACCGAGAAATCAGAAGCGGATTCATTCGATTCGGAGAGGGTCAATGTGGATTCTCTAGGCTCTCCTCCTCGTTCTCCTTGGAGACGGGTTCGAGTCCATGATAATGACAACGAATGTGATGATGATGATGGCGATGAGGATGAGGATGACGATGTTGATGAGGTTTTAGATTCTGATGCAGATGGGGCTGAGAGTTCATCTCCTGATGCATCAATGGCTGACATAATGCCGATGCTTGACGAGCTTCATCCACTTTTGGATGACGAAAATCCACAGCTGATTCAAATATCAGGTGGTGGTTCAGATGCAGGGTCTGAGATGTCTTCGAAATCCAGCTCAAGTAGCAGCGAATCCGACGATGATGATTCTGAAAATAATTTGGATGTTGAATTAGCAGAGGAGGATAATGACGACGGTGAAGACGAAGAAGTTCAAGACGAAAAAGAAAGTGAAAATAAATCTGCCATTACATGGACTGACGAGGATCAAAAGAATCTCATGGATCTTGGTAGTTCAGAACTCGAAAGAAACCAGAGGCTGGAGACTCTGATTTTGAGGAGGCGAGCCCGTAAAAATTTGAGTATGGTTCCTGAAAGAAATTTGATAGACTTTGAAAGTAGTGATTTTCCATTTCACATCACGCCTATTTCCACGATGAGACAAAATCCATTTGATCTTCCAAATGAAGCACATTCATCATATTCTGGTCTGCCTCCAATCCCTGGTTCAGCCCCTTCTATTCTAGTACCAAGAAGGAACCCTTTTGATATACCTTACGATTCAAATGAGGAGAAGCCCAATTTAAGTAATGATGGGTTTCAAGAGGAGTTTGCGACACTTCAATCTAGAGAATCATTCTTTAGACGAAATGAAACTTTCAATGTTGGACCATCGACCTTTTCTCATGGAAGGGAAGGTGTTAGTAGATTCAGGCCATACTTCGTCCCAGATCGTTCTATTTCAGAGGATTCAAACTATCGTCCATACCAACGAAATCCAAGTGAAATTAGTGACTCCAAAGCGAGTTCTGTTCCTGAAACAGAATCAATTGGTTCTGTTGAGATTCTGGAAGATCACTTTACAGAAGAAAATAAGCAGGAGTTGGGTGTGGTTTCCCCCCAGAATGAAGAGTTCTGTGAGGAGAAAGAGTTGATTGCTGAGAGGGAAGGGACTACTGAAAATGATGTAACTCATGAAGTGGAGACAGTATCCGAGACTAAGCATGTCTCTGAGGATGTCGGCCATGGAAGCCAAACTTCAGAAGAAGAAGAAAAAGAGTTTTTGGAGTCGGGTGAAGTAGAAACGAGAGATTTTGTAAACAAAAGGGTGCACTTTCAATCACCAGATGATCAAGATCAATATGAAGAAGAAGCAACTGGTACCCAACATAAGCAAACCAACGCTTCCGAGTTTGACTCGGTTTCTGAAGATGTTGAACTAAGGTATAGTGGAAATTCGAGCTCTTCGTCCTTTTCAGAAGCGACTGAAAGTTTCTTCACTGACACTCAAAGTCCCCAAGGTGAAGGTGTATCAACTTCTGAAGAAAAAAGAGATGTTATTGTTCATGAGAGACACTTGTCAACACAAACATCCGCAGGAAGTTCAGATCTTAAGGTGTCGAGTCCTGTAGTTGATGAATTTTCACATAAGGAGCCTGTTTATGATTCAAGTCCTTCAGCTGTTAGAAACAATTTATCATCCTCCTCTATTTCTTCTGATGTGCATGTTGAGGTTGATCCAAGTTCACCTCCCGTGATGGTCAAGAGGACTGTATCTTTCCTTAATAGAGAAACAGAGGATGTCCCTGTAAATATTGAGATGTTGCCCGAAGCATCAGAGATTTGCCCTACTGTTGAACATGAACTGCAAAGAAATGACATTGTCGACAGCACAGAGTCTGCTCTCTCTGGCACTCATTTGAGATTTCGAGGTGAACATACTTCAGAAATTCATCAAAGGTATGGAAATGAAGATGCATCAAAAGCTGGTTTTGAAAGTCGAGAAGCTTATGCTTATCCTCTGGAGGAATATTCTGGGGATCGAGGCACAGAGGTCGCTAGTTCTAGTTCTCAGAAAAACAACCAAGCCTCAGCTCAATCGTTTGATGACAGAAGTTCAGCTCACTTGGAGGAGGGAAATTCTGAGGAAGAGAAGACGGTTCCAGTTAATCTGCCCGCATTTCGCCGTCAAATTAGATGTCCTACTGGAAAAGAAGAAAACATTGCATCACCAAGCTCTGACGTTGATGTTTTCCATGAAGCAAATGAGAAGCTGATGTCCACACCTTCAGCTGATGGAGGCACACCTCTCTTTTATGATGTAGTAATGCATGAGCCATTTAAGCATTTGGAGGAAGTTCAGGTATTTAATTAATCATTGCCTTTCCTTTTAAGTTTCTGTTAATCTAGCTGGAACTAATACAATGCTCTTGAAGTCCACATCATAATTAATGAATCATATGCTCTGAGTGATTTCAGTGATCTAACCACTCAGACAGGTGTATGTGTCGCTTGCCTATCAATCGTTATGCTAACAAGTCTGCATTCGAAGCGTTCAATATAGATAAATACCAAATTTATCAATCATGCTTGGTTGTAGCAAGGGGTATTCTTATATTCTTGAACATTTCATTGCATCAAAGTGATGAAGCTAATTTTTTAA
Source organism: Craterostigma plantagineum (assembly GCA_027422505.1). Lineage (NCBI taxonomy): Eukaryota > Viridiplantae > Streptophyta > Magnoliopsida > Lamiales > Linderniaceae > Craterostigma > Craterostigma plantagineum. The sequence continues at coordinate 1,691,372 of JAPQWV010000093.1, forward strand.
TTTGAGAGAGTGATCAAATATCTTGTGTCGATCTTGATTTAATGCTTGTAGCATCAAGAAGTATACTTTGGCACCCTTGGTAATTACTGTAAGGCTTCCAACGGCGTCGACATGCATATGCTCTTTGCAATTTCTCTCTCAGAAAGAAGAACCACTAATCCTTGCCTTTTCTTGCGCCGTAGGTCCCTAATACACCAGTTGGATCATTCGAAGAACAGCGTGACATAACAAGTCTAACGATTCCACAGCTTCAACTGCTAAACCGTGACACGATTATCTACTCTCCACGAAGCTGCGACCTTGCTTCCATGGCATCGAGTGCCTCAGGCGAAGGTAGTTCTCATATGGACCTTGAGACAATAATTGAGGAAGTTGATGAGATTAAAGAAATTTATGACGGAATACTATCGGTATTAGACAGCTCTAGTGACGTCCACGTCGCACAGCAGGGATCTGATTCGAATGCATCTGCTTCTGCTGAGCACGTTCAATCTGTAGGAGAAAGTGCATCTACAACTCAGCCAATGGAACTCGTTATTACACATGAAACGTTACAAGGCGGGACAGTTGAAAAACTCGACGGTACATCAGATAAGGGGTTAGATAACAGAAACAGCAATGATTCTTCTGATCACATAAAATCCCACTCTGAGGTGTCGCCTGCCGATGATGAATCTGAGCTCGGCGATGCTGCAAATCAAAATTTGCAAGATATTCCTGTGATATCTGAAGTGCTGTCTATAATAGAAGTTGATTCTTTTCCCGGGATTGCTGATTCGGTCTGTCCAGAAAGTTCTCGAACATTACAGAATTCTCAGCTTGGCTTTGATGATGTGGCGCCTGAAATTGAAGCTCAGAGAGTGAAAGATATTGATGTGGAAGTGACTCAACCTATCGAAAAAGACATGAAGAAGCCCATTATATCTGATGCCATGCAATCTGACGTTGTTATTGACGAAGCTACAGGCGAACAATCTGAGGATACGACACGAAATCATGTGAATACAAGTGTGACGAACTCCATTCACGAGATGGAAATTACTGAAGTTAGGCCAATCGAAGATGGTACTTCAGATCACAAGCAAGTTGAAGACAACTTCAAAGAGAGTTATCAACTCCCCAAAACAGCCGATCAGATTCTGCATGAGGAAAGTTCGGTGGAAATGCAGTTAATTTCAGAATCAAGTGCTATAGAAGCCGTACTTGAAGAAGACGACCCCTCGAAGAAAACGGTAGATGAACAAACAAATACTACTACGAACTTCGAATCGAAGGCAGATTTACCGAGTTCATCATCCGTGCACGTGGAGTTGTCTGCTAAAAAAGAGATCAGCCTCGTTGTTTCGGATGAATCTGTTCGTGAAGTCAGAGCATCGCATCCGACTAAATCAGATAAAGGAAAACGTTCCAAAAAGTCGAGTTCGAGTTCTAGCTCGAGCTCAGAGTCCAGCTCGAGTGACTCCGAGTGACGAAGAGAAAAACGACGCAATTTAGATGCATTTACATATTTTTCTAGCAGCATAGTTTGTTGGAGGAACAGTTTGTGGGTTTTTGATTTGTTAAACTTGAACCTTATTTTCTTGGCATGTCTTTATAGTGATGAATGTAATATGTCTTTGGCCATGGATTTACATAGCAGCTGAGATTAGTTGCTACTAAAATCCACTTAAATATCATGACATAAGATTAGTCCGCAAAAGCACAAATCGTCGTCCCGATAAAATAAATAAAAAAATACTGTAAAATGCTTTTACAATCACAAGTCCAAGACAGTACCAACTATATCATATTTCAACATAGAACATATTTTAAGTACAAGCCATAGCCAACACATGTTTATTAAAAAGAACAATGAAAATAAGCACACACATAATACACACACAAACCGTAGTACTTTTTTAAGTTAAAGGCTCTTTGCTGCCCTTAGACCATCTCCAACCGAGAAACACATTCCCAAACTCAAACGCATTCTCAAACTCAAAATGCTGTAATTATTCTCCAACCGATCAACTCATTCTCAAACTCAATATACTATTTTGTAATATTCACTTCCACACCGATTTTTAACAATTTCAATACTACCCACATATTTTACAACTTCACAAATTAGACTGCAAATATTATTTTAGATTTTATCACAAAAAATAATAATGTTAATAATAAAAAAGCATCAGTTATATATATGAAACATACAAACTAAACCAATATGATAATAATATTTCATTAAGGTTTATTACATACAAACTATCTTTTTCTTGTCCACATACAAATGTTCTAACTGTTTTGCATTACATAGAATATAACAAACCTTTCTGACACATACATAGAACAACGGGCCATTTCTCATAAAAAGACGAAAACTAAAACACATATATAAACGGATCAATCCTTTTCCGCCCAAAGTCATCTGCTTTTACTGACACAACGACGTGAAATATGAGAAGAAGAAAATCGAGGGCTTCAATGCAAAACAAAAAGTCGATCGCATAAAACCGTTTCCAAACGCAAACATGCGTCGATATTAAGAGAGAGAGTATATATAACGCATTTTGAGTTTAGTTTTGGCGTTCGGTTGGAGTAAATTTACCCCAAATTTTGCGTTTTGGTGTTCGGTTGGAGATGCTCTTATATATATAACTTCACACCTTTGCATGCAGAGTTTCACAAACTTAGTTGACACTCTCGGCTTGAAGAAGACCGTCGCGAATCTGAGTGGCGATGTCCCGAACAGCTCCAGGGCCGTGAGGGATGAACACAGCCGACGACTTAGTTGAAGCGCCAATCTCCTTCATCGTGTCAAAGTACTGCGTGACCAAAACCATGTCCATGACATCCTTGGCCGATGTTCCTGGGACATTCTCAGAGAATGCAAGAACGCTGTCCCTTAGCCCATCGACGATGGCCTGACGCTGCCTGGCAATTCCAAGCCCAGAAAGGTACTTCGACTCTGCTTCTCCTTCGGCCTTCTTAATCTGAAGGATCTTTTCTGCTTCGGCCTTCTCGTTAGCAGCAACCCTGAGCCTAGCAGCTATTTGAAGACTTGATAGGGGTTAAATCAAAGGAAACGAAAAGCGTGGTCTAAAACAAGAACTATTTAATCTCTCGAACGTTAGAAGGAATTTAGGTGGGTAGAGATTACCAGCGTTTATCTCGTTCATGGCCCTCTTGACTTGGGCGTCGGGTTCGATGTCGACTATGAGAGTCTGCACGATTTCGAAGCCATAGGCAGACATGGCCTGAAAAAGGAGAAACATGGAAGAGAAGCTAAGTTGATTTCATTATATGGTGCTTGTTTATTTTCTTTATTTGGAAGAAAATGAGTTGACCTTTTCGAGTTCGTCTTCCACGGCTTTGGCTATATCATTCTTCTGCTCAAAGACAGAATCTAATTCAAGTCTTGGCACGCTAGCCCTAATGACTGAAGAAGAACAAAGAAAAGAAGAGGAAAAGAAAAGCTCATCAGTTTCAGGTTTTTTATTTTTTTTCCAAAATCGAAGAGTGCGGATTTAGAAACCGAACGACAATTACCGTCGAAAACATATGCCTGGATCTGTTCCTTAGTGTTGGATAGCTTATAGAAGGCGTCCGAAGCTTTATCAGCCAAAGCTCGATACTGAATCGACGCAACCACGGTGACGAACACGTTGTCCTGGAACACGTATCAGACGATCGATCAAATTACGGCAGGGAACGACGCCATTAAAACCGACGGAAGATCACTCGAAGAACAAAAATCAGCTTACCTTAGTTTTGGTTTCGCAGCGAACGTCGAGCTGCGGCACGCGCAAAGAGAGATGACCGGCGACTTGATAGCCGATACACCACGGCAAGCAATGAATGCCAGGCTCGAGCACGTCGTCGAACTTGCCGAAGTGTTCCTTCACGGCTATCGTCGACTGATCCACCTGAACGCAGCCTAATGCTTGACCCATCTTCTCCTCCAAATCGACTCAAATCCACCTGAAACCGTATCAATCGAAAATTCAGTCCCCGCGAATTATCAGACGCAAAAAACTCCATAAAAATCTGTAAAATTGCAGCGAACAAAACAAACGATAGGACAAAAAAGTCGACGGACACGGCGATGGGAAAGAGGAGGCTCACCGTTAAATTAAAACCAGCGATAACGGTCGTAGAGAGAGGAATATGCCTAACAAGAGAGAGAGAGAGAGAGATATTTAAAACGCGTTTCGCATTGTGGGCGTATTTATAAACGCGGTTTGCCATGTTGGCATTTTTTTATCCATACGACGACTTCACAAGTCAAGGGAAAAAATAAATAAATATCTTCTTGTTTTTCTCTCTCTATAGCCATATGTATTATGATATATTTATTACTCGGATTTACTTGGATCAACACCCTTCACGTAGCATTATATTTTATTTCTATAGCTTTAAAAATAAATATCCAATAGGGTTCCCAAGATGACGCACACGGTGATGCAATAATTTCCCATTGTCAATAGTCAATGCGATCGTCATGATAAAATAGAAAAAAAGAAAAATGTCACAGGTCTCAATTCTGTTCATTATACATATCATTTCTCGTAAGGTAAAACAAGCGGAACTTTCATTTCCCTTCCCTCACAGTAATCAGTCACAATTTTATTAAATATTATTTTCTGTATTAGTGTGTATCGGTTTCTTGTTTGGATAGTTGGTTTTAACGAGTCTTGCGTATGATATATCTGGAAACAACCAATAACAACCAATATTATGTCTAGATTATAACATAGTATAGTAGCACTAAGCTGAGCTCATGTGGAGAGACAACCCACCTCTATTTATTCATTTATTCTCAAGAAATAAATATATATATATAAATATATAGATATGTGAGTGTGTGTATGCCGCCTCATTAATTGTAGGAATCAATTGAGACAGGCTGATAGAAGGAAGGCATCATTCATATGAAGAACCTGTAATCATATACTTATTAAAAGTAAAATAGTTGACCTCTCATTGACCCCCCTATAGCCAATCGCTGTGTGACACGTCAGCGCTCAGAAGTGCAATTACCATTTTGGGTCTGTAGGTGGGTAAAATTGCATGATGGCATCACATACTACGTTGTGTAGAAATTAATGGATTAACGTACATTAAACATTACATGGAAAACGAAGAGTCTCCATCGCATCGAACATAATCACGACAATCTCACTGTCATCTCTCGATTCTTTGGCTCAAGAGCAGCAAGACACGCCCCACAAGAAACATTCTTTGGCCGCAGAAACGAGCTCGAAGCTAAGGCTCTGCTCAACCACCCAAGAAGGAAAAGATTCCTCATTTTCTTGGCCCTATCTTTCGTGTTTCTGTGTATGATATGGATGCGCTCGCCTTTACCCTCTAAAAAACCCCATGCTTCGCTGCTCCTCAAGAAAAGCAAAGGCCTTTGTCGTTGAGTTCTACCGAGATGGCGGATTAGGCTTCTGTTTAAGAGAAATCTCACGGTCATCGCCCGATTCTTTTCTTTGGCTCAAGAACAGCAAGACATGCCCCGCAAGAAGCAACAGAGGAGGGTGATGATGAACACGGCGGTGACCGGCAATATCCGACTGCACCGGAGGTCCAAGGCCGGCGGCGTGAGGCTGAAGGGCAAGGATTTACCAGCGGTTCAGAGGAAGGGTAAGGTTTTGGGCGGGTTGGTCCCAGGTCGGAAACAGCCATTAGACGTTGTGTTAGAAGAAGCTTCTGTTACAAAGCCTCCCTTGAAATGCAGGTTAAAAATAAACAAAAATTGACTGATTTTATTTCTATTTTTGAAGTGGGCATATAACGTTTAATCTTTTTGTCTTACAATAGCTATTTCTGGGATATAAAGATTTACAAGTTCTACGAACAATCGTATTTTGCAGGTTCGAGCCATGAGCCGACTTTCTGTTTCTGAGCCGCCGTCAGTCTTCTTCTACCCATGGCTCAACAGCATCTCATTACAACAGTCATTAGCAGTTAGCTATAGGTTGCATTTTCTATTTTCCAGCGATGTTGATATATATGTTCTTGAACCTTTTGATTATCTAAAAAATTTGTGAATGAAATCTTCTGTTTTTTATCGCCACCACAAAAAAAAAAATCTTGGGACTTCGCTTGATTCATGGTGGCTTCAGCTTCTGTTGAAGAGAATAACGATGGGTTTTGGAAGCAACCCAACGCCGTGAACTATAGGCCGTGTTTGGATTTCAGCTTAAAGTATCAGAAAGAGAGTGCTGAGATTGTAAATGATAGGAGTAAGTATTTGATGGTGGTTGTTTCGGGCGGTATGAATCAACAGAGGAATCAGATTGTACACGCCGTCGATATTGCGAGGATTCTTGGGGCGAACTTGGTTGTTCCTATTTTACAGGTAAATGTGATTTGGGGCGATGAAAGGTTCGTTTTTTTCTTCTTTCTTTCTCCAGTGTGATTGCATTAGCTGATTGAAATGCTTTTTCTGCGAACATTGCAGTGAATTTGGTGATATATTCGATTTGGGACACTTCAAGAACGTGTTGGCGAACGATGTTCGTATAGTTTCTTCACTTCCATCCACAGCTCTGAGATTAAGAGATGACACTCTCTGTTCTTTTTTCCCTTATTTTGTTTATTCTCCGGCTCCAGTTCTGAATATCCAGGACTAATTCTGGGACAATCTCGAATTTCGAGCTATATTACGAGAAAACAAAATGGAGGTTTCTGCTGAGAGCTAATGAGAGCACCATGGAGGTTTCTGCTGAGAATTATGGGGTTATCTTTTTTGGGTTGGTAATTTCAGTTCGTTTTTCTGAGCTGTTGTCTTCTGCAATTCGATTCGTTAATTTTTGTGGGCTTAAGTTCTATGCAATCGATTTCGTAGATTGGTTTTGTAGCTGTTTGTTGTAGTTGTGGAAGTCCGTGAAATTTACCTGCTATGAGTAATATTATTAGTTCTTAAGTGCTTATGTATCGTATGAGGAAGTTGACCTTGCTTCAGATGTCTTGCTCCAATTTGTCATTCAGTCATGATAAGTCTAAGGGGCATTGTTTCATTCATCCTTGGACATCTAAAAGATGGCTTATTAGAACAATTCGTCATTGATCACTCTTAACTATCACAAGTACAAGTAGAAAACAACGTCGGTGAGTGGATCACTTTTAACAATTCGTCATAGTTTTTTATGCTTTTATTTGACAGTACGGAAGGTGATGGATCACTTTTTCAACCAGAAGTGCTGAAAGTATGTGGTTCGAAAAAGAGGTGAGTGTTCTCACTTCTCCATAATCAGTTTTATTGGATTTTCTGGGTCAACTTTCGTATAATTCGTCTGAGCTTTTTGCTGAATATATGCAGTATGCTCTGGGAAGGGACATTCTTTTTGTTCGTGAAGTATTTTCAGATGCTTGCATTACCAAAGGAAGTGTAAGATCATAGCACCATGCTGCAATGAAGTATTCGATTGCAGACTTTGTCACAACGATGCAAAGGTGCCTTTTCTTTCTTTTCTTTCTTTTCCTTCGATTAATTGAACTATGCAGAATTCAATAGAAGTCGATCCACTTGAACGACACGACGTTCCTCGCCATCAAGTACAAAGGGCCAGTCAACAATCTTTCTCTTTGTTTTTTTTTCCTTTTCATTTCAAAATCATGTGTGGTAACTAAAGCTGATAAGCACTTTTATTTCATTGCAATTCGCAGATCATATGCTCTCTGTGCGAAACATTGGACACTTCAATACAGTATATATATAACATTCTCAGTTAATTCTTCCTCTGTTTATAGGTCCAACAAATTTGCGATGGCTGTGGCGTTTGCTTTGGTAGTATTGCTCAAAGTGCAAGTTCTTCGACGATGACGTAAGCATTTTTCTTCCTCTGATCGGCCGAATAGCATCCTAAGTTGATTCGACTATAAACGAATATGCTTCTTAACCTTAAACAGATTTTGAAGAATCATACCACTGAGAAATGTAGAATTTGCAGGTAAATTTCTTTTGACCTACCCCACTCTTTCGCTTGAGCCAAAAGTCGAAGCTTATCTACAATTTGTATTTTGGTCGTTTGAAGGATCTGTTGAAAAGCCCTCAGTTGGCCCCGCGGCTGAAGTTCATGGTTTGCGACGATTTTGGATATGCGTGCCAAAAATTGGGTTCCCATGCGCGAAGAGGTAAAAGCCATAGTAGGCCAAGTATTCATTCGTTTTTTTCTTCGTATGTTTTCTTCTCATGCCATTTCTAACCTAATCCTAATTCACAGATAAAGGCAAAATCAATATCAGAGACCCGAGACACGCCTCTCCCCGCCTGACCTACAACAAGGAAGCATTTTGCCTTTAAAATGTTGAGTGGCTTGCTAAAATTTCTATAGCGAGTAGTTTTATGTGTATTTGATCTTCTTCCTCCTCTTTTTGTCATTTGTTTAATACGTTCTTATCGTTTACTGTAATAATCTGTGGACACGGGGTTTTTTTATCTGTAGGAGCTTCTTGGGCAAGATCTTAATGGCTGCCCGTCTGAGGAAAGCGTTGAGGCCATTTGTCAGTTCTTCAACACCATTAGCAGCTCGATGCGAGCCAAAAGTCGGAGCTTATCAATGATTTGTATTTTTGTCATTTGAAGGATCTGTCAAAAAACCCTCAGTTGGCCGCACGACTGAAGTTCATGGTTCACTGAAATGGGACGATGGGTACTACAACGGCGAAATTAAGACGAGAAAAACAGTTCAACAAACCATAGAATCAAATTCAGACAATTTGGGAGTTGAAAGAAGCGATCAGCTGAGGGAACTCTTCTCTTCTCTTTTGATCAGCGAGGTTGAGGAAAGCTCTGAAGCTGCTACAAGGCCAACAGCATCTACATTATTGTAGCAGTCTTAAGAAGAATCGGCCAAGTGGATTTAGTACATCAGGGCACGGGACAAAGAGGCTGAGAACGCATCTATGGCATGCGAAGAGGTTACGATGTCTAAACTATGGGGATTCTATGTTCCATTTGGTCTTCATTGCATGGAAGGTGTTTATTGAGCTTAACTTAGCCATGAATACGTGCTCTTAGTTCAATTCTTACAAGTTTTGAGAACTCATTTTTTATGAATATTTTGAGTAATTTTTATGTGATTTTACGTAATGCAGGGGAAGAGGTGATAGGGTTGTTTTGAAGAAACTGAAACACGGCTTCTCTATGATGCAAGTTAGTTTGGTTGTGTCCAATTGGAGGGTCAAGAGGTTCAACTTCTAACTTACCATGAAATTATTCTTTATACATATTAAACATTTGTTTACAGTGTGTGGCTTCATATGATGTCAATGAACTATTTTCATTTCTTTCTTTAAACATTTAGTGGCCCTGTTCTTTTTTTTGTACTTCTCAGGACACTTTAGTCTCCATCGTAGGTTCTGTCTTGGACCTTCTCCATCAGTTCATTGCAATGATACTTCCGAGGATATTCTCGCCGGCAAAATATTTGAAAGTGCTAGGGTAAATGAAGCTTCTTTCACTATATAGTTTAAATTATCAGTATTGTATCTGCTACTGCAGCCTTGCCAATGACCTGGGACTTCTGAGTATATTAGATTTTGTTTTTTTGGGCAATTTTTACAGCTTCATCACCCTGAAAAATTAAATAGTGCACCTATTGCTGCAGTGACCTACATGTGGAGACCTCCATGCTCACCTGTTAACAAGGAAAAGAGTTGCATCAATGCTGATCATGGAGAAGGGATGATTGATGATGATAAAGTTATTCGCCAGCTTTGGATATGGATACATGCTGCTGCTTATAAGGAAGCATATGATGCTTTGAGTTTGGCATGCCAAAAGCAGGTAACTGTGTTTGCAATTTTAGAAAATTGCTTCACTCCATTTTTATATCCTCTTAAGTAGCGGCGATCACCGTATGTTGCCTTCTGATATCTACTGTTTCATGGTGTTTTCTTTAACATCGTACATGTGATGCATGGTTATTCCCTTGAAAGCACCAGTATTACTGTTATGAGTTTTTTTGGAAGCATCTGTTGAAATAAACTTTATTGCAGAAGGAGATGTCCAATTGCTCAGCTGAATGTCTTTCCCTTCAGGGACACCTTGGGAAACTAGACTTGATGGGGTCGAAAGTGTTGCATTGCTGAAGTTGTTCCCAAGAAATTGAGAAGCTCCCAGGTGTGCTTTGAGGCCCATATAAAGATCATATGGATGGTACAAATGTATTGAATGAGCAACAATGGGTTCAAGAAGCTGATGGTCTTTGTCTACTAAAAAATGCTGTCACCGTTGATGTGCCTTTAAGTACTTCTTGATAATAATTCAGATATTTTCTTAACCTCCATGTTTTAGAATTTTGTGGTGACATTACTTCAATTTTCGTTAAGCATTGCCTTCTTTTTGGTTGTTATAGACAAAAAACCGATCTCTTTTCTTTTTTCGGTATTCTGAAGCAGACCCTTCTGTAAGGAATAGAAGTAGCAATTTAGAGATACAACAGTTGATATATCAAAAGCAGAAGTGATATATTATTGAATGATATTACCATCAACTCTATACGACCTTTTAATTTGATATATGGTGTATAATGTATAGTTGCTATGCACGTCTGACCTGCTAATTCGCCTATCATGATACCATTGATGTACTGTCTGGTGATGATTGCTTTGTATTGTGGTTTGAGTAGTTTTCTAATTGTCAGGTGGGTAGCATAGGATTGTGAATTCTCATCTCAAAGTACACCTCTCAAGAAAGCCAAAGAATGTGCAGGACTTCAAATCTCCTGCAAGCCAGAATCTTTTCTTGATGAGGGATATGATGAACCCGAGAGCCTTCCAACACCAAATGTTAGATATGAGAGGATTCTTTTGAGGAGTTTGCAAATGCGTGATAACCTGCAAGAATGGCAAGTTAGTATTGTGTTGATTGGAGCTACTAGATGTTTATTTTTATATCTTAAAAAATTGGCATTTACTTCAAATTTTTTCTGTACCGTAATTTCTCATGATCTAGCTCTATTCTAAACCAAGTTCGGTTTTGAATAATTGTTTTAATTTGTTACGAGTTTTATCAATATTGAATTTTCTTTCATTGCTCACTTTTCGTAGGAATCTCCGGAAGACCAAAAGATTGTAGAATTTCGTAGAAGTCGTCCTTCTTACAAGGAGAGGAGCATTTGATTGTTCATTCAGTCCATCTTATATCTTATAGCCTGCCCTTCCTCTCTTCTGTATAATTTTTGGCTTAATAGATGTTTCTGAATTGTAGAAGTCTTCCTTCTTACAAGGAGAGGAGCACATTGATGGAAGACATAGCTCAAACTCATGTGTATTTTGGGTGTTTATTCAGTCCATCTTATATCTTATAGCATGCTTTTTCTCTCTTCTGTATGCTTTTGCACGACCGAGTTTTTGCACGACCGATGTTTGCACTACCAAGACGGCTTAAGGGATTTTCCGATTTTAGTGTTAAACATAATTGTGGAAACACAGATCAAAACTGCAATAAAAATCATTGATTCCGAACGAAAACGTGTATAATAACCATAATCGGAAATTTAATCACATATATTTTTACATAACATTGAGGAGGCGTGTCAAAAACCATATTTGAGTTCAGGACATATTAAACAATTTAATTACACTACTGTTAACAGGTGTGTCAAATAGAGTAATTACCATCGCCCAAAAATAAATGAAACTTAATTTAACTTAAGCCAAATAGAAACAATTTACTTACACTACTAAAAACTCAGTAGTGTATTTTGCAAAAGAACGTTACAACAAGTTACTTACACTACTATTATCAGTAGTGCAATTTAAGTCATTACTTACACTACTGTTATCAGTAGTGCAATTTAAGTCATATCGTTTACACTACTGTCTAGGTATCAGTCGCAACTGCGAGATATGATATACTTATGCGATTTACCCCAGTCAAATCGTCAGAACAAATACCAAAACATAAATGGTAATCATAAATCGAAATGAAAAAACGTGTAATTACATAAGCCCGAAATCAATCAATCCAAATTTTAACCTAATATTAAAGAGGGAAAATTGGAGGAGAAAGTTATAATAAACTACACCACAGTAAACCACGAAGGAAAGGAAAAAAAATTCTGCAACGCGCCAATTAATCCAGCAACGAAGCAGGTATGGAATTCCTACGATGCCCGTGCAGCGCTGTTCAATACGGTACTTTTCATATTTATGAATAAAGTTCCCAAATATGTGTGCGTGAAACTGAATGGCCCATGTCTTGCAAAATATCATATCTTACTTTGTTTGTTATACAATGGTGGTAGCAAGAAATTCACTATCACGTATGAGAAATTCGTGTTGTTGCTATAACACAGTGAATGTTTTATATTGGTGCACCTTTTACTGCGTGGCACTTCGAACTGTTGATTACTTCCTGAGTAGTGTGAAATCATGAGTCAGTAATTTTCTAACAAATAAATTCCTGCTGCGTAACTGTAGATTGTATTCTTCAAAAAATCACTCTAACTGAAATTTATTTTGCATACAGGTGACACTTAGGGCACAAATCTCTGAACAGGCTGTTGTTCCTTGCAATTAAACCTCTGTGCTAACTATAAGTACTTCCGTAATCTAATAATCAATCAGCTCAACGAAGAGGAACGGCAACAGTTTCTCGAAAAATCGCCATTCGCCAAGTTGATAATTTCTGCGGAGCAATTCAATCTATCCAACCAAATAATTTGGTTTTTGATGAAGTCACAGGTTGGGGTGGATGATTCTGAAGACCTATGGATGATAATAATAAAAAAATCCAATATGGTTCTCGCAAACGGAATTCTCTATATTAACAAATCTGGAACACCACCTACAATAAATCCGAACTACAATTTCCTGGGAAGCAATTGATAAAGCTCTAATATACCCGGCTCAACGTCAACCGGATGTAATCTAGAAAAATTGAAGTTACAGCGTGTTATTTGTTGCATGTGTACTAAAACAGCGAACTACACGAAGAACAGTACTGATAGAGAAAGAATTTCTCTATGTAGTAAGTGAGTTAGGCACGTTTAACAATTACCCATGGGGAACCATCGGATATAGAGAGGTGCTTTCATCGATGAAGAGAAATATTCAATCAAATAGGGAAACTGTCGACAACAAGGGAGGCAAAAGACCTTTGACGTTGAATTTGGGGGGCTTCGTACATCCTCTTTAGGTTTGTTTTTACAGCATACATATAACAATCACGTTTACTTTACACATCATGTTGTCTAAATCTTTATATTGAACCAGATTTAACAAGGTATTGATATATTTCTTTACTTTGCGCAAACAGGTTCTGTCTTATGAATGCATACCTGGAATACACATAAGTTTGCTAGAAGAATTGAAAATCTGGAATTCAATGGACCACGGAGGTGTTTATGGAAAAGCAACGATTGGAATGCCAAAAATGCACCAAGGATAGAGCAGATTATTGAAGCAGTGGGCGAAAAAGAGATAATCAGCAATCTGCTACAACCAACTGCAGAAGAACTGGCTGAGTCGTTTTTCCGTGAAAGCCAATTTCCAGCAAGTAACATCAACTAACAAATACACACAGTCTCTGCTTATGTGAGACAGGGTTGTAGTGTGCCGGATGTCGTTACAAAATACAGAATCTCCAGACATGAAATCATTATCATATGAGAGTGAAAGTTCTTATCAACATTCCAGCACTTCCGATTCATCATCGGCGCCAGATGATTGCAGTGACCCGCCAGCTTTGGAGATAAGAACAAAGAAGAGGCACGAAATCGCCAATATGAATAGAGCAAATACGGAATTAAGAAAAAAGATAAGGCATGAAATCTCAGAGATTAATTCAGCAACCGCACAAACGAACAACCTATTGAATCCCAGAAGTCTCGAGAAGAAACTGAGGAGAGGGAGAAAGCATCAGAGCCACCGAACACAACTAACGACTTCGTCGGAGAACTTGGAATTCTGGAGAGTGATGGCGATGACATTTAACGTCACGAACCAAGGAACAAAACCATGGCAGAAATATTGCAAGAAATGAGAGGTGGTAAACGGAACTGCAACAGTCAAGTTGATGATTCACAGGAAAAGACCGAAGAGTTGCCTGCTACGGACAACGATGCGGAAATACAAAACTCGTACGTACCTTCAGAAAACAGACAAGATTCTGGTCCAAATTATGTCCAAGCGAATACAGGTAAAAGAGACAAATAGTTATGACATAATGCAATTACGTTATGACCAAATATGTTATACAACCGTCAATATTATGTTATACTTGCAGGTGCAGAACAAGCAGAGTATGGGCACTCTCGGCCAGTTAAGGAAGGAACACTTTTGGAAAGCATGCAATTAAAAGTTTCCGAAGTCCTAGCTGGAGTAAATGATGTGACGTACATCGTTGATTGGAATTCAGAGCAGACATACCAAATGAAAAACAATAATGAAGCTGCTCTACATCACATCAAGTGAGAGATTGACCAACATCAAGGCTGCTGAAGGAATTCATATGCAGCGAGAATGGCTAGGACATGAACTGAAGCCATTAGAGTCTATGATCAACATCATACAAAAAAAGATCGACCACATAAATGCCAAGGTTGATATGCAAGGTACGCACCTAAAATTTCATAAATTAATTAATTAAATTTTATAGGAGCAGAGTCTTCAGTATGTGGCAACAACAGTTCTGCAACAAGGGCTACAACCGATGAAATTCCAGCTCGAGTGCCTTACTTCTCCCCGAAGATTGATGAACATATACTATACAAGCTGCAGATGTGGCCAAAAGCTGAAAGAATGATAAGGACGATGAACCCAGACGACTGCAGAGAAAGTCTTCTGGGAGGAACTCTTCGCCAACTATTCTTTAACGAACTCAAAGCAGAAAAAAGGCAATTAAACATGTTGTAAGAAATTTTATTCGATATAAATATATACTATTGCATAAGAAACTGTACAGAATATATATAAGTAAACATTAATGGAAATCGCCTGACATATATTGCAGCATATTCGATATAAATATATATTGCATAAGAAACTCTACATATATATAAGTAAACAGTAATGGAAATCAT
Source organism: Craterostigma plantagineum (assembly GCA_027422505.1). Classification (NCBI taxonomy): domain Eukaryota; kingdom Viridiplantae; phylum Streptophyta; class Magnoliopsida; order Lamiales; family Linderniaceae; genus Craterostigma; species Craterostigma plantagineum. The sequence continues at coordinate 1,706,389 of JAPQWV010000093.1, forward strand.
CTGACATATATTGCAGCATATAGATGAATGTCTGCGAGGTTGTTCAGATGCAGCATCTATGCAAGGCTGCTATCAAAGTCGTTGCTTTCGCAAATACAAATTTCAGCCTATTCCTCACAAGGAGTGCATTCGGTGATGGAAAGTTGAATTTAGAGAATGTCATCCCTTATGTTCTGGGCAAATTTGCAAAATGGCCATCATGCAGCTGGTTAAAAGCTAAGGCTATAGTATTTTCGGTGAAAATTGATCAGAGACATTGGGTGCTTTGCTTTGCTTCCCAGCTACAAAAACCATTGTGGTCTTGGATTCAGACACAACATTGGATGAGGACCTGTGGAAGACAAGAGAAGCCTTGGGTGATGCGCAATTCATCATACCGTATGTACTGAAAAGGATAGGCGTAAAAGACTGTGGAGAGCAATTTGGCGTAAAAAGGGATAGAAATATTCTGCAACAGCTTGACAAGTAACATAATTGTGTATACATAATATAATTGAGTGTTATATTTAAACTATTGCATATGACATTTTCCAATTTTATGCATGTGCTCTTAAAGCGGAGACGACGGAATACATGTGCTACGGAATGCGTTTGCATCATTTGTTCGAAACGACAAGCTCCACAGGATATTGCCATCACACGTTGATGAATTCAGGAAATATCGAACGGCTTCCGTATTTTCCAATACTGGCATTGGCCGCCACAGAATGAAGATTAGTAGTTGCTGCTTTCTACTTAGTTTATAATGCATGACAGCCACATTGACGCAGAATTGTGTAACGACTTTTGTAATTTTCAGTTAATGGTACTTCCCTCCCCAGAATGAAAATTACTGATTATTAACTTTGTAGTTTTTTCGAAAGCATGGAGAATCATTGTTGCAATTGAAAACATATACATATATTACAGCATCTCATTTCATACTTCTCCATGATGCACTATCAAATTGCACACTACTGACTATTTTATTAGAAATTAAAACAGATATTAATTATGACAGCGATCGGATAGATTACCGTTTCTATTTTTCAAATGTTATTGTTCCAAAAAGGGAATCGACCCATAAGTTATACTACTGAATGAACATAACTCAATAAGTTTAACTTTTGCATAATGCACTACCGAATTGCACACTAATGACCATTTTATTGTGGTTGTCCATTTTATCATTAACGTACATATATTACTAATATATTACCAAAACAATACAACATATTACAGCATCTCATTTCAAAGTACTCAGGAAACAGTTGCACGTCATCCTGAAGTGAATAAGCTTAACTTCTCAAAACTACACTACCAACTTCCACACTACAGACCATCTTATTTTTCAAATGTTATTGTTCGAAGTAGGAAAAATGTTGAAAATATTGTTAACTGAATAAATGTTAGGCGTTAAGCATGTAAATTGATAAGCATGTCAGGACCAGATGCTCATCAAACTAAACTGAATAAGTTTATATTTTGCATAGTGCACTACCGACTTGCACACTACTGACCATTTTATTTTTCAAATGTTATTGTTCGGAATAGGAAAAAAGTTGTAAATATTGTTGACGCGTCAAGCAACAATTGGCTGCAGTGTAATAAGATGCTATGCTATATTTTGCACGACTGCGAATCAAACAGTCGTGTAATTACAAGAGACGACCTATTCTGCACGACTGGTATACAGGAGTGTAAACGAAAAGTACGCTATCAACAACTGCAGTACAGTAGTGTAGAAATCTGTTCAGTCGCACGGTTTCAGATCATTCATTAATGTACCTATATTTATCAATCCAGTAACATTCACGAAACACACCAAACGTTTTTAGCAAATTACACTGCTAAAATTAACAAAACTAAACGTATTACTGTTACACTTCATCTAGACATAACTACATCAAGACTCACTATATTACTGTTACACTTAATCTAGACATAACTACGTTATTAATCATCTAGAGACTACTGAATTTATCACGATAACCGTTCAGTAATTACTCTGTAATCAAGATAACCATTGGACTCAAAAGACGCATCGATCTATTACTTAAACAATATAACCGCTCACTAATTACTGCGTAATTATGATAACCGTTGAAATGAAAAGACACACTGAAATATTATCTAAACAATTAAGACATTATGAATACACACTAAATATATATAATCATAGAACTGATTTAAACAAAGCAAACTGATACATTCTACTGAGAAGTTATGAGTAGAGAGTAGTGTCTTTTCAGTTCCTTAACATCGACTTATACTATATATAAATCAAATCATTATCATAATTTTACCACCATTACATACACAAAAAAAGGTTCAATAAAATGATGAATCAAATAAGAGATTATTTAGACAGCATTGTTGCAGGACTTCATCAGAAAGCTAGAGAATTTGTTGATCGTAATAGATGGCTATGTCGAATCTGTTACTTAAAGGTTCGACGATCTGACAGTGAAGATTAACGAAATTATTTAGTATGTGAAAATTAACGAAAATAGAGGCTATCGCGTATAGAACAAACACTTGGTATGTGAAACATTATTTAGCAAAATTGAACACATTGTTACAACTTATAATTCCACGTCCTATTTTTTTTACAGGAAAGAGAAGCCCTACACCTGACGGAGAACGGAAGGGAACATTCACAACTAACATCCCTTCAACTAAGGAGACGAAACTGCTGGAAAAAAGAAAGCACTATAATATTTCCAGTCAGCCAAGAGAAGATCCATTAGAAAAACGATAAGACCAAAAATACAGGCACTTTGGAGGGACACTGTTTGATTTCAAAAATGTCCCGGTAGAGAAAACTCTTGCGATGCATGTCAACAAGATATGTCAAAATTCTTTCCGCATGTATCGACGACAATATAAACAATGAACGATAGAGATTCTGTTGGTACGCTATTAGCAGAAGAACGCGGCAAAGAATTCTTCAAAAACCTTATGACGAAGGGAAGTTGGCTACATGAGGTACAATAGTTAATCATCTTTCCCGTTAATCTTTTTTGCACATATTCTTATAATGTATTCTATTCTCCAACAACATATAGATGAATGCTTAAGAGGATTTATCGAGAAGCAATCACATGCAAGTTTCCCAAAGTCAAGGGTTTCTTTTATTTATTGCTGCATTGAATAGTAATTCTGTTTTTAATCACATATCTTTTCACATAACATCCACAACTAACATCCTTCAACTAAGGAGACAAACAGCTGGCAAAAAGAAGCACTCTAATATTTCCAGTCAGCCAAGAGATGATCCATTAGAAAACAGGCACGTTGGAGGGACACCGTTTGATTTCAAAAAACGTCCCGGTGGAGAAAACTCTTGCGATGCATGTCAACAACTTTTCGTAAACAATTTAAACTGTTTACCATAATCTGACAATTTGAACCATTTAAAATCGAAGAATCCCTTAAGTCGTTTCTGTGAACAATCATACATTGAAAAGCTGCAGTCATACAAGCCGCTCGGTAGTGCAAACATTGTTCGTGGAAAACCTCTGTAGTGCAAACATCGACAGTGCAAACTCTCGGGTGCAAAAATCGCATAATTTCTGAAATACAATATCCTGCATCAGTAAAATAACTCAATCCAAGAAATAGACCCGTGCAACGCACGGGCTTGCACTAGTTAAAATAAAAACATTTCCTAAACATGATATATGCTCATGAATCTAGCCTTGATATTGGTTGGCATTTCCTCCGCTAGAACTTTCTATTTTTCTTTCCCTCGAGATAATATTAACAAACCATCGAAATAAAACAGTATCTCAGATACATACATATTCACACTCTCTGTGTCTTGCTACAATACTAAAAACACTACCGTCATCATTACATGAAGCGCCTTTAAATGGATATATATTATTCAAAATGTATATGCATTTACAGATTAATGAAAACCCTATAATAAATACCAAAGGATACGTACAATGACCATTGGCACGAGACAAGGAAGAGACGATATCAAGAATCTGCGAGGAAATGGACTCGTTGATGCATGAAAGAAGAATACTATATATTACCAAAAGAATAAATGTTCTCGTCAATTAATATATGCTACTACCATCCAAGTGGTTCTTTCCCCTTCTTCGAGACAACCTAGCAGTAGTTAAAGGTTGGAATAATTACCAACATTCGAACAATCATCACAACATAATTCCGAGATAATAGCAAAAGACGAACTGACATGGGATCTGAGCGAGTCTGAAACAACACTTGAAAATTCAATCCCTACATCAACTACTAAATTCCATTACGAAACACCTTAAAAATAACAGACGAAAGCGCACGAAAGAGCATCATCCATAGAAATACCCTCTGCACTTGGAAGTTCCACAGAAGCACTTCCTTCTTCCCCTCCCACGAGCATCAACACCATAGTCGAACGTAAGCTCTTGCATAGGAGGAATATGCCCCGAAGCAAAGAACCCAACGTGAAGATAACAATCGCTGTCACTCTCCCGCAGAACGGGCAACCAATGCACGTTAGGCGAACAGCTGTGGTTCATAAAGCGAGCCACGTTTCCACTATGCTTCGCGCTTACAACAAGCGGGAAAGGAGACTTTTCATAGCCCTCAGAATCACCATTAAGAGGTCCCAAAGATGGATACTTCCTCGTAGAGTCGAAAACGAACTCATCTCCATCGTAACGCAAGTTCGAACCTTCGACTACATCGCCAGCGTACTCGCATATAAAGGTGCCCGAGCGTATCGGGTCCCACGACCTCAGCCCCCATCCTCGATTCTTCGTCTTAAATACTTCGAGTCGAACCTTAATGCCAGCTTGGGTCGTTCGGTTCCTACACGTCGGTGGGCAGCCGCAGAAAGGTCCACACTCGTACACCATTGGCTTGTCTGTAAGGAGCACGCCGATAGATGAATAGGGCAAAAGGCCGTCGTTTTTCCTTACACAGGGACATAACGTGTCGCCAGGCTGGCATCCACCTATGCAGTGACATGGCGTCGAAGGGTTGGAGGCGGAGAAGGGTTGGTGGTGGTTGTACCTTAGGCTTCGAATGTAGGCGAAGTGGGCGGGCCCTCTCTCACCGTCGACGTCGTTGACGAGAACGACGGGCTGAGACTCGCCGCCCGAGGTCAGGTCGGGCAGGATGGTCCCGGGGCGGGCCATCGTTCCTTCTCTCCACTGCTGAATGGTTTTCCACAGGGAAAATGCCTCTTTTGGCCCGGGATTCGAACGATTTTGTACTTGAAGACGTTGCATCCGTTCTTGCTCTTTTCGACCCACGATTCTTGAATCTTGTAGAGGCCGTCGTAGATGTATATCTTGCACGTGGGGGCAACAGGGTCTTTTACACCTCTGAGAACCCTAATCTCATTACCGCGCCTGACGCTCTTCTCTAGGGCGAGGTTTCCCCTTTCGAGCTTCTGATCGAACTGCTGTCCATCCTGCCTTTGGACTCCGCCCTGGCCACTGTATATGATCACATTGCTGTCGTTCCCATCGTCGTCGTACCCGCCAGAGGACACTACGCTCACCGCCAAAGGTTCTTCGTCGGCGGTTACTTTGACGCTCATATAGTCTATGCCAGCCATGCTTGGGGCGTGTAAGCCCACTAAGCACATCTCCATTCTGAAGAAGAAAATGTCCCCTATTTCGACGCCCGGGGCGTGCCCGATCCTCTTGCTTTGGTTCGTTCGGGCGCCGCTTTTCATCATGAGGTTAGATGCTTTCAGGTCGGGTCGCTTCACAGATTCCGAAGCATCCTTTGCTTCCTCGATTTGAGTCATTTTTCTCCGAACCAAATTGAAGACCAACAGTATAGCTGCAACCGTATCCTTGTCTCCGTTAGATCTGCGGAAATCGTCGAGCTCTTTAAGCTTAAACGATGCCAGGTAGCTATGAACTAGCGAATCGCCGTAGCTATCTCCATCATTCCCATCTCTTCCCAGGCTCGACTTGCCCCTTCTCTTCCCAGACTTACTAACAGTACCACCTTCCACGTCGTCAAATTCGCCTGCTTCGCTCTGCGATTCGTTGTATCCATCGCCTTCTACAGCTGCTTTAGCAGCTGTCACCTTCGCCTTACGACCGCGTTTTTTTGCAGGCGTCGGCGTTCGATACGAGTTTAATGGGACAGGCGCCGGTATACTGTTGTCGAACCCAAAATTCATGGGCTGATGTTGGGAACTGTGCGTGGTTTGGTTCGCTGCACTATTTGGAGCCACAAAAGGGTAGAATGGCTGCACCCCTGAAGGAAATGGACCCATGGGTGGAACACATACGAACGGCGTGGGCTGAGGGGTCGAAATCGAAGACATTCCCGAGGCACCTGGGAAAACTGGGACAAGACGTCGAAGTGGTTTCACTTCTAACACCCTCGACTTGTCAATTGGCCCAGGGTGAACGTTTGGATCAGTGCCTACGTTTGGCTCCATTTGAGGAAGTACAGTTCGCTTGTGCTAGAAAACACCTAAATCTGACAAGATAAGTAGCAGCGAAAAGATAAAATCTGAGTTAATGAAGTTATCGCAGGCGAGACTCCACCCCAACTAAGCTATAAACAGAGGTAAAACCCTAGCAACACGATACGAGACGTATAAGCTACCTACAACAAGCAAGAAAACACGAATAAGCAACGATTCTCGAACCAACATCATATCTTGAAAAAATCAGCTGGGAAAGAAGAGAAACCCTAACTTCAGCTAAAGCCTTTAAAAGCCCCATCAACGTAACCAGTAAGAATCAAATGCTTGAGACCAGCATAAAAACAAACGCAGCTGAGAAACTTCTTTAGCAAAAGGGCAGCTGAAGCTGAAATGAGAAGGGATCTACGAAGCAACAAAAATTACCTCGAGAGAGGGAGAGGAGCACTATTTTCTTCGTCTTACGTCTTACACTCGATTTAGTTGCTTTTTCTTTTTCTTTTCTTTAATAAAATTAGAATGGGATCCTAAAAATATTTTGAAACGACTAATTTATTGGTATTTGATACAGCGGTCCAATATCGCAATTATCCTGGGAGTTCGTCAAATGACACAACAGCCCCTCAAGCTTCATATAAATTGGCTAGCCCTAGCTCCAAACCCTAGCTCTCGATTTTGCGCAGCTTTGAAGTTATCTAATCTTCTCCAGGTTTCTTCTTCTTGATCTGCACGAATTATCAACCCTGCAGAGTTATAATCCTGTAGGAAGATGGTGGAAGGCGAAGAGACAGCTCCGTGGCCAATATTCAGAGACGTTAGAAGATATTACTGCGAATTCTGTGGGATATGCCGATCTAAGAAGGCGTTGATAGCCTCTCACGTGCAAACTCACCATCAGGTTTTCTTTTTGTTTGTAATTTGATACTTTGACTAGGGGAATCCTTTCTATCGTATGTGTGTAGCTCCTTGGAATTCCACGATCGTTTTTGTTAGTAATCAGTATCATGTTCTTCGACTGTTTTCACTTTATGCTGATCCTGAGTGGGCTGTTTTTTTGTGTCAATTTCAGGAAGAATTGAAGCAGAAGGAGCTAGCTGATCAAGAAGACACTACAAGTAAACTGAATATTTGTGAGGAGTGTGGTGCAAGTTTTAAGAAGCCAGCTTACTTGAAGCAGCACATGCAAAGCCATTCTCTTGAGGTGTATTTTCGTTTCTGATTTCATTGTTTTCATCATATTCGATGCTCATTAATGCGGAGTTTTTCGACTTCATTTAGTTTGAACTTTCCACCAGAAAGCTTCCCTTCTATGTTTTTGTTGATTGAAAGTGACTTACTATGCAGAATTAGTTGGTTCTTGGGTTGGCGTGAGGCATTGGATCCCAAATTAAAGAACTCCAAAATGCAAGAGGCAATATTCTTGTCTTGGCTGGATCAGTATCAGGTGGGTGACCATCTGAGAAGCTCCGTCAAGTGAGCCTCGGTCACGCTTGATACACTTCTGAGGTTTGAAGATTCTGTTGACCATATTTTTAACTAAAGTTTGAATTTGTTCCCTGGGATGTTTTTGGTACTATTTCTTACGTTATGAGCTGTTCTTTAACAGAGGCCCTTTGAGTGCACAGTAGATGATTGCCAGTCCAGCTTCAGAAGGAAGGACCACTTGACCAGGCACATGCTTCAGCATCAAGGAAAATTGTTCGAATGTCCCATTGAGGATTGCAAGCGAAGATTTTCAGTGCAAGGAAACATGTCACGACACGTGAAAGAGTTCCATGGCAAACGTGAATCTGCCTCTGACATGGATGACCGTTCTAAGGAATACGTGTGTACTGAACCTGGGTGCGGAAAAGCGTTCAAGTATCTGTCGAAACTCCGTACACATGAGAATTCTCATGGTTAGTCTCCGTTCGATATTTTTTTCTTTGTGGGTTGTTGTTTGAGTTAATGCCAAAACTCCAGAAAATCCACATAACAACAACCACCATGATGATGTCTATACAGTCAAGTTGGATTCGGCGGAGGCAATCTGTGCTGAACCAGGCTGTATGAAATACTTCACCAACGAAAAATGCCTCAAGGATCATATACTTTCCTGCCATCAATACATGGTCTGCGATCAATGTGGGACGAAGCAGCTCAAGAAAAACATCAAGCGTCACATGCGAACCCATGAATCAGAGTGCTCGTCCCACAGAATCAAATGCAGCGTCGAAGGATGCTCACTAACTTTTTCAAACGTAAGCCCCCCTATTAACTCCTCCGATGAACAACTGTGGATATCAATGGCCGAATTTTCCCAACAACCATAACTCTACCTCGCAGGCGTCAAATCTCAAGCAGCATGTCAAAGCTGTGCACATGGAACTGAAGCCTTTTGCCTGCAGCTTTCGCGGCTGTGGCATGAGATTCGCATTCAAACACGTAAGGGACCATCACGAAAATTCTGGGTGCCACTCTTACACACTGGTAAGAAATATGCTTTTCTTTCTACCCTTACCTAATGTTTTTATCTCTCATTCGTTTAAACCATTTTGGTTGCATTATTCGAATTCCATGATTGATTGATTGTTCGGTTAACTGCAGGGAGATTTCGAAGAGTCGGACGAGCAGTTCTTGTCGAGGCCGAGAGGTGGCAGAAAACGGAAGCTACCTTCCATTGATAGTTTGATGAGGAAAAGGGTGGCTGTGCCCTGTAGTGAATCAGATGTTGAATTGAGTATTTGAGTTTAGCCATCGTTTTCTTGGTATCCTTTTCTGGCTGTCTATAACGATATGTTACCAAATGGCGTATAAAGACAACTCTTGTGTGAATATGTAATGTATAATCAAAATCAGGAATGGGACTCGGTAGTTCTTTTTCTTTAATATAAAGCAAATGACGTATGCAACCCAATAATTGATGTTTCGATTATATCAGATGAAGATAAACATATGAATTTAATCTATATACTATATTAAATGTGTATAGGAGGACCCACTACGACCTGTAGTAGATGGGTCGGCAAAGACTGAAGAGGAGTTTTGTCACAGATCTAGGGGCAGATTTGTCATTACTCCTATATAGTCGGACCAATAATATCATTCATCCTTGAATCAATGTGTGAAATCTAGACCGTTCGCTACTTTCATGTGAGCCGTTGATTCATCCTGTCTCGGATATAAAATCCCGCGTCGGATCTGAATCTTTCCTCATCCGCTCCCTTTTCTCTCTCTTTGAAATATCGAGCAGCAGTAGCCACACTCGATCGAATCTCGGCGGCGGCGCTCAGTCTGTTCGTAATTTCTAGAGAGGTAATGTTGCTTAAGCTTTTGTAATACGCTTTCTCCGTGGAATGTATCTCAGTCTGTTCGTTTTTTTGGTAATGTATGGAATTTGGGTTCGGAAGTGAGCAGATCTGATAGATCGAGCTGAATCTATCATAAACGATGTATGACTGACGGAGATTTGGAATACATTTCATCGTTCTACTGTGTTTTTTTGCTCGAAACGATCTGTTTGTGTATTTTACTTGTCGATCTATTCTTCCGGATCGGATTTATCTGTAGATCTATGATAAATTTGATGGTAGTCTCTGTTTTTCATTCACTTGTTCCTCCTACTGTTACTTTTCACATTTCTTCTGAAATTCGACAAGCTCAACAGTGTTCTATCTGATGGATTCTATAAGAAGGAACCACTGTATCTCCACCTTATGAGCTACTCTCACAAGCATTTGTCGTTATTCGTTAGCTGTGCTGCTTTATCTCCTAGTTTCAATCATTAACTCGCCTCCCTAACTGCAGAAAGATGAGAGAAATCCTTCACGTTCAAGGTGGCCAGTGCGGTAACCAAATTGGATCAAAGTTCTGGGAAGTTGTCTGCGATGAGCACGGCATAGATCCCACCGGCCGTTACGTCGGCACATCCGATCTGCAATTGGAGCGCGTCAACGTCTATTACAACGAGGCATCATGCGGTCGATTCGTTCCTCGCGCTGTGCTAATGGATCTCGAGCCAGGAACCATGGACAGTGTCCGTACAGGTCCCTACGGTCAGATCTTCAGGCCTGATAACTTTGTCTTCGGCCAGTCAGGCGCTGGAAACAACTGGGCTAAAGGGCACTACACAGAGGGCGCTGAGCTGATCGACTCTGTCCTCGACGTTGTGAGAAAAGAAGCTGAGAATTGCGACTGTCTTCAAGGTACAGCTAGTTCGACGTTCAATACATAGGCTTCTTTTTTTCTTTTTTTTGACTAATGCGTCTGTTTCTTTATATAGGTTTTCAGGTCTGCCACTCGCTCGGTGGAGGAACTGGTTCTGGCATGGGCACGCTGTTGATCTCAAAGATCAGGGAAGAATACCCCGATAGGATGATGCTGACATTCTCCGTCTTCCCCTCGCCCAAAGTCTCGGACACCGTCGTTGAGCCGTACAACGCCACACTCTCAGTGCATCAGCTCGTTGAAAATGCAGACGAATGCATGGTACTCGACAACGAAGCACTGTACGACATATGCTTCAGAACTCTGAAGCTCACCACTCCCAGCTGTGAGTATCTTTTAACTTATCCATACTCATTCTTCAATTTGCATTAGAAAGAACAAGATTGATTCATCTCTTTCCTATAACGCAGTCGGCGATCTCAACCATCTGATCTCAGCAACCATGAGCGGCGTGACTTGCTGCCTCCGTTTCCCCGGGCAGCTCAACTCCGACCTGCGAAAGCTCGCGGTCAACCTCATCCCATTCCCGCGCCTCCACTTCTTCATGGTGGGGTTCGCCCCACTAACCTCGCGCGGGTCCCAGCAGTACCGAGCCCTGACCGTGCCCGAGCTGACCCAGCAAATGTGGGACGCCAAGAACATGATGTGCGCCGCCGACCCTCGCCACGGGCGGTACCTCACCGCCTCTGCCATGTTCAGGGGCAAGATGAGCACAAAGGAGGTCGACGAGCAGATGATCAACGTGCAGAACAAGAACTCGTCCTACTTTGTCGAGTGGATTCCCAACAATGTGAAGTCGAGCGTCTGCGACATCCCTCCCAGGGGGCTTTCCATGGCCTCGACGTTCATTGGAAACTCGACCTCTATCCAGGAGATGTTTAGGAGGGTGAGCGAGCAGTTCACTGCTATGTTCAGGAGGAAGGCTTTCTTGCATTGGTACACTGGCGAGGGTATGGACGAAATGGAGTTTACGGAGGCAGAGAGCAATATGAACGATTTGGTGTCTGAATATCAGCAGTACCAAGATGCCACGGCCGATGATGAGGGTGAGTACGAGGACGAGGAAGAAGGAGAGGAGGATCGCGTTTGAGGTGAAAAATGTTTGATTTTTGAGTTTGGTGTCTGTGTGTTTTTGTGCCGTTGAGGTGTCTGTGTTTGTATTATTTGTATGCTTTTGGATGTTTGTGTCCTATTCAGGTCATGTTCAGACAATGTGACGTTTCTATGATCGGATGAGTGTGTGATGTTTGTGTTTACCTTTTTGGTTGAATTTATAGTCTCATCTCTTATTCTCCTATTATGAATTATGAAGAACATTAGTGTTTTCCTCTCGATAGAATCTGAATGAATAGTAAGAAAGACAAATAATAATAAATGGAAACGATCCGAGCAAGCGATGCCAGCAGGCGGTGATTTGTACTGGGGACAAAATGAGTTCTTTCGAGTGTGATTTACACCATATTTCATCATCTTTGATTGACCATTACCGTAATGTTGACGTTTGCATTGGATTCTACATATCTCGACAAGGGATTTGATTAATTTCTAGATTTTTGGATCGGTTAGGAAAATATCTGCAGCCCCATGTTATTGCATGTTCGCCATGATTATCAACCCACTCCAAAATGATTAAATTATAATCAATTTGTGTATGATGACAGTGAAGTATACGACGTCGTTGTTCTTTGGATTTGTTCTTCCAATCATCCATACTAATTACTATATATCACTGTTTAGTGCCTAAATTTATTTATCCATGAGCTGATGAAACATGTATGTGTATGTGTGTGTGTGACATAGTTTTACTGCCAAAGACTTAAAGAAGAAATAAAAATTGAAACAAACTGTCCTTTAATGATCCTCCTCAGCCCGACGCTCCGAGCTCGAGCTGCAGAGTGTGGTTGATGCAGTTTGCCGTCGGACCGAAAAACTGCAGGGGACCTGAGAATGGGTTTTTGCACATTCGTAATTCATCCGTTTACGTAAAAAATCGCTTCTTGCGTGAGATTTTCAAAGCAGATCTAAAAACGCTTAACCTGGATTCAAGTAACGGTTCTTCGTAGCCCATTCATCCCTCAACGACGCAAACTTCTTGAAAGGAGCTCCTACAATCCCACGAATCTACCAAATGAGACTATAATATAGGAAAGTTTCCTTCTTTTTTTTTTTTTCGTTTCGTTTTACCTTGGAGTTCGACCATTGCCTTCTTTATCACTGGCTTGAACTTTCCTGGTGATCAAGAAAGCAGAGAAATAGCAGAAATCTGTTGGTTCTTTTGCTTACCAAGCATTTTATGAGTGAGGAATATATATGCATTTCTATTCCTTCGTTATTTTCTTACCGTGTCTCCTCTCGACGTCCATCAGAGAAGTCAGCGCTGTTCCGCCCACTGTCCATTTCTCAACTGGGGCGCCCAAGTTTCCAACCTACGTATGAATCATGCAAACTATGTAAAAAAAAAATGCAGCCTTCTTGTGATCCTAAGATAATATACAGTCTCTTAATTTGTGTTCAACCTGTTTTTTTTTGTGTCGATATAACGCAGGGGAAGTAAAGAAAAAAAGGACAACAAACCGAAGCAATAAGGCCAGTTTTTCCAGAGTGGAGTAATGCACCAGCAGCATAACCTAAGGCATAGCAGTAGTTCGAGTCGAAGTTTGAAGGCAAACCGCACCTACCTTCGTAACTTGAGGGAAAAAGAAAAGATCGAAGAAATGAGATAAAGATATGCCATTGTAGCATTTTCTTTGTCCGGCTCTTTTAAGTTTTCTTAACTTACCCGAAAAAGTGAGATTGTCCCCTGAATTTTGTGTTATATGAGCCTTGCTTCCTTCTGGACTCTAGTTCAGTCTCCACCATTTCGATGAGCATTTTCTCCGTCTCGATTTTGGCAACCTAATGGAAAATCGAAGAACAAAAAACATGGGATCGAACGAAAGTAAAACGAATTACAGAAAAAAAGGTGGCTTTTTTTTAAGGTACCTGGACATTCCCATGAGGGTCTCTTTCTAACAGCAACTGTTCTTGAATGGCTTGTGGTAATAATTCGAATAGTTTGAGAGATTGTTCCTTGAGCTTCTTCTTCCACGCCCCGCCTTCATCAACAACGTCATGGGCTAAGATTTCATTGAGCTCAGAGATCAACTGCTGCACCTGATAATATATATATATATATATATATATATATATATATATATTGCAGAAGAATAACATATACGTAAGATCGAAGATGCCAAAAATATGACATGAAAACTATTTTACGGTGAATATCTCAACCTCTGGTATGAAATCAATCAAGCCTTCGGGTATGAGTATAACGCCATAGTTGTAACCAATCTTTGCACGTTTACAGATTATATCTGTGATATAATCCGTGACATTCTTCAGCGTCTGTTTCTTTTCTGCAACCTTCAAAATAGTACGAGAATGATAGATCATCAAGTCTTCCTATATTATTACCGCCCTTACAAAAGCAAAACTAGGAAAGATGGTAAATAATACCTCTTCACCGATGAGAGTTATGTTGGGATGAGTCTGCAAACTGCACTCCAATGTTATGTGAGAAGCAGCTCTGCCCATAAGTCTCACTACTACAGAGGCACTCATATCGATCGAGTTACATGTATGTATAATACAAAGACCGAAAAAAGCTTCGTTCGAGTTCAGAGCAATATCATTTTATTTTCCTTTTCAACTTACAGTGATAGTATTTCCCAGTCGAACGAGCATCTATCATCACGTTTCCAATCATTTCTGCAAATATCTGTTTTTGGCAAATAAAAAAAAAAACAGTTGAGAAATGTTAAAATCTGCAAGAATGTTAAATCGTGATCGTAAGGGATTAAAAAAAAGTACACCTTGCACGCTGTATCGAACCCGAAACTAGTGGGAACTTCTTTGGATTTCAAGTCACCGTCGATCGTTTTAGGGCATCCAATGACCTGAGTTTTCATCTTCTTACTCCTGTAATAACAGTTTATGCAATAGGACATCACGCATCTGATAGAGAACAAACGAAAGAGGCTCTTAAGTAATAACCTGAAATTTTCAGCAAGAAGGCAGGCATTGGTGTTCGAATCATCACCACCTATGACGACAAGCCCATCAAGACCAAGCTTGGTTACCGTCTCTTCGGCTTGTTTGAACTGAGAAATACAAGATAATAAAAGCCGAGCAATTCATCACTCTAATGCTCAATGACACATGTTAGAGCGAGAAGTAAAAGGTGCATACTTGCTCAGGAGTTTCTATCTTGTCCCTTCCACTACAGATCATGTCGAAGCCACCCTATTGAGAAGCAAAGCGAAAAAATCGACATTATGACAGTACGTGAAAAAAGCACACTTTTTTCACATCTTTATCCCTCGGATAAACACAGTCAAGCATCAGTACAAAGGAAAGAAAGCACTGCAAAAAGTTTGGAATTCACCAACACGACGATTCGATTTCCTGATTTTAAGAAAATCTTACTTGGTTTCTGTAAGGATAAACGAAATCAGAATTCAACTCGACGTAATTACACTTCATAATCCCAGCCGGGCCACCCTTAAAACCATACAATGTGCTACCTTTAGCTCGGCCCTGAAGATAATCTAAGACAAGAAAAATTATATTCAGGCAATTTGCTACCTCCTTTAGCTCACTGCTCTTATTACAACAACAACAACGACAAAAAAAAGATCCTTTCTTTTCTTACCGAAGAGCCCAGAAATCACGTTGTGTCCACCAGGCGCTTGCCCACCAGACAGAACAACGCCTATTGTGATCTGACTGGGGGCAGATGAAGGCATGACACCTGGCACAAGGACACTCGAAGGTTGTCCGAAAAGGCAAGGAAAGAGCTTTGCAATTTCATCTGTTGTTCGACGGAGAAGTGAGTATGACAAAACAAAAGCTGGAACCCATGAACTATACCTAGCAATTAATCGAATAGTTTCATTCGACCCAACCCAAACCAAGAACGTCGAAATTCGTCGTCAGTATTAACCATCTATTTCGTGATTTAGCGACAACAATTAAAGAACCTGGATTTCCAGCAGCTGAGCTAGGTGGGCCATCGACAACGTTGAAGGAGTTCTTGAGAACATCAGGCAAAGGAAGGTTGATGCTTAATCTGCTAGCTTGAACCTCGCCGTACGCATCGGCCGAACGGCCCGGCGAAACTTTTGATCCGTTTGGCGCAGCCATCGATAGTATTCGTTAGTTGAATCAAGAAAATTTGCGACAAACGACGATGAAATGCTGGTAGTGTAAGTAGAGAAAGAGATGGGGGATGTTATGCGTTTATGCATGCTAGCGTTAGAGAGAGAAACATGGCATGGCATGGCTTGGCATTTGATGCTGAGTGTTCGGAGATTCAAAGGAGCGAGTCCCACGTACGACGTTTCTGAATTCTGAGGAAAAACACGGTACAAATTACAATTACAAAGAGTTTGGGTCTCTTTGTGTAATTTTGCATAGTTGAGGGAGTAATTCTGATATATTGCGATCGATCCTAATTAAACCCCTTCTCTATGCTAGGGTGTTGGAAACGCACGTTAACGAACACTTTCCTTACCGTTCAGTTCAGTGGCACTATGGCGAACTCATTTTGATCTGTATCCAAATACATTTTCGTCGTTTGAAGGATTCCTGCGGTGCCATCTGTCATGTGGACCCTGCGAAGAGCTTCGGTTCAGCTCAAGTAATGTTATTTCGACCTCAAATGATAGTTTTCGGATGACGTGCCTGCAAAAAATATCTTTTTTAACGATTTTTTTGCTGGGAATTTGGTGTTTAATTGATTACCTTGCTGAGAGCTTCTTCAGCTTTACGTTTGTTTGTGGGTTAAAAGGATATTTTCTGAAGTTATGAACCTGGGTGATTTTGCTAAGTGATGTTTATGAACTGTTAATGCCTCTGTTAAATGGATATGTTGGTTGATCGTGCTCTTGTAACCCATTCTTCGTGATTTATATTGTTATTATTATGGAACATAGTTTTCTTTTTTTTTTTTTTCTCATTGTCATAATTGGAATGTTTTTTCATGTGCATTGCATCTCCTTTCCAGAAACAATCGAGGATTAAGTCCCTCTGCTACTCGAATTCTCAATGTGAACTCAGAGATTGGGAGTGGTTTTCTGGATAAGCATGACCTCGCTACGACTGGACAACGAAGACAGCTATTTAGCAAACTGTTCTCTTTGACTAGATTTTACAATACATCAGCAAATTGTTCAAAGTTGCACATGGGAATTTGCTCGTTCTCTTCACAGGCTGGTGCTAAGAGCACTGGAGAGGAAGACGATGACTTGGAAGATGCCTTTTCTGAGCTCGAAACTCCAACTGGGAAAGACGATGATTCAATATCTGACCCCGATTTATCTGAAAATGAAGGTGTTGAATCCGATCTGATTGATGAGTTGGAGGTTTTACAATCGCCGAGGAAATCTCATAGAGCTGCTGCTGACGATTCAGGCATTGCTAAAGCTATACTCGCTGCTCGCTCATCTTTGGTGGGCAGTGTTATGGATAAATGGATTGAAGAAGGCAATGAAGTGACCAAAGAGACAGCTTTGTTAGCCATGCAACATCTTCGTAAGCGACGGTTGTTTGCGAAAGCCTTGCAGGTTGAGTTATCTGATTCTTTTCAGTTGCCTTCAATAATGGTTTTTGTTTAGGATTCTCTCTCAATCCACTGCAGGCATAACTAGGATACCATAAATGGCAATAATCGTGGCTTGAACCTTATATTGGGGACAGTGACTGAGGTTGTTGTGTTGCTCAGTCAACTTTATGGTCCTTTTTGGACTTTTTGATAGAGGGCTCTGTTTGAGATCTTCGGTGTTTACCCCAGTCATCGTTTGAGAATGAATGTACTTATTAAATATTTTCTCAAAAACCAGCATTGTTCATTTGTGTGACGCATTAATTGTTACTCGGTGTAATTTCTGATAAGGCAGTGTTCACACTTCCATTTTCCTTTTCTTCGCAGCTATCTGAATGGCTGGAAGCAACAAAGAAAATTGATTTTGGTGGAAGTTACTATGCTTCTCACCTTGATTTAGTAGCGAAAGTACATGGCATCAAAAAGGCAGAAAATTACCTCAAGAGTATTCCCGAGTCTTTCAGAAGCATAAAAGTCTACGGTTCACTTCTGGCCAACTGTGTCGCTGCAGTCCATGTAAAGAAATCTGAGGCGCTGTTCAATAAAATTAAGGATTCAGGATTACCCTTAACACGTTTTGCCTGCAATCAGATGATACTTCTGTACAAGAAGGTCGACAGGAAAAAAATTGCGGACATTTTGTCGTTGATGGAGAAGGATAACATCAAACCAACTGTTTTCACATACTGGCTCTTGATCGACATGAAAAGGCAGTCGAAAGATGTTAAGGGGATGGAACAAATCGTTGAGAAAATGAAGTCTGAAGGCTTCAGAATTAACTATCAAACTCAGGCCGACCTCGCCCGGCACTACATTCATGCTGGGCTGAAAGATAAAGCCGAGGAAGTACTGAAGGAGTTGGAAGGCAGGGACCTGAAAGAAACCCGATGGATTTACAAACTATTGCTTCCTATATATGCTTCGCTTAAAAGGGAAGAAGACGTTGAAAGAATCTGGAAACTGTGTGATGAGTCTGACACAAGCGTATTCGAATGCGCAGCTGCTATTATTGCCTGGGGACAGCTGGGCAAAATAAAAAACGCTGAAGCAGCTTTTGAAAAACTCTTAAAGATAGCACAAAAGCCCTTTCCAGGGCTTTACGTTCCCATGCTAAACGTATACGCCGACCACAAAATGCTGACCGAAGGTAAAGATCTCATGAGGCGAATGATGGATCGTGACTGTAAAGTTGATTCGCTAACGTACCATGCCCTTGTGAAGCTCTACGTAGCAGCTGGGGAAGTCGAGAAAGCCAATTCCATGCTAGACAAAGCTAACAAAGCGAAGGGCAAGGACAAACCGTTCTTTACTACTTTCTACGCCGTCATGGAACAATATGCTAACAGGGGCAGCGTTCGCAACGCCGAGGAGGTATTCCTTAAGATGAGGAAAGCTGGTTATGCCCCGAACCTTCGACACTATGAGCTGCTGCTTAATGCGTATTTAAATGCTAAAACACCTGCTTATGGATTCGTAGAGAGGATGAAGGCTGATAATATGTTTCCAAACAGATCCATCGCCATGCTATTGGCTAAATCAGAGAGGCTTAGGAATTCGACGGCTGACGATTTGCTGGAATAAAGGGATCTTTTTGGTACCTGGGATTTGCAAGCTAAGCTTGTTGCTACACTCAACTCAAGTTTAAGGTTTATTTCTTCTTTCTATTGCTTGTTAAAGAACACAATAGGTACTTCTAATAGTCTTGCTAGACAGTTGTACGAGGAAATATGGAAATATGGAGAAAATCTCCAATCTTTTAAGAGATGTCGCAACTGAGCTTTCGTGTTGACATTTGAAGTCAAGCACGAGCTTGGAATTATTATTATTTTTCCTAAGTTGTTTCCGATTAGATCAAGTTAAGTGCGGAAAGAGTTAAACGTGCAAGGATCGACTTTTAGGGAAACGTAACCATCTTAGTCGAGATAATAACTAGGATGAAAGGATATATAACCAATCACATTCGAAGTGCCACGACAAATTATCTTTACGTTCGTTATAAGGTAATGAACTATTTTCTTTGAAATAATCAGAGTTACGAGCTTAGATACTTCGTTGTACGTTTTATATTTTGCACGTGAGGTAATTTCTTGTTACTTAGCCATTTCTGAGCATGATGACGCCATTGCTTCGATCATCATATGACATCATCGGTCTCTGTGCTTCCTCCTTAATCTGACGCCACTAGTTTTTGGACCAAATATGTTTCATGTGCATTCAAACTCGGGGTTTCTTATTTAATGACAACGCCGTAGCTCCATTTATGATGTAATGTTTCAACCACATATTTTTACGATTAATATATAACAAGAAAGAGTGGAAATAAAGTCCTCCTATAATCAGAAACAGTAGCATAGCCAGTAAATATCTAAAATTATAAATTAGGTCATATCGTGCCTTCCATCACACGTACGTCTATGTGTTTTATATCCCTATATAATATTTCCACACGTCATTTTCGTTTAGCTTCGAGATTTTAATTTTTTTCATCAATCATCAAATCTACAACGTAGATTTCCATATATCCTTCATCTCCATTCCAGTTCTCTCTCTCTCTCTCTCTCTCTCTCTCTCTCTCTATATATATATATATATATATATATATATATATATAAATAGAAACGCAATAAAACTCACGACCCTTGATTAGTAGAAACCTTCCAAATATGAACAGAGCGCCGCCGCCGAACCCAAAAAGGAACCACCGCAAGAAATCAAAGAGCAAGAAGAAGAAGCAGCCACTCAAAGTTGTTTACATAACAAACCCTATAATGTTCAAGACTGAAAGCGCCTCGGAGTTCAGGGCGCTGGTCCAAGAATTCACCGGAAAGGACGCCGCCGGACCGTCGGAATATGAAGGGCGTGCGGCGGAGTACGGCTGTGGGGAGGCGGCGGAGGGCGGAGCCGTGAAGCTGGCGTCTGAGGATAATATACGACGCTGTGATATGATGTCAAAAGCTGAGAACTGTAGCGAAGAGAACAATCACTGTTATAAACCGTATTGTAATAATATGATGATGCACGTTGATGATGGTATGATACCAATAATGGACTCGGATCCTGTGGGTCTTGACCCGTTCATCGAAAATATTCTGAACGATAACCCGAATACGATTGAGGGCGGCGGCTAGTTCTTGGCAAAGAAAGAAGAGAGATTCTCACCATCATCTCATCATCAACGACTTAAGTATGCTTATGTTTTGTTGTAATGATACCCCTATTTGTTGATTGTTGTATTTATTTGCTGATAAATTATTGTTTATTGCTAGATGTATGATGGATATAGATTTTCTAACAAAGGGAGGGGAACGTTGTTTGTATTTATAACTTAAAATGTTACCTCGCGGTGCGCCGATCAAATATTTGAAATTAAACATTAATTTTCTATCACCACGCGATTTCCAAATTAATTATGTAGATGCTAATCAGAGGATGAATTGGTACAAAAGAAAACAAATCCTTGTACGATTTATTGGGAAGACAATGAAAAATTGCTGATGAAAGCAAAGAACTACGAAAGGTTGCTGATTTTATTGTACAATATTGAACGAGAATTTAGGGCGAAGAAGGGTGAATATATTGGTCATAACCCTAAATATAATACCCAACGATACCCTATTATTGGGCTGAGGTAGTATTCATTTGATATTTTAGTATATTAATGTTTTTAAGCCCATTTAGTGATAGGGTATTTGGAGTATATGTATGGCAACGAATATGGGGTAAGCAAAAATTAATCCAAGTTTCTCATCTTCATCTCCCTTACTGCTCTCTGTCTCTCGTCTCCTCTTCATCTCTAAGAAAAATGGGGAGGGCTTATAAAGTGAAAGGGCAGAAAATGAAGAACAGAGAGGAGAGGTATGATAAAGGTGATGATGAATTTTGTGCTTGAGTGCTGTATTTTTGTTCTATTTTTTTCAGAAAAAAACAAATTTAATTTAGTAGATTAATCGAGCTCGAGCCGATACAAGGTTTGATTGATTTGAATTCGAGCATCTCTAGTCGAGCTCGCAGCTCGATAATTTGCCGAGCCGAGCTCGAGCCTTCACTTTTGATGTTTGATCGAGCCGAGCTCGAGCTGGGCCATGTTCAGGCTCGACTCGGCTCGTTTTCACTCCTAATGCGTGTGCTTAAAATACAATTGTTTTAACTTTAGTTTTGTAATTTATATTTATATTTAGTATATGAAATATAATTTTTATGCATATAAAAGGAAAATAATGATTAGGGGTATAAGTATGATTACTAAAAATTGAGCGGCTAAATGTGATATTATTTAATTAACGAAATTAGAAATAGAGAGGTTAAATTGTAATTATTTTACTCACCAAATTAGTAGTTCATAGAAACCTGTCACCCTTAATATTATAGTATAGATGCTAATCAGACGATGAATTCGAAAAAAAAAAAAATCCTTGTACAATTTAATGGGACAATGAAAAAAATTGCTGATGAAAGCAAAGAACAACGAAATATTTCTGATTTTATTGGTACGATGCAATTTCAATGCTAACCTTGTACAATATTGAATGAGAATTTAGGGCGAAGAAGGGTGAATTGAATTTTGACCTTTTTCTGCTATATAGAGCATTCAGACAGTTTTTTCGGGTGCGACCTCACGTGTTGGGTTATTAATGGCGGGTTGAGGCAGGTAGGGGCTGGCGGGATCGTTTGACAGCTCTAGGTCAGGGTTCAGGATTTAAGGTTCATGATTTTGGAGAAACTAATAAAGGGGAAAATAATCCATAAAAATTAGGCGTAAAAATTTATATTTTAACATGTGCACATGGGTCCATAATTTTTTCTATCTCCATACACGTGAATATCTCATCTCTAATATTTTATCTCTTTTATTTTATCATAAAATATTAAAATTTTAATTTCAGCAATATAATTAATGGGTACACGGAACGGGACATACTCTGGGACGGTGATCTCGTCCGCTTTTATTAAGGCTCAGGGCCTTGGTTTCGTTCAATTTGATCTGTGAAGTAATTCTAATTAGATATTAAATAAAATAAAAAGAAACCACCCACTAACATTACTTACTATTTTTAGTTAATTATTAACATACTATTTTAGTTAATTATTAATTTACTATAGTTAATTATTATTTTACCTGTTATTTACTTACTATTTTTAGTTAACTATTAATTTACTATTTAGTTATTATTTTACTATTTGTAGTTATTCATTAGTTCACATTTAATTTAAAATATATGATATCATAGCACACGCATCTGAGTGTGCAAGAATACTAGTATAATTTAAATGTTATGTCGTGGTGCGCCGATCTAATATTTGAATGAAACATTAATTATACATCATCATACGAGTATTAATTATCTAGATGCTAATCAGACGATGAATTGGGAAAAGAAAAGCAAATCCTTGAAGAATTAATTTGGACAATGAAAAATTACTGATGAAAGCAAAGAACAATGAAAGATTGTTGATTTTATTGGTATAGTGCAATTTCATTGCTAACCTTGTCCAATATTGAATGATTTGAATTTGACCTTTTTCTGCTACATAGGGTATTCGGACAGTTTTTTCGGCCTAATTCATGTCCAATAGCGAAAATTGAAGCCCACTTACCACTTGCCCATTTAGTGGCTGAGAACAATCAGAGATGACTCGTAGTTCTTCCAGTCATCAGTTGTTAAGCTCATTACCCTAAGTTTTAATTTCGCTGCCGCGAAACAACACATAGCCTATGTATAAACGATTATCAAAGCTAAACCTTTCACAATTGGATAGATGATGAGAAGCTCTGTCCAGTATCTTCAAGCAGTTGAGCAAGGAGCAGAAAATATACAAAAAAAACCCTAAACTTCACGGCAAATAATGCAACTGCTACCTCTTCGTGGTTAGGGTTAAGAGCTTTTAAGAACTGATGACTGTGTAAGAAGAACTAGCAAGAGTAAAAAAAATCTATTGCTCTCAGCCACTAAATGTATAAGCTGTAAGTGGGCTTGAGTTTCCCCTATTGGACTTAATCTAGGCTCTATTTAGCAACTCGGGTATCATCCGCCCGACCCTACCCGAAATATTGACCGAATGCCATGTAGAAGTTTAGGGGGTGTTTGTTTCAGGTGATCGAACATTACGGTGATACGCATATCACGGTGATGTGAGTATCACCGAATGTGGATTAAGGTGATATGTCATCGTGTGTTTATTTTAAGAAATATTTCGTTTTGCAGATCAACGTGATATTGAAGTACTCTGTTTGTTTAATCAATGTGATGTGTGGTGTGACGTTGTATAAATGTCATATTTGACCCTATACATATGATTGTGCTTAATTTTTTTAAGGTGATATTTTTATAATCATTTATATATTAAAATTTACATATTTATAAGCGTTATTTATATTAACTTCTTTTTTAAATATAAGTTTAAGAACTGACATATTTTTAAGATTTAATTATGTTAATCGTGTAATTAAAATATTTATAATGGCATATAAAGTAATAATGTTAAAATATGATGGGTACTTTCGTCCATTAAAAAGTTAGATTGATCACCCCATCACCGTGATGTTGGATCGCCTAGGTTTTTTGGGTAATCTGAAATTCATCATAGTGTACTAAACATTTATGCAAAACGTATATAAGACATTTTGAAGATTAGATAACAGATTAGACGCTGCTTATTATTGTTTCATAAATTTATTCTTCGATTCCTAAGTTACAATATATAATTTTGTCATTAATAACAATATGTAATACATATGTCATTTTCTAACTTCTCTTCTCTATTCTTCCTTTTCTGCCCTTTCACTTTATAAGCCCTCACCATTTTTCTCCCCTTCTTGAACTCGAAATATCCTATCGCTGCCCACAAAACAAACACTCATAAAAACTTACACATAAAGATTAGCAAAACTAAAACTTACACAACTGAATAATAATATCACCCATTTTCATCACTGTGTACTATGCAAAACGTATATAAGACATTTTGAAGATTAGATAACAGACAAAACGCTACTTATTATTGTTTTATAAATTTATTTTTTGATTCCTAAGTTACAATGTATCATTTTATCATTGTAAACAATATGTAATACATATGTCCTTTTCTAACTTCTCTTCTATGTTCTTCCTTTTCTGCCCTTTCACTCATTTTTCTCCCCCTTCTTGAACTCGAAATATCCTATCGCTGCCCACAAAATAAAAACACACTCATAAAAACTTACACATAAAAGATTAGCTAAACTAAAACTTACACAATTGAATAATATCACCCCATTTTCATCACAGTGTACTTAATATCTATGCAAAACGTATATAAGAACATTTTAAAGATTAGATAACAGACTAAACGCTGCTTATTATTGTTTTATAAATTTATTCTTCGATTCCTAAGTTAGAATGCATCATTTTGTCATTGATAACAATATGTAATACATGTGTCCTTTTCTAACTTCTCTTCTCTGTTCTTCCTCTTCTGCCCTTTCACTTTAAAAGCCCTCACCATTTTTGTCCCCATTCTTGAACTCGAAATATCCTATCGCTGCCCACAAAACAACACCACACTCACAAAAGCTTACAGATAAAAGATTAGCAAAACTAAAAAAACTCGCACAATTGAGTAATAATAGTGATGATGAGAAGCTGTCATGTACCTGGTTGGAGCTGATTCAGTTGAGAGGAGGGAGAAAGAGATGAAGAGGATACGAGAGACAGAGAGCAGTAAAGGGAGATGAAGATGAGAAACTTGGATTAATTTTTGCGTACCCCAGATCCGTTCGTTGCCAACATATACTCCAAATACCCTATCACTGAATGGACTTAAAACCATTAATATACTAAAATATCAAACGAATACTACCTTAGCCCAATAATCTTGAAAGCCTGTTCATGACAAGCTTGCTCAGGCCGCTTGGGAATCAAATGAGCTTAACAACTGATGACTGGGAAGAAAGAACTTATGAGTCATCTCCGATTGTTGTCAGCCACTAAATGGGCAAGTGGTAAGTGGCTTCAGTTTTCGCTATTGGACTTAAATTAGGCTATGTTTAGCGAATAAGGTATAACCCGACCTGTTGGGTCGCGCCCCAGAAATTGTCCGAATGCCCTATGTAGCATAAAAAGGTCAAAATTCAATTCACCCTTCTTCGCCGTAATTCTCATTCAATATTTAACAAGGTTAGCAGCGAATTTGCACCGTACCAATAAAATCAGCAATCTTTCGTTGTTCTATGCTTTCATTAGCAATTTTTTTCATTGTCGCAATAAATTGTACAAGGATTTGTTTTTTTTCTTTTTCGAATTCATCATCTGATTAGCATCTATACTATTATATTAAGGGTGAGAGGTGTCTACGAACTGTTAATTTGGTCAGTAAAATATTTACAATTTAAACCCTCTATTTCTAATTTTGTTAATTAAATAATATCACATTTAACCGCTCAATTTTTAGGTATTATGGTTATACTCCTAATCATTATTTTCCTTTTATATATAAAAAAAATTATATTTCATCTACTAAATATATATTATAAATTTCAAAACTAAAATTAAAATAATTATAATTTAAGCACATGCATAGAGTGTGCCGATAGTACTAGTCTAGATAATTAATATGAACTCGTGTGGTGATATAAAATTAATGTTTCATTCAAAATATTTTATCTGCTAGGGCGACGTAACATTTACGTTATATAAAACACACTCATAATAGCTTACGCATAAAAGATTAGTAGGATATTTCAAGTTCAAGAAGGGGGAGCAAATCAGCGACGGAACCATAAGTTGTAACTTTGGGGGTCGAAAAATGTTGAAATAAAATAATATGAAAGATTAGGTACGTAGTAATATTGTGAAGATTTCTTATATACGTTTTACATAATATGTTTATCTATACTTGATAATAAATTGCGTATCGTAATTAATGAAGAAACAATAAATTAGATCAAAGTATACATTGCAATCATATGAAACGTCTAGTTCTTCGTATAATCATTAAAACGTTTTTATACATTTCTAGCATATGTATTACATATTGTTATCAATGACAAATTGATAGAGTGCAATTTTATTGGTACGGTGCAATTTCATTGCTAACGTTGTCCAATATTGAATGATTTGAATTTTGACCTTTTTCTGCTATATAGGGCATTCGGACAGTTTTCGGGTACGACCCTACGGGTCGCGTTATACCTGATTCACTAAATATAGCCTAATTCAAGTCCAATAGCGAAAATTGAAGCCCACTTACCACTTGACGATTTAGTGGCCGAGAACAATCGGAGATGACTCGTAGTTCTTCCCAGTAATTAGTCGTTAAGCTCATTACCCTAATACCCGATTCCCAAGCGGCCTGAGCAAGCTGCTCATCATCACTATTATTGTTCAATTGTGTAATTTTTAGTTTTGCTAATCTTTTATCTGTAAGTTTTTATGAGTGTGTTGTTGTTTTGTGGGCAGTGATAGGATATTTCGAGTTCAAGAAGGGGGAGAAAAATGGTGAGGGTTTGTAAAGTGAAAGGGCAGAAAATGAAGAACATAGAAGAGAAGTTAGAAAAAGGACATATGTATTACATATTGTTTACAATGACAAAATGATACATTGTAACTTAGGAATCGAAGAATAAATTTAAAAACAATAATAAGCAGCGTCTAGTCTGTTATCTAATCTTCAAAATGTCTTATAACAAAAATTAATTCCATACTATAATCAATATAATATTATAAGTTATAACTTTTTAAACAAAATAACAAAAACGATAAGTTCTTTGTAAATCTTAATGTGTCTCATATACATTTTTCACAACGTTTACATATACAAGAAGAAATAACATATTATAATAGTGACATAGTCAGTAATTATAACTTGAAAGAGTCGAAAAATTGCTTTTAAAATGATGTTCTCATAACACATTTAGTTTATATATGAAAATAGATTTATAATGTAATGGAACATATTTGGTTAAATAAAAATAAAATGCAAATTATTCAACATAATTCAAAATATAAAATGTAAATATAGGTCTTTTTACTGCTAATTTAAATTGCACCAAAAATTATGGTTAGATTATTTAACCTTTTTGTAATAATATATTCTTTACGAATATGATTCATCATGAAAATAGAAGTAAATTAATATAGAGAGAAATTACATTAAAAATTAATTTCTTAGTTATTATAGAAAAATTATATTAAACTTATCTTATTAATAAAATTAATTCTTTTCTTTAATTTTTTAATTCTTGAATAATTGAAATTTTGAACATTAATAGCTAAATTTAATTGGAATGGACCTATGCAACTGTTATTATTATTTTTAGAATGTAGCCCAATAAAATTTTCAGCCCACTAAGAGAGCAATTTAGGTTTCTTTCCCGATCAGCTTCCTAAGTTACACGAATCTTCTTAAAAAGAATACCAATGTCGACGCCATCAACCACCACCCTTGTAGCGCCGGCCGCCGGGAAGTCGGTCGACCCCTCTGCCCCCTTCTGATTCCGTGCAAACTGATGAGGCCTTATAAAATGAAAGGGCGGAAAAGGAAGAACAGAGAAGAGAAGTACGATAAAGGTGATGATTCTGAGCAGATAGAGGAACAGGGTTCGTCCAAGAAGGTCAATGGTGGATGCTTTGAGTCAGATAAGGAGGAGATAGCTGAAGAAGCGGTTACTGATGATACGCCTGGGATTCCAATTGTTCCAGTGGATGACGGTGTTAAGAAACCTGGTGTTATTTTTGTCCTTGAAAAGGCCTCACTAGAGATTGCCAAAGTTGGAAAGGTGTGTTTCGAAACGATAAAGATTCACTTTTTTGTTCTGTTGTTTTCCATGGAGTTCATAGTTGTGATGGGTATGTTTACGTATGTGCAGACATATCAGCTTTTGAGCTCCGACGAGCATGCGAATTATTTGGTGAAGAACAAGAGGAACCCTGCAGATTATCGGCCAGACATTGCATTTCAGGTTTGAGCATAATGAATATGAAGTTGGAGTCTAAATTCACGACTGTAGTTCACATCTGAAGTTAGCTATTAGGTTGTCTTTTACGGTGCTGATTGCAACTGAGGAAATGGTCGATAATAATCTCTCACTCTGTTAACCACTGACATGACTTTGCTGTCGTGTTACTGAATCTATTGCTAGAATTTCAGTTTAGAACCTAGTGAGACTATCTTCTTTGCTTTCTTGCCTGGTTAGTTTATTACCACCATCAAATCAGTTCCATCTTACATACGAGAGAGTACCGCTGCTTTCATTGTCCCGATTACGTGATCATTAAGAAACTTTTGCTGGTTGCAACTTTGCTTGTCTGAAAAATTTGTGTCCTGGCTCAGATCATTCCTTTTTTTTTCGTTTTCTTTTTTCCTGCTAGTTACAAAATCGTAACCATCGTGTCACTCGTAGGCTATTCAAACGATCTTGGACAGTCGCGTGAACAAAATTGGCAGATTGAAAGCGCTATACGTAAGGACGCAGCAAGGCCTACTTATAGAGATCAAACCTCATGCCCGAATGCCAAGGACGTATAAACGCTTTGCTGGTCTCATGGGTGAGTGGCCCAGAAAAAAAAATCGCCACATGTTGAATGAATTATCTCTAACTAACCTTTCGAATAATCTTGAAGTGCAACTTCTTCAGAAGCTGCACATTACTGCAGCTGGTAAGGGCGAAAAGCTACTGCGTGTAATAAAGAACCCTGTCACCCAGTACTTACCAGTCAGTTCTCGTAAAATAGGTACGAAATATTACACTATGCGTCTTTTGTGTGCATATCAGTTTATTAAGAGACGATCTTAGTCTTTCTCGTGGACTTTCAGGGTTCTCCCACAGTTCGGAGAAGTTGGTTGATATGTACGACTATATTGGCACTATCGACAAGGATTCAGATATTGTTTTTGTGGTACATTCCCGCAACTTCTCAATCCTCTTTTCGTCTTTTTCCAATCGTATTTAACATCAGCTGCAACTGTTTCATACTTGGCAGGTGGGCGCAATGGCCCATGGAAAAATCGAGCAAGACTACGTTGAAGATTATATTTCAAGTATGCTTAATTTTTCTTTGCTCTTCTCTTGTTATTACTTGCACTTCAACTCCGTCAAATATAATATCATAATACGGTAAAATGGGCCCTCGCAGTTTCAGAGTTCCCTATGAGCGCTGCTTACGCCATATCCATAATCACCACGTCAGTGGAACGCAAGTGGAAGATCTTGTAAGAGCTATCGCACGACTCATTAGCCGAGCACTCTGCAATCAGAAAATTCTTACCGTTTATATTATTACATGATATCGAACGAGTGTTTACATCATATAGTGAGACAGGGACATAAGAACATGTTCTCAGTTTGTCAAGAAGTCGAACAAAACAAAAACTGAAGAACTTATTCTCCTTCCTTTCTATTGATATCAGTATGTGATTGTCGTGGAGCCATTGATCATATCTCTCAATGCAAGTCTTTTTACCATAATCGTAAGATCTGCTATAACAATAGCCATGGAATCTTGGAGTTCCCTGTTGTTGCTATGATCGGTGGAAGCTCTGCAGCTGCTGTATAATAATATTGTGGCAGTTAGTAAAACTGCTATTGCCATGGAAAGCATACTTGTGGCCATAGCTCTAGCTTGGAAAACAAGAGGAATGGCCATTATATGAAAAGCCTTTGTGATTCTGAAGGTAAAAAGTCTTATCCCTAATGCTGAGTTTTATATTCTTGATCAAGGTTTTATACATATAAGCTTTTGAAATCCCATCATAGCTTTGCCTAATATAGACTGCTTTCTACACGCAAATGCCGTTCCAAAATGCCAACTTTCATTAATAGTTGCATTAAATCAATCAAATATTGTATAAACATTGCGAGTTTGAATTTCAAGTTCGACGGAAATGTATCAATGAGACGCAAGTTCTGTGGTGAGAGAGCAATCTAATAACTGTGGATGGACGCTCTAATAATTGCAATATAATCCTTCAATTTCTGTTTTTATTCCATAAAAGATAAAACAATCCTTAATTATAGTTGACTTGGTCCACTGACAGACGAGTCAATGCTCTATCTAGCCTCTTATCATTACATCAGACTAATCTCAACCATCTGCGACTGATCTGTGCGTTATTTCTGGGATTTTTTCTGTCATTCTTGAGCTTTCCAAGGAGAAAGAGGCATGGCTGAGGTGTTCTTGTTCAACATCATAGAAGACGTACTAAGCAGAGTCTCCTCTCTTGCAATAGAACAGATATCTCTAGCTTGGAACATCAGATCTGAAGTGAGCAGACTTGAAAGCACTTTGTCCACCATTAAAGCAGTCATCTTAGATGCAGATGAGAAGAAGTACAAGAATCACGAGGTTAGAGACTGGCTAGAGAAGCTCAAGTTTGCTGTATATGACATCGATGATCTGTTCGATGACATCGACTACAGTACAAGAATCTCAGGCATGATCCAAGACTCTAAGGGGCCGTCGATCATCTTAAACAAGGTAATTAGATTCTTCTCAAGATCGAATCCTATCATCGGCAGGTACAAAATCGGTCGAAGGGTGAAAGCTCTGAGGCAGAGATTAGATCAGATTGCAGAAGACAGAAGGAAGTTTCACTTCACTGAACAAGCCAATTCGATCCCTTTAGAGAAGGACGGTAATAAGGAGCAGTCTCACTCCTTTGTAAGATCCTCGGACATAGTCGGGAGAGAAGATGATAAAGAACACATCTTACAGCTCCTTCTACGCCCTGACAATGGCGAAAATGTCTCTGTCATTCCCATTGTTGGCATAGGTGGTCTTGGGAAGACGACTGTGGTCAAGTTAGTTTACAGGGACGAACTTGTGATGCAAAGCTTCGACCTTGGGATGTGGGTTTCAGTGTCCGAAGACTTCAGCACGGGAAAAGTCGTCGAAAAGATACTGAAGTCTGCTACGGGTGAGAGCTTAGGCCACCTCGAGTTAGACCAAATGCAGACACGTTTGGCCCAAGTTTTGAAAGAAAAGAAGTATCTGCTCGTCTTGGACGATGTTTGGAACGAAGATCGTAACAAGTGGATGGACTTGAAAGAACTGTTGGTAAACTGCAAATTAGGTAGCAAAATCATAGTCACCACAAGAAACAAAACAGTTGCTGATATTATTACAAGTACGGTGCCGCCTTACCACTTGACGGGCCTATCAGAAATCGACTGCTTATCACTTTTCTTGAAATGTGCTTTCAGATCTCAAGAGGATCAACTGCCCAATCTGATCTCTATAGGGAAAGAAATAGTGAAGAAGTGTGGTGGTGTACCACTAGCGGTTAAAACCTTGGGAAGCTTGTTGTACATGAACAAGGACGAAAAAGAGTGGCTGCGTATAAGAGACAACGATATATGGGAAATAGACCAAAAGCAGACTGATATCTTACCCATCCTTAGGCTAAGCTACGAAAGATTACCATCCCACTTGAAACATTGCTTTGCAAACTGTTCGATGTTACCTCAAGGTTTGGAGATTCCAAGGGAAGTGTTTATCGATCTTTGGATAGCTCAGGGTTTGGTGCACTCAAGAAACAGTAACAGACCAATCGAGGACGTTGCTAATCAATACTTCGACGAGCTGCTATCGAGATTCTGCTTCCAAGAAGTTGTTGAAGCTTTCGACGGAGAGGTCTTGGCTTGTAGAATCCACACGCTCGTCCATGAGCTAGCCAAGTCAGTAGCGGATGGAGAATACTTAAATGCAAAAGCCGGTACTACTAAGAGCTTACCCAAGAAAACCCGCCACTTGTATTTTCAAGATTCTGATGACGACCGTTCCAGCGAAAGTTTCCCCACCAACCCTTTTCTCAGGTTGAAGTATCTGAGGTATTTTCGGTTCGAAATGAAGGGAAAGCCTTTGGGCAAAAGCTCTGTCAAAGCGATCACAACGAGCTTCAGACGATTGAGGGTATTGACATTGACTGCTTTAGAAATCGAGGAATTGCCCAGTTCAATAGGCAAGCTGAAGCAGTTGAGGTACCTCGATTTGAGCAACTCCACGAATCTCAAGTTCCTCCCCGAATCGTTCTGCAAGCTTGTAAATCTTCGTACACTGAACCTCATCAACTGCGACAACCTTCAAGACCTGCCTAGGAGATTCAGAAACCTAGTCAGCCTCAAAACCCTGTACTTAACGTGCTCGAACATATCCCTAGGAAAGAAATTCGGTCATGGAAGTTTCAGCTCTCTCAGATTCCTGCTGCTATACAACTGCGACTTCGTTTACCTACCGTCCCAAGTATTCGAACATCACATGTGTAGCATCAAGGTACTGCGCATCTACGATTGTCCCAGATTGGTTTCTCTTCCCAACAGCATCGAACGCCTGAATTCGCTCGAAAAGCTGTGGATTTGGAACTGCGACGAGCTCGAATTGTCTGAGAGCGAAGGAGTGAAGGGCCTCACAGGCCTCAAATCCCTGCTTTTGATGGGATTGCCCAAACTGATTGACCTTCCCAAAGGGCTTATGAGCAACTTCGAACAATCGCTTCGATTTCTTCGCATAGCCAACTGCGTCAACTTGATCGAATTGCCCGATTGGATACTGAGCTTCAGCTCTCTTCGGCGGCTTTACATCGAGGATTGTCCGAATCTTTCTTCGATCCCTGATTTGTTCCATGGCTTTGCTGCACAAGTTCATATCAGTGGTTGTCCTCCCCAACTAGGAGGAGAGATTTGAATTGTAGAGTTAATTTTTGTTGCGATTGAAATCGGCCCGTTACTAATATGGGCTTAGGCCCATATTAGTAATGGCCCAATATTGCAAAGCCTTATTAAAGTGGTCTTTTGACAGGCAATGTAATATTGCTGCTTTTCGGTTATTGTATTGCAATGCAACTGCAAAAAAAATTCAAAACAATTCGAAAATGAAGACAAATGTGAATGAATGAAGCGCGGCTGGCGATCCACCGCGATCCCACTCGCTTTGCTTGTCGCGTCCCGTCCACGCTCTTCAGTCCAGGAGTTTTGGTAGAGTATAAGTTGGGCACTCTTTTTAGAGTTTGAATTCAAGGTATTCGATCGTTGCTCGTTTCTGAATTCGTTGTGGTAAGAGTTTAGTTAATCCCATGTTATCTATTCTTGTCTAAAATTGTATTGAATGCCCACTTTGGTTGATGTTCGATTTGTGGATTGCACTGTGGTGTTGGTGCCCTAGATGATTGTGTTTTATGCGATGCATATGTTCAAAATTTTCACTTTGATGATTTGTCTTGAGTAAGTGTGTCGATTTATTGTAGAAACTGATCTTTAAGTGACAGAAAAAAAACGCCTTGCCTAGAATTGATAAATAGAACAAATTGGTAATCCATTGCTGCTGCTATAAACGCTTTACTGTCCTACTACGTTTTTGTGTGTGAAGGTTTTTCGTCAAAGCTTGGTACTCTAGAGAAACAAGAAAAAAAGACCAAGAGATGAGTGAAACTGGTGGGAGTTCTGGCTCGAACACCCCTGTTAACGGTGGGCTCGATGCTAATCGTATTGCAGAAGTCAAATCATGGCTTTCTTCCCAATTTGATGCAGTTGGGAAAGATGTCCCTGATTTCGAATACACTCCTAAGAGCATTGCTTACTTGCACAATATTGCCACCTTGTCCCAAGCTAAAACTCAAGCCTCTGCCATTGTTGCCAATGATTTCCGTCAAAAGGCCACGGAGTACCGTTCACAAAGTTGTAGTTATGCCCATATTTTGTTTCTAATCTATTCTTGCAATGACATGGTGAATTAGATCTTGATAACTCTGTGCTTTTTAAAATTTGATCCCTGCAGCTGCTAGGATAAGAGAGATACTTGATCATGTCGGATTAGGGCAAGACAGTTTACCGTCAAACGCAGTTTCATCTTCGCAAGTTCTTGGGAGCGTCGCGAATCTTTTGAACATTCGAGATACAGAACTGAGTAGGTGGGTGTTAGTTTTTTGTTCAATTCTTACGAAGTTGTTTGGTCAGTATTTGAGTGAGTCGGTGGAATTTTTATGGCTAATGAAGAATGCTTCAGTTTCCTTGTAGCAATGGCTGATCTCTCTCTCAGAAAAACCACCGTGGAAGAAAAGAGAGCCAAAGTGCAGCAGGAATCCAAGGAGCTCCTCGACTACACTCGAAAGGCAATTGCAAGATTGACTTATCTAAAGAGGTCGTTTGTTTTTCCGAGTCTCGTTTTTTTTTTCAACTGAGACCATTAATATTTGGTTTTAGTACTTTGATGTAGACTGTATCTTGTCCATCTTAATCGTCTTACAATCGATTATAACAGAACACTTTCCCAATTGGAAGATGAGCTTCCCCCTTGTGAAGCCAAAATGGAGCAGTGGAAGACGAACTTGGCAATAATGGAGTCAAAAGAAAGGCAATATCTGCAACAATATTCCAATTACAAGGTATCTAATTCAGATTCTCTTTGGCCATTCTACGCATCATCAGCAGATGCTCAGAAAATGCATCAGCTTCATACTCAAGAACATCATATCCCATTTTAGTTTCTATTCTGAGACTAGACGAAAATAGCCAATGTTAAATATTAACTGCTAATTCATGTTACTACGCCATATAGGCAATGGTCAACCGTGTGGGATGCCCCATTTTAGTTTATATTCCGTGGGACTAGACGAAAATAGCCAATGATAAATCTTATCTGCTGATTCATATTACTACGCCATATAGGCAATGCTCAACCGTGTGGGATACAGCTCTGAGATAAGTCATGGGGTTATGGTTGAAATGGCAGAGCACAAGAAGGATTTGGAAAAGAAAACAAAACCGATCCTCGACACATTGAGAAGCTACCAAGACTTGCCACCTGTACGTTGTCAATTCTTGCCAAAACAAAAAAATATATATATATTTCCTTTTCTCCTTAACTTTTGATATATATTTCCTTTTCTCCTTAACTTTTGATGTATGGAGATTTTGAACTTGTTGGCCTTTGTCTTATTCAGGACAAGGCTTTGGCAGCTTTGGCGATTGAAGACAAGAAGAGACAGTACGCATCTGCTGAGAAGTACCTTGAAGATGTGTTGCAGTCAGCTCTTGCTTCCTCTGAGTGAGAAGTTATAACATATGGTTGTACGTTGTTTTCATTCCTCCTCGTACCATTACCTAAAGTGGAAGCTTTAAATGTTTAATCATTGATTGGTTGTTGATGATATCTACATGTAATCTTATTCCAGAAATGGCGTTTTCTCTCATATGTTTCATGATGGATTCATTTTTTTCTTTTTACGATTATGACCTCGCGATTGTTGACAAATAGAAAATACACGAGGCAATTGATATTGTGATGATAAGAATTTCATCACGTAAATGATCAACAGCATAGTAAATTAGCCTCAATTGAGTCTTACACAATACAACTAAATTATGAAGCGATTTACTGTAATAAATTAAAATAAAATCCACTCCCCCTTTTTCCATGATTGCATATTCCTACGCTGTCTGAAACATAGTCGTTTGAGAAATAATATATAATATTGATATAGAAACGCACCCACACAATTCAGTGACAGTAGAGGAATTCCAATAGTCAGCTGCAGTCTTCGTTCTGCAAAGGTAGTAACTTTGCATTCACAATCTCTCTTTTATTTGCTCAGTGTATCCGTTCTCCAATGGGTTTGAGAGAGGGTGTGCCTCTTATAATTTTAATTATCGTGTTTGGCGTTGGAATTTCCAATCTACATCGTCAGAGGATTGGTTCTAACGCAATTATTTTGTTGAAAGGATTATTGGGTTTTCGTTTTTGAAGGAAAAAAATGGCGATTTGGATTTGATTTTTCCGAGCCGAGCAGAGTCGAAAATGGCGGTGGAAAGATGAAAATGGCTCTGATTTTGTTGCGGACATGTTGTGGCATAATCATATCACATTACTTGTTGAATTAAACAGTAGTACGATGATGGGTTGATTAGAAGAAGCCCAAAAAATGAAAAAACTAATGGAAAATATCCAATGTGCTTCTGTAAAACGATTTTCTTTATTCTCCTTAAATTTTTGTGTTTGATGCTGATTTACTTTATGTATCAGTGG
Source organism: Craterostigma plantagineum (assembly GCA_027422505.1). Taxonomy (NCBI): domain Eukaryota; kingdom Viridiplantae; phylum Streptophyta; class Magnoliopsida; order Lamiales; family Linderniaceae; genus Craterostigma; species Craterostigma plantagineum. Next base: position 1,742,621 of record JAPQWV010000093.1, read on the forward strand.
TGTTGTCCAAATTCTGTAGCTACATATCAAGAAAATGGCCCATGTTGTCCCAATCCCAACCGACTCTTACAACCTCGGATTCATCGGGGCTGGAAAAATGGCCGAGAGCATAGCTAAAGGAGTGGTAAGATCTGGCGTTTTGCCCGCTTCCCAGATAAGAACAGCACATCAATCCTCGGCTCGCCGCGATGCCTTTGAATCTTTCGGCGTGAAAGTCTACGATCAAAATATTCAGGTAAAAATAAGTGCAATCCAAGGTTGCTTTCCATGTCTCTGTTTGGGATCTCCACCTCTGCTTACAACACTTGAGAAGAAGAGTTATTTTTTCTGAACTGATGCGACGGTTGTTTGTTAAATTGCCGCTAATTGGGGGAAAAAAGAACCGAAACATGGCTTTGTCGTCTTGGCAGGTTGTCGAAGAGAGTGATGTGGTTGTCTTTTCAGTGAAACCTCAAATTGGTAATGACCTTCAGCTTATGCTAAAGCACCTTATTTCTTACTTGTATTATTCAAGCCTTTGTCTGGTAATAACAGCATATACAGAAAAAAGGCCAATACTTGTTAACTTTTCGTCTGCTTTGTTCGATCTCCTTCAATCTCTATATTCTCGTCGAGTCGCCAAATATGCAGTTAAAGGCGTTGTACAGCAATTACGACCCGACCTCTCAAAGAAGCTCCTAGTATCCGTTGCCGCCGGCGTCAATCTAAAAGATTTGCAGGTCTTTCTTTCTCAACTGCTTCTGCAAAAATTCAATCTTTTTTTTTTTTTTTCAAAAGACACATTTAAGTTCAACTTGCCTTCTTCAATAAATCTATCACAAAAGCAGTCTATTTTTTTTTTCCATATTATTCCCCAGGAATGGGCTGGCCATAGTCGAATTATAAGAGTAATGCCCAACACCCCAGCAGCTGTCGGCGTAGCAGCTTCAGGTAAAAAAAAAAAAAAAAACTCATCTATTTTCTTCATTACAACATTACGAATGAATGCATCAAAAAGAGGTAATAAAACAATTACGTCGCACGCACAGTCATCACCTTGGGGCCTGAAGCCACGAAGGACGATGGGGAACTGATTTCTAAGCTATTCGCATCGATAGGCAAAGTTTGGACGGCGCCCGAGAAGCTCTTCGACGCCATAACTGGTCTCAGGTGAAGAACAAACTTGGCTTATTACCACATCCATTTTCAGACAAGAACTACTCTTTTTAACAGCCGTTTCAATTACACTTTGTTTTATTTTTTTCCTATTTCTTGGGATTATTCTTCAGTGGTAGTGGGCCCGCCTACGTATACCTGGCAATCGAAGCTTTGGCTGACGGCGGCGTAGCTGCTGGCCTGCCTCGAGAACTTGCCCTCGGCTTAGCTTCTCAAACTGTAAGCCATAGCCAAACGAAGCAATTGTTAAGGGCTATAATAGGCTACTAAGCTAAGCTCGGCCATGAAAGTGTGTCTGTGATTTTGTGCTCAAAAAGTGATCTTCCTTCGCTGTTTCGACAGGTTTTAGGCGCAGCGTCGATGGTGACGACTCTCGGGAAACATCCCGGGCAGTTGAAGGATGACGTGGCGTCCCCCGGCGGCACGACTATTGCGGGAATACACGAGCTTGAAAAGGCGGGATTTCGAGGCATTCTCATGAATGCTGTCGTTGCTGCTGCTAAGAGAGGCAAAGAGCTTTCTCCCAGTTAGTATTTTTCTGTGTTTGTGTTTTTGGATTTTTTAAAGGAATCCTCTCTTCTTTTTTTCGAACCATAAACTATATTTCAGTAGGCCTTTCTATATATTCAAAATACGTTCGCTATTTTTTTTTCTTTTAACTGTCCAATGATTATTTCATAAAACACACAAATGTTCACACGGCTAAAAGAAATTTACATATGGCAGAAAGACTATTGATTCCCCTAGCTAGCGATACATCTAAAAGTCAAAACTAAGTTCGTATTTATTTAACGGCTATATATATATATATATAGTCGGACTAATTTAAATTAAATCTAGTACAAGAGAAAAGAATCCAAGTATCTGAGAGCATCCTCGACGCACAGATACCTCCAACTCACCACGCTCAAAATCCCAACGCTAACCTTCTCAACCACCTTCTTACTCCCGCCGCCGTCCTCCCCCAAGCACAGCCGCACCTCCGCCACCAAACCGCCGCCACCGCCGCTGCAGCATCCAGTCTCCGGCAGAACCTTAGAGAACCAACCCTCCAAACCCATGACGAACCTACCCTTACCCACGCAGTCCATCATGGTGAAAAGACCCTTAAACCCCTCCAAAAGCACGTTCCAAGTCACCCTCATGGTCCCACACTCCGCCAGCTCAAACCCTTCGCCGCCGCCGTCGAGGTCGAACCTGAAGACTCCATGACCGTCGAGCTTGAGCCTCCCGCCGGACTGAACTACGCTGATGACTTTATTTTCAGGGCCCACCTCAACGTCGACGGCAAACACCAAGTCCTCCACGGTGAGCCTCGGCTTTGAGGGTTTCTTCAGGCGTCGCTTCTCTGAAGCTCGGCCGAGGGAAAACAGCTTGAGGTAGGAGCACTCGGCGGCGGCGGTGGCGTGACGGAGGTTGGAGAGGTAAGGGTAGGCTTCGACGCAGATGGGTCGCCAGAGGTGGTCGGCGGACATGGAGGAGAGCCACGTTTTGCTGACGCAGCAGGCGGTGGCTAGGGTTTTTGGGTCGAGGTGGGCGGCGACGAGCTCGAGGATGAGCCATGGTGGTGGTGGCCGTGAAGTAGAAGTTGAGTTATTATTGCTGTTTGTGATCATGGGAAGTTATTTGTCCTTTTGAGGCTTTTTTTTTTTTTTTTCCTTTCGATCTTTACATGTAAGGAAGATTAAATCAAACTAATAATCGCATATGATATAATAATTATAGTTTTTTTACAGGTGGTTCTCGAATGGCACGTGTTTTGGAAGCCATGAGAGACTTGGCTATGGTAAACTCGAGCCACGCAAGGCTGAAGGACTGGGCCATTCAGAAATTATTTCAAACATATATCTATATATATATATATATATATATATATATTTATTTCCTATCGTTTCTTTTTATATTGGCCCAGGTAGTGCGAAAGCCCAAACCTCGTTTTGGAAGCGACAATTTTTACGTTTTTACAATTATGGATTTGGAATTTTGGGTAGATTTCACGCGATGACTTTTTACAAAATCTAGCCTCTCAACTTACACCAAACCAAACAATGGCATGAAAGATTAAAGGGTAATAAACCTCTGTCCTAATTCTTCTTCACCTCAATCTCACCCCTTTATTCTGATCTTCTTCTTCTACCTATCTATCTCTCTCATTTCTACGATCAATATACAGAAAAACTCATAAAAGTTGTAACTACTATCACACACGTCAAGCAGGTTCGTAACAGCTTTATGTCCTTTTTCCTTAGATAGTAATAATATAACCAACCACTGTGAGTTTGATGTCCTTTCCTGGAGATACAAAGAAGGGAGATGAACGATTCTCTTTTCCTTCTCTGAGACAAGCTGACGAAGGAGACGTGTAATGCATTGACGGCTTCGCATTTAATCACCATTTTCTTTTACATAAATACCCCCCCGTGTTGCATCTTCGGATATATGAATTTTCCAATTATTTATGCAGTTTGTTCTGATCAAGCAACCACCTTCGAATCGTCGTCAGCCATGGATCGCAGCGTACCGACGATCAACCTTAATTCGGGCGCCAAAAGCATGCCCGTTTTGGGATTTGGGACAGCATCGGATCCTCCCCTTGATTCAGAAACCACGAAGAGAGCCGTGTTAGAAGCAATCAAGCTCGGCTATCGACATTTCGATACGGCTTCGCTCTACGGAACGGAGAAGCCCCTCGGCGAAGCCGTAAGGGAAGCCGTCGACCTCGGCCTGATAAAGTCGAGGGATGAGTTATTCGTCACTTCGAAGCTATGGTGCAGCGATGCCCACGCCCCACGCGTGGCTGCAGCTCTTAGGGCAACTCTCGAGTGTGTGAATTTTTATCGGAAATGATGGCGGTGTAATCCGATCATCTAAACCCTAGTTTTGCTTATTAGGTCTAAACCGTTTGCGTTTTTTCGCGCAGGAATCTCGGCACGGAGTATGTTGACTTGTACCTTATACACTGGCCGGTGAGCTCCAAGCCAGGGAAAATCGAGTATCCCATCAGGAAAGAGGACTTCGCCGCCATCGATTATGAATCGGTTTGGTCAGCCATGGAAGAGTGTTGCAGAGAGGGTCTCGCAAAAGCGATTGGGGTCAGCAATTTCACAGTCAAGAAGCTTGGTCAACTCCTAGCCACGTCAAACATTCAACCTGCCGTCAACCAGGTATAACGCAAAACCCACAATTGATCTTGGAAAAAAATGGGTGGAAAAATTGTTTCATTCGTTTTGATTTGGCAAAAAAAAAAGGTTGAGGTAAACCCATGCTGGCAACAAAGGGAGCTGAGACAATACTGCAAGGAAAATGGGATTCTTGTGGTGGGTTACTCTGTTTTAGGTTCTGGTGGGACATTTTACGGCACAGAGAGGGTTATGGAGTCGCAGGCTTTGAAGCAAATAGCAGAGGCCAGAGGGAAAACTGTTGCTCAGGTAAGAATAAGTTGTTTTCAGGGATTGTTGAAGATGGTTGTATTGTATGTATCATATCTGTTGAATAAATTGAAGGTGGCACTGAGATGGGCTTGCGAGCAAGGGATTGGAATTGTGGTGAAGAGTTTTAACAAAGAGAGGATGAAGCAGAATCTTGATATATTCGACTGGTCGCTGAGCAGTGAAGATATTGACAAGATCAACGAAATCCCTCAAGCGAGGGCATGCCTTGGTGTGGACTACACATCACCGTATGGTCCTTACAAGACTATTCAAGAACTATGGGACGGAGACATCTGAGCACACAGTTGGTCCATTACAAAGGAAGATATAAGTGCGTGTATCCTTTTGAACTGTTTTATTTAGGCGGTAATGAGACAGAATCTCATGTAATATGTTATCAGAGATTCATTTTAATATTGTTGCAACTTTGATCTCACCCACCACCACCAAGATTCGCTTCCACGAGCTCCCGCCCGCACCCGAGTCGGTGAGTCCCCTCCTGAACAACCCTGGTGGATGGGCTTGCTGAGCCTCAGGGCGCCCTTCGCCGACTACCTCCGCGGGGCGGCCCGCGGGTTCAGAAGGGTCGCCATAGTCTACGACCTCATGGTCTCCTCCGTCGTCCAAGACTTTTCCTCGACGGTGGGCTGCAACGCCGAGGCCTACGCCTTCAGCCCCGTCTCCGCCTTCACCATGGCCTCCTTTCCCCGTGGCCCAATGATCCCCCCGGCCGCCTTCGAGGATGCCTACTCGGACGACTCGGGGGACTTCTGCGACCTTTTTAACGAGGCGAGGAAGCACAGCTCGGGGACCGTGGTGAGCTCCGTCCGCTCCGTTGAAGCGCCTTTCCTCGACATGGTAGCTAAGGAAGAGGTCTCCAGGGGACGAAGGGTGTGGTCGGGCTGGCCCATGCTCCCCCCGCGTGCCGAGGGTGGTGGTTCGCACGAGTGCCTCGACGGCGGGCACGAGCTGTGTTCCGTGGTCTACCTAGCGTTTGGGACCACCACAGACCTGTCGGCCGAGCAGGTGGCCGAGCTAGCGTCGGGATTGGAGGAGAGCGGTTCGAAGTTTCTCTGTGTAATGTTAAAAAGATAAAACCTAAAGAGCTCGTTTGGTTAATAGGTTTATATGTAGTAGAAGGATTTAAATTAGTAAATTTTATATAAAACGGATTAACGGCTATAAAATAGAACGTGTGTTTGGTTAGTAGGTTTTCACATGTGAGGGGGTGTGTTTATTTAAACCCGATGGCATGAGTTTGAAGTAGGATTATATAAACACATGGATTATGTATGCCTATGAACCAAACAATTGAACATGTGTTATACTCACCTTTAAAATAACTAAGCTCGTGAACCAAACAAGCCATAGTAAGTCACATACATGTGTTTCCACATCTGATAATTCGGAAGAGATTGAGTAGCTTATAAGTTGACGGACTAATCCGTCTTATCACCAATTGATTTTAGGATGAAACAATACTTCACTTAAGCGGCGATAACGAAATTTCGCAGGTACTGAGAGGTGCAGACGGAGGAGGCTCGGGAAGGATCGAACTCCCTCCGGGGTTCGAGGAGAGGACTAAAGGTGCCCGGATGGTCAGGGATTGGGCCCCGCAGGTCGACGTTTTGGCCTACCATTCGACGGGCGGGTTCGTTTCTCACTGCGGTTGGAATTCGGCCCTCGAGAGCTTGACGATGGGCGCCGTTGGCGGCTTGGCCAGTGAATCGAAGGTGGAGTTGGATTCGTTCGTCACGCATATCTCGAGGAATTGGATTGATGACGGCCGTGATTTTCCGTCTTCTCTCCGTAGAGATTTCCTATGTTTTCTGATGTAATAAATAATGGCCATGATTTGTGGTCTCTCTCTGCAAATGCCATAACGTTCATTTGCATCCAAAGGCTTCCTATTTTTAGTATGAATGATGGGTAAGACTAAAGTACTAAACAAGTGCGTGCTTGACAACAATTAGTAGAGGGAAAACGGAGTCTGAGCTGAGTAAGAAAAGTTGTTGGGAATAGAAAAGCCAAGCGAAGCAGACTGGCAAAAGCGGCCGAGCAAAGGATAGCATCGCTGATCCAAACATGTCCGAACATGAGGATCCTCTCTCAAATCCATGGCCACGTACTCACGCACACGGACCTGCCCCTCTCTTCCTTCTCATTCGTCCTCTCAAAGATCCTCTGCTTCGCGGCGTACCGTGACGTGGATTACGCGAGGGCCATTCTCTATCAGATTCCGTTCCCCTCCATCTTCTGCTACAACGCGCTGATAAGGGGTTACCTATCGCAGCGCCCATCGCTGGCGCCCATCTTCTTATTCAAGAAGCTCATTCAGAAGAAATTCCCTCCGTCGAACTCCTACACCATGTCGTTCGTACTCAAGTGCTGCGCGCTTATAACCGCGCGCGAGGCCGGCGAACAGGTCCACAAGCACGTGCTTGTTAAAGGGTTCGATAGGGACCTGTACGTTTCGACGTCGTTGCTGAGCTTCTACATGAAGTGCGAGGAGGTCGAGTTGGGTCGGAAGGTGTTCGACGAAATGCCTGAGAGGAACGTGGCTGTGTGGAGCGCGGTGATTTCTGGGCACGCGAGGGTGGGGAGGGTAAACGAGGCTCTGCGCTTGTTTAGGGAGATGCAGGTGAGTGGGGTCGAAGCAGACGAAGTGACGATGGTTGGCGTTATTTCAGCTTGCGCTGTTTCGGGGGCTTTGGATTTGGGGAAATGGGTGCACAATTTCATCGATAGGAAGGGGATCAAGAAGGACCTCGAGGTGAGTACTGCGCTCGTGAATATGTACGCAAAGTGTGGCTTGATCGAAAAGGCGAGAGAAGTCTTCGAAGCAATGTCGGTAAGGGACGTGAAGGCATGGAGCTCCATGATCGTAGGGTTTGCAGTTCATGGCCTTGCAAAGGAGTCTTTAGACTGCTTTGAGAGGATGGGACAAGCTAAGGTTTGACACACAGCTTCAGACATCAGTTATGCATAATGATTCTGTATGTGATAGATAATCATCATTTTCAGGTCGAGCCCGACCATGTAACACTTCTCGGCGTATTATCTGCTTGTGCCCACGGCGGTCTACTCGCGGAAGGCAAGAAGTATTGGTCGAGCATGCTTCAGTCTAGCATCGAGCCATCCATGGAGCATTACGGTTGCATGGTCGACATGTTCTGTCGAACAAACAAGATCGAAGAAGCTCAAGAATTCGTCGAATCCATGCCCATCCATCCCAATCCAGCAATTCTTCGCACGCTGCTCGTGGGTTGCAAGAAGAACAAGCTATTACAGAGAGGCGAAGCAATCGGGCGTAATCTTCTTGAAATAGAGCCACTCAACGCAGAAAACTACATACTTCTCTCGAGCCTATACGCTTCAGCTTCCGACTGGGCCAAGATGAGCCAAGTGAGGATGCGGATGAAAGAACGAGGAATCAAAGCTGTCCCAGGTTGCAGTTCAATAGAAATAGGCGGCCATGTCCACGAATTTACGATGGGCAGTTGGTCCCATCCCGAGGCAAAAGAGATCAGAGAGTTCTTGAAAGAGGTTTCTCAGAGAGTTAGTGCTTGTGGGCACGAGCCTTGGCTCGCTATGGTGCTGCAAAATGTGACCGAGGGAGAGAAAAGAGACGCACTTTGGGAGCATAGTGAACGACTGGCCATAGCTTACGGTCTGATGAAGACAGAAGCGCCCGTAGTAATTAGGGTAGTGAAGAACCTTAGAGTCTGCCAAGACTGTCACGAAGTGACGAAAATTCTCAGTAGTTGTACGACAGGGAAATAGTAGTGAGGGATAGGATACGATTCCATAGGTTTGTCGACGGAATCTGCTCTTGCCAGGATTTTTGGTAGAAACTTGTTTTGGGCCTGAGACCACTATTACATCATCAATAAGAGCAACAGTTAAGGTAATTTCAGGTAGAAATACTCGAGCTTGGTCTGAATCCCGGTAAACATACAACATTCAGCTATTCACGTTTGACCATTCGTAAGGCAAATAGAAAGCCGTCGTCAGTACATTACATCAAGGTGAAGAATGTTAGAAACAGATCAACCCCCAAGCCGAATAAAAAAACCTGAATCCTAATAGCTCGTGTAAGAGTACAAGAGGCTGCTTCTGCTGCTGCTGCTGATGATGATGTCCTTGAACGCTTATATTATTACAAACGGTGGTACGTCTTCGAAAACTCCAAACACAGCTGTCGATCCCTAACATCTCCCCATCCTCCCCAGCCCTTAAATCCCGCCTGGTACCCAGGCTGGCGCCTGTACACATAAACCTCCCAATTCGACTTCACATTAGCCACTTTATCGACATCTTCGACCTGAATATTCACCGAGCCATTGTCTATGCAAGCCCCCTTATCAGCTGCCTGACCCTGGTGCAGCCCACACTTCCCAAAGTGAACCGCGCTGGTCCTCGGTGCCCTTAGAGAGTATATGGGCCTACCAAACGAAGGGTAGACCGCGGCCCACATGGTGATATCCCAATTATAGTCGTCGAACGAGCAGAACTCATCAGCTTTCTTGCGTATCATTCCCCACACAGTACGGTTAAAGGAGTAGCCAACGTTTCCCATCCTCTCGGCGATCAAACTCTCCCAGCCTTCGCCCCTCGACTTCACGTCAGAGGGGGCGAGATTCGCAGCGTAGCACTCGGGGCATTTCTTGGCCTTCAGCCCGACGAGCAGCTGCAAGTTTCGGTAGGCGTTGGGGTATATAAAATGGTCTTCTTCGACGAATAGGATGTGGCCCGAGTGGGTTTTGGTCTCTTCCAGCCCGTCCCAAACGGTGTTCATCATCCACCACCAGTGGTGCTTTAAAGAGACGATCTTTGGCGAACGGTGGTTGCCGTACTGATCTGTGGTTCCTTTGCAGTTTTCCTTCAATGGGTCTTCTCTGTTCTTACAGTCGTCGGGGGAGACGCCTGGGAAAGTGTCGGTGAATATGTGGGGAGAGAAAGGGGCGAAGATCTGCTTTACCTGGCAGAAATCGATGCCTCGGACGATTTCGTTCATCTCTTCGAAGTAGCCGTCGTGGCTGACGATGAGCAGGGTTTCGCCGATTCCGGCGACTTTAGAGAGGCTGTCGACGGCGGCTCTGAGGTACTGTGGGCGGTTGTGGACGTAGAGGACGATGACTATGTGGTTCTCGGCTAGGGTTGGGTGTAGGTGTGAGTTCTTGGGAGGGAGGAGATTTCTACGGTGTAAGGAGATCGAGAGCTCGTTTTGCTTTGGGAGGTTAGGGTTGTTCTTGGTGGGCTTCGATGGATCGTCGTCGTCGTCGTCGTCGGAGGTTAGTACGGTGGTTTCATCTGCTTCGTCGGCGGCGGTGGAGAAGGAATATCTGCCGAGTAAATCTACGACTGCGCTTGTTCTGAAGAGTAGTAATATCAAGAGAAGAGATCCCAAGGCGGCGACGGTGGCTAATCGGCGGAAGGAAGCATCTGCTGCTCGGATTTTTCTGTAAGTGCTCGCCATCTCTATATCACAGAGCTTCGATTCAGAACTAAGAATTCAGAAAATCAAATTCGAAGCAAAAAAAAGAAGATCAGATCACAACAGAAAGCGATGGAACATAAGGAAAGGCGCAACCTTTAACGCCGGCGAGAAGATGGGTCCTCGAAAAGTGACCAAGAATCATATCGGCGGCGGAGACATTTTGACTACTCGGAGAGTTGAAGAAGACTCACTCAACCAATGAAGAACGTCAAGTGCTTATCATCGAATAGGTGGTGGGCGAGCAAAAGCTACCTGGGATCTACAGAAGTGGAGAGAGCTGCTAATTTTTTTCTTTCTTTAATTTCTCTCTTGGTGGAACCGAAATGGAAACAGAAGAGAGGAATAAATGTAAGAGTTCCTTCCCTTTGCGTTTTTGTTGAATTTTCTCGGTTTTTGAGTTAATTAAGGAATTATTATACTTTTGTCTAACAATGTCTTAAACTCAACCAGCCTAACACGGCGCTTGCCCTACCTGAGTCGTCTGAATTTTTCCAACCATAGCTCAGTTTTTTCTTGATAGAGTGCCGTTTTTAATAAAATATATAAATGATGCTAACTACACAAAACCTTGTTTTGACCACGTACATTACAAGAAGATATTTACGACTTCATTGCTGCACTGTTATAAAATCGACATTTAAGACGTAATTAAGACTTAAGAGTCGTTGGAAGGAAGTTGCTGGGCCAACAAGTAATTTATTTATTCATTTCGGTAACAAGATATCAATTACCGTGACATGATGAAATGTCACAATTTGTTCAACGTTTCGAAGCCCACAAACCACCACCATTGTTGCAATCACGAGGAATAAATAGTATTCTTGGCACAAAACTACCATACGAGACATCCTCAATAAGATAGCCATGTAAGGGAACTCTTGGGAAAATATGTTTAGTAGTTGAGAGCAGATTGCCACAGCCTATACATAGATGAGAATTGGATCAAATTTCAAACTGGGTGAGTATATACTACTGCAAGAAGAGTTAAAGCATCTGCCACAGCCTATTGAACGATTGGATTTTAAGGATAAGAAAATGTTTTTAATCAAGAAAGCTTGCCTTTATCCGAGGGAAAGTATCCATGCGCCTCAAGTCACTTGCTCTGATTGCACCATTTCCTTGTTGAAGGATATTATTAATAGGAACCCAAAATCACACAATTTGTATAAATACAATGGTTTAGAGACGTTAAAACCGTGTGGGATAGGAGGGATAACATACCTTTGTTCTTTCTGAAAGAAGAAAGGGTTCGATCCGAGGAAGAAGGAGGTGCATGCATAACTCCCACATCGATGAAATGTCTGAATAGCTTCAAAGAATGCATACAATACAAGTCTCAGCTAACACATGTGTTAGCTCGTGAAAACCATTTTGCCCATATACATGCTCGAAAAGATACAAACTTCAAAATATCTTCGACACTTTCGCGGTGAACAAATGGAAAACTTCCCTTAAATCATAGCAGCACTATGCACAAATACGTGCAAATCCTCCGTCAATCGACGAGCGCCACCGCACAAATAAAAAACCCAGACGTTTCAATACAAATTGAAGCTAGAGGAACGGTGAATGCGTAATGGAGTAACTAACTGAAATTTAACGCCGAAAATCCGACGTCGCGAGCCAAAATTCCTGTTTGACGGCGGCCATTAACTAACTGTCGACAGATCGGTTCTTCCACGCCGGCGACGGAGGAGGTGACGGCGGAGGAGGGGTTCGTGGTGGCGCCGGCGGGTGTAAGAAGTATGCATTAGTCAATAGTGCGATTATCTATTTTATTCATGTAATTTGGTCATATTTGTAAATAGATGATTAGTAAATGCATTATCTGTAACATTTTGGTAATTAATCAAACATTAGTAAATACCATTTATAAGTGAAATTATGTGAAGCAGACCCCCCGCGGCGTAGCCCCATATCCGTCGACCTAAGCTATACTCCAAATTCGAGAGCAAGCAAGCTTGGCGAATCAATCGTTGAATTGCTCTTTCTTCGTCTTGGATAATTGAGCTGAAGCAGCTCGAATAGTTTCGGTTTGCCTCTGAGGAGAATCTGCACCATTTAGGGCTTTTCTTTGATATGGCTGTCGCGGCGGCAATTGTTGTTTTGCCTTTGGGCATTCTCTTCTTCGCGTCTGGGCTTGTAGTTAATTTGATCCAGGTATATTTGTTTGCTCTATTTGTTTGTGAACTTTGTAGCTAAGATAATAATCATTGCTTAACTTTTGGGCTGCAAGTGTCGTCCTTTTTTGCTTCTCATTTGGTTGCCTGATTTAGTATGTTCGGCATTTGTGACATTATCGACGCATGAGGCTGGACTTTATTTGTTGGTGCAGGCGATATGTTTTGTGTTGATAAGGCCAATTTCTAAAAACACCTATCGAAGGATTAATAGAGAGACCGCGGAACTATTGTGGCTAGAGCTTGTGTGGCTCGTAGATTGGTGGGCTCATGTCAAGGTGAGTGTTCTCCAAGTGGGCGCCGTTCTATGTTATGTTCCGCATTTTCTGAGATATGCTTCGCCTGACTTTCTTATATCTCAATCCAATTAGAGGGGCAAAACAAATGGAACTTAGAACTCAATTGTAGTTCGATTTTCTTATTATTAGTTTAGTCATCTGATCATTAACTGTTTTTTTCGTTGCAGATTGAATTGTACACGGATTCTGAGACTTTTAAGCTTATGGGTAAGGAGTGTGTATTTGGTCTCTTATACACCTCTCTGTGATCGAAAATTCTGATATTGCTAGATTCACTTAGTAGATGCACATTCTTTCAGGTAAAGAACATGCACTTGTCATATCCAACCACAGAAGTGACATTGATTGGCTTGTCGGATGGGTGTTGGCTCAGGTGGGTTGGTCATCTTTTTGCTGCTCACTTCAATGTGATTCACTAGCTGGCTATTAGATAAACATTTGGCTAAAGTTTTTCTTTGCTTTTTATCTTACCTTTGGGATCTTGGAATCGACAGCGATCGGGTTGCCTTGGAAGCACATTAGCTGTCATGAAGAAATCGTCAAAATTCCTACCTGTAAGTACATACAAAATTTGTCGTCTGTAACTTGAAATGCTTCGAATCCCGACTTAGATCTTGGTTGATACAGTTGCATGGTTGTTGATATCTGATGAATTTGTTATGACTGGTGCTAAATCAGAGCATGATATAATATTGATTTACCTCTCAACAATGATGTAAATAGTTAAGTAAGAGATACTAGCAATGAAGGGTCATTAATTTTCCGTGCTTCTCCTCTTCATCTCACTATTGTGTGTCTGCCATTGTCCCTAGTCTCATGAAAAGAATATTTATGCTGTCTGTGAAGGTGATCGGATGGTCAATGTGGTTCTCCGAATATCTCTTTCTCGAAAGAAGTTGGGCAAAGGATGAAAACACATTGAAGGTACCATTAAGTCGTTTTGTTTACAACGCATGATTTACTTCTATACCTCTCTTATATTTAGATGATTAGCGTTTTTTTCCTTTTTCTTTTGTTCAACCTCTCCCATTCCTTAATGCATACTTGCGTACTTTCTTTTATGAAACTTAATTTGCATATATTGCAGTCAGGACTTCAACAGCTCAGGGATTTCCCTCGGCCATTTTGGTTAGCACTTTTTGTCGAGGGTACTAGGTTCACCCAGGCAAAACTTCTAGCTGCTCAAGAATATGCATCCTCAACGGGTTTACCCATTCCAAGAAATGTTCTGATTCCCCGAACAAAGGTTCCTATCCAACTTCTATTGAAATGAGCTACCTAAAATTTTAGCTATTTTTCTAAGCATATGAAAACCACGTAATCGTTTGTCTTAACTTGCAGTATTTTATATGCAAGTTTAGTGTATTTCCTAGCTTAACTTGTATCTACGTTACAATCTTCAGGGATTCGTTACAGCAGTGAGTCATATGCGCTCATTTGTCCCAGCCATTTATGACGTAACTGTTGCTATCCCCAAGTCCTCTTCTCCACCAACCATGCTACGACTATTTAAAGGGCAACCTTCTGTGGTGAGTTCTAGTTTTCCCTTAATAAGACTTTCTAATAAAATGTAATTGTGCTATGGAAAATCATACATCGGAACTATTCTGATTTTATTTCACTCGTCTTGATATGGAGTACTCTTTCCTAATCCAAACTGCCAAAATATGTCTTTATCAGGTCCACGTCCACCTCAGACGACACCCAATGAACGACTTGCCTGAAACAGACGATGGAGTTGCTCAATGGTGCAGGGACACCTTCGTAGCTAAGGTGAATTACTTCAATATTACATATAAATTATCCAAATATCAGACTTGTAACCTGTTGGAGCCTCTGACTAAACAGGACAAGTTATTGGACAAACACGCCGCCGACGATTCCTTCGGTGAACAACTGAAGGACACCGGCCGACCAGTGAAGTCCCTTGTGGTAATTTACTCAATTCACATCTAAGTTCATTGACAGTCTCTTTCTTTCATCAAGTTCTGATCTCTCTTCGGCGCAATTCAAACAGGTGATCACTTGTTGGGCAATTTTAATGATATTGGGAGCTATGAAAGTTACTTATTGGTTCTCTCTTTTCTCGTCCTGGAAAGGAATCACCTTCTCTGCTATTGGTTTGGGTATTGTCACAATACTTATGCAAATCTTGATTCAATTCTCCCAATCGGAGAGATCGACGACTCCCAAAGTCGCACCAGCGAAGCCTAAGATCGACGGCGAGGCCTCGTCGAGCAGATAATTATAGATTGTTTGGTTGTTTATCCATTGATCTGCAGCAGGTGCCTATGCTTGAGTTTACTATTTATACTATGTGATGATTGGTGTTCATTTCTATACTGCTCAAGTGGTGACTAGAAACAGAAACAGCTATAAGATTGTTATTATTATGATTGGCTTCTGTTGTAGAATTATTATTATTATTCTATTTTATTAAGGGTGAGGGTTGAGGTTAAACTGTCAATTTGGCCTTTCAATTAAAAAAATAATAAATAATTAAAAAAAACCATTACATGCAGTGTCTTTACTATTTTTAACTTATAGCTAATAGTATTATACCTTTATTTTTATAATTTATATAGATACATAATTAAACTTAAGGGGCATTTTCATTTCAGGCCCTCACATAACTATCATTAGATTCAGGACCTCTTGGTAAAAAATTTAGTTTTAAGGACCCATTTTCTGCAAGTACCACTTCATTGCTATTTCATACCAGTATGTTCCAATTTTGTAACAACCATAATTCGGTACCAGTTTATGATAATCAGATACCAGTTTATTTTCTGCAGTACCACTTCATTGCTCTGACATACTAGTATGTTGAAATTTGTAACACAAAACGATCATTTATATCAGTTCATATATCTTTCATACAACTTTTTTACACCACACAAAATGTGTCCTTTAACCTAAAAAAATTCTCAAACAGGGTCTGAATTCGAAATCAAACCCTTAATGGGGCCTGATTTAGGATTGACCCTAAATTTAAATCATAAGTTGTAAAACTGAAATATTATATAAGTATATATTATAGCACATGCATTGAATGTGCAAAGAGTAGTGGTTACTATTATTAATTTTATTTCATTAAGCGTGCCGGGGGTGAGTGTAAGCTGTCATTTGGTCTGTCAATTTCAAATAAAAATAATTTCTAAATTAAAATATTACTCACAATATTTTAATTACTATTTATAGTTAATCACTATTTTTAGTTAATTCATATCTTTAATTGTAAATATATATAATTACATTTATAATTTCAATTAACTTTTTAAATTAAATTATTTTAATATTTATATTTATATATTATAACACACGCATTGAGTGTGTGCAAGAATACCAGTTATTATTATTGGATTCGATTGTATGTGTTTAATTTAATCTCCTTTTTTGTTTTCTAAATTAGTTATTCGCCAAAATTGAGTTGTATTGTGTTCGATATGTTAAGTGACCACTTTTCCTAAAAGGTTAACCCTGAAGGAAGTGCATTACTTTTTAACTTTATATAATTTATTTCCAACACGCCCCCTCACATCTAGGCTGATTTTTCTATTATCTAGCCTTAGACGTGTAACTCTCATAAATGGGTGATCGTGAGGATTCATACCCAATCCTGTGGATCCCTAAGCTCTGATACCATGTTAAGTGACCACTTTTCCTACAAGGTTAACCCTAAAGTAAGTGCATCACTTTTTAATTTTATATAATTATATCCAACACGATATTATACCGTATGTATATTGTATGCCATGGAAGACAGATTTAAATTAATATTCAATTATTTACTAAATTTTTATTGAGATAATTTTTTTTGGTGTAGAATTTTAATTACTTGTCAAAAGATTTAAGATTTGTGCTGTTATCAATGGGTGGGCTATTATTTTTTTTCGAAACGATAGCTTGAGTTCATAAACAAAGATACAAGGGCTAAATAATCAAACGATCTCATCGTACATCGTCAACAATGAGAACAAAGGCTCGAGCACAACACAACCACAACGGGGTAAAAAACTCCCACAAGGGGAGAAAAATGTGCACGAGGGTCAAACTGATAGGAAAAAAAAAAGTAGTTGTAAATGGGCCATTGTTGACTTAAAACTTGTTGTAAATGGCCTACTTTCTTTTATTTTTTTTAAATTTAGTTTCCTTTCCTCCAATTGACTCGTCACAATTTCAAACACACAAGACTTTACACCCGTCGATCGCTATCATCAACGGTTCGCGTGTCACCAAGTTAGATCCACGAGGATTCGCACTTTCAGCCGTTGATTAATCCATCCGATCGAACGGCCATAAACGCCCAACACCCTCTATAATACAATCAATCGAATTCATCTCGTTCGTTTCACCATTTGCTAGAGCGGAAAAAAAAAGAGATAAAAAGGAGAAGGAAAAAAAATGTCTGGGCGCGGAAAGGGAGGGAAAGGCTTGGGCAAGGGCGGAGCTAAGCGCCACCGTAAGGTTCTTCGCGACAACATCCAAGGCATCACCAAGCCTGCGATTCGCCGCCTGGCTCGGCGTGGCGGCGTCAAGCGCATCAGCGGTCTCATCTACGAGGAGACGCGCGGCGTGCTCAAGATCTTCCTTGAGAACGTCATCCGCGACGCCGTCACCTACACCGAGCACGCTCGCCGGAAGACCGTGACGGCGATGGACGTCGTTTACGCGCTCAAGAGGCAGGGCAGGACTCTCTATGGATTCGGCGGCTGAGGTTGTTCAGCTCAGCTCAGCTTGCTTGTTTGGTATTGAAATTAGGGCTTAGCTTTTGTGTACAATTTTTCCTTCTTTTCTGCTATTTCTGTGGTGGATTGAATGTCGTCTACTCTCTCTCTCTCTCTCACTACATTATGTGTGAATTTCGTTTTATCGCTTCAAAATTCTCGGCCATCGTTTCTTGGTATTGCCCATCATTTTAGACACTTCAGAGATTCTCTAGAGTTCAATTAGCATTTGCTCCATCGTATGCAAATGAATTGAAGCCTCCTTTCACATGAAATATTGGGCTTTCAAAATCACTCAAGCCTTTTCTCCTACGCTTATATCAACGGTGGCGTTTTTATTACCTGAGAAAAAGGTAAGCCCCGAGAATCTTAACGGCGATCTTCGCCCAAACAAAAGAGCTGTGTTTGGACTTTGGAATCACCATCCTAGGCGTGGGCCCACCAAAAGGCCATGGAGAGGCTCCGATTGGAATCAGAATAACCTACTCTCTATACGAATCACCGCGTGCTTCGAGTTTTTCTTCTAATTTTTGTGGACGAATAAAGGTTCAATCTGAGCTCTTGGATGCTTACTGTCGATAGCTTTTCGATTTTCCTTGGCTCTTTCACTCGAACTTCAGTTTGTTGCCTTCTCTAGTCCATTGATCTTCTCGGGCTATGATTTTGCATCATCATCCTACTCAATCCAACTCCTACCAGGCTCCTTCATCACTGATCTTTCTTCCATCAGCTTCCTCAAAGCCTTCACTTCATCCCACATCCCGCGGCAAGCGTATAAACTACAGAAGACTATGTAATTCTCCGCCTTTTCGGGCTCTATCTCAAGAAGCTTACGCCCCGCAATCTGCCCAACTTCGATCTCTCGATGAACCCTGCAGGCGCCCAAGAGCGAACTCCATATCGCAGCGTTTGGCTCGAAAGGCATCGCCTTTATGAACTTCAAGGCCTTTTCTAACTGACCCACTCGTCCCAACAAGTCGACCACACAGCCATAGTGCTCGAGCCCTAGCTCGATCCCATTTTCTTCGTTAGCCATCTCACTGAAGAGTTCGAGTCCTATGTTCTCCATCCCGCTATGGCTACAGCCCGATAGAACGGTAAGAAGAGTGGCACTATCTGGGCTAATTGCGTCTTGGTCCCTCATTTTCTTGTACAGGTCAATTAGGGACCTCCCCATTCCGTGCTTGGCATACCCCATCAGCATTGCATTCCAAGACACAACAGTTCTTTCGGGTATCCCATCAAAGACCCTCCTTGCGAAAGTGAGGTATCCGCATTTTGAGTACATATCGATCAAAGAATTGTTGATGATCGTGTGGAAAGAGAGCCCCAGGCGAAGAATGTGGGCGTGGACTTGCCTGCCCTCTTCGAATGCAGCTAACCCTGACAAAGAGGCGAGTAGGCTGGCGTAAGTGACGTAGTTTGATGACATTCCTTGGCTTCGTATCGATCGAAACATGTCCAATGCCACTTGGTCGAGTCCCAGTTGAGCATAGCCCGAAATAATAGCAGCACATGAGACAACGTCCCTTGTTTGCAGACCTTCGAATATCAACCTTGCTTCGTGTATCTTTCCAGCTTTAGCGTACAGATCGAGAAGCGAGCAGCCTACGAACGAGTGCGAATCATAGGAGGTTTTAGCTATAAGCGAGTGGATCTGCTTTCCAAGTTCAAAAGCGCCGGAGCAGCATGTAAGAATGGTGGCGAAGGTGAACTCGTTTGGCTTGGTACCTGCAAATTTGTCGTGTTTTTACAACAGCGCACAGTCAAGAAATCCTCTTTATATGCACGACTGTTAAATGGTTGGTACCTGATCCCAGCATTTGAAGAAAGAGAGTCAAAGCACCAGAGTAAAGCCCACTTCTGGCGTACCCAGTGATGATAGCAGTGTAAGCCACAACATTTCTACTATGAGGGATTTCGTCGAACACCTTCCTCGCGTCCCTGAGAACCTCACAGTTTACGTACAGGACAATCAGCCTCGTCCTAAGGTACAATGGGGGAAGGTAACGAGTCTTGATCATGTGCGCCTGCACCCTTTGCCCGCCGATTAAAGACTTTTGGCTCACGCAATCGTTTATCAGCGCATCGTAGTCTCTGAAACTCATGTCAAGGCCGCGCATGGACATTTCTCGGAGTGCATTGCTTAGGTCGGCAACGTTAGATGATTGCTGAGTGTTTGAAGTAAACTGATGAACTCTCAAGTGTCCGACTCTTAGCTGTCTTATGCTATTTGGGTGGAGAAAATAATGGCGTTGAATGATTCTCATGAAGCATGTTTTCTTCTTGTTCATCGTGCATTCATATGTATCTTAAGTAAAAACTCGGAGCAAGTTAAGAGTTTGTAAATTAATTGCTGGAAAGTATATATAAGGGTAAGCTTCTTCAAATGTAGGTATTACAATAAGCCTCATCCTTTGACAGTACATTGAGAATTCGTCAAAAATCAAATCAGCATTACAATTATATATAACAACAGTAATAATCTAGATTGCTTATAATGATTAAATCAACTCATATGTAAAAACCTAGATTACTCAGATCTGGCCTGCTCTACCATTCTTCCATCTAAATACGATAAATATATGCATATATATACCTACATCTTCAGCTATATAGTGTTGCTTCACAGTTCCATCTTCAGCTGATTCGCATGTAGTGTAGCTGCAAAAGAAGCCCAAATATCAAGAAGCCAATTTTCATCTGCAACATTAAAAAACTGTATTGGTGGATATTGGTAGAGATCAATAACCGATATTCGACCTGAATTGGCTGGAGATTCGAAGCTTATGGCGTCGTGAGTAACAGCGTTAGGTTCATCTTCTTCTCTGCTGCACCATGTGGGCTGATGATGAAGCCCTTCGAGGTTCCATGGATGTTGCTGATATGGCAGTAGTGGTAGCTGTTGAGGTTGTCTGGCGTCATTAACTTGTCCCTCGGGCCAAAGTGGGGATGCAAACATGCCTGGGTAGCTGTTATCCATCATGGGTCCATGCTGAAGAATCAAGAGAGTTCGAAAATATATCACATCATCCATCACAAGGCGATCATAGGTCAACTGGCAGAATTGAAAGCCTGGAAATTTTGATACTTACGTCTGAAAGCAATAGGGCGTCGAGGTTGAAGTCAATTCTTGGGCTAACAGTGGCAAGTCTCATGGATAGAAACTGAAATCATAGGGAAGCTTAAGGTGAACCGAAAGGCAAAATGTGTTTGTTCATGAGTATGTGTTTCTGGGACGGACTCAAACTAGCACAAAACAAGCATATAGTTATAATTATACGGTGAGACTGAACTGACCTCCACTTGCCTTTGGAGTGCTTGGACATGATTTATTATTTCATCTAGAACCATTGCTGTACCTGAAATCTGTACAAGGAGAAAAGGATTTCATCTGTCATAGTTGTGATGAAAATTGAAATACATACAAGATAAAGATCATTCAGTTATACATGCAAATTGTTTACATTTGACCAAGAAATAGCCACAAGTACTGCAATAAGAATGGGACAGAGCAGAACAGCCCTGTCAAACATTTTTTTTTCACTATCCCTTCAGAACATGGTAAAGGCTGGACAGCATTTAAATCAGTTCCAGGCAATCACAGAGCACCATTACTATAGAAGTGTGGAAGGAGACGGAGATTGCTTGCATCCCTTTACATCTTTCAAGTAATAATAATATATAATCAAGGTTTCTTACACTGTCCTCAGAATTAATTCTGCACATTCTCTCATCAAATTTAACAGTGAGTGTGGTCCGGTATGTCAGTGATTAATAGCAAGTTCTGCAGCTCAATTGAATGAGATAAATGTTCTCTACCCTTTCTTCACTGACATCTAAAAGGAGGATAAATGAAATAAATCCTCAAGAAGTAAGCTTGAAGAAGTGTCCCAGAATAAAGAAGAACACAACCCATGAGCAGTTTCCAAGGATACGCATGCAAAGCTCCACGCATCAAGTGAGTCAACATAAAGAGGAAAAAGAATAACAGGAATATTCGTAAGGTCCCAAGTTCGAATGAAACGTCACAGAATCGTATGGTTTTGGTCTGAAAACAACCTTCTTCAGACAGGAAAGGATAAGGAAAACCAGTGGGAGAAAAGGTGAAAACATAATGAACGAGAGGGACATTTCAACAATCGGCCCCTCCCCACTTATCTCGTTGGCCAAAAGACATTAAAAAGTTGATGGCGACGCCTTACGTTGTCATCATTACTCTAGAGATTTTTTTTAAAAGAAAAAGAGTCCAATCATCACCATCATCAGTGGCCAAACTCAAGATGATCAACGTATAAAGCTCTCATCTCGTACTATGATTACAGTTAATTAAACGAGTTTTCGCAGCTAACCTTGTTACATCCTGGGACCAGCTCCTGTAAAAGTTTCATTCTTGCATTGATCTTCTCTCTCCTCGCCTGTATTAGCCAAGACAAAACAAAACGTTTGAAACTATTCCTTTTCCTGAGCTTGTAGCTACTCAGAATTGTAAATTGACTATAATGGAGTTATTTACTCTTTCTGCTAAACTATGGCTATCTGTGGCTTGGCCACGGCGGGCCCTGACGTGAACATAAGGAAGCTTCTCACCGCCTGCATCGGAAGATTCACTGGCTGCTAATTTCTTGCTCTTTTTACTCGAATCCTTAACCTGAATTCAGAGAAACAAAATTACAGTCGACTAAATGGAACCCATACCACATTGTTCGTATTAGCTGAAGATAAGATAATACAACGTAGGAAAGTGAAAATTACCTTCTTCTCCCTCTCCTTGCGCTTCCCAGACTTCGAGCTATGGTTGGAATCGGAATCCATGGGCTCCTGCTTCACAGTATCAGTCATAATCGATTTATCATTTTCATTACGCTTTTCGCTGATGTCGCCATAGCCATCGTTTTGAGAAGATGCAAGCACCGAGAACTTCGAAGCACGGTCAGCGAGGGCAATATCGGACGGAAAAATTGGGGGTGCAGCCGGGAAATCTTCTTTGACCAACAGCTGCACCGCCTGCGGCGGAGGAAGCTCGAGAAGCGCCGTGAAAGAGCCGTCGTCCAACCCTAGCCCGAATCCGAGTTGCTCGGATCTGAATAGTTGGTGACCCTCTTCGGTTTTGTGCTCCATTTACACGTAATGCACGAACGGATAGCAGCAGCTCCCTCAAGGAATCGAAGAAATTCCCCTGCGCCGCTCGAATCAAGGGAAGATATCAAACGTGTCAGAGCAGTTTAGCAGCAATTGACTGAAACTCCAGCTCGAACGAGCTTCAATCGTCAATTACAGCTGAATTCGAAACGTAACGAGCAAAGAACCGACGAAATGAAGCAGAAATCGAACTCGTATCGGCCGAGGAAGTAAAAATCAGCAGCACCAACGGCTATAATGAGATCATAGCAAAGCGCACATGATTCCGACGACGCAGAAAACAACTTCACGACTGCTGATATCAGCAAAGCGATGGAAACAACACGTGCGGGTTTGGGTTTCTGCCTTTTGGGCGGGTGTAAAGTAAGGAGCTTCAATGGCGGTCAAAGGCTAATTCTTCTGCGCACTTTATCCCTCTACAGAGTATGTTGAGCATGGAAATGGTTTGATTTTTTTTTTTAAATTTTATGTTTTCTGTGTGTTGTCAGTGGTGAAAAAAGGACGTATGCTTTCTTTGGTCCCTACTCTTCCCAAGTCTCTGTCCATGAAAACAGAGTAATAGTCCTCTGTTTTATTTTATTTCATTAATTAAATTAGTCTAAATATTATTTTTTGTAATATATTCGAAAAAAAATCACGGTGAATTACTCGCGCTCCTATTACGAGCTATTTGTTTTGGGATGATCTTCCAAAATATCATTGTAATCCTCGTTAAGGCTCTCTGCGTTGTTTGATCTAGGTGATGAGTAATCGTCGTAGTCAAAGATCACCTAGTTGATGAAAATGCGGTGATATTTCGCATACGGATCATCCCAAAAAACCTCAGTGATCCTTCATCACCGTGATGGGATGATATTTCTGACTTTTTCGGGACAAAATTATCCCTTTAATTTTATTTCCTTTCATTACCCTAAATCAAATCGATAATAAGAACAATAAATTCTTCGATAACTCAAATAATATCACATCATACGTGCTTCCACGGTTCTCTTAAAGATATAAAATATCCATCTTCTCTTATCAGAATTCGATATGATACTCACGTCGTCTTTTTCGTTCTCCTTTCAACAATCCATTTGAAGTTGAATTGTGGGTAAGCGTTCGGTGCATTCAATCTTTATTTGCTTCTTTTTTTTTTTTCATTTCATAAAAAAAGTTAATCTTTAAATATTAATCTCCAAAAATCACCATGAAACAAACACGTTAATCCACTTTCACATCACCAAGATGATATACAGAGGGTTAAATACGACATTTACACAACATCATCCCGCACATCACCATAATTAAACAAACACAATATTCTAATATCACATGATATGCAAAATGAAATATCACTCCAAAACAAACACAATGATGACATATTGGGTTGATCCACATCATGGTGATACTTACATCATGGTGATATGTTTTCACTGTAATGTTGGATCACTTAAAATAAACACCCTAAATTTAATATGAATAAAATTTTAACTTTATTGTCACCTATTGACCGATGACTTCGGTATGAGTTCAAGTTGAAATGAACTCGTAGGAGCAATCAACTATGTCGGATTTTTTTGGCTATTATTTTATGCACAATTGAAGAATTTTTGCTATTATTTAATGTCACGCCTTTATACGGTACCCGACTGACGGTTTCTATATGGTACCTAATGTGCTAATACGGCGTACCATTTTCTAACGTATTGTGTACCACGATACGGTGCTATAAGGTACTTTAATATGCTAATACAGCGTACCTGCGGCGGGATCGGGTAACCTATGTGAAAAAAAATTATTATGTTTGGTACCTACATACAGAAAAATGCTGACATGGTACTTAATTACAAGTTTTTTGCAGAGGGATATTTACTGTGTAAAGACGCTATATATAAATATAAAAATATTATTTGTGACTGGGTTAATTACCATAAATGAAAAATGGTAAGTCAATGATTTTTCAGATCGGAGTTAGAAGTTATATATATAAAAGGGTAAAAAAAAGTAAAGATGGCAAATCACTTTTTTATGATTTTTTATCTAGCTTACCTTTATTAAAAAATATAATAGAAACTATCTTTCTATTTTATTAATGGAGATTGCCGTAAAATTGATTGACAACCTATTATTATTCTATCCTTGATTTTAAATTTATCGCAAGTATATCCTCTAAAATCATTTTTATATACTTACAAATATTATAAAACTAAACTTAAAGTATTATAGTTCCACCTATTGCAATAACTTAAATATAAGATAATATTATATATATACTCTTTTATAAGACTCAGAGCTTAGGTTAAACCATATTTCGATCTGTCATAAAATAACAATCAATACAAAAAAAAAACACTCAATACATAACATTTTTACATTTCCAATTTTATCTTAACTTTTTTACATTTCCAATTTATCATTCTATTAATTATTATTTTATAATTAAGATAAAAATATATAGAACACACTTATGGGTGTGCAAAAGTACTACTCCCTTCGTCCCGCTAATTTTAAAACATTTTTCCATTTCGGACATCCCAATAATTTTATCACATTTCCTTATTTAGCAAAAACTATCACAAACAATCAATATAATAATATTAAATATTCTTAAAAGACGTGTTAAGATATACATTTTTTCCCTTTTCACTATACTATATTATTATAATAATACCACCTTAATTTGCGTGCCCAACAACTCATGTGATAAAGTTGATGGGACGGAGGGGGTAATATTTATATTGCCACAGGCAATGGGTGTGCGAAAAAATGCAAGTTTACACTAGGCCATGAAAATGATGTTTTCATTAATTAGAACTTCTGTAAAAAGGTTAAATAAAGAAAAATCACATATAATATAGATGTATACATTAAATTTTCAATGGTCCTGGCACAATAAATAACCATGCCAGCTTTCTACGGTTTAGAGCTACATATCCATGGCCCAGCCCAAGCAAAGGGCCTACGTACCCGACCCGACCCGACACTCAATAGCTAACCAATTGCAAAATCGATGGGCAGTTAAGAACAAGGAACGAAGAGGAGTCTAGCTAGTTAGTGTTACAAAACATGTCCAACTATTACAACGTAAGTGAAGTTAGATTAGAACTGAGAATCTCGTGAAAAAAAGGTATGATACAGAAAACGCAAAGAAAATGAGGGGAAAAAATTAATCAGAAATAATACCTATAGCAGATGAAAAGTTTGCCAAGACTTTATGCATTGTGTGCTCAGTTAAACCAATGGACTTGGTTGTCCTCGTCGCCGAATACAGCGTATATAACAGATAAAGCGAGTCTGCAGCGTATGAACAATTCATCTTATCATACGAATCGCAAGGAGAAAAAAAGAAATAAGATGAACACGTAAACTTCGGCAGGAGATCGCAGTTAGCTTGAAGAAAGAAGAAATGCGAAAAGCAGAGAAATTGATCCAAGTTTCTTTAGTATCAATAAGAGAAGAACGTATCTGAGATGAGAATGAGAAGAAAAAGAAGGAAGGGCAATACCAATCGACTTCAAAGATGGCTTTTTTTTTCTTTCTTTCTAAAATTCAAGCACTGAGGAACGAATATTTAGTTCTTCGTTATCCGAGTAGAGTACAGAGAACACAGAAGAGAAAGTCCCAGAAGCAATAGTTCTATATGTAAGATCAACGAGAGAGAGTAATACTAACTAATCCATGATTGTAGGTATGAAAAGGATATGGAAGTGATCTTTCTTTCTCTAACCTGGTAATGACTACGCCCAAGAAAACCACGTAAAAACCCAACTTGATAAGTCGAACTTTCTTCTCAGCGTCGAGCGTTTGAAAGGCTTCGGTGACATCGACGAGATGCTGTCGCGAAAGGTAACTGAACAAGTGCCAAAAGAAGGTATCGTCGATATTTACTTATAAATAACGACAGGTGATGAAGGGAGATGTGTTCTTAACGCAAGGTAACTATAAAATAAAGACAATTCCGCCTACGTTGTCATAATACTCTTCGTCTTTCGCAACAAGACATCCTATGCTACATATGGGAACTTACCGTTTAGCATTAAAGTATACAAGAGGCATCGACAGTAGGAACATGATCCAATGCCCTGAGAGGAGAAGGAGAAGGGAAAGTGCCCCTTGGAGAAGATATTCGGGAATTACGACAGAGTTGATGCGAGAAGATAGCTCGTAAGGGTTTAGGTAGTCTGCCTCAAGATCCGAGAAACCAAGAAACTGTAGAGTTCAAAAAGGATGATTTGAGATGCACATACGGAATCAAACTATATCTATCTCCAAATGCTGCAGCTTATGATCAAAAGATCTACAGGGGGCATCAAATGATATAGAAATACAACTAATAATCCCTATTTTTCAGACAACCACAAGCTATTCATTCATTTGAAGAGTCCCACTATAGATCACAGGCTTTTCTTAAAGCTTCAATAAAGTAGAACGCAAGAAAATGTTAAGTGGGCTCAAGCTAATATGGCGATAACAATCTCCGCTAGAAACTCTGTTTCCCAGCGGAATCATACCAAAGCATTGCATACTCGGAACAAAGCACACAAAGGGCTAGCTCGAGTTCAATAGTAAGAGAGCTTAGAAGGATATATAAACATACCTGGTAAAAGTTCAATCCTATGAGAGCGAGATTCATAATCGCAAATATCAACCAAAGAATAGGTCCCCACGCCATGGCCACGCAGCTCAATAGAAATTTGTTCCGTTACTTGTTCATCGAAAGGGTCTTAAAACAATTCAAAAATCTGGATTGTAACACTTCACAGCGTAGCGATATTGTAGAAGAACTGAAAAGTGATGCTGTAATTATGTCGGGGGAGTTTTAGTGGAGTGGCGTGTTATTTCTGTCCGCCATTGAAGGGACAAAATTTGGGACGTTACAGAAATTGTAAAGAACGAGCTATAGTTTAGGCCCATAAGCCCATATATACATCTATATGTTTCGGCCCAGCCCAATTAAAACGCCGCCGTTTGGGCTCGCCGCCTGCATTAGACAAAGGTTTCATTCTTATTTCTGTTTTCTGGTTTCAAACCGACAAAGGCTCATTCAGCTGCTGATCTTTTCGCCAATTCATCTGAGAAGATTCAAAGGTGATTTTACTTTACTTTGATGCTATGCATAAGTTATACTTTGCTTTTCTTGTACTTATTTTAGCTCGGTGTTCGTTGTTGCTTTTCGTGAGAGCTTCTAATCAATATCGCAGCTCACTTATTCTTGAGCATGTTAACTTAAATCATATTTTTATGCAGTTGTCATTTTTTTTTTGAATTTTTAACTGTAATTTGTGTTGGCTGCTATTGAAAAGCTGTCTTCGGCGAGTTTTTTCATTTGCGTAAGGATGGATTGTGTCGATTGATTTTCATTTATCATTCATGAATTTCGACGCACGCAGTCTTTCTTTAGTCTCGAATTTCGTGATGGATTGCCGATGCTGTAAAGACTTAATTTGAGTTTTGGAAGTGTGCATTTGATCTTCTGCGGCGTGCAAGATTTGTTAAGGTGAATAACTATGACGTCGCTTCCATAGATGATAGAATAGAGGCTATCAGTTTTGTGTATGTTGTCAATTTTTATACTTGGTTTTAGGAATTTCGAGGATTACATCTGATCATATGCTGTGCAGGGTTGTGGTTCATACTATGCGAAGATGACGATGTGTGCCCCGATCAGCACTTGCGCCAATAATGTGCGTTGCTTCATCGGAAATGTCCGTAAACAGACGTCTAACGGTTTCTGCAATGCGTTCTTGCAATCGCAGTACTGTTCCTACGGCACCTTAAACAAAAATCGAATGCTGAGTCACTGTTCCTTAAACATGTCCACAGCAAATTTATGCTCTCTGACCTTTAAAGGTGTAGTAAATCCTAGATTTCGTCGTAGAACACGCCTCAATGTAACGACTGGACACCACGACTTGAATTTGAGGCTTTTGGTACCTAAACAGAGGCAAAGTTCCAAAGTTGAGTGTAAGGTGGGACCATTCACTTGGCGTCGTCATGGTGCGTCGGCCGGGCTATGTATTGGAATGTTGGTGTGTTATTCTTTATCCACACCTTCTTATGCAGAAGCACCCGAGGGAAATGAAAAGAAGGGACGTTTCAGCATTGATGCATCTTCTCCAAGCTTCTCACAAGGGAAGAAAATTTTGAATGACTACTCCGTGATTGGTCAGTACTCAGTAGTAATTATTAACTTCATATATTACGTGAACGTGATGAGAGTTCCTCAGACTTATTATGACTTTCTGTGATACAACAATCTTTATTGGACGCTGTCAATCTCTTTTATCAAGTTGTGTAGTCAACTATATAAGCAATATATTATCATCTAGATACGTGTCGATACTATATATTGAGTTTTTTTATTGATTAACGTATTTTAATGTATTGATTAATGCGATTGGCGGTGAAATTAATTATTGGTTGGTGCTGTGTAGGCATACCTGGAGATGGCAGATGTTTATTTCGCTCGGTGGCTCATGGTGCCTGCATTCGATCAGGAAAGCCTGCTCCAGATGAGAACCTTCAGCGGCAACTGGCAGATGAATTGCGTTCTATGGTATGTACGCAACAAGATTCCTTTTCTTTCCCCATTTAGGTTGTGAATTATTGATTCAAAAAGCTTAATCTGTCCAATGAAGTAGAATTCAAAACAGAGGTGAAAGTTGCAAAAAAGTGTTATTTCTTGAGAACCTCAGTCTTATTGAAGTGAGATTGCACTGTTCAATTCAACATGTGTCTTCATTAAATAGTTGTATATGCTGTATCTATGTGTCACGAGTCCTCTGCCTATCCATATAGGTTGCAGATGAATTCATCAAAAGACGAGAGGAAACTGAATGGTGAGTATTTAAACTCCATTGTTGCTGAGGTTTCTTGTTACACCTTTTTTATATTTTTATTCCTTACTCAAGATACACTAACCTTCTGAGCATTACTGCTAGTTTAATGAAAACGGTACTAAAATCTGCATATTAATTGTGTGAAGTAGTCATGACTCATAAGTAAGTTACATAGTAACATTTTGTAAAACCATAGTCTCATACACTTTAGCTCGTCGTGCTGAATTTGTCATGGTGACCAATGGTTCTTTTATGATACTTTGCCTGTGGATCTAGTTGACGTGCAATATTTGTTTGTTATATCTTAGAGTTCCTGAAATCTCTCAGGTTCATCGAAGGCGATTTTGATACATATATCACACAGATAAGGAAACCTCATATATGGGGAGGCGAGCCTGAACTGTTGATGGCTTCTCATGTTCTCCAGTAAGTCTAAAGTTTACAGCTACATATGCACACACCCTCAAGTAAATAGCAAAAAAAAATCTTTTCTTTACAGATATTTCCATTTTACCTTAGGAGTATCATTCTTAATTGGCTACTGTGACCCCATGATAGTTTCTCCGGTAACCTTAAACCTTCGAAGCTACTGAGTTTTCGTACTTCTGAAGCAGATGAATAATCCGAGGATGGTGTTCTTGTAAAAAAAATTATCACCATAGCTAATTGGCGGAGAAATGGGTCGGTATAATTGGTTGGATTTAATACATTCACTGGTAATAATAACAATCATTTCAAATATTCTAACTTTCAGGATGCCGATCACAGTCTACATGCGCGATGGAGAGTCGGGCGGCCTCATTTCGATCGCAGAGTACGGTCAAGAGTATGGAAAGGACAATCCTATCAAAGTGCTCTATCATGGTTACGGCCATTACGATGCTCTCCATTTTCCAAGGGCAAGGCTCTGAAGCTCTCTCTCTTTTCTATCGATGTTCGTAATATGCATATTTTTTGGCTTCTCTTTTTACTCCCATATTCAAGGATCATCAAACATGAAAAAGTTAGGTTCTTTCATTTCTAGGAGTTCGTATCTTTCTGATGAATATTTCGAGTGGAGATTTTTATTAAGTAATCCAAGTTATGGGTTTCTTCCTGTACATAAATATCAACGTTGCATCAATTTGTGGGTACGAAGATTTGCTAATGTAATGAGCGTCCCAACCACTCGAACATGATTTTTCTAGTATTATTATTTAAGCCATTTATGTTCCTATTTCTAGGTCCTTGCCCAGCGATTTTTGTCATTGAAGCAAAAGGTAAACCAAATATAAAGATAAACCAAATATTCCGTTGCTTATGGATGAATATACACATATACTGAGCTGGCAATGTAAAATCCAAAGCGAGCGTCGAGCGCCCAGTTATTCTCTGCCACCAAATATCCGAAGATAATCTCGGCTTCTTCTTCAATTGGTTAATTTGTGAGAGATTTGTATGCGTCGTATATATATATTCTCCCACACCTATCTCTATCTTTCCATTCATCTCTGTGATTTTGATGTGGGATAGCGTCGATCTTTGGTACCTATAGAAATCTACGTTACGATGACAAGATCGACCAACTTAGACAATTCCTGTCGGAGAAAGAGGTCTGTCCATTCCATATTCTAAGGTGTTCCAAGCAAATCATGGGTATATATAAGAAACAATCTCTCTCTGTCTCTCTCAGAATGGTCTTTGTTCAGGTGAGCTTGTACATAATAATATGGAAAGCCTGACAGAAAACGATCATGATTGTGCAAATTCAAGACTTATATCGGCAAAGGCCAAATTATGTTAGTGCTTAGGTTTAGGATTTGGTGATAAGCAGGAGAGAGAGAGAGAGAGAGAGAGAGAGAGAGAGAGAGAGAGAGACCCTGTCTAAGAATTCCATCGAAGAACACGACAACAAAAGCAAACAGAAAAGGACGGGCAAAAACGAAAAAAAGCAAACCTATAAGTTACAAACACCCAACGAAAGAAAAAGAGAAAAAGCAAGTCCAATTAAATAGCCCTAAATACAAAACACAACAAACATCCCTAACCTATCTCCTCCCTCCTCTTTCTACTTCCTAGACCGTTTGTTCGTCTGCTGCTTCGCAGGCGCCGCCGCCTCCTTTTCTCCGCCTCTCCCCCTCTTCCCGCCCTTCGCCGCCGCCGGAGGTGGCTGAGCCGCCGCCGCCGCCGCGGAAGCTCCTCCCCTCTTCGGCGGCCTCCCAATACTCTTCTTCTTACCCTTCTCCTTATTCTGCTGCGCCTTTGCCTCCGCCCCTCTCTTGCTGCTTTGCTGCTCTTTCTTCTTCGAACCGTTGCCTCCTTCACCGCCACCGAGAGGAGCGTTCTTCAAAGCACCGAGCAACAAATCCCCTTTGTTAGGAGACGACGACTGCTTCATCCTGTTCAAGAAATCAGCAGCCCCGCGCTTCTTCGATTCGTTCGCCGTCGTCCCTTTCTTCTTCTTCGTCGCTGTATCGTTCTTGGCCTTCCCCTGTTTCCCGGACGATTCCACGGCAGTAGGAGCTTTGCTGCTGCTGCTGTTGTTCGATTGGTTCTTCCTACCATTCTTCTTCGCTGGGACTGAGACAGAAGGCAACCTATCCCTCGTCCTCTTCTTCGTCGCCTTAGGCTCCTCGTCTGATTCGCTAGACGGCGGAGGAGACGAGCACTGATTCTGCCGTGCGTTCGCTTCGTTCTCCTCTTCTTCCACTTCTTCGATTGGCTCTTTCTTCTTGTTCGTGCCCGAGGAGGACGAAGCCTTCGCCATCGAGCTTCGTTTCCGGCAGGCTATTAATGGTGCGGGGGAGGGTATTGGCTTTAGGGCTAGAGAGTTCGAGGGCTCGGATTCTTCGTGCTTGGAGAGGGATGGTAGAGATATTTGCTTGCCTGAGGAAGACTCGGACCTTGCCTGCTTGTGGGCCATCTCGTTTGAGATGTGCCTTCGAAGCTCGTGGGCGGCCTTGGCTTCTGAGGAGGAGTTGGCGAAGTAGACGAGGGCGTTGTTGACGAGCAATAAGAGATCTCTGAATAATTTGTTGACGGACTCCGAGTATGAGCCCTCTTTGATTCTTGATTCGATCGTTTCGAAATCCACGTGCTGGCGGATTATCTTGTTGTACTTGGCTGTTTCCTGCATATTGTGAGTTTTACATTCAGCAATCAATAGCTCGTTGTCTTTCTGCTAAAGAACATATGATTAATCAAATCTAAATTCATTGGATTTCAAAATTCAAAATTTCAAAGATTTCCCACGTATGGATAAATATAGCACAATATATTTAAGAAAACAAGTGAAAATAATCAGATTCACCCTGCAAGTATTTAAACCCAACAGTTCCATAGATGAGAGACGAACGTAGTTTTGCCGACAGGACAGGCCATGGGTTGTTGAATTTTACCATTTTTACCCTTCAACATCTATAGTATCTCCATTATTGGGACCGAGGGAAACTCAAAAGCTAATGTGGATGATAAGACAGTAATGGGGATACGAATCAAGCAAATTACGCGATTAACCTTCGTATGAAAGCAACGGACCCCTACGTCAGCGGAAACGTAACGTACACAAATAAGTAATTATTACCTGGCTCTTAAGCCGCCGGGAGAAAACCGACCCGAACTTGGTACCCGTCAGAGACTTCAAAATCTCAATCAACGGCCCTGATTCAATCTCTTCCTTCACTGCACTAGGTTCGTCCACGTGTCCTTGCTCCCCACCACTTCCAGCGCCGGTCCCGCGCCGCACCTTATCGCTTCCCTCTTCTTCGTCCTTCCTTGACCTACTCACCTCGCTCTGCACGTCTGAGTTGGCTTTGTTGTTGTCCTCTGAGCCTATTGACTCGGTCACCGGTTCGGTTTCCGGCCGGTTCGTGTCCTTTTCGACGCTGTTGGAGCTGCCGTTGCAGGAATCTTCGTTCGGAGGTTTGAGATCTGGCGCCGGTGGTTTTGCCTCGTCCGGCTCCGCCGTGGTTCGGTCGGGAACGGCGTTCGCCTCGACGGTTCGATCTGGCTCGAGCGGTGGTGTTTCGGCTATTTGTTGTTTGTGCGGCTGAGAATTTGTGGAGTTAGATTCGTTCACCGATAGCCTGTCCTTTGCCGGTTCGTTTCCGGCGTCTGCTTCGTTTCCATCCGCCTTTGGCGCCGTCGATGAAGTCGGCGTAACATCGTTGTTCTTCATTTCTGGATCGGACTCTGATTTCCGGCTCTTTTCACGCTCTTCTTCCATTTTTTTCATCTTCGACTCCAAAGACCTTGGGCAGATTCAGGAACAAATCGACGAAAACACAAAAATCAGAACAGAGAACGAAGAACAGTCTATGAAAAACATCACACGTTCCGATTTTCAATTATTTCAGTCGGCCACAGATCTGCGAACAACAGCTGTAAAAAAACACGTACTCGATCCTAAGATCGTAACGCTGCACCTCTCTCCTAAGCTCGGCGACTCTCAGCTTCCTGAGCTCTTCGAGCAACGGCAGGGACTCCTCAACGACGTCCGACTCGCCGTCTTCTCCGACGTCATTCTGAGCGAATCGCCGCTTGAGATCTATGTACCGGAGCCTGCAGCTATACGGCGTGAGCTCAAGGCTAGGGTTAGACGTCCGTTTCTGAAGCTCAGACGCCACTGAATCCCACGCTCCCGTGCCGTGCCGATTCACGGCGAAGGCGAGTATGAGCTCCTCCCATGTCCCCCAAGACGACGCCGTCGTCGGCCCGGCGTCCTTCTCTTCTTTATCGGAGACGACATCGTTGTCGCTGGGTTTGGTCATACAGAGAATTCCTTTTTTTATTTTATTACTATTTGGGTTGTTCTCTCAAATCTCAAGCGTGGTGGTGTGGTCAGGTGCGGTGCGTTACCGTGCGGTTTTCTCCGATTACCTTCCTACAATTTAAGCTTTTTCATAAGATTTATAAGTCGTGGTCTTTCGTTCCGCTAATTATAAAAGTCGCCGGAGAGTTATCGGCGATCGGAGGAGGTGGGATGGTCTGGGCTAGCTAGGGTTGTGTTTTGTTTCATAAATTGAAAAATGGCGTTTTTTGTTGATTTTATACTTACTACTACGACAAAGATACTTATTTACTAAATAAATTTCCAATTTTCTTTCGTATTTTTCTTGGGCTTTCGTTATTGGGTTTGTTTGTTTAATAATGTCGACAATGTGGCTTAGGTTTTATCCAAAGTAGGAAATGACACTATTGCCCTCAATATTATAGGTGAAATATTTACATTACAGATATCCTCGGTATTGTCTGAATCGATCGATATGGAAATGCTATTGATTTCGGGGACGTTTTGATTGGTAGGAGAGATTATTATGCCAACGTATTTTTTATTCATTCAAAAGAATTTTGAAATCGGCTTTAATTAGTCGCTTTTTTGTGATTTTAATCAATACATGACTTGACCATTTAACAAATTTTTGTTAAAGGTATTTTTATTCTTTTAGTTATTTGTGCTTATTTATTTTTGTCATTTGTCTATTTTTTTAATATATGTATGTAATAAAGGCTTTATTTAATGATCAAACAGTAAAGACGTCTATGAATCCGACTAAAAGTTGGGTCATGATATTTCAAAATTGAAAAGCACGAAAGAGAAAGAAAAGGTTGGGGCCAGTCACGTTTTGTGTTGTGATGTCCACCCAACACTAATATCTCTCCCCAAGAATTCAAATATATTTTAACAATAATATATAGTAGAGACGCTGCATTAGATCCGAATTTCTTTCCCTTACAGTAAATATCATTAAATTTATCTTGCTGTAAGTGATTTCTCTAATATTAAATTTGACTACCAGACATTTGTTTCTCTCTCCCTAAGTATGAATAAGGGAATTATTATTCACCGCCCATTTTTCCTGGTCACCGCCCCCTAAAGGGCTGAATAAAGACGTTTTTGCCCTTATGATATTTAAATTAATTTAAAAAGAAAAAACTAACTGTATACAACTGGTACGAAATTGAAAATTACACACAAATAAATTATAACGATCTTCGGCAATGGATCGAAACGAAAAAAAAAATCGATTTAACATTTTAGGGCCGATCGATCGATATTTTCGTCCCTGCAATTATCGTAAAAATCGTTCGTACGTAGATGAATTATCAAACACGGGTCGGAATCGTTGAAAAAAGTCCCGATCGAAAGAAATTTTCAGCCGGCACAAGGCGTAGCCGAACAATACTTTTGGCCGTGCCATGTGTTGGCCGAAGCCTTGTGCCGGCCGAAAATTTCTTTCGATCGGTCGTGCCGTGCGCCGACCGAAATTTCTTTCGATCGGGGCTTTTTTCAACGATTCCAACCCGTGTTTGATAATTCATCTACGTACGAACGTACGATAATTGTAGGGACGAAAATATCGATCGATAGGCCCTAAAATGTTAAATCGATTTTATTTTTTTTTTCGTTTCGATCAATTGCTGAAGATTTTAGTTGTGTGTGTAATTTCCAATATTTCGTACCAGAATTTTGTATACAGTTAGTTTTTACTTTTTAAATTAATTTAAATATCATAAGGGCAAAAACGTCTTTTTTCAGTCCTTTAGGGGGCGGTGAATAGTAATCCAGTATGTATAATAACTGCAATAAAAATAAGGGTATTATAGAGTTGGTAACCATTGAATTAAAACTCAAAGAATGAGAAGCTCAGGTTTCAAGCCATATCTGCATTTTCTTTCAATCAGAGAACCTATGAACTTATGCTTCGCCCTCTGAACTAAAAAAGTGGATAATTTTGGACAGCGGATCTCATACTTGCAGATCAAAAAACAGAAGAAACACCGGAAAAAAAAAAAAAGGTGGGATTCGAAGATTGATAGAGTTCGTACATTTGGAAAATGGTATTCGTTCACTATCGAATCCTCAGCAGGAAAAAAAAAAAAAGAGAAGATTAACTCAGAGATAGTCAACAACTCACATGATGATCGAAGCTATAAGCATTAATGGCCGAAGGGCTTGTGCCAGGCCTGTGAATATCATAAAGCATATCTATTTTAGAGGCTTGGGACTTAATTTTTTAATCTTCGATTGCATCAAAAGTACGTATGTTTAAAGATCTTACCTTTTGTTTATGACGCCGTAGTGAAACTTAGGTCCTCCAGCCTTTTTATCTTCTATATACTGCGTTGCGTGGGGAAAAAAAAAAAACAGACCTTTCTTAGACACAAATCACAGTACATCAGCTAAGAAGAAACTTAATAGCTCATCTACTGTCTGAGTCTACAAGAACCCACCAATTTTAACGTCACGAGCATCGAAGAAAACGATAAAGAATCGAAAGGAATATCCTCAAGAGCGAAGAGCTTGCACTCAGATGATTCTGGGCCAGGAGAAAAGTGGGGCTTTTTCAATTTCGCCAGGAAGATCAGGTATGTCTGTTAGTTAAAAATGAAATTTCTAACATTCAACCTCCGTAGAAAAAATGAAATTTCTAACATTCAACCTCCGTAGAAATAGTTTCAAGAAAATACCCAAGAGAAAGTATTGATTTACTTGACCGATAAGTGGTATGTCCAAGTGTGCAAATGGACTTAGGACTTCAACTTCTGCATTTGCTTCTTCCCACGTTTCCCTAACTGCTCCATCAGCAGCAGATTCTCCTAGCTCCATGAATCCCGCGGGGAGTGTCCTGTTAAGAGTAAGAAAATCGAAAACAAAATGGATAATATCAGCGAAATGGATTTGTCGTCTGAAAAAGAAGTAACTGTAACATGAGAAAATTGCTTACCACAGGCCATACGATGGCTGAATCTTGCGTCTACATAGTAATATTTTGTTTTCATGCTCAATGAGACAACCAACTACCTATTAAACAAAAACAACCCAAGAGCAGACTACTGTAAACAATTGAACGAAAAGATAAATCCCTCTTAAGAATTTTGTGTACTTATGAGTGTTGCTCGAAACAGCTCACCATTTTAGGGTTTTCGTAAGAGATTTTTCCACAGCCCGTGCAGATGGCTCGTATCTTTTCTTCCCCGTCGGGTATCTCATGCTTTGTTGGAGCACCACAAGATTGACAAAAATTGATCTTTCTAGCGCTTCCCTGAAGATTAAAGAAAGAGCAGAAGTTCGAGTCTTATCATTATCAGGAGATTGTAAGATAATCAGAAAGAGCTAAGCATTTTCCAGAAGTATTGATAGCAGAGATCAGAGAACAGAAATGATAACACTGCGATAAAAAGCACACTGATATTAAGAGCAACACTTTAAAGCTTTTAACACATATCTTGAGAAGAAGAATAGATGAATTTTCAGCACACAATCAATACATTCGCCCAGTGGAAAAAAACCATAGTTACAACTAACTGCTACTGTCCAATAGATCTCGGAAGGTACTTCACGATTCTCGGTTCTTGAAAGAGGACTGCTCATTCTCTTCAGTGTTCATTCTAGCATTGAAGAGATGCATTATGAAACGTGAACAAATAAGAACATTGTTCCAGTGGAACTAATGAAACCAACTCATCATCAAAGAGCGGATACATCAAAAGTCCTTTAAAGATCCAACCACATCTTACTCAACATATGAATCACAGAATAGCCAAGAAAAATAACCAAATATCTGCTCCTTCATTATAGAATACAACTATACGCCTGATAAGCCTCCATTTCCACCCTCCTAAGACCGTCGGCATCACGCAAGAATCGAAAATTCAAAGAAAGCCCATCTCTAATTAACAAAATCAAGCAAAACTCACAGTTGACTTAATCGCAGTGGACGACGGCGACGACGACGATGTCCCATCTGGGGTTGACTCGAAATTAGTGCGCGATGACATTCGATGAGCCCTAAATGAACAGCTTCTCCTCAGCCGAAGAGGGTACGGCCGTGTTTCCGAAGACTTGAACAATCTAGCTTGTATCGGAACCGAAACTACGGAAAGATTTGCGTGGGCCTTCTTCAAATTCAGGGAAATTGAAGAGCACCCACCTGAGGAAGAAGATGACGAAACAAGAAACTGTATGGCTTTGAGCATTATAAAAAGTAGAGATCGACTAATATTGGACGCTATTAAGCTCTGTACTGTTGAACATGGCCACGATATTTTTCTTTCTTTAGAGGCGAGTCGTAGAAACTCCGACAAAGAAACCTCAACAACTGAACCCAATCAAGAAATTAGTTGGCAGAACAGCGCGTGAGTGCCACCGTGCCGTCTAAAGCTAAACTTACTTATCGGATTTATCTTTTCAATTTTTATTCTTATTATTTTTCAAAATATTTGTTTTTTAGGAACAATAAATATACGATAGCTAAATAGCCCAAAGGATCTAAGCAGGGCCGATTTTTTCTTTTCGTGGCCCTGGGCCAGGCCCCTTATCTGGCCCTGGAAATAATTTAATTTTTAAATTTTCTTGAACATTCATTTGATATATTTAATATATTTTAAACGTCATATCAAAGAAACACGTTGGCTGGTCCGAAAGATAATTACAGAGCATTTAAAGCAAAATACTGTCGTTTTTATGTCTGCTGTCTGTCAAACAAACGATTGAAAAATTTTCTATTAATGATATTTCTTTTATTCACATTATAGATTTTCTTTAACATGGCCCTTATTATGTTGCCCTATGTTACCTGAAAAGGAGAAAAGCGGAGTGAAAACGTGGTCCGCAAAACAGATCCAGTGGTTGTGAAAGCGTGGAAGAACAAGAACCTTCGGTCCAGACAAATCACATGCATTATTATAAAATTTTCTTTAACGTGGCCCTTATGTGGCCCTATGTTAGCTAGGCCGGATTTGTGGCCCTGTGCTGCAGGCCTGCTTGAACGGGCCCAAATTCAGCCCTAGATCTCAGCGGTACATCGTCAACCGGGAGAACAAAGGGTCACAAACGGGCACATCACAACCCCATAAGGGGCAGAACACTCCCACATGGGGAGAAAAAAGTCCATGGAAAGAGGCGCAAGCAGGAAAAGATTAATCAAGATACAAAAACCCTGGATGTGGTTCTTTGTGGAGTTTATTATTTATCGAAGGTTGCAAACGGTGGGCTATATACGTTCATTTTTTCCTTCCATTTTTCTTGCTAGGGACAAAAATCGAAAGAAAACAAAATCCATTATCTACAACCAAGGACTAAAGAACCTATAGCAAAAAAGCTATTAAGCTAGACCTATAATACTCTTCGCTTTCACTTGGCCTTCGACTTCCGGGTTTTTATCTTAATCGGACTAGGGGCTCCACAAGGGACAAAAGACTCATGAACTAAGAGTCGGAGAGACGAGGTCCCACTACGGGAAACTCGAGGTTGGGACGACTGAGGAGGAGGCGGTGGAACGGCGGAGGAGGCTGCTGCGAGCAGGTGAAAACGGCGAGGCGTTCGCGACAAGGTAATTGGTCAATTCGGTGTCTGCTACAAGGTAATTTTTAGGGATGGCAATGGGGCGGGTCCGGACTATAATAATCAGGTATGAGGCGGGTAATGGATTTGAATTCTTCTACCCGGCCGGGTCCGGGGCGGGTCCCATGTTTGGCCAAACCCGCCCCGAGACCCGACCCGAAACTCTATATATTATAATTCATTTCATAATTAAGTTATATAGTGTTATTGTTAATGTTATGAATAAAAATCTGTTGGCCTAATGGTAGATGCTTGGTATTACACAGGTAAGATTGTCGGTTCGAGTCTCAAGCAATGCATTTCTCTATTTTATCTTTTAAAAAATAAAAAAAAAAAAAAAAACAATATATTCGGGTCTGGCGGGTGAGACCCCGTTCGTTTGGTCCAGCCCGGGTCCGCTAATAAATAATCGGGTCGGGTCCCAGGTCTAGCCAAACCCGATCCATATTCGGCCAGTTGCCATCCATAGTAATTTTGGCAGCCGTCGGCTGATCCCGGCGGCTCCAGCTCCCTTGAGGGCCAGCGCCACCACGTCGAAGGCGTTGGCGGCCCTCTCCGACGAGGGGTACGTCCCCGACCAAATCCTCGTGGTTGTCTTGGGCTCGCGAATCTGAGAGACCCACCTGCCCCAACGGCTGCTTATGCCTCTGTAAGTGGGGTGCTTCCCACAGCCCGTCCTTGGCTGGCTCGTGGAGGCTGGAGCGGTGGCGGCGCCAGGCAGAAGGCGGTGGTGGTGGGGGTTTGTTTTTTTAAATGAAACAAACAGAAACTAACAAGCTCCTCATGCCTCCATGGGGGATGGGGAAGGAAAGTGTTGCGCGGAGGCTGATAGGTGATTAGGGTTTTTTCAAGAGAGAATGGAGAGAGAGAGAAGAGATGACTAGTGTTCAATATTTTTCAAATATTAGTGTTGAAATATAATCTGTTTAAAGTAGGGGTGGGCATACGGGTTTGGGTTTCGGGTACCTGACCCGATCCCGATCGGGCTGAAATTTCGGGTTAAATCGGGTATCGGGTTTAACCGATTACTTAATTCGGGTCGGGTTTTGGGTAGCAAAATGCTATCCGAATTACCCGATCGGGTACCTGACTACCCGCAGGCCACTGTAACAGTTCTATCAACAACCCACGATTCAAAATTAAAATCTGAATCAGTCCACACGAGCTCAGAGATCATTAATCTATTTCAAAGTACCTAAGATTGATTGAACACAAGACCGCCCAGAATCTGATTATGAAAGAAAAAACGTTCTTCATTAGCCCAAGAAAATCAAGAATTGAATCGATTGCCAAATAACTGGGGAAATCTTAGGTATGCAGGGATGTAACACTAGGTAGGATTTTTGGTTGGGATGTGAATCTGAGATTTCTTGCGTGACTGCAAAGTTCGTCTCACTGAAAAATCTCTGCATAAAAAAATCTGGAATTGGGTTTGATATTCTAGCAAAGTTTTCCTTAAACATAAAATAGTCAAAGTGTATAGCTTTTCTCTCAATCGAGTAATCAACACATGCTCGATTTGAGCAAGAATATTTGCAAAAGTCGTGTACGGTATAAATTAATATTCAGACTAGAACATTTGGTAACACTTTGTTATGACATAAAATCCCAATAGCTTATGACTAGAACTCCACCGTATTAGCTTGAAGTAAAAGTTTATTCTAAACCAACTAATTGATTAGATGATGCATTTAATAAATTTTTTTATCTAAAGTACGTGGAGATTGGATTGGATTCCCAATATCATTTTGCCAGAACAATGCCAATATAGTAATAACCCTCATGAAACCAGAATATTCAATCAATATAATAATATCCACATAAACACGGTGTTATAACTGCCGACCACTCGTGTATTGACAAACCTAACCTACTACCTACACATACGTACGTATTGCTTAATTAATAAGAAATTTGAAATTTCAAAGGGAATGAATGATAGTCCGTGGGGACCACATCCACGAGGCCAGATTAAATTGGACGGCTGCGATCGATGCAAAAATCACTACTGTTATTTATTCAGCTGAGCCTCACACTTCTATTTCTTTCTACTCTGTGAGGCGAGGGCTTCGATTGGAAGAGGACACACAAGGAGATAGCGAGAGAACATTAGGGGTCTATTTTTCAACTGAGAGCTCAAAGGTACAATCCTTATTTAGCTGAAACGACTTTGGTCTCTTTGATTGTAGGCGAGACGAGTTATGCGTGTTTTGATTGAATTACTGAAGCTTGTGGTTTGAGTGCGCTGTATCGTTTTCGTAGATCTGTAGGAGTTGTTGCTTTTGTTCAGCTGTCTTGTGGTAGATCTGAATGGTTACGCTGTTCACGAAGGATTCGTAGATCTGGAAATCAGTACGTTCTGATAGTTTTTATTGATGCCTGATGGTGGTAAAGAGATTTCCAAAAGCACAGTGTTTTGCTTATGGGTGATCGGTTACTTGGAATTTATGTCTGTAAAGCTTCCTCTTTTATGTGCTTCCTCATCTTGGTTCAATGCCTGATTTCACGTGGACTCTTCAACTTGTGATGTGATTTAAAATCTATTCTGCGATCCTCTAATTTTTCGAAGTTCTGAAAGTGAACCATAAGGTGGTTGGTGCTATAAGAATCAAATTTTTAGATTGATGGTTTACGCACTCTATTGTCAAGATCGAATGATAGTTACGAAATTGCAGCTCACTCTGGCGATTCCTTTTCTCCAGATCTCATTAAGGCATGGCAGACGCTGAGGATATTCAACCCCTTGTTTGTGACAATGGAACTGGAATGGTCAAGGTAGGTCTAAGCTTTCACCTGATGGTATTTTTCAATGATAACATTGCCAGTATTTGTACACTTTCTGTTTGTTCCATGAAACAACGAGCATATTGCTCGATCTTACTTCTTATGAATGCTATATTTTTTTTCAGGCTGGTTTCGCTGGTGATGATGCTCCCAGAGCCGTCTTTCCCAGTATCGTAGGGCGCCCTCGTCACACTGGGGTGATGGTCGGAATGGGCCAAAAGGATGCTTACGTTGGCGACGAAGCTCAATCCAAGAGAGGTATCTTGACATTAAAGTACCCAATTGAGCACGGGATCGTCAGCAACTGGGACGATATGGAGAAGATTTGGCACCACACATTCTACAATGAACTTCGTGTGGCTCCCGAAGAACACCCAATTCTATTGACCGAGGCTCCTCTCAATCCCAAGGCTAACCGCGAGAAAATGACTCAAATCATGTTCGAAACCTTCAATGCCCCTGCCATGTATGTTGCTATTCAGGCCGTTCTCTCCCTCTACGCCAGTGGTCGTACTACTGGTATGTAAATCGATTAGCGTATTCTCGATCTTAAGATGATCAGAATCTAATTATTTACGTTCTTGGTAGGTATCGTCCTTGACTCTGGCGATGGTGTGAGCCATACGGTCCCAATCTACGAAGGCTACGCCCTCCCACATGCTATCCTCCGTCTCGATTTGGCTGGTCGTGATCTCACTGACCATCTCATGAAGATCCTCACTGAGAGAGGGTACTCGTTCACCACAACCGCTGAACGGGAAATTGTGAGGGACATCAAAGAGAAGCTGGCTTACATCGCCCTCGACTACGAACAAGAGCTGGAAACAGCCAAGTCAAGCTCTTCAGTGGAAAAGAACTATGAATTGCCCGACGGGCAAGTGATCACTATAGGTGCAGAAAGATTCAGGTGCCCTGAAGTCCTCTTCCAGCCTTCGTTGATTGGTATGGAAGCTGCTGGCATTCACGAGACTACCTACAACTCGATCATGAAGTGCGACGTTGATATTCGAAAGGATTTGTATGGCAACATTGTGCTTAGCGGTGGTTCAACCATGTTCCCTGGTATTGCTGATAGGATGAGCAAGGAGATTACTGCTTTGGCTCCGAGCAGTATGAAGATTAAGGTCGTGGCTCCGCCTGAGAGGAAGTACAGTGTTTGGATCGGAGGCTCGATTTTGGCTTCTCTTAGTACATTCCAGCAGGTACCTAATTAACCATTTTTTGAGGCTTTTTATGATGGAGATTTCATT
This sequence comes from Craterostigma plantagineum, assembly GCA_027422505.1. Taxonomy (NCBI): domain Eukaryota; kingdom Viridiplantae; phylum Streptophyta; class Magnoliopsida; order Lamiales; family Linderniaceae; genus Craterostigma; species Craterostigma plantagineum. The sequence goes on from JAPQWV010000093.1 coordinate 1,786,234, forward strand.
GCAAAAGAAAATGAAAAGTAGACAGATGGGTTTTGCTGACTGATCCTTCTGTTTTGTTCCTTTTTGTCCATAGATGTGGATAGCAAAGGCTGAGTATGATGAGTCTGGACCATCCATTGTTCACAGAAAATGCTTCTAAACAAAGAATGTTTTTCTCAAGCTGAGAAATGCTGTAGAAGGGTTTGTTTGAGTGGCGATTGCAGGTGCTGTGTTTTGCTTTCTTTTTTTTCTCTCCGAGTCTGTTTCGTTTGTGTCTTTTAGTTTTGGACATCGTACGAAGAAAATGTTTTCTTCTGTTACAATATTTGATTTATCGAGTTTGTATGTTTAAATACTACTTTGTTGTGTGGTTTTCGAATCAATGGAACATCTTGGATTTTGTATTTTTGGCAGCTTCACTCCACTCCACTCATTTGCTTGTTTGTAATTGCATATTTTGAGTTGCCTATGGTATGTATTATGTATTACTTTTTTCTTACAGCATAACGATGTCCTAAACAAAACAAAATTTAGGAAGAAATATGCCATTTGCAGCAGAACTAAAGAAAGAAACGGTTGATCGTATTCATCGTCTATTACTATTAATTTCCGTTCAATCAAATGTAGTAAGTAATATGCAGACATTAAAAAAAATTCATGAAAGAATAGTACGTTCCAAACCATAAATAGTACGTTCTTTCAGCTTGTAAATATCCATTTCCATGGTATAATATTCACGATTGTACGTATTCTTCATCAAGAAGAATCAACTTTTAAGAAAAGCACACACCAAAAAAAAACAAAGATCAGAAACACACATTTTACATGCACATGAATAACCACAAGACCACTGTTGGTCGTTTTCCTTGGTCTTCTTCAAGACATGTCTAATAAAAGAATGCAATAAACCAAACCACCGACACATATTTGTTAATTTAAATCCCAAGTTTGTTACACATTATATCGACATCTCATATACATGGATAAAATATGCACACGTATGTAATAAACTAATCCTCCCACGTTTCGAACCTCCGCATACAGAAACCTAAATGAGGCAAAACATAAATAATACGAACTCTTCTTACCCCACTCTGATTTTCTACACAAATATGTATGTCACAATAACCATACGTTTCCTTATACCATTCTCTTGGATATTATACGTGTACATTTCCCATCTATAATCTACAAGTTAAAAAAAAAAAAAAGAGAAAGCAAAACTTCAGTATAATCATCAGTAAAGATCCTTCTTTTTTTTTTCAGAGTAGTTTATCTACTTGGGTCGGCTTATTCTTCGCAGAAGCTCGGCGTAGAGAATCTCGTTCCAAGAATCGGGCACGCCGGGCAGGCACCAATGGCTGCAGTCTTGAAAGACGAGGGGAGATTTCTTCTCCTCGTCCGAATAATGCTGCTTTCGATAGATCGAAGGGTGACCGTCCTTTCTGTAATCGGTCATCCTCGTCACGTTGAGATAAGCAACGCTCGTCTTCATACCCTCAAAAACTTTCTCGAGTACGCCCATTTTGGGCGGATAGTTCGAGAGAAAAGTTTCGTTCTTTATGGGCTCCGTCTCGTGGTCGCATTGCCCGCCCGAATTCCACTGCCCGCCGCTGTTTGTTTTTGTAATATAAGCAAGAAGTGAGTTCGGTGTCAGAAATATATCCATGCTCTTGTATAGACTAGTATGTTTTGCACACTCAAATGCGTGTGCCTAATATATAAACATATTATGTTAACTTTAACTAAAAATAGAGGGGTAAAATAATAATTAATTTAAGGGTAGTGGGTTATTTTATTTTAATTTTCATTTTTTCTTTAAAAAGTTAAATTGACAGATCAATTGTATGACAGTTTATAGATAGATACCCAGGCATGTTTAAAAACCTTAAAATTGAAACCAATCTGATAAGTTGCTAGTGAAATTTTAGCCTTAAATGGTTTAATTTATTACAATTTTATCCTTAAATTAATATTTTATATTTTAGTGAACTTAATAATAGAAAATGTTAGATATAAAATATTTCATGTATTTTCACATACGTCATGTGTGCTAACATACTAGTGTATGTAAATGTCTGAGTTGATTATTTTTTTCGACCTGTAAATTAGAAGTTGGTCGTGGTATTATACGAACGGAGAATGTAGAGAGTGGCATTATACGGAGAATAACTTCCAATACAAAGCAATTTAGGGACATTACACACAAAAAATACTAGATTTTGACCCAAAATTGCTTAATTTTGAAAATTGGAGCAAAATGTAGTGTTTCGGCGTATAATGCCATTAGATTGCTTAATTTTGAAAATTATTGTCCGTATAATGTCATCTCATAAATTCGTTGTTCCTATAATACCATACCACCTCCGAATTTACAAAGACTAAAAACATTATTAACCCTAAACGTTAAGAGTCTTTTCTTTTACCTGAAATGAGAAGCTGAGTAGCCTCTGAAGAACACGAGCGATTTCTTAGGATTGACGTTCTTATCGACCCATCTTCCCCACGTCGTCAATGCCCTTCGAAACGCTTCGAGGACGTTCAGTTCGCCGTAGACATGGCTGCCTTCTTGGTAATAATCCTTCCTGAAAAAACACACAAAGAACGAAAAAAAAAATCTCAACTTCCTTTCATCCATGAAAAATGGCTTTTCTTTATCCTCATTATATCACTACACACCCTTTAGAAGTTTTATCATGAGTCCACCAATGCCCAGTGTTGAAAACGATGACGTCAGCATCCTTGTACTTGTCTGCTGATTGGCCAATCAAATCGAGGCGAAGGGTTTCTTTCTTGGCACCGTTTTTGTCCTTAAACTCCCATTCTCGGACGAGGAAAGGCGATACGAAGAACTCCACCGAGCATTTGTAGTCCTGGGAAGGGAACACATTCTCTTTTAAGACATTCTTTCTTCTAACAAAAAACAGATGCCTGAAGAAATTCTTACTTCGAATATGAACGAATACTCAGCTTCGGCGCGAAAATGGTGCTTCCCCGACGCTTCGTACACTTTGCTCTGATCTTTAACTGAGTTCCTAAGTATGCATATCAGAGATTCCCACATGTTTCTGTTGAGCGAGTCGCCGACGAAAACAAGCCTCTTCCCCTTCAGCATTTCAAGCATGTGCTTCCCATTTAACCTGATTTTTTTTTTTTTTAAAGGTTTGATCTTTACTAAGTTTAGACAAAATACAACCTCAAAATCAGAACTAAGAACATGCCCTTTGGCTTTGATTTATTACCTGGGAAGATTGCAGCCCTTTGGCTTCCACTTAAGCTTGTAATAATTATCGTCAGGCCTACCATTGAGGAAACAGTTGAACTGCTCATCGATCAAAGAACAAGAGCCAGGCTTGTACAGTGGGTAAGATTCGTCTTTAACCCAATTTCCGTCGAAGAAATCGCAGTTCATCAGAGACTTTATCAAATCATCGAACCCTTGCTTCTTGTCCGAGGCGGCGTTAGCGTTAGTACTATTACTGCTCCGTTTCTTTACGAGGGAAGAAGTTAGATTCTTAACCACGCTCTCCTCCGTGATGCTCTTTCCACCATTTACAGTACTGTTCTTCGTTACAGAAAGCTCGCCTGTGCTCTGATTTGCTCTCAAGGCTTCACCTTTGCTGTCCGAATGTTCTTCCCTAGTCTGATTCTTCGAATCCCACGACACTTTTGCTGGGATTGTGGCGTTTTGAACGGTGGGCGAAGTCTGAGGTAAAATCGAAGTACTGTTTTGGTTAAAGGCTTCACCTTTATGAGTTTCATCTTCATGGTAGGTCTTATTTGCTGCTAACGGAGGCCCTTCATCAACATCAGGGAAAGCAGCATTGTGGGACTGTGAGGAATTTGGGAAGAAATAACTGTAAATCGATGAAAATTGAGATCCGTAGGAAGAAGATTCGCCTGAGAATCTTGGAGGAGATGGGCTCTCAGTAATGTTGCTTCTTCTAACAGTTCCGAGGTTGAAGACGTTGGTATACCATGGCGTCGAAGAGTTTACGGAAGGGCTGAAGGCGAAGAATATGGTGAAGGCGATGAAGAAGAAGACAGATGCGTAGGCGAAAACGGCGGTTCTTTTTGCTCTGAAAGATGAGAACAAGTTCGATTTGTAGTCTGAGACGAGGTGTTCGCCATTGATGGGAGCATACTTTGTTAACTGTGGCATGCTGTTATTGTTGTTCTTTCTTCTCCAAGGCGAAAGTACTCACGGGAATTTTCTTGGGGAAAGAGTGATGTGTGTAATGGAATTTTGTGTAAAGAAAAGGACTGAGGATTTTCCCTTTCTGGGCTTTCAAGAGATTGAATGGACAGATGAAGATTGAAATAGATGGATGAACGAACGAATGTTTAATGTTGATGTTGTGAAGAAGACGAAGGGCCGTTTTTTTATGAACTTTTTTCACCTACTTTGTCTTTGATGGTTGTGGAGCTTCTTTGAGAGCTGAAAATGGTGAAAATAATTCTAGTGATTTCTCTTTTTATTTTGTTCTAATAAGTGTGAAACTCTTCCACTCATTGGGTTGTGGTAAAGAGATAAGGAATGTGGTGGAGAAGAAATGAGAAAGAATTGAAAATAAACTTAATTTATTTCAATGTTATAATATTGAAGTTGTCGAAGGTATGTTTCCGTGTGGACCGAAGATTGATGGATGTTGGCTTTGGTCTCTCCGTACGTTTAAATGAAATTAACGTCAACGACGTCGTACGCTATGTGCTCCACCAACTGATTCTTAAGAAATAGTAATTATTGTATATATTAAATAAATTCATGAAAATACCCATTAATGAACTATGTAATTAACTGAATAACAGCGACTTGTTGTAAGTTTATCAAATATAGATTAAAACTCGATGAGCAAAATACTGGCCTAGGCTCATTGACAGGCTTGAGAATGGAAGAATCACGAAGCTAGCTACCAAGAATGTATCGTTGTCTACGGTAAAAAGCATATTATCTAATATATATACTAATTTGTAAGAGATTGGACAAAGTGATAGTTCCCGTTAAAATATATGGGACCATGAATAAGAGGAAAATATATCTATATATAAATAATAAATTAAAGAGGAGGGCCCTGTCACATAAATGATTCTGCGAATTATTTCTGAAGTGCCAACTATTTTAGTAAGTTCCCACCGACGGCATAAAGACAAATGATACGTATAAAAAAATCGTGCTACAAATCTTGAGCTGTCGTGAGCTTAATCAAATTACTCTTCTATCCTTGCTCTCAATTTTCACGAACTAACAGGTGGTTTGTGATTAATTCATAATTTAAATGGTTACACTAGCGTACAAATTTGAAATGAAATGGTGAAACTTGCAGCTGGAAGACTTTGTGGTACTATTTTCAGCCTTTTTGTCATTTGACTCTGTTATTATTTATTCAACTTAATTATTTACTTATATGTACAATATCCTAACCTCATCAATCATGCAAGTTAGTAGACAAAAGTAAGTAGAGATTTAACTGAAAGTAGCACCGCATCACTAAAGCAGAGATTTAATCACATGGCATTCCATTAACTTCCAAAAAAGCACCGTCAATTTATTAATAAACTAATCGACCTCAGTTATCATGGGCTTACAATTCCAACCCAGTAGGCCATTTAATCTCAAGTTGGGCCTACATAATTGGGCCAAGAAGCAGCCCAAATACCTGGGAGGCCATTATTAGGCAGACGTGCCACGTCAAGGCAAGCACGTATGGGGAATCATTTGTTAGTTTCAACGGTTAGAAAGCGTTGAACGCGACTTTCCCGCTAACACAAAAGCAGATGAAAGGAAAAAGAAAGAGATTGAAAACTTACATTATTACATGGAGATTTGTAACAAAATACGCAGGCCTTCTTTCTACACCCATCGCTTTTAATCATCTCGTTCTTTGCCTGAATTTGGAACGTAAGATTTCATTGTGGTCGGAAATTCAAGAACAAGAATCAAATAAATAAAATAAATAAAAAATGTCGTGCTGTGGAGGGGCAGAAGAAGAAGCATTCAACGGCCCTCCGGCGAATCAATTCACAGCCCCAGCCAAACCGGGCAATGCATACGGCGGTGGTAATTTAATTACGACATCAAAATTATCTCCATCATATTTCGATAAAATTAGATAAGTAAATAAATAAGTTACCAGGAAGCGAAAGAGGGGAGCCGAGGCCATCTGCTGCAAGGAGCGGGGCCCCCAACAAAGTCCTACCGATCGAAATTCCCGCCCTCTCATTGGCAGAGCTCAATAGGGCGACGGGCAATTTCGGGCAGAAGGCCCTCATAGGCGAAGGCTCTTATGGTCGAGTTTTCTTGGCCAAGCTCAGCAATGGAAAGCAAGCTGCCATTAAAATGCTCGATACGAGCTCATCCACCGAGCCCGACGCTGACTTCACAGCCCAGGCACGTATAACTTTCTTGCACTTTCCATATGCAATTCAAAGAAAAGGGATCGTCGTAATAACTTATTTTTGAGACTCCAAAATGTGCAGCTATCGATGGTGTCGAGGCTTAAGCACGACAACTTTGTGGGACTGACTGGGTACTGCTTGGAAGGCAACAACAGAATCTTGGCGTGCGAATACGCCACCATGGGATCCCTACACGATGTCTTACATGGTAATGATGGGCTTTTTCATCCTTCCTTTCTTCTTTTCCAACCAAAAATAGGATTCTTTTTCGATCTCTTCTTTTTTCTAGGTCGAAAGGGAGTTCAAGGGGCAGAGCCCGGCCCAGTCCTCACATGGAATCAAAGGGTGAAGATAGCTTCTGGGGCGGCGAAGGGGCTAGAGTACCTCCACGAGAAATGCCAGCCGTCGATCGTCCACCGCGACATAAGATCGAGCAATGTGCTCCTATTCGACGATTTCTTGGCAAAGATAGCAGATTTTAACCTGACGAATCAGAATTCAGACACTGCGGCTAGGCTGCATTCGACTAGGGTTCTTGGGACCTTTGGATACCATGCGCCTGAGTAAACTGATGACAATATAACCCATCGCTATTAAACATACACGAAAGGAAGAAATTGAAGGCTTACTACAACTCAATCTGATCGATGTTTTGCAGGTACGCAATGACGGGGCAGATTACTCAGAAGAGCGACGTCTACAGCTTCGGAGTGGTCCTCTTGGAGCTTCTCACGGGGAGGAAACCCGTCGACCACACAATGCCTAAAGGGCAACAGAGTCTTGTAACTTGGGTAAGCATAGAAATAGAATAGCTAATTTAGGGTTTCGACAAGCGGTGAAATTATTCACGAACCTCTTTTTTTTTCTTTCCTCGATTGCCGATCGCTCGCCATAGGCAACTCCGAGGTTGAGCGAGGACAAAGTGAAGCAATGCGTGGATCCCAAGCTCAACGACGATTACCCTCCCAAGGCGGTGGCGAAGGTATGGTAAACTAGATTTTGGGCAATTTTTCAAGCATTGATAGGACGGAAAATTTTGCGACTGATCATCAGTTCGGCGATCGCAGATGGCTGCCGTGGCGGCGCTGTGCGTGCAGTACGAGGCGGACTTTAGGCCGAACATGACGATCGTCGTCAAAGCTCTGCAGCCGCTCCTCAACGCAAAACCGGCCGGTTCAGAATCTCATGCGTGAAGCGAAGTCCTCTCATCATTCCGATATCATTAATAGCCATGGCGGCCGATACACTTCTCCCAATTCTAGTTGATTTCTTTGAATGATTTTCATGTTACACTTGTTATTAATTTGTGGAATTTTGTAGCCCTTTTTTTATAAGGAACCATTTATATAAAAGTTCTGAAGAGTGAAGTGGAAAAATAACGTGAATTCATTAGAAATCCTTAATATACACTATTTGCACACGCATCATTAATAAAATTAAACTAGAATAATAATTAATTAAATCTAGTAATTAAACACGGTGAGTATGAGTAGTTTCCTTTTAAATTTATTAATTAATTCTTTCCTAATAAAAACAGGCCAATTAAAAGTTTTATCCCAAGGCTTGACCCGTAATAAAATAGTACATGTAGGTTTTCTGGACTTGTAATGTGACCTAGACCTATGAATCATGATTGAGCAGATAATGAATTTCTAATTCACTTCAAACTGAATTGGATTGTAAAAGATATTTTATATCAACCAAATTTTCTTCTTCTTGCGAAATCCACGATGAGATGAAGAAGATGCTATAATTATTTTGAAGTGTAAGATTACAGGCAGCAATGGTACAGAAGGAGCTCCATAACTAAATATGCTCTATTTGAACTAAAACCTCGAAAAATGAAGGGTAAATATACACTTGTTTTCCAATAGACAATTACCTCCCTCGAATAAATATACATTCCCTTCGTATCAGCGTCTCATCCTCGGCTTGCATCGAAACTCAGCCAAAAGTGCTATGTGGTCTGAAGACCATTGCGGAGAAGGAAGAGCAGAATCTTTCCTCACGCTGTCCTCGTCGAGCAGTTCCAAAAGAGACTCCACCGTTAATGTGTCGGCTGAAACATCGTATATCGTTAACGAGCACTACTCTAAAAGGAGACGATGGAAAAAAAAAAAAAAGAAAAACGAGCATGGCATAGAATATATACCTGAGTAGAATATGTAGTCATGAGTGCCGATAAAATCTCTGGTGCAGTTTGTGAAGAGAGGCTCGTTCGTAGAAGGATCGATTTTCCTTCTCTGCTCAAGGGCAAGGGCCAGCCCAGCTCTTGCGAAGGATGAGTACGCACTTACCTAAGTCGAGGAACGATAATTGGACATAAAAGACGATGAACTGAAAGATCTTCATTCGAAAAATGTTTCATGATTTCAGAAGGTTTAAATAGGTAATAATGAGATACCAATGGAAGCTGATGTGTTAGTTTTGAAGGAGGAGGGAGGGTCCCGAGGGGGTCTATGGCAAGGTCGGGATGAAGCTGATCAACTTTTCCCATGGCGAGGAGAGTATGAGGAGCACTGCATTGTTGAAAAGGAGAGGAATTAAATAGTTTAGTCTGTTTCTTTTAAGCGATTAGAAAAAGAAAGCAATCACCTTCCAGGAAGTGAATTGAAATCGCCACACACTAGCATTGGGATGTCGGTACCAACAGCAATCTTTTGGAGTCCTTTCAGAAGAGTGTGAACCTGATAGTGATGAACACATAAAACATCGACTTCGATGAGTGCGCACTTTCGGGTAGGGAATATGCTGTGAGAGATAGGTAGTTAACATGGGTGTTCGCCTGCAATAAAGAGAGGAAAACCAGAGAAGAAAAGAAACTATAAGCATTCAGCATCAATTAAATAAGAAGAGAAAACTATCATATGACAAAGGGAGGAGATCGTACGACACAGATGAGCTGGCGCTTTCCAGGGTTGTCGATACCCTGGTTACTGATCTTGGCTTCTAGGACTACGATTAGTGCAACATTATCCTGTGAAAAGCAAATTTATGGCATCAACTATGTTATAAAGTGAGATGAAGCTGTAACGCAGTTGAGATCCATGAACCAAAACTCAATTCTGGAGAAGCACCTTCATCATTCGATTCAACGCATTTTTTTTTCTGGGCACTGGGGACTAAGTCATCAGTTAAAGACTGAGCAGCTTTATTGAACTCGACCTACAAATGATAAGCCAGATCACACTCAAGAAGCAATTTATCACGGTGCTTTTTTCCGTTGTTACCTCGTAATTTTCTCACTTGAGAAAATTTATCACGACGGAAGAATGTAGCACAACCATCAGTGTTGCTGACGGTTCCACCGAAAACCTGAATAATAATAGAAGTAGAAAATGTTAAAAAAAGTCTGTTGACATTTCCCGTCTGCTTAGATGGGATATTTAGACACACCTCGGCTGTTCTCATTTTATAAAGAGCATGATAACCATGCTTATCCAGCTCAGGGCAAAGAATTCCTCAAAATGATAGTTTTGCACCAGATAGAATTATGTAGTAAAAAACGAGCAGCTTTAGGCAAATATGCAAAGAAGCTGTCTCGCACACCTCCTCATATAACATAGTTATAAACAGATCAAAATCTCATCACAGGCAAAGCACATAAACGTTACAGATATAGGAAATAACCTTCCATTTTCTCGAAGACCTTACAAAGAAGCAATTTTCTTCATCCTATATGATTCATTAGATTACCAATTGATCACCAAATCGATGAGTGACAAACCAGTACCTCTTGAAGACAAACAATATCAGCATCGTAGGTAACTATCTCTCGTAAAAGATTTTGCTTCCTGTAAGTCCATGAAAGATCCCAAGTCGGGCAATAGCTATATGATTCACTTGTCGCGCATGTATCAGCTAAGACCTTGTAAGAAAGCACCGAAAATTTCCCTAAAGAACTAACACGGCCATCCATATCAAGATGCCCTATCCCATCAATTCCACTCACAGATATCAATCGCCGAGGACTCGGAGTTGGAGCTGGAATCACACGTGAAGTTACCAAGGTACTGGCAGCTCCCGTAATTGACTTTGTCTCAGCACTGATCGACACGTGGTATATTGTGCAAGTGCGACAAGTGATAAAATAAAACGTATACTAAATTACTATCACCGACGTGCGATAGGCAGTGGACCTATCGTTTGTAGTGCAGTAGAGTGAGTAAACGAGTATCGAACACGAGGAATAAATCAAGTACTAGTAATTACCTATCGACTCGATATTTAGCCTAAATAAAATACGCAGATTTTTGATGACTTAACCTAACACTTACCCCTAAATCGACTAGAAATTCAAAGAGCACGTTAAACTGGTACGAAGCTTTCAGATAATAAAAAAGTGCTCGGGATTCGAATCCCGCTAGGTATTATTGGCTAAGACAATGAACTATCGCTCCTACGTGATTCTGACTAGATCGCAGTAATTTTCCTGCCCGCTCGCGAGTTTGCTGTCGCCCTAAACGCTCGCGGGGATCTAAAATTCATTAATTACTAACGGCGAGGATCGAGCATTTGCTGTCGCCCTATACTCGAATCCTATCTTCTATGAACGGCCTAATCGTTATTTAGCTGTCGCCCTAAACGATTTTCCAAACAATTACTTTAACACATAGACATATTAAAGTAACGAAATAGTTTCATAGAACGATAAATAGTCAAAACACATAGTCACGATATTACAAGTCTTAACTACGAAATATCCTAGCGTTCATCTAATCCCAAACACAAAGGGAATTAGCTACGCATAATAGAAGGAAAAACAACTAAGGAAATAGAAATTAGGAGAAAAGAACTCATAATCGTTGAAAGCTTGGGTAGATCTTTGTTCTTCGTTCACGTTTGCGTAGAACTCCGTCTCTTGCGCTCCGGGGCGTGATTCTGCGTTCTTTCGTGCTATTTTTCGTCTCTAAGGGGTTTAGGAATTGTCTCTGGTCGAAGTCCCTCTTTCTGAGTCGAATTTGGGCTTTTATGAGAAATTTCGCACTGGTCACGGCCTGGGACATGGGTCGTCACGGCCGTGACCATCACCGACTCTACGCGAGAATATCGAAACTATGCGTCACGGCCAAGTGCATCGATGGTCACGGCCGTGACCATCATCAGTGGGCTTCTCTGCCTAGTGTCACGGCCAGACGCAATGGGTGTCACGGCCGTGACCTTCTCTTTCCAACTCTCTGTCAAGTGTCACGGCCAAGTGCAATGGGTGTCACGGCCGTGACCTTCTCTTTGATTAGCCTCTGCCCCTTGTCACGGCCTAGTGCAATAAGTGTCACGGCTGTGACCTTCTCTTTGATTAGCCTCTGCCCCTTGTCACGGCCTAGTGCACTAGGTGTCACGGCCGTGACCTTCGCCAGTTTTCACTGTTTTCGCCCGTTTTGCCCCGTTTTCGCTCCTTTTCGCCCGAAACTCGTCCTAAGCTCCTTTAATATGAAAATAAGTGTAAATATGACGAATAAATGCATAAAATGATTGCTAGAGCTCTATTATATCCCAATTAAATACTACGATAAACGCATTGAAATACGTTTATCAAACCTCCCCACACTTAAGCATTTGCTTGTCCTCAAGTAAATTAGAATTCAGAGAAGGCATCTAGTCAGAATAACGGCACGATTGTTCACAATTCATCATCAAAGCATAGAAAGCACGAAACAAAATCAAGCAAGCAATCATGGATATCGCACTAATGACCTGCACCTGTCAACCTGAGCTTCCCTAGCACTGCAAATCGAGACCCATACCTCACAAGGATTCACTAAATTCACTCAAGTGTATAGGCTAGCGTATGATGAGTCACTCAATTCGTGCACTAGTCCAACCCCTACCATAAACTTGCAAGTAAATCGCATCTCTACTATTCAAAGTGACAAGTATAAATCTGAGGGTCTTTTCGGGGGAAACGGGTCGAATAATCATGAAGCGGCAAGCATAAATAATGAACACTTAATCTTAGAGCTAGGACACGTAATCAAAACTTATCAAAGAACACAGCATGATCGAACAGACAGTCACACGTCCCAACATAAGACTCGACGTTCTCCCTCCGAAATCCTAGACTTTTCTGCTCGACCCTCTCAACTCAGTCCCCTTTCATTTTCTGCCCTTTCACCTTAGTTACGTTCTACTTTTATGCACTGCCCTTATTCCCTAAAACATCAAGGTTCGGCTTTTGTCGCAAAGAATACATCGTCACAGCGAATGCCGTGTACCTAGGGATACTTATTACCGAGACCTATATCTTGCCAAAGGGTTATGGGCAGGCTTATGCAAGGCATCGGGTCATTTCAGAAAACGGTCGAGTAAGGGACGAGTCATTTCACGAATAGCAGAGAAGAACATCAAATCATACACTGAAACGGTAACTCTCAAGTTCAACTTCTGCTCTATTCTAATCAACTCAGGCTCATTAAATCTCTGGAGGTTTATTCGGGTCAGTGGCTTCTATAAAATACGAGGTAAGCAATGAATAGGCTCAGGCTCAACGTGGCTAACTAATGGGGTTCGTCATGGTTAAGAAAATTTTTGGCCCTGGACTTGATTCCTAATGCCCTCATCATTTTCACACTCGCACACCAAAACAGTTTCAACACGCATCAGACAGGCAAATTCTAGAGAGAGATAGGCTAGGCACGTCACACAACCAAGAAAAAAATATGAGCATACGCTCGTCAGGCTCAAACTCTCACACGAAACAGGTTTATGTGTACGGATCTCTCAAAACAGTGCTATATCTATTCAGGCAGATAAGATTCAATCAGTCATGCATGTCCTAATTGCTCACAGAATTTCATAGAATGCAGACCAACTCGAGATAAGCGCAAAAATCGTGCCTGAATTCAATAATCCATGCCTTTCAACGAAATTTATAGCTCACAGACACGTCATAAAAAATTAAAATTTTCACGTAAGTTTTCAACCTAAATTTCAAGTTTTCAACCTAAATTTCCCTCCCCACACTTAAGTCTGACGTTGTCCTCAACGTAGAAATTGAATAAACGAAAGGAAATGTAGGTGTAAGAGAACGAAACTCCCCTGACGGTAGATGTTGACGTGGTCGTGACTAAACGCGCGATGATTGTCGTATCGTGACTCGTGGTGCCTGACATGACTAAAAGAAAAATTAAACGTAACAGAAAAATGAATGATAATAATAATAGACATAATAAAAAAGGAAATACTAGATAGATAAAACCTGGATTGCCTCCCAAGAAGCGCTTCCTTTACCGTCTTTAGCCGGACGTGCTTTCGTTCGCTTAGGGTGGCTGAAAGTCGAGATACATCATCTCTTTTCCGCTTAAGTTTCCCTCGCTTGCATCCATGCCTTGGAGGTGTCGCCTTTCGCCGGGCAGCGGTTTCAACTCTAGTGGCGATCGCTCCTTGACTGGGCTCTTGTCCTTAACTTCTTTGCTGCTCTCGTCGATGGTTATGATGGGTTCGTCGATCTCCTCCCCACACTTATCGATTTCCATAATCGTGTGCCTATCATGCTTGCTGACCTGTGACAGACCTTGCACAGAAAAGAGAAAATCGCGCTCAAAGACATCTAAGAAATAGCATTTAACATCTTGCTCGTTGCTCTTTGTCATCGAATCAGCCATATTGAATGTAACTTTTTCGCCGTCTACTGTCAAGGTTAATGTTCCATTCCTAACATCTATCATGGTCTCGCCTGTAGCTAAGAATGGTCTACCTAGAATTAATGGAACATTTTCATCCTCGTCCATGTCTAAGATCACAAAATCAGCAGGGATAACGAACTTATCGACCTTAACTAGAATATCCTCGATAACACCTAGGGGGTATTTTAATGATCTATCGGCCAGTTGAATACTCATTCTAGTGGGTCGTGGTTCACCTAATCCTAAGCGCTTAAACATGGAGTAGGGCATTAAATTTATACTAGCGCCTAGATCAGCTAAAGCATGCTCAACAACTAAATCACCTATACGACAAGGAATAGTAAAACTCCCTTGGTCCTTGAGCTTTTTCGGTATCTCGCTCTGGAGTATCGCCGAGCACTCTCCTCGTAGGTATACCGTGGAGACATGTTCGAGCTTTCGTCGATTTGTCAGCAAGTCCTTCAGGAACTTCGCGAAACTGGGCATCTGCGTAATAGCTTCAACAAACGGTAAGTTAATATGTAATTCTTTGCACATACCCATAAATCTACTGAATAGCGCCTCGTCTTTGTCCTTCTTTAACCGTGTTGGATAGGGAACCTTCGGCTGGTACGGCCTCACTGGTGGTTGCTCGATATCCCTCGCTTTTTCCTTTTCGGGTGCGACGTCCTCCTTTGTAGGTTGGACCTTCTCTTTTTCAGGTGCAGCTTCCTTCAAACGAGCTGGGTACGGGATCTTCGGCTGGTACGGCTTCACGAATGCTCGCACCTTTTCTTTGTCATCCTTGGCCTTCTCGACTCTGTCGCCCTTGCTTTCCTCTACTTCTGGCTCGTCGTGGCCCTCGAAATGGACTTTCTCCTTTGAATTCTGCTTGGCGGGAGCTTCTTGTAATCCTCTCCCGCTTCTCAGGGTTACCGCATTACAGTACTCCTTGGGGTTTGTCTCGGTGTAGCTTGGGAGTGATCCTTGATTTCGGCCCGCCATTTGCTTTGCTAATTGCCCCACTTGCTGCTCCAACCTCTTGATCGAGGCATCTGTATTCTGAGCACGGATGTCATTCGCCTCCATGTACTCCTCCATCTTTGTCATTCGGCTTTCGTGGGCTGCGGTTGTGCTGCTGAAATTCGTGAGGAGCGCCTTCATCATATCCTTCATCTCCCTCATGTCGTCGGATCCTCCCGTGGGCGCATTCTGGTACTGTCGTGATGGCCCGTTTTGGAATCCGGATGGTCTGGGCTGAAATCCTGGCGGTCTTTGGCCCTGATGATTCTGATTCCGTACGCCAAGTTAGGATGAGCCCGAGGTTGGAAACTCCGCTGGCCACCTTGGTAGTTGCCCATATAGTCGACGTGCTCCAATGACTGCCCAAGTTGGCATTCTGAGGTCTCGTGGGCAGCGCCGCAAATTCCGCACAAGGGCACGTACGGCGTGTGCTGCGTCGGTGTGGTGGTGGCTACGGCGTTCACGGGCTGCGCCTGCCCAGACTTGGGAAGTAATGCGCCAATCACCGTCTGCAACTGGGAGTTCGTCGAGGCAAGTTGCTGCTGAAGCGCCTCGATCTTGGCATTAGTGGCTGTCTCTTGGCTAACTCCAAATACACCGGGTGTCTTCATCCTGGTATTGCCCCTCATGAAGCTGTTCCTCGAATAGTCCTCGATTAAATTCCACGCGTCGGTGGCATTAAGCTTCACGAGTCCTCCTCCTGCGGCTCCGTCTAACATATGAACAGTCTGATCGTTGAGCCCCTCATGGAATCGGTTGATCTGGGCTGCCTTCGACATCCCGTGCTGCGGGCACCTCTTTAATAAGGCCTTATAACGCTCCCACACTTTGTACAGGTTCTCTGAGTCCTTCTGGTGAAATAGGGAAATCTCCGTCTTCAGCCGTAGCACCTTCGTCAGTGGGAAGTAATGGTTGATGAAAGCGGCTCGCATCTCCTCCCAGGTGGTGATCGACCTTGGTGGCAACATATCCAACCAGTCCCTTGCTCTGAACTTGAGTGAGAATGGGAACAGCATCAACTTGATTGCATCGCCCGGGACCCCATTAATCTTGATGGTGTCTGTCACCGTCAGGAATGCCTTAAGATGTGAGTAAGGGTCGTCGTCGGGGTTACCCTCGAACTGGGCCGTCTGAAAAATCATCTGAAGCCAGGAGTGCTTCAGTTCGAAGTTGTTATTCTCTATCGGCGGAATGACGATCGCCGATTCAGTACCGCCTAGTGCGGCATTTTTTAGGAGGTCTTGAAGTGATGGCTCCTCCTCCGGAACGTTGTGGACGGGCACTCGATGGTCCGCCATGTCCACTTCTGTATTGGGACTATCTACGGTGGTCTCTGCACGTGAGTTTTGGGTGGATTCCTGCGAACTATCCTCTGAATAGCTAACTAAACGGTCGTGAGAGCTAGTGGATGCTCCTTCGGTATCGTACTTCAGTTTCCTTCGTAACTTCCGCTCGAAATCCGGGTCTGCGTCAACGATGGGACCCGATGGATGGCTTCGGGTCATTCACCGCTGAATCGTGCCTTCAATATGTGAAAACAAAAGAAATTAGCAAAGGAATAATAAAAACGTCGAAAAGATTACGATAGTACTAATGACGCAGGAAACAAATAACGCAAATAACACAAATAACGCAAGTAGTAATAGCAAATAAAGACGTCAAATAAAAGTGGCTAAATTACCGAACTACGATGTTCCTAATATCAATCTATTCCCCGGCAACGGCGCCAAAAACTTGATCGACATGTGGTATATTGTGCAAGTGCGACAAGTGATAAAATAAAACGTATACTAAATTACTATCACCGACGTGCGATAGGCAGTGGACCTATCGTTTGTAGTGCAGTAGAGTGAGTAAACGAGTATCGAACACGAGGAATAAATCAAGTACTAGTAATTACCTATCGACTCGATATTTAGCCTAAATAAAATACGCAGATTTTTGATGACTTAACCTAACACTTACCCCTAAATCGACTAGAAATTCAAAGAGCACGTTAAACTGATACGAAGCTTTCAGATAATAAAAAAGTGCTCGGGATTCGAATCCCGCTAGGTATTATTGGCTAAGACAATGAACTATCGCTCCTACGTGATTCTGACTAGATCGCAGTAATTTTCCTGCCCGCTCGCGAGTTTGCTGTCGCCCTAAACGCTCGCGGGGATCTAAAATTCATTAATTACTAACGGCGAGGATCGAGCATTTGCTGTCGCCCTATACTCGAATCCTATCTTCTATGAACGGCCTAATCGTTATTTAGCTGTCGCCCTAAACGATTTTCCAAACAATTACTTTAACACATAGACATATTAAAGTAACGAAATAGTTTCATAGAACGATAAATAGTCAAAACACATAGTCACGATAATTACAAGTCTTAACTACGAAATATCCTAGCGTTCATCTAATCCCAAACACAAAGGGAATTAGCTACGCATAATAGAAGGAAAAACAACTAAGGAAATAGAAATTAGGAGAAAAGAACTCATAATCGTTGAAAGCTTGGGTAGATCTTTGTTCTTCGTTCACGTTTGCGTAGAACTCCGTCTCTTGCGCTCCGGGGCGTGATTCTGCGTTCTTTCGTGCTATTTTTCGTCTCTAAGGGGTTTAGGAATTGTCTCTGGTCGAAGTCCCTCTTTCTGAGTCGAATTTGGGCTTTTATGAGAAATTTCGCACTGGTCACGGCCTGGGACATGGGTCGTCACGGCCGTGACCATCACCGACTCTACGCGAGAATATCGAAACTATGCGTCACGGCCAAGTGCATCGATGGTCACGGCCGTGACCATCATCAGTGGGCTTCTCTGCCTAGTGTCACGGCCAGACGCAATGGGTGTCACGGCCGTGACCTTCTCTTTCCAACTCTCTGTCAAGTGTCACGGCCAAGTGCAATGGGTGTCACGGCCGTGACCTTCTCTTTGATTAGCCTCTGCCCCTTGTCACGGCCTAGTGCAATAAGTGTCACGGCCGTGACCTTCTCTTTGATTAGCCTCTGCCCCTTGTCACGGCCTAGTGCACTAGGTGTCACGGCCGTGACCTTCGCCAGTTTTCACTGTTTTCGCCCGTTTTGCCCCGTTTTCGCTCCTTTTCGCCCGAAACTCGTCCTAAGCTCCTTTAATATGAAAATAAGTGTAAATATGACGAATAAATGCATAAAATGATTGCTAGAGCTCTATTATATCCCAATTAAATACTACGATAAACGCATTGAAATACGTTTATCAAGCATCAACCACGACACACTCGAATTTAAGCACATGACCAACATCATCAAGTGCTGGTGTGTACGTTTTCGAATATCCAACTTCGTACCATATCTCACCACCTTTTCGCTGACTAATTGCAGTAGGATACACTGTGGCACTTCCATTTTATTGAAATCCAGACAAGTTAAAGTTCACCATGCTAGACAGTGCACTGCTACTATTAAAGCGCCCAAAAACATCTTCCTCTTCATTTCCATTTTCTTTAGTAGCATCGTTTGTGCGCTCATGAAGAGCACGATGATGCCGCCAGGCATTAGAAAAGCATTTCGAAGAACAATGGTAACTCTTTGCAGCAGGTATTTTGGCCTTAACACACAAAATGCATTGCAATGTAGCCTGCTCAGTTGGGTGAACACTACAAACAGGAACCTTTTTGTCACTTTGTATGCGATACCTACGCAGAAACCAGTACGATTGCAAGTGAAATCCATAATCAAATAATAAACTATTCCACAAGTCAGCAAAAAAGGTGTGTATGTGTATATACATATATATATATATATATGTATATATATAATCGAGTCATTATACATGAGAAGACTAATGGCTAAATTGTGTTATGCAAGATGCTCACATCATACCGATACAAAACAAAAATCAAACAGCAAGTCAGAGCACCGCTTTACAGAAAGAGCTTTATATTCCTCTATGACTACTTGAGGGAAGCAACAACCTCAATTGTCAAAACAGGATAAAGGATATTGACTGCAATAACACAATAATTCTTTACAAAGCTCCTTGGTTAGCATTAATTACACTGAAAATTTCAATCTCACACTGATAGTTCGGAGCTGCACAATAGAAGCACTAATGCGCTACTTAATGACCATTATTAGTCACTAGTGGCTGCCAAACACGAAATTGACTAGAAAACAAAACTACAGAGAAGCTCACCACTTTGATCTCAAGAAACAGCCATCGATTGGATTGGACTCGGGAACATCATCGTCGATCAAAGGCGTATCGAAACGCTTCAAAAGTACGTAAGGGGTCAACGCACAGCCAACAATAGGTATATCGGACGGCAGGTGAACACGTAAAGTACTCAGCATTTTACTGAAAGTCCAATATTCAAATCCACGCCCCGCGTCGCTCTGAGATCCAACGTAACAACGGCAAAACGAGAAAATTCAGTCGTTAATCCTTGGCAAGCTTGCGGCTGATCCGCCATAACCTTTTAATTTCCCCACGCCAGCGATAAACTGTTGAAAGCCCCAATAGCTAAATGTCCCAAAGAATAAACACAGCACAATTTGATTCAAAATTGCGGGGGACGAGATTCCGAACAGAGACGTCAGAGAATAAATTAACAGAATTCCTCAGCCAATTCACGGAACCGAGTTCAGGAAAAATATCTCAGAGCGAGCCAACAATCGGTGGCTTGGATCGGAAACCTGATAGAATTACAGGAGTTAGGGTTTTGCCTTACAGAAATTTGGAAGAATAAAAATTCCTTTTTTTGTTCTTTTCCGTAAAAATTTATACTATTTGTACAAGATTACGACGGCCCGGCCTTTTTTGCTTAATTTGATATTTACAGTTCCATCATTTATCATATTTTAACCCTTCAATTTGTAGTAAATAATCTTTATCATCGCACACATTTTTTCATCTGAATTATAACTCCATCTGTTCCTTTTTTTCTGCTTCTTGAAATTACAAATGCCGACTGATTTCTCATTATAACACAAAAGGATGAGAAAAAGGATGAGCCCATGTGAAGAACATTGATGAGAAATGGTTTATGCGTCGCCAAATAAACAAAAAGGATGAGAAAAAAAATAGTTCTTTCTCATTTCCTCGCCCCATCGAGCTAAAAAAATACAGAACTGAATAATGAATGCAAGCAGAGCATTAACGTAAAAAAATCTGAAGCAAATCGAACATATAAGCAAGAACAAATAAATCGAACGCGATGATGAAGCTTCTATCCATGTGCGGGCTCAGTTGTAGAAAGAGAGTACAGAAATTAAAACTGAGAGAGATCAGCGAAAGATTTCAGACAAAATGAGACAATTTTTAAAACCTTTTATCATCACGGTGAGAGAAGAGAGACAACAATACAGCAGTTAGATACATAAAAAAAAGTCGGAGAATAAAGCGAAATTGTAGTTACTTCTGATGATATGGTCAACAAAGTCGAACTAGGCGACTCACAGTTTGAAGTTCAACGACTTACATCACGGAGTTGTACTGTACTTGCAAGAAAGAAGATGATGTCATAACCTGATATCATTTTCAATAAATAAAATAAAACGGAAATTCTTAGTGATCTACTAAGCGCCAGCTACGATTCCAAGAAGCTTCTATTGTTGATTAGCGCGTTGTTTGCCCACACCACTCTTCATAAATGTGTCGGCCCACCACAAAATTAATCAGCTGTGATTAACAAGAAAATATAAGGCCTTCTTTCTCGTTGGTTGATTGCATTTCGAGGGAAGAAGATCAAGAATAATTCTTGATGTGCCGCGTGGAGTTTTCAACCATTTGACCTCTCTGGGTCTCTGATTCGAAATCAAAATTCTTGGGTTTTCTTCTTTTTTTTCCTTGAAGGAGGAATCGATTTGCAAGAGGAGATCAGAGAACGAGAAGGGAAAAGAAATTTCGATGGAAACCATAGCTTGGTGGCAATTACTTTCGCTATGTGGGCTAGCATTGTGGATCGTGGTTTCTTCGGTTTTGAATGTGACCCAAAAGGTCAGATCTTTGACGCAGCCGTGGGTTTCTCATCGCGTGATTTCTGGCATTCCTCTTTCTCTCAGGATTCAGGTGTGTTCAGTAGACGCGTTCGAGAGCTTTGATATCATTTCCTTTGATGTGATTTTGAGTATTATTGTTCCTTTTTTTCTTTTGCAGAAATACCAGCATAAATATTTGGATGCTTTCTTTTCTGTGCTGTCTTGTGTTGTTTCTGTGCCTTTTTACACTGCCTTTCTTCCCCTGCTATTCTGGGTACGATTTCTATCCCCTTCTCTCTTATGCCTATTTCGTGTGTGTGTGTGTGTGTGTGTGTGTGTTAAATCCATGTATTTCTCACATCTTTCTCGAAAAACTTGTAAAGATGTTGTTTGTTTTCTGTTTTAGACTGGGCATTGCAAATTGGCCAGGCAAATGACTCTCTTAATGGCTTTTTGTGATTACATGGGAAACTGTATAAAGGTAAATCAATTCTTTCACCATTCGATAACTGAACGTTTCACTGTATCTTCTTCGTCTTCTTCATGTGGATGGTATGCTCCTTTTTAAGTTCACGACTCGTTTTGTAATATTTCGATGTCTCCATCCTTAGGATGTTGTGTCAGCCCCTAGACCAAATACTCCACCCGTTAGAAGAATAACAGCTACAAAAGATGAGAAAGAGAACGCTATGGAATACGGATTGCCTTCTTCCACACGCTGAATACTCTTTGCTTGTCAGGGTACGTACAATTAAATGCTAGATAAGAAATCTATCGTTTGCTATATTTTTGCCTCATGCGTGAACTCTTTAGATGATCTTTCTTCCCTGCTCAGATATTTGTTGAGCTACATTCTTGACTACAATGAAAGCAATAACGGGTTGCTCGCTGCTATTGGGATCCTCACGGTCTGTGTATTTGTTGGTCTAATTGGGCTCGGTAAGTTTCGATTTATTGCTCTCGTTAGTTTGTTTTTCAAGGTTCATGTCCTAAATTTCTGTAACACTATCAGGGAGGATATACCTCGGAATGCACACCTTGATTGATATAATCGGTGGCCTAATTGTGGGATTCGCCATCCTTGCAATGTGGCTCTATGTGTCTGAAACCGTCGACAATTTCGTAGTTTCTGGTCAAAATGGTAAGGGAAGTACATGAAAAAAAGCGCTTTTTATATGTTGTAACTCCATTACACTGCATTGAGTTGTGTTTTTTGTCTTGTTCTTGTCCATGTCTCTGCAGTTTTTACATTCTGGGCCATCCTCAGCTTCTTGCTACTCTTCGCCTACCCAACTCCCGAGTTTCCCACGCCAAGCTTCGAATTTCACACAGCCTTCGACGGCGTCGCCCTGGGAATCGTAAGTAGATAACGAACAGCTAGTTTCTTCGATTATGTTATCGCTCAAAACCTCAAAAAACACATTCCATACATTTTCTTCTCCCTTCTAAAAACGAAACGTTCGTATTTCTCCAGGTAATCGGTATCCACCAAACGTACGATCAGTTCCACCACGAAAACGTCCCGCGAATCTTTTCCCCTCAGCTCACATTTCCCGCCTTTGTGTGCCGAATGCTTATAGGAATCCCTACGATCCTTCTCGTCAAGTACTGCAGTAAGGCTCTTGCAAAGTGGATACTTCCCGTTCTTGCAAATGCCTTGGGAGTCCCTATAAGATCCACTAGCTACGTGCCTGCGCTAACCTTAGCCCCCGAGAAAAAGACCGACGAAATAAAGCAGTCAAGCTATCTTCATAGACTGCTATTCTTCTCAAAGCAGACTTCGTTCGACGTTGATACGGGCATAAGGCTCTTTCAGTACGCTGGCCTTGCTTGGTCGGTCGTCGACCTTGTCCCTTCTATGTTCTCTCAGCTAGGTTTGTGATTGTTGTTTAGATGACTAGTAGCCATAAGATATTTGCATCTTTCGGGCATGTATAGTGCTCAGCTTAATTCATTGCAATTTAGTATCCACTGTAAGGATGTTCTATCCTCTTACTGAGGAAATTCGAGTCTGAAAGATTCTCTTCTACGCATAATTTCTTGTCTCCAAATTGTGTCCTTTTTCTTGCTAACAACAAGTATGAGTTCAGCACATACGCCTCAGACTTCATTATTAGATAAAAACCGAGGGCTGTTTCTACGATAGGCAGGAACGAAGACGAAACCATAGCTACTATAAATTATCTTTTTTTCTGCATAAATGGAGACGAATCAGTTGCTGTTCAACATCAATCCCCGCCCCTTCATGACGTGCCTCCTCAGCCCAGGTATGTGGACATTGGTGATATAATCTTTCCAATCTATGCTTTCGACGTCGAGACCAAACTGTTGCCTCTCCTCTTCGGACATGAGTCCACTCAAGCTCTTCGTATTGCTGTTATCGAATCTGTAATTTAGCAGTCGTCGTTAAAATTTTAGTTAACCTCTGATGTAGCGAGTTATGTATGATAGAGATGTGTGTTTACCTTCCCCCGTAGAAAGTGTACGGTTGGTATATGGATGCCAAGTACTTGGCTTGATCCACTGATTTCTTACAGATAGATTCGAGCTTTCGGGACAGCTTCCCATCGAGATTGGTCAGAGCTCCGAGCCCAGTTTGATTTATGGCTTGTCTCCACAGGTGAGCTGAGTATTCGTCCATCGAATTGATCAACTTCATTCTCGGGACATGAACTGGTTTGCCCGACGAATCGGCGAACGGCGTGGAAGTGAAGTGTTCGTAGAGCAACTTGGCCAATTCCTTAAAAACTAAAGGGTTGACAGCAGAAGAAGCAACTTGGTAAACGCTGTACTCTGTTTTTGGGACAGCTCCGTGCTTGGCCATGGCTGCTAAAATCGCGTTAACGACCGTATCTGCTGGAACCTAATCTCAACACAAGACCGTTCATTTATTTTCATGTTTGGAATTATTACCGACAGATTTGATTCTGGGCTACTTACTACATCAAGAACTCCGTTGGGGTCGACTAGGAAACCAGTGAGGTGACCCTTCCCATACTGCAGAATGATTGGATCCATCATCCTGGCATAAAAAATAATTTTTTTGTCGGCAAATTTGGTGATTTTATCTTCTTATCGATTGTGAAAACTGTGAGATAAAAAGGAACCTATTTCCTTCCATCCAGCCTGGGAATGGTTCTTTATATGTGCTTTCTATGACGCTGGGCCTTATTACAACTACTGGTATGTCTTCTCTGAGACTGTCGATCATCATCTCACCCATTGCCTTGGTAAATACGTAAGTGTCTTGCCAGCCGAACTTGTTCGCCCTGAGATGAAATCGTGGATCAGTTCGTAGGATGACGAATGGTAGGTAGTAATCTTTTTTTCTCTTTTTTTTTCTCTCATTTTTTCGGGGATCGGATACATACCTTTGCATCCCTAATTCCTTCATCTTTTGAGCCACCGAACTGTCTTGAGCAGCTTCTCTCGACTCCATAGCCAGCTTGATTTCATCCTCGATGTTCAGGTTTGGAATTGAAAGCCTGCTATTTCCGTACTGATGAACCATCTCATCTGCTATGCTCTCTCCCATGCAGAATGGCTTCTCCATGACTGTGCCTTGTCTTTTTCCATTCACATAAGCTGATTGAATCAGACAATAAATGCATTGAATATGCAGCAGTCCCCCATCATTTCACCAGTATTAGAGAAACTATCTGCTAAATTCTTTTTTTTTTTGTGTTTGCTTTCTGTACTTGCCTGTTGAGACTTGGAGGAAGAGTTTAAGTTTCTGGCATCGTTTAGCGAAGCTCATGAGACGTGCGGGCCCATTGGTGTTTATATCGATAGCCTTGTCATACCTGGAATCTTGGAAATGCATAGGTAAGTAAAAATAAATCTAGTTTTTTTTTTTTATCCTAAACAGAAGCGCCTAGTAACTAACCTTTCGTCGAAAGACGTATTAGCTGCAGAGTTTATGATTACGTCGACCTCTTCAGACATGGATTGAGCTACGTCTTGGTGGAGGCCGAGGTTTGCTTCGCAGACATTTCCGACCACGGGAATCAGCTTGCTCATCATGAACGACTGGTAAGATTTTCCGTGGACCTCCTTGAGACGCTTGAAGAGTTCTAAGTTGATTACCTGATAGTTGTCTTTATCGTATCAGAGCCGTATGACGGGGAATTATCGTTATAATAAAATGATAATCGAAACTTACTTCGTTTCTCAGCCTCTCTACTGCAGCATCTCTGCTCTTCGCCTTGATCAGGACGTAAATCTTCCGAACATCAGGAGCTGTTCTGAGCATCTTCTCAATGAGAACTGCAGAAACTCATTACAGGGCAGAAACATTAATTGACGTAACAGTTCTAAACAAGATAAACACGGAGCTGTAATCGAAAAAAGCTTTACCTTTTCCCAGGAAACCAGTTGAGCCCGTAATAAGAAATGTCTTTCCCCCGAGAAACTTGACAACGCCAATACCTTCCTCGTGGGATTCAACGGTAAACGTAGACTGCCCATTAGGGTTCGCCAAATCCTTCCCGTTGGGGCTTAGAACCGAGCTGCCAGGCTTGATCAGAGGTGACGACTCTGTAACGGCAGTCGAAATCCCACCAGACTTAATTGCATGGCTATTACCACTTTGGCAGTAAACCAACCTCTTCTTCCAAGTTGCTCCTCTGCTCGACATCTTTACAGCGTTTCTCGGGGCAATGGAGATGATGGAACTCATGGAGA
Organism: Craterostigma plantagineum; assembly: GCA_027422505.1. Taxonomy (NCBI): domain Eukaryota; kingdom Viridiplantae; phylum Streptophyta; class Magnoliopsida; order Lamiales; family Linderniaceae; genus Craterostigma; species Craterostigma plantagineum. The sequence goes on from JAPQWV010000093.1 coordinate 1,811,860, forward strand.
GAGCTTCCATGTTGTTTCTCAGAGAAAAGGGGGAAATAGATGAACAAAATGCTTTTCTGCAGTATTCGGTCCACAGACTTAGATGATCAGCTTTTTTTCTTGTAGGAAAACAAGTAAACAAACTTTTTTTTGGTTATAAGATACGAGTTTGGTTAAATCTAGGACGTGTGGTGAAAGTTAGAATGAGTTAGTAAGGGCTTTTAAGGAGAAGGGAGATGAGAAGTAGGAGAATAACAAGAAAGCTCCCTTTGCGTTAAAGCTCAATCCACTCTCTGAACGGTTAGGAAAACGACTAAATTGGAGGAGGCAAGCCAACGCAGAAAGACGATCTTTTACACAGAAGATCCAATGAATGAGAGCATATCATGTCAACCTAAGTATCCTTAACATGTGGTAAATTAAAACAAGTATCATATTGGAGTGCTAACACATGTGGTAAATGGAAAATATAAAATTCTTATTTAATAAACCGAAAGGTTATATTAGTCTTTCGACACGTAAATCTCAAGCATACAACTGGGCAGATGTTAGAATTATTATTAATAAACCGAAAGATCATCTTCATCGCGACTACATTTTGAAGCGTTAGAACGATCACAGATAACCTTCGATGAATTAAAGCGCCATAAGGCCAAGAACAAAAAACTAACACATTAAAATCTACTGTCATTTTTTTCCATCAATCACTGTAGAAACCAAGGAACTCGGGTGTGTTCATTCAAACATCCATAAGTTTATTTAATCTTTTGACATGCATCTCAGACAGTTGCAATGGAAACCAAACCCTTCGTACAGAATCCTTTGTCGAGCTTCATAATCCATGCTAGCATCAATGTAGCATATTTTCAGTTCTTCCCCTGCAGTGTGACAAAGTGGATAAGATAAACAAAGACCACATGCCCTTGATTGAAAGAAACACTCGGTGGTAAAATCTTCAGAAATGAGGTATGAAACTCAGCTATAGAGAAACACACCTTTTTCAATGTCACAAAGAGCCTTCATCTTAGCATCCGCATTTTCGACCCACACAACGTTTACATTGGGATCTGCGGTCAAGGGAAGATATAATCAAGGGATGCTTCTTGTTGCCTTCAAAACATGTGCCAAATAATGCAGCAAATGGCTAGCCTTAACCCCAGCTTGCATTTGCAAACAAAGGGACCTATCGTTAAACGAGGATTCTTACCACAATCATGGTTATATAAAGATGGAAGAAGATAAACAGCATTTCCAACAGCAGCTTCTGCTTCGACTGAGGCTGATGCCATAGCATGAAGATCTTCATAGGATCCTAAAGCCAATTCTATGCGGAAAGCATTGATACGAATCCGTGCCAAAACACTCCCATACCATTCTTCATTAAAAACTAGAAAGTCAGGGGAAATTCTTTTCCATATCTCAAGCAGAGCGAGGCATGAATGGTTTCATATAATTTTCTCAAGCAAGTAGTCAACATTGGCACTTAAACAACTTCAACAGATGATGAATTTGTTGACATTTTAAGGATACATGCCATCCGGTCTCTTTCAATATCTGTATCCTCAAAAATGCTTTTCAATAGGGAATGCTCCTTTTCCATCTGAGAATCAGCGACGAAAGAATCGCAAGCAGTCAGTCTCCTTCAAACCACACATATCCACCACCGAGAGCTTTCTTTATGATGTTGAAGCTCATGCACATGCAAAAGCATGGTTTTCTTAGAACTAGGAATACTTACCAGCGATCTTTTCTCGCAAGATGAGATCTCTGGCTGAAGTATGTCAAGAACATTAGAAGAAGCAGCACCAGATATAACCAGACAAGCCAATCGCTTCATCAAGAGAGGATATTTTAGACCCTGCAGTCTTCACACAGTGTAGTAAATATTCAGTTCAGCCTTTTCAAATAATACATAAAATGACACTCTCCATACCTGCAGTACTCGTGAAACCTTGACCAGTCCGCCTTCTTCTCGACTTCATAAAAAGCCTAAATATCCAAAAGGGAATCTGAAAGACATGAATTCCTACTGAGTGAAGAAGAAAATGACGACACTGACTTAATATTCGCTCCAACTCATACAGAAATTTCTCGACATAATCAGCCTCTCACAATGACTGTGAATATGGATTACCTCTGATTCGTCTTCACACTGGTTACTGCAAAACGACACTTTCTGAGCATCCTCCGAGCTAATATTGCGGCTTTGAAGTCTCCTTAGGCAGAAATAGCACACGCTACGAAGCGAAGAGATAGAAGGATGAGCGACTACTGGTTTAGCTGTGTGGATGAGCTCGCCCGCTCCAATTCTCCGAGAGGCGAACACACCTCTGCCGGCATAATCGGTGATTCCGACGATAATCGGCGGCGGCGATGACGGATTGGGCGTCGACTCGGTAGTCGTGGAGAATGACGGTTGAAATGACACATCTTTCGATAGAGAGTGGTGGAGAGTTTTCCGTACGTTGACAAACCGGCGGCTAAAACGGCCTATCGGGGAAAACATGTCGGCGACGTTTAGTAAGCGATGAGTTCGGCGAGCTTCAGCGTAGTTCTGATTTATGACCGCCGTTTCATTATTAGCAATTTTATAGGGTTAATTTAAACAAATAATTAATTTTAAATTGGATGGGGTTCTCAAATTAAATCCACTGACGAAGTGAAGTTGATTGAAATCACATTTACGTTACATCACAGCGATAAAACGGCGAAGAAGCTCCTTCCCCGTCTAAATATAACCACCGTTCGCCCTAATAATTTGTCCGTTGACCCACCCGCCGGCGTCGCTGGCCAAGAAGCCCACCACAGGCGCAATGTCCGCCGTTTCGCCGAGCCGTCCCAAAGGGCACTCATCGACTATCTTCTGAATGAATTCCTCCGATTTGCCGCTGTAAAACATCTCAGTGGCCACTGGCCCAGGCGCCACGGCGTTGACCGTTATCGCCGCTCCCCTGAGTTCCTTCGCGAGAGTCTTGACCATCGCCTCGACGGCGGCTTTCGACGCCGAGTACGCCGAGTAGCCAGGTTTTAGCGCGACGACTTGCGATGACGTGAAGCAGATGATTCGTCCCCCTCCGCCGCGCTTGATTCTGCTTATGAACACAGGTGCAATTCAAAATAAAATTGAAAGCAATTGCTGCCCTAGAAATCATTCGCCGTACCTATTTGCAGCTTCTCTGCAGCACAAGAAAGCTCCGCGAGTGTTGACCTTGAGAGTTCGGTCAAAATCCTCAACTGTGGTCTCGGCGAGCCTAGGGTACTTCGAGTCGAGTACGCCGGCGCAATTGACCATGATATCGACCGGCGATTGAAAAGCCGACTCCGCCGCGTCGAAGAGCGCCTTCACCTGATCCGGTTCCGACACGTCCGCCTTGAAAATCACGGCGCGGGTGACGTCTGACCCCGAGTTTATCTCCGCGGCAAGCGACTCGGCGGCCGCCGCGCTAGACCCGTAGTTGATGACCACCCTCGCGCCGAGGCTCGCCAGGTGTTGGGCGACGACCCGCCCGATCCCCCGCGACCCGCCGGTGACTATGGCTACCCGGCCGAGAGCGTATTCGCCGTGGAGCTGCTCGATTGAGCCATGTGTACTCACCAAATCTGCGATTTTCAACTGGCCTTGGAACAACGACGTATTTAATATTTATAGTAAATCGGATGACGTCACTGCTTATGAAATAAATGAGTACGCTGACGTGTTCTCTACAATTTGGGTTACATTTCAAATTCTAGTCTGTTTGCAATCAAAATGGTCCATTTCGTAAGCCCATTTAGTATTCTGAAACCCAAAGAGAAATAGAGAGAAACAAACCTCTTTGCTTATCGGGCTATGGCCTCATTGCAAGTTCCCTTATCATAAATTCATAATCTTTCAATTATTTGTGTGCAATTGCAATCCAAAGAATTAGTCCCCCCAAAATAGTCCAAAGCTGACGATGAATTTTAGACATAAAACTGGATTTAGTTGAAGCCTTACATAGCCGATAATGAAATTTATAATTGCTTTACGTTTAATTTAGTCAGTTACTAAGGAAAAGTGTTTAGGGGTTGCTTCAAGAAAAATCCTCATGGGCGTAAGGTAAAGAAGACGCTATCATCTTTCCAAAAGTCAATTAAAGTAGAATAATTTTCACTTCAAATTGTCTCCAAAACCATGTGAAGAGCAGGCAAACGTAACGGAATGACGATGCAACTTTATTTTAGATAATCTTTCCTTTCCATTTTAATATTAAGTCACGATCAATAATTGCTCCTCTACTATACAAAATGTCGACTGGTTTCTATTGGTTGCCTTAAAAAAAAAATACTTGTGCATTGTCAACGTCGCCTATTGAATCTTTTAATGCTTATCCCTACTATTATTATCCGTTTTATCTTATAAAATAAAACGACTTAAAAAAATGTCTATGGGCTTTGTACTAAATTGGAGAGTGTTATATATAATTAATTAATATCAACATTAATTCGACAGTTAATATATGCATAAAAAATACAAGATCAACAGTACGAACATTATTTAATTAATATAAGATGATTTGTGAAAATGGGGTGCATGTTTAAACCTTAAAGCCTATCTTTTATTTGTGGGCCTTATCGAGTTGTTATCTTTAATTTACTTCTTCATCCTTCTATTATATAAAACGAGCTACGGGCTAAAAACGACCAATTTCGTCTGATATTTTATTTGCAATTTACTCTATTTGTAATTAAAATAATTCAACAAGTTATAGTTTCACTTTTAAATTTTTATTTATTGTAATTCAATTAGTTTTTACTTTATATATTTAAAAATTATATTTCATTTATTAAATAATATTATAAATGTCAAATTGAAGTAATAGAAATATAATTATATCTTAAGGGACAAAGGTGTAGAGTGTGCGGAAAATAAGTGTTAATGTATACATGTATACATAGAAAAAATAAAAATTGATGATTATTACCTATTTAACCATTATATCATCTGTGAGTGTATAATTAGTTTTTGAAAGTTCAAAATTTGGATAAGGAATCTTTGAGGGGTGGCGGTGGAATTCGATGTCTTCTGTGTCGGTTAAAACTATAAAAAATATTTACGTAAAAAAAAAGGAAACACCATCATATATTGTATATGTAATTGACAAAAATCTTGCAAAATAAAGCAATATGTAGTAGAAAAAATAAGAAAATATTCCGTGTGGGGCCCAGTTAAAATAGCTTGTCGAAGAAGGGCATCCTTTTCCTTGGTTGTGCTGGAGCTTATCTAGTAATAAAAGCGATGGGCGATGATACATTTGTAATCTAATCCCATTGAATAAAGAAATATCGCTTGATTGAAATGTACGACTTACGATAAAGATAATATAAAATTAATCGAATATTAACAAAACTGGGGCCCGCAGTTGTCACGTCGAAGGCTATCGGGACTAAGCCATTTGTGGTGATGGTGATCACTAATTGATTTAACTTATAAAAACTTCAAACTTATAATTTACGAACATAATCTATATTTGCTTTATATGAAAACTAATCTCATGTGGGCGTTCGTAGAGACTTAGTAGTCCTGGTCTTCTATAATTCGTCCAACGGCTACACGCTCAAATGAGAGTGTTAAAATACAAAAAAGAACATGTGAAAACTTAGCGGTAGTAGAAATAAATGAGGGTATTAAAATAGCAAGTACGTAATTGATGGGGTCTTTACACATAAGTATCTATGTGGATAAAAACTTGTAATTTAGTACCATGTCACATAAGTACCTAACAGAATAATTTTTTTGCACATAAGTATCCGATCTCACAGGTACACCATACAATACATTTGGGTACCCTATATCAACACATTTGAGTACCATATAACAGAAAATGGTATGACGTATGTTACATTTAGGATCGCCCTATGTAACACACATGTATGTCGTAGGTACGACGTGTGCTACATTTAGGTACCCTATATCAACGTGTTATGGTACGCAATATACACACAGGAAGGTACGGCATGACTAAAGAAACTGGTAGAAATTAAATCGGGCATCTATCTGTAAAATTTTTTCATTGAGTACCTGTGTGTAAAAATTTTATTCAATTGGGTATTTATGTGTAAATGTACCCGTAATTGATTGATAACCAACGAAATATCGTCCGTAATAAATCCATGGATAAATTTCGAACATTCTAAAAGAGTGGGCTATTTGTTTCTCGTTTTGTAAGGACGAGTTGAATCCCAAAACCGCCTCATAGAACGCATCAGCGGCCAATTGTCACCCACTGGTTCGGTTCTTTACTTAGCGATAACCATTACATTAACTGTTTGCGTTATCTATTTTGTCATTTCTCTTACACCGTATAATAATCGTCCCCTCTATATAACGACCTTCACCACTCCAGTGTAAAGATCATCTTCATCATCACTAATCATCATCGTCAGAAAACCATCACTGATCTCAGAAACCAACTGAACAGATAGCATCGAAAAGAAGAGAGAGAGACATATGAGGGAAGTTTTAAGGAAAGAAGAAATTTTCGAGCAAGAATCATCATCATCCATGGAGGAGTTTATCCCAGGTTTACCCATAGACATAGCCCTTCTCTGCTTATATCGTCTTCACCCCTCATCGCACAAAACCTCATCCCAAGTCTGCAAACGATGGCGTAGCCTAATCAAAAGCAAGTACTTTTACTACCAAAGGAGGAAAAACGGGTTGACCCGAAAAACCGCCTGCACGGTCCAGATCCTCCCGGGTCAAACCGAGCCGTCGAGCTCGTCGAAGCCGTCGCCTCATCAGCACAGATACGGATTATCCCTATTCGACCCGGATACTGGGTCGTGGACACGATTCGACCCGATTCCGGCCTACCCGGACGGGCTGCCGCTGTTCTGCCACGTGGCGAGCACGGAGGGCAAGCTGGTGGTGTTGGGCGGATGGGAGCCGACCGCGTGCAAGCCCGTGAGAGACGTCCACCTGTACGACTTCGCCGCGGCGAGGTGGAGGCGGTGCGCCGACATGCCACAGACGGCGTCGTTCTTCGCCGCCGCGGCGTCGGAGGGGAAGGTCTACGTCGCCGGAGGGCACGACGAGGGCAAGAACGCCCTGAAATCGGCGTGGGTCTTCGACGTGGAGAAGAACGAGTGGAGCGATTTGGGCAGATGAGCGAGGAGAGAGACGAGTGCGAGGGGCTGATAATCGGGTCGGAGTTTTGGGTCGTAAGCGGGTACGGCACGGAGACCCAAGGGTCGTTCAGGACCAGCGCCGACGTGTACGATATCGGGTCGGGTACGTGGAGGCGGGTCGATGGCGTGTGGCCCTCTAGTAACAAGGGTCCGAGGGGATGCATCGGGTGGGAAAAAGGTGCGGGCTTTGTGCGCTGGGATGAGATCCATCCCAACGTTCGAGTGGGTACTTGCGGGGCGGATCTCGGGGATCGGGTGTTGGTTACCGGTTCGGGTTACCAGGGCGGGCCAACTGGGTTCTACATAGCGAGGAAAAAGAGTAGTACTACTGAAGACCAAAATCAAGAACAACCTGGGAAACTGGTAAAAATTGAGGATGTCCCCGACGAGTTTTGTGGGTTTGTGCAATCTGTTTGCTGCGTAGAGATTTAAGAATGTGTTGCGATTTGTAAGTACAGGATTTTGTGTTGTGTGTGCATTTAAATTCCGACAATCTTGTGTTTGTTGTGTATTGTTTGTGTAGAAATGAACTGCAGAAGAACTTTTTATTCCTCTGCAGTCGCGCATATATAACTTGTGTAAGAAAATATGTTTGCTGTGCCTTCTTTGAGAGTTCTTGATTCGTATTCAACCCTATTTCCTTTTTCTGTTTCTTTTTTTTTTTTCCAACTCTTGGTACAAAATTCGGAGAATTAGATTTGGAAAGTAGACCGATGAGTGAATGAATTATTCGATTGGATGGATGGAAAATGGAAAGTCCGAAAAGGTTATCTGCAATAAGACAGAGAGGGTCCCAATGAGGACTGACTGCAATCAATGGATGATATTTTCCTTGGAGCTTATCTATTTATTATGGGTTGAATGAGGGCTTTTGTCACATATGGGCAAGCTTTTCTAACACGTCCCGCAAAATGGTGAAATAGTCCTAACTGCTCTTATGATTGAGCTCCTCACTTGTGGCACAGTGTGTCAGCGGATAACGAATCGTTTGGAGATATACAAAGCTTATCGAAATATGGAGCAAATTTGTGAAGTCACGTTTGTGTATGGAACTCATTCATTCCCAACTTGACTAAAATGATATCAGACAAGTATAGCCTAGTTTGTGGGCTTATTTGTCAGCCCCTAAATTTACTAGGCTACAAATTTCCCTGGCTATCAGAACAAAAAAAAAAAAAAGACATAGTTAAGAACGTATTAATTTTTAAGGATATAGATAGTGCAAGACACTGAACTTGATAGAGAACTAGTACTCGAAAAGTTAGCTGTATGGGGTAAACGAGGTCGGTTCGAATAAACGATATTTTACCCAGTAGGGTATTGTAGTAATTGTGATTTACAATCCCCTTTTTGTTTATTTGCTCAAAAGACGCTTTTATAAAAAATTTCCCAGGTAAATATACTAACATAGAATATGAACGCGAGAATCAAAACAAAGAAAGCTCTAGCATTGAATTGCGGATGTGTTATTGCAGGAAGCAGTATTATTTTTGAATAATGTGTTACTTATGCGACACTATTTGTTACTAAATAGACACTATATGGTACTCAATACAAGACTGTTATATCCAAATGAAATGAAGTGTTCTTTTCAGCGCAAAACTGTTATAATTGTTTGGAAGCTTGTTACTTCCGTGATCCCCTATTTTGAATTCTGAGAAGGGTTCAATGAACCCTTAACCCTTCTTGAACCCTCCACATGATCATTCCCCTGTTTTTCCAGAAAATTCATCATTATAGGGAGCAATGCTCCTATAATAGATTACCAATTTTCAATCTTGAAACGTGTAATAAGATCGAAACGCTAATGATTCGATCTTTTATAGGAAAACACTAATGGTCGTCGCGCCGGGTTTAGGGTTTACGATTTTAGGTTAGGGTGTAATACCACATGATGGAAAACAGAGTAACTTTTATTGTTTATTTAGTAACAGATACTGTACTTTTAGTACCACTTTAGATAATCTAACTAACGCTTCGATTTTATGTAGTAAAAAACAGTTCGATGCCAAAAATCATGGAACAGATCTGCTACACAAAATACCACATAAAAAAAGGTGTTAGCAATCTATTGTGCTCTATCAGTGTGAAAAGGGGGTTCGAATAGTCCGATATAATAAATATGTCTGTTAATAACATTTTACTATCGATAAGTAACATTTTATGACGTTAAAGTAACATGTGTGGTTTTTACGGTAACAAGTCAGCATAATTGTGTAACATAAAACTGACGTCAAATACCCATTCAGAGATCACTTCATTAAGGTTAATTTCGTCAAACAGTTTTGGGTCATTTTCGCTTAATTTTTAAAAACTAGGTCCGTAAAACTAAAGAAAATCCTGACAGGGCCTGATTCCTAATTTTAAAATATAGGAGGGTCTCACACAAAATTTGCCCTAAACTAAGCACAGCCTAAGGGTATAGATTGGGTTGTACGACATTCGATATGGGCTATATAACCCGGCTTTAGAAAAATTGGCTACAAGGCCATTTCTAATGTTCCATACTTAAGGGTTTTGCGTTCGCGGGCCGGCCCATGATATATTCTGACCCACAAGGTGTATTGTTAAGTCCAATCAGCCCAATCGTGACCCAAACCCTTTTATTAGCTTGCTCGAACTAGGGCTTTGGTGTCGTATCATCCACCATCTGAGAGCGGCGCATCTCTCTTCGTGTTGTTAAGCAGAGTAGGATTTCGTAGCTTTAAGGTATGGCTCGTTTTCGATCCTCCTCGCAATTGCGATTGCAAAGCGAACGCATGTAGTCGTAGGCGTTGCGAATCTAGGTGGTTTTTGAGCTTATTGATTTTTGTGTCTCTGTCTATTTTCCGTTGAGTGCAGAGATATGGAAGAAGTTGGAGTCGTAACCGACGGAGAGAAAGTCAACAGCGGTGTTTTGCTGTTCAATCGATGGTCCTACGACGAAGTTCAGGTATCGCTTTCTAGATCGTTTATCATTCTCTCATGCTTTTTTTTATTGAGCTGACTGAAGTATGATTAGTGCTGTTGAATTTTGAGCTATAGAAAATAAGTTTTATTTGGCTGGATCCTTTGCGATATCCATGGTGTGCATTGAGCTGTGAGATTTAATCAAATCTAACTGATCAAGTTATTTATGCATGAACATATAGCCTCAGCTGGTGAAAACACACTAGAGTATTTCTATTAAGTGGACCTTGTGGGGGAAATACTGATGCCATCAGTTTTGAGTAGACGTCTTATGTGCATCATTGTGGTCTAAGGAGGTATGCTTATGCTTTCGATCCTCATTGCTTCACTGGTTTTAATAGGTCAATGACCTCTCTGTGGAAGACTACATCACTGCAACTGCATCTAAGCACCCTGTGTACATGCCTCACACGGCTGGGAGATACCAAGCGAAGCGCTTCAGAAAGGCTCAGTGCCCGATCGTCGAGAGGCTGACCAACTCTCTTATGATGCACGGCAGAAACAACGGGAAGAAGCTAATGGCAGTTCGGATCATTAAGCATGCTATGGAGATCATCCACTTGTTGACTGACCAAAACCCAATTCAAGTCATTGTTGATGCCGTCATCAACAGGTCCAACGCATCTACATATCTGCTATCTCACTTCCAAGTTCTTGATGACTGGTTCTATGCAACACGCTGATTTCACCATCATCATAAGCAAATCAACACGTAATAACTTTGTCCGAATTATGGGCTTTTGATCTTTCTCCTCTATCTTGAATGTATGTAGTGGGCCAAGAGAAGACGCCACTCGTATTGGATCCGCTGGCGTCGTGAGAAGGCAGGCGGTTGATATCTCTCCTCTGCGCCGCGTCAATCAGGCTATTTATCTGCTCACAACTGGTGCTCGTGAAAGTGCTTTCAGGAACATCAAGACTATCGCAGAGTGTCTTGCTGATGAACTTATCAATGCTGCCAAAGGCTCTTCAAACAGGTAAAAAAAAGAGGAAAGAAACCGTTCAGAAGCTTATACTTGCATATAAAAAATTTTTGCCCTCGCATTGCTGATAATTGCGTCCTCTGTGTAGCTATGCGATCAAGAAGAAGGATGAGATAGAGAGAGTTGCCAAGGCCAACCGTTAAGATAAGAGGATCCAAAATTCTGCTCTTTTTCGGTTCAAACCAATGTTTGTTTTCGCGTCTATTTTCTTCTGTTTCGGTTCTATTTTAGATCGTGAAACGTTGAGAACAACCTTGCTTGTTTTATGATTCTAAATATTCGGCAGCCACTGTTTTCCTTCTTTTGAACCTAGTAAGTACTATGGATGTCCTTGGCTTTGATTTAGATTGTTCAAAATTTGCAGGACTTCTTGTCCTTTCTAATTTAAGTCGAACCGAAATTTTCATTATCAATTATTCTGAATCTCATTGTTGCTTTTCACGAGTCTTAACTAATCACCTTGGCCTACAATGCGATTGGAATCTGCAACCCATTATCAGCTATTTTGAACCTCATTCATATGCGTCTCTGAGGTCCACTTGGATTAATCCTCTACGCCTATTTGTCTTGTCAGCGTCAACCACAAGAACAACGTACGATTCTTGATTGCACGCACTCATTCTTACTACAGCACACAATTCTAAGCTGACGAGCAATCATGTTATTTATGCATTCTACACTGCCTTATCGAATTGTTCCCTTCCAATCCAATAAATAAGCTTGGGATTGATTGATTGATTGATCTAATCTAAATCATGGGAATCGGAGAATGAAACATGAATGATGAAGCAATAGCAGAAAAAGAAAAGGAGAAGAGATCAATGAAGAATATTGCATTGCATGCAATACATACACACAAGGACAAGCGGAAAATTAAATACCACACAAGAGAAAAACCAAAGTGTACGTACATTCGAATTAACAGTGAAAGAATCAACAAAGTACACATAAGCGAAGAACTTAAAATAGTGATCAAAATAAGTGCGGGGTTCAGAAAAGCATTCCGACGGCTAGGGGTGTAAACGAGCCGAGCTCGAGCCGAGCTCGGCTCATTTTCTGGGCTCGAGCTCGAGCTCGAGCCCTTACAGCTGAGCTCGAGCTCGAGCTCGAGCTCGTCGAGCTTTTCAGCTCACGGCTCGAGCTCGGCTCGTTTACTGCCAGATGAGCTCGAACTCGAGCTCGAGCTCACAAAGCTCATCGAGCTCGAGCTCGAGCTCATTAATAAAAAAAAAATTATTAAATTAATTAAAATAATATAAATTAATATAAAAATACAAAAAAATATAATTTTTTTTTAAAAAATCGAGATTATTAATAAATAATTTGTAAAAATAATATAAATTAATATAAAATTTTTAAAAAAATCGAATTTTTTAAAAAAATAAAGAATAATATATAAATTGTTATTAAAATATTAAAATATAAAAAATTAAAAAAAAAAAAGAAAAAGCTCGCGAGCCTGTTCACGAGCTCGCGAGCCACTATGTTTGGGCTCAAGCTCGAGCTCGACTTAAATGAGCTCGAGCTCGAGCTCAACATAAATGAGCTCGAGCTCATTTTTGTCGAGCTTGAGCCGAGCTTTTATCGAGCCGGCTCGTCGAGCTCACGAGCCGGCTCGGCTCATCTTTCACCCCTACCGACGGCGATCGCAGCTACAGAGGCAATAACCGCCGGTAGGAACGACGAAGCGCCGGATTCAGGGACTGGACTCGGCGCCGGCGCTTCGCCTATGGCCACCGCGCTATGTACCGACATCAAAGCTACCAGCATTGTCGCCGCGACAATCTTCATCTTCAACGACTCCATTAATGTACGTTGTAGGATGGATGGATTGGCTGAGCTCCTTGAGAGAGAGAGAGAGAGAGAGAGAGAGAGAGAGAGAGAGAGAGAGAGAGAGAGAGAGAGAGAGAGAGAGAGAGAGAGAGAGAGAAGAGTTGTGTTTTCGAATGGTTGAGGAAAAAATGCGGGGATTGTTTTCGATTTATAAGAAGGAAAAGGGATGGATCATCTTCTTTACTTTCTTTAGCAGAATATAAAATGTTATGCTATGCTATGCTAAATGCTAATATAACTTCACACTTTGCCTTCACATTTAATAAATAAAGCTGCCCGCCCGCTGTTATTTTTACATTACATTACATTACATTACACAGCTATGGGCAGTTAGGAAACCAAACAGAGATAGTCGTGCACAGCTGTCGCCAACGATTAAGTGGGGACCACTTGATAATGGCTCGGTTGTCGCTTGTCGTCTACTCTTTTGATTAAATTAAAATTAATTATATCATTAGTATTAATTTACTTCCGACAGGTGGCCTCAGTGATAGATGTGCAAGTTGTTAGACCGTGTATAAGTTATTTGTGTATGGGTATGCCCGGACTTTGTTAATATGTATTTTAACTTGTTTGATATGTGTGTATTAATTATTTGTGTAATGAGATAAATTGTGTTTGATAGATGAGTTTGATGTGTGTATGGAATCTGTTAAATATATTAAATGACAGTTTTGTCCTTTATTAATTAAAGTTTTAAAAATAAATCACATAGCATGTGAGTCTTTGATTCTCATCCGACTTACTTTTTCTTTATTTTTTCCTTTCTTTTCTCTACGAAATGCTCCTCTTCATCGTCCTAATGAGTAAAATATGTAATTTTGCCACCAGAACCTCGAACTTTCTCTTCAGTCTGCTTCCATGGAGGCGCCGAGCTCCGATTCGCCAATTTACAACCCTCATCGTCGTTGACTAGAACCGTCGTCGACATGGTTCGCCGAAACGGGAACGGACAATGGAACGGAGACGAGCGTTTCGGTTCCATTGCATTATCGCGGATCGATAACGGACGTTCCGCTATTTTACTTAAATAAATATATAAATATACATATTATACATGTAAAAATAAAAATAACATAATAAGTTTATCAGAGTTACAAATATAATGAATACCTTAAAAAACATAACTTATGAGGTTAAATATCTCAATTTATATATTCGAATCTAATATAGGTATTTCAATTGATCTTGTAAATTCGTAATTATGTGATATTAAAAATTATATAATGTAAATAAACGTTAAATTGTTTATTTACAATCAGGTATAATAATTAATAACAGTGAAAGTTAATTTTTTTTAAAAAAGTTTAAAACAAGATAGGTCCATTACAAAAAGTATATGATAGGCCCATTAGAAAAAGTATACCGATAGGCCCATTAGTAAAAGAATAAAATATTCAATTTTGATAAAATTCGACCGTCTTCTACCTCCCACCACCACCACCCATTGCAGCCAAGCTCTGAAACCCTAATGTTACCATCTCCAACAAATCGGCCGTTAACACGGATAAAACGCCGTTTTGACCCGTTTCAACTACGATCCGCCCGCTATAACGCCGTTCCGGCCGACTTAACGGCCGTGACAACGCAGAACGTCAAAAGGCCTATACTTTGGCACGGAGGGCTTCGTTCCAGTTTCGATGCGGCCGTTCCGGGCATTTTAACGGGGTTCCGGCGAACCATGGTCGTCGGTCAAAGCTCAAGAACCCTGTAGTTCCCCAACCTACGACTCCTGCGAACTCCGATCCAAACCGTAATCGAAGCATCCGTGATACTCAATTCTTGGGGAGAATCCTCTGACTAGGGGCGGGCAATCGGGTCGGGTTTTGGGTACCTGACCCGACCCGATTGGGGTGAAAAGGTCGGGTTTCATCGGATACCTGATGTTATATTTCGGGTCGGATTTTGGGTAGCAGTATGCTATCCGAAAAACCCGATCGGGTACCCGACCCAATCAAAGAAAAAGTAAATTAGTATATGTGTAAGTCATACACATACCAACACACACTCCAACAAAACACACCACACACTGATACACAAACACAGTTACACATACCAACGCACCCAACATACCCCAACAACACAGACATATATACCAACAAACACATCGACACATACACAAACACACATTCGAGACATACAAACACTAAAATCGATACACATACCAAAACACGATACACACACCGCACACACCACCAACACACACTAACGCATGCTCGAGATGAATCGAAGCTTGATGTAGAAGAAGATAAAAAAACCAGCACCGCCGAGTCTCGACGCCGTCGCAGCTTGCAATTTCTCATTTAAATATATGTCGGCACTCCATCCCTAAGAGCATCTCCAAGGGAGCTGCAAAACCAAAAAAAATGGAGTAGAATTACTCCAACCGAACGCAATAATTAAACCCAAAATGCGATTTTCAGTTTCTCTCTCATCATTTGACGCAAAGATGCGTTCCAATCTCAAAATATGCGTTTCCTATTTTCTAAATTGCACACTAGCCCCTAAATATTTTTTTCTCTCCCTCTCGCTGGCAGAACGAAGGCCTCCAAGGAAACGCCATACACCAACTGTTCACCCGCAATCCAATTTTTTCTTTTTGCCTTTCTATTTAAGCTCTGTCTACAACACGATTTGAGCATATTTAACATAAGAAAATGTTGGAAATGAATGGGATGAAGCAGACGAAAAATGACAGATTGGGAATTGAGATAAATTGCTGGAAGGCAAGGAAGAAGACGTCAGGAGAGAGACGATGAACAGTACTGCAGTGCATAGATGAGAGAGAGGATGTGTTGATTGTAATCTAAGTGAAAAATAATAAATGTAATAATTTGATTAAAATATTTATGTATTGTATTAATTAGTCTGTTCTAAAATTAATTCAAGGTATATTTTATGTAACAGTTTTTCAATAAGTCTATGTACTATAAAAAGAATTAAATTAGAAATAAAGATGATCAATATATAGATGATTTCTATATGCATCTCGAAATAGTTTTTGTTTCCCGTGTTATGTAGTTGTCATGTTCTTAATAAATATTTTGATACTTCTTTTTATGTATAAATATATTGTAGTTGTCATCTTTTTAATGAATATTAATCGATGCTTTTTATTATGTATAAATATATTTATTTTATTAAGCTTATTAATTTTTTCGATTAAATCTATAATAACATTTTGTAGTTCAATTTGTAAAGTTGTAAAATATGCGGGTAGTATTGAAATTTGTAAAAATTGGTTTTGAAGTGAATATTACAAAATAGTCAATTGGGTTTGGGAATGCGTTTATCGGTTGGAGAAGAATTACTGCATTTTGAGTTTGGGAATGCGTTTGAGTTTGAGAATGCGTTTCTCGGTTGGAGATGGTCTAAAGATCCCTAAACTAGTTCCGGCATTCTTCGACAGCACCGCCGACTCGGCTCGCCGCTTTCATCCACCGACTTCGACAGCAACGAATCATCTCGCCGATTATCGAATGCCCTCAATCTCGGGCTCCCATCTCAGCTGCTAAGCCCCGTTGGTGTCTACTTTACAGCCGTACTTACCGATCGAGGCGGAGTAACAGTGATTCCTGTAGATATGGTTGGGTTTGACGATGGCAATTTCAGCCGTGAAGTAATGAGAATCGCCGTGGCTCAATTTGCAAGACAATAGGGTTAAATTAAAATTAAGAAAAATACCCGACCCGACCATATGGCGATGCTGTTGGGGATGGAGAAGGGCAAATTCGGTATTAAGAACACATGTAGTAACATACCCACGTTGGGGATGGGTTTTCCTGTACCAGGCTGATGACAGGATTTCGTGTAGAGGATCTGCTTAGCCATACAACCCCGGTATGGGTTTACACGCATAACAAACGGTGTGCAATTTTGTCATGCACGTCTATTACACAAGCATACATCTCTATCAAACGATCCCTAAGTTTCGCACCCTTTATGCGTGTGTGTATATATATATATACATACATATATATATATATTATATTGCTCTTACTATTTAAATTTTATTTATTGTCGAATTGATGTAATATAATTTATAACTATATAAAGAAAAATAATTTTTAGGAGTGTAAGTATAATAAATAAATAATATAAAAGTAACATGAAAATTATTAAAGTAATTAAAAAAAGAGAGGCTAAATTGCAAATAAATATGACAGACCAAATGTGACAGTTTATAGACAACCCACACCATTTATATAGAAGTAAAGATTAGTGATGCGAATAATGTGAAGTTATTCACCTCAGCATCAACCACATATGGTAGTTTAGAGTATAGGCACACACACATGAGACTGATTATTTTCATTGAGCGGCTTGATGACTAGTTTTAGCAGCTTGGAGCATTTCTACAATGAGAGCCTTCACATCCCTACAAAAAAAAAAAAGACGAGTTATATCTATATTATAGATATATAGTCCACATTAATGTTATCTATACAAGCATAAATATGTAGTGAAGTTGATTTTATTGAATTCGATCACGCACTTTCTGTCCAAAGCACGCCTTGTAAAAGGGATACGCAGCTTGAAGGTGTTGCCTTGATACCCAGCCTTCAAGAAAAAGTATGTAGTACGTACAAGTCGGAACGAGAAAGTTTAGAAGAATAATATGAGTGCATCGATGGATTAGAGATGAAGTCGAATTTGAACCTTCACGTTAAAACCGAGACTGTCTACGCTCAACATGTACGCTGATTCCACCTGAAAAAGAAAAATAATGATGTGTGATGAATCTACAAGATTCGACATATTTCTGCAAGCCATAAGAAGAATCTGTAAACTTCAAGCATTTGCTCAACAATGTGTGGAGTTTCTTTCGAACAGAGAAAAGTTCACAAGGAAATTTGACATAGTGAGAACATATACCGGGATAGAGGTTGAATGCTTCACAATTAGTTTTGTATCTTCTTCATGATCTTTATTCATATGGGACTGTACACAGAAGATTTGAGAGCAGAGGAAACCGTGGTGTTAGATATATCGATTAGAAGACAACAAGGAAACAACACAATTGAAGTACGTTTTATTGCTGATTTCACCGTTATGGGCTTAGAGAACTGGGAGATAGGATCCACTTTTGCTGCTGCAAACTCATCTTTGCTGAACTCTGTTGAGAATTTGAACATACATATGACAACTTAGGAAAAGGGAATAACGACATGTACAAAGAAACATTTTAAAATACACACTCAACTGGATACGTTTCCCCTTAGATTAGTAAGCATTTGCAAAGAATAATCGATTACTCAAAGATTAGGTAACACAAACCATAGTAAATGAGCATACGAACCTCCAGATCCTAATAATGCGGTTGCAACACCTGAGACGTACCGTACAACTTTTGGTTCGATACGCATGAATTGGAAGTCGCCAAAATCAACCTTCATACAAAGTGTATCGGTAAATCGGTAAACCATATTATATGAATTTTTGAGGGGGGAAGTAGTTGAAAATACCCAAAATGCATCAGGATGCTTCGCCAAATATTCAGTACGGACAGCTTCCCTGTTTTCGTCGCTGACCTACGGTAGATATTGAAAAAAGTTTCAGTCCCATCAGAATATAGCACGGAATAAATGGCCGTTAAACAAGTTGGCAACCGTCTACTAGCTGAATCTTGAGAAGGTCAAGTAAAAAAAGGTCAAACTCACGGCTATTGCATTGCCATGGACGATAATAACTAGGTCAGTCCTATCTTCTGGGTCCTTTGAAACAAGCAAAGAGCACTTGGGATTTGCTAAAAGGTCCTGCATAATAAATCACAAACGCTTCAGGAATTTCAGAACAGAACACTAAACATAACTCATCTTCCAACTGCAATCATCTTCGTCACAACAATTGTTTTCATAAGAGGAAGGAGTGTAATCGCTGATGATTATACACAAACCTTGGTATGAACCGCCAGGCTACTAACCGCCAACAATGGAGAGCCCGAAGCATCACAAGCAAAGTCAACCATGGATGCCGATGGATAACCTTCGTGCTTCTGTTGTTAATGATAAAATTAATGGGGTAAGCAGAGCAAAATGAACCCACCCTTTCAGCAGAAAAAAAAATAGTTTCCAAATAAGTTATCTAACAGAGCAAAAAAGAGCACATCATAGTGGATTCTTTCGATGTGCCGTGAATGAGCATAAAACTCATGGATCAAGTGAAGAATGGGTGGCATCCAAATCATATCAAGCAAGCAAGCATGAGACTTAATTAGTAAACTTCAGTTCAGGGATCGAAAGAAATTCCCCGACCAAAGAGAACGTAGAAAGAACCCCGCGCGTGGTGTGATGCAAAAGTGTCCTGACTTCCTCAATAGGAGGAAGCCTCGCAGCTTTTTCCTGAACCAAATTACCAGAAATTAAATTCAAAACCACAATACAGTCCTAAACAAAAAATCACAACACATTAATTAATAGACATCCATGAACTCTGAACCTGGTGAGCTTGGATGAGCTGATAGATGTCGAGTTCATCACTGGCATCGGACGTGGCCATATTCTAAAGGAAATACAAACGAAAAATCGAACAAAGAACCACAAAAACTAACACATAAACAAAAAAAAAAGGAAGCGCATACTGGAAACTTGAGCTCTAAATAAAACAAAAGAAAATACACAAGTACCTGCGTGGATGAAGTAGAGGATGCGCGTATGGGAGAAAATCTAGGTTTGGAAAAGGAATAGGGTCGAATTAACGAAGTGAAACGGTGATTGTTGAATTGACGTGAGTGAATAGTAATCGGGCGAATAGGTATTGAGCTTGTTGGCGTCAAAGCAGCTGCAACACTCTTCATCGTCAGCATCTTCACCTGTTTCGTTTCACCTACTGCTCCTCGATTTTTCCTTTTTTTTCGAATGACTTAATTTTCTCCCTTTTTATAGCTGCAATTTCTTTTTTTTCACCCATTAAATTAAAAAACACAGCTCTCTCAAGGAAAGATCGCATTTTTGTGCTGTATACACAATCTGAGTCGAATAATCTCAGAATCAAAGCAGCCTTTAAAAAAGATTTGATTTTTGAGGATACACAGCTCAGAGATGCAAACATGGCTGCTCGCGCCTTTGACCATCAAATTTACAGTAAGATCCCAAAAATCGCACAAATCAAAGGAAAAAAAAAAAAAAACAAATTTCTAAAGTGTTGATGAACTCCTTCCACATAAGGGTTCGCCCGCCACATCAAATCCCATTTCCCCACCCAAACACGCCTTTGATTGCGTGTAGAAAATGAAAAATCAAATCCGATTATTCAATCGGAGTGCCAATCTTGTTCGTCGAGATCTGAATCCGAGGACGACGACGAAGACGACGACGATAGGAGGTAATTGCTGTTGAGAGGCGGGAAGCAAAGAAGGTCCACAAGCAAAGGGCGAGCCTTCGCAATTGCTGGAAGGGGAAGCAGCAGACGAGGTAGAGAACTTGATCGCTGCTGAGATGCTCGGGGTTGCACGCGACGTACTGGCACGCGCTCGCCGACACGTTCGCCACGCGCACCACCACCGTGCCGTTGAATACCATCTCGTCTCCTTCCTCTTTCCTCTTTCCTCTTTCCTCTTTCTTATTTCTCTTGTTTATGGTTATTATTCAATCATTAGCGAGCATTATTCGTCCAAGCTAATAGATTTTTAATGAATCAATAAATAACACCAAAATTGATATGATATGGGACACGTTTTCTTTCGACATACACCCAATGTGTGTGCTAATATATCAATTTATTTTATGTTTTGCTCATTTATATTACTAATTAAATTACTTAACAAATAAAATTCAATTTAAGGATAAACTTGTAAGGGGAAAATTGTAATTAGTTAATTAAAGATAAAATTGAAAAATAAGTATGACAGACCAAATTGACAGTTTTTATCTATCCAAGGCTTTTTATATAAGAGTATAGATAAGCCTCGACTCAAAGTCTCAAAACAGCATCTCCAACTCACTAAATGAAAGTAATATAGTTGCTACAATATTTACTCCAACTTACAAGGTCTATTTTCAACTGATTTTTACTTCAACCAATTAACTCAGTTTTTTTTTAAAAAATAAATGTCTTATTTTTAATACTATCGTAATTCACTTATTACACTTAATATTATAATAATTAAAAATAAATGGTTTATAAAATTAGCATAAAATTATAATTTTATTAAATTAAAGAAAATTATCAATAAATAAAAGAAAATTAATATTATTTTTACTTTTATCATGATAAGAATATCAAATATTTACATATAATTAAAATACGATTTAATAAATAAAATATAAATAAATAGAAACTACAACTTTATATTTTGTAATGGAAATTGTGTGTTTCTACATCTATAGTTTCTCCGCTCATCAACGCAATATGAGTGTTAAATATAGAGTTCATACTCTATTTTTGTATTAAAAAAATAAAGTGTTCGGAGATGCTCCAATGATCTCATATCTGAACTTCGTCGCAATTGATCAAAAGCTCATTTAACTAACCGGTAAACTTTTATTCTTTATTTGTTTTTTTTTCTTTGTTCAAAACTAAAACCATTGGACTTAGGAGTAAAAAGCCATTAGTCCATAAAACCCAATAGAGTTCCATTTTCCACCGCTTTTTATGCAGCTTTGACTTGTTCTTCAAGCTTCGAAACAACGTTACGTTACCCTCGAAAAAATTCCTCCAAAATAAATCTTAAACATAGAATTTGTAATTTCATATCGGGGTTAATAATGGTATCGAACGAGCTTCAGGGGTTTGTGTTTCGTTTGCTAATCTTAAATTTATGAAAATTAACATCATGTTTACTTTTATCATTATAAGAATATCAAATATTTACATATAATTGAAATACGCTTTAATAAATAAATATAAATAAATGGAAACCACAACTCTATTTTTTGTATTGGAAATTGTGTGTTTCTACTTCTAGAGTTCCTCTGCTCATCAACGCAATATGAGTGTTAAATATAGAGTTCATACTCTATTTCTGTATTAAAAAAATAAAGTGTTCGGAGTGCTCCAATGATCGATCAAAAGCTCATTTAACTAACCGGTAAACTTTTATTCTTTATTTGTTTTTTTCTTTGTTCAAATTAAAACCATTTGACTTGGGAGTAAAAAGCCAATTAGTCCATAAAGCCCAATAGAGTTCCATTTTCCAGCGCTTTTTATGCAGCTTTGACTTGTTCTTCAAGCTTCGAAACAACGTTACGTTACCCTCGAAAAAATTCTTCCAAAATAAATCTTAAACATAGAATTTGTAATTTCATATCGGGGTTAATAATGGTATCGAACGAGCTTCAGGGGTTTGTGTTTCGTTTGCTAATCTTAAATTTATGAAAATTAATAATATGATCCTATCATTATAAGAATATCACATATTTACATATAATTGAAATACGCTTCAGTAAATAAAATATAAATAAATAGAAACTACAGCTCTATTTTTTGTAATGGAAATTGTGTGTTTCTACTTCTAGAGTTTCTCTGCTCATAAACGCAATATGGGTGTTAAATATAGAGTTCATACTCTATTTTTGTATTAAAAAAAATAAAGTGTTCGGAGATGCTCCAATGATCTCATATTTGAACTTCGTCGCAATTGATCTAAAGCTCATTTAACTAACCGGTAAACTTTTATTCTTTATTTGTTTTTTTTTCTTTGTTCAGAATTAAAACCATTTGACTTGGGAGTAAAAAGCCCATTAGTCCATAAAGCACAGTAGAGTTCCATTTTTCCAGTGCTTTTTTCATGCAGCTTTGACTTGTTCTTCAAGCTTCGAAACAGCGTTACGTTACCCTCGGAAAAATTCCTCAAAAATAAATCTTAAACCTAGAATTTGTAATTTCATATCGGGGTTAATAACGGTATCGAGCGAGCTTCAGGGGTTTGTGTTTCGTTTGCTAATCTTAAATTTATGAAAATTAATATTATGTTTACTTTTATCATTATTAGAATATCAAATATTTACATATAATTGAAATACGCTTCAATAAATAAAATATAAATAAATAGAAACCACAACTCTATTTTTTGTATTGGAAATTGTGTGTTTCTATTTCTAGAGTTCCTCTGCTCATCAACGCAATATGAGTGTTAAATATAGAGTTCATACTCTATTTTTGTATTAAAAAAAAATAAAGTGTTCGGAGATGCTCCAATGATCTCATATTTGATCTTACGTCGCAATTGATCAAAAGCTCATCTAACTAACCGGTAAACTTTTATTTTTATTTGTTTTTTTCTTTGTTCAAAATTAAAACCATTTGACTTGGGAGTAAAAACCCCGTTAGTCCATAAAGCCCAATAGAGTTTCATTTTTCCGGCGCTTTTTTCATGCAGCTTTGACTTGTTCTTCAAGCTTCGAAACAGCGTTACGTTACCCTCGGAAAAATTCCTCCAACAAAAACTTAAACCTAGAATTTGTAATTTCATATCGGGGTTAATAACGGTATCGAGCGAGCCTCAGGGGTTTGTGTTTCGTTTGATAATCTTAAATTTATAAAAATTAATGTTATGTTTACTTTTATCATTATAAGAATATCAAATATTTACATATAATTGAAATACGCTTCAATAAATTAAATATAAATAAATAGAAACCACAACTCTATTTTTTGTATTGGAAATTGTGTGTTTCTATATCTAGAGTTCCTCTGCTCATCAACGCGATATGAGTGTTAGATATAGAGTTCATACTCTATTTTTGTATTAAAAAAATAAAGTGTTCGGAGATGCTCCAATGATCTCATATTTGAACTTCGTCGCAATTGATCAAAAGCTCATTTAACTAACCGGTAAACTGTTATTCTTTATTTGTTTTTTTTTCTTTGTTCAAAATTAAAACCATTTGACTTGGGAGTAAGAAGCCCATTGGTCCATAAAGCCCAATAGAGTTCCATTTTTCCAGCGGTTTTTTCATGCAGCTTTGACTTGTTCTTCAAGCTTCGAAACAACGTTATGTTACCCTCGCAAAAATTCCTCCAAAATAAATCTTAAACCTATAATTTGTAATTTCATATCGGGGTTACTAACAGTATCGAGCGAGCTCAGGGGTTGTGTTTCGTTTTTCTAATCTTAAATTTATGAAAACTAATATTTTTTTTTTTACTTTTATCATTATAAGAATATCAAATATTTACATATAATTGAAATACGCTTCAATAAATAAAATATAAATAAATAGAAACTACAACTCTATTTTTTGTATTGGAAATTGTGTGTTTCTACTTCTAGAGTTTCTCTCCTCATCAACGCAATATGAGTGTTAAATATAGAGTTCATACTCTATTTTTGTATTAAAAAAAAATAAAGTGTTCGGAGATGCTCCAATGATCTCATATTTGATCTTACGTCGCAATTGATCAAAAGCTCATCTAACTAACCGGTAAACTTTTATTTTTATTTGTTTTTTTCTTTGTTCAAAATTAAAACCATTTGACTTGGGAGTAAAAAGCCCGTTAGTCCATAAAGCCCAATAGAGTTTCATTTTTCCAGCGCTTTTTCATGCAGCTTTGACTTGTTCTTCAAGCTTCGAAACAGCGTTACGTTACCCTCGGAAAAATTCCTCCAACAAAACTTAAACCTAGAATTTGTAATTTCATATCGGGGTTAATAACGATATCGAGCGAGCTTCAGGGGTTTGTGTTTCGTTTGCTAATCTTAAATTTATAAAAATATGTTATGTTTACTTTTATCATTATAAGAATATCAAATATTTACATATAATTGAAATACGCTTCAATAAATCAAATATAAATAAATAGAAACCACAACTCTTTTTTGTATGGAAATTGTGTGTTTCTATATCTAGAGTTTCTCTGCTCATCAACGCAATATGAGTGTTAAATATAGAGTTCATACTCTATTTTTGTATTAAAAAAATAAAGTGTTCGGAGATGCTCCAATGATCTCATATTTGAACTTCGTCGCAATTGATCAAAAGCTCATTTAACTAACCGGTAAACTTTTATTCTTTATTTGTTTTTTTTTCTTTGTTCAAAATTAAAACCATTTGACTTGGGAGTAAAAAGCCCATTGGTCCATAAAGCCCAATAGAGTTCCATTTTTCCAGCGGTTTTTTCATGCAGCTTTGACTTGTTCTTCAAGCTTCGAAACAACGTTATGTTACCCTCGCAAAAATTCCTCCAAAATAAATCTTAAACCTATAATTTATAATTTCATATCGGGGTTAATAACGGTATCGAGCGAGCTTCAGGGGTTGTGTTTCGTTTGCTAATCTTAAATTTATGAAAACTAACATTTTTTTTACTTTTATCATTATAAGAATATCAAATATTTACATATAATTGAAATACGCTTCAATAATAAAATATAAATAAATAGAAACCACAACTCTATTTTTTGTATTGGAAATTGTGTGTTTCTACTTCTAGAGTTTCTCTGCTCATCAACGCAATATGAGTGTTAAATATAGAGTTCATACTCTATTTTTGTATAAAAAAAAAAGTGTTCGGAGATGCTCCAATGATCTCATATTTGAACTTGTCGCAATTGATCAAAGCTCATTTAACTAACCGGTAAACTTTTATTCTTTATTTGTTTTTTTCTTTGTTCAAAATTAAAACCATTTGACTTGGGAGTAAAAAGCCCATTAGTCCATAAAGCCCAATAGAGTTCCATTTTGCTAGCGCTTTTTTCATGCAGCTTTGACTTGTTCTTCAAGCTTCGAACAGCGTTACGTGACCCTCGGAAAAATTCCTCCAAAATAAATCTTAACCTAGAATTTGTAATTTCATATCGGGGTTAATAACAGTATCGAGCGAGCTTCAGGGGTTTGTGCTTCGTTTGCCAATCTTAAATTGATGAAAATTAATATTATGTTTACTTTTATCATTATAAGAATATCAAATATTTACATATAATTGAAATACGGTTCAATAAGTAAAATATAAATAAATAGAAACTACAACTCTATTTTTCGTATTGGAAATTGTGTGATTCTACATCTAGAGTTTCTCTGCTCATCAACGCAATATGGGTGTTAAATATAGAGTTCAAACTCTATTTTTGTATTAAAAAAAATAAAGTGTTCGGAGATGCTCAATATCTCATATTTGAACTTCATCGCAATTGATCAAAGCTCATTTAACTAACCGGTAAACTTTATTCTTATTTTTTTTTTTCTTGTTCAAAATTGAAACCATTTGACTTGGGAGTAAAAAGCCCATTAGTACATAAAGCCCAATAGAGTTCCATTTTTCCAGCGCTTTTTTCATGCAGCTTTGACTTGTTCTTCAAGCTTCGAAACAGCGTTACGTTACCATCGAAAAAGTTCCTCCAAAATAAATCTTAAACCTAGAATTTATAATTTCATATCGGGGTTAATAACGGTACCGAGCGAGCTTCAGGGGTTTGTGTTTCGGTTGCTAATCTTAAATTTAT
Organism: Craterostigma plantagineum; assembly: GCA_027422505.1. NCBI lineage: Eukaryota > Viridiplantae > Streptophyta > Magnoliopsida > Lamiales > Linderniaceae > Craterostigma > Craterostigma plantagineum. The sequence continues at coordinate 1,838,134 of JAPQWV010000093.1, forward strand.
GAAAATTATTATTATGTTTACTTTTATCATTATAAGAATATCACATATTTACATATAATTGAAATACGCTTCAGTAAATAAAATATAAATAAATAGAAACTACAACTCTATTTTTTGTATTGAAAATTGTGTGTTTCTACATCTAGAGTTTCTCTTATCATCAACGCAATATCAGTGTTAAATATAGATTCCATACTCTATTCTTGTATTGAAAAAGTAAAGTATTCGGAGATGCTCCAATGATCTCATATTTGAACTTTGTCGCAATTTATCAAAAGCTGATTTAACTAACCGGTAAACTTTTCTTCTTATTTGTTTTTGCTTCTTTGCTCAAAATTAAAACCATTCGACTTGGAAGTAAAAAGCCCATTAGTCCATAAAGCCCAATAGAGTTCCATTATTCCAGCGTTTTTTTCATGCAACTTTTGACTTAGTCTTCAAGCTTCGAAACAGCGCTACCTCAGAAAAATTCCTCCAAAATGAAATTTAAACCTAGAATTTGTAATTTCATATCGGGGCTAATAACGGTATCGAGCGAGCTTCAGGGGTTTGTTTTCTTTTGCTAATCTTAAATTATGAATTTCGGCTAGGGTTTTGCTCGGCGCCGATTTCAATTTTAATTATTAAATTACCTAGTTGTCTCTGATTGAAAGGATCAGCCTTTGAGGCATCTACTTCATTCAACCTCTATCGGCGAAGTTTCGTCCTTTCCTTACTTTTATCTGGTAATTTCCACCTCTCCCAATTTTTCCCTTGTATTGTCTTGCTAAATTTTTCGCAGACAAGAGAATAAGATGTAGGTTTTGGCCTACTTTGTCTGGGTTGTAAGGTGTTGCTGTTTTCTTTCGGGCCGCCCGTTACACAAGATTCTTGTAAGACCTTCGTCGAGTTTTAGCGTCCTTGTGCTAGAATTGACATGGGTATCGTTGGGCTGTGTACTAACGAGGAAGAAAGTAGTACAACAGCTGATGAAGAAAGCTATTGCATTGTTGAAGGTAGTAACATCGAAACGCCATCATTGTCCCCGTCTCCTTCGAACGAAAGGAGGCTTTCTACAGCACTATTACAACCCGAAACTGCTGATTCGGGCCGGGAGGAGCAAAACGTGCGCCTAAACAGCTCATCGTCGCCGCTCTCTCCTCACTCCCACACCGATTCGTGCTATGACATCCCTATAAATTGCGCCTTCGATGCGTTTTCCACTGCTGGTTCTGATAAGGTCATGGGATCACCTTCTTGCAACAATTGCGCAAGTCAATTATCGGTTCACTCCGTGCATCGGCGCCTCAGCTTTCAACTTGGCGAAGATTTGATCCCAGAAATCGGTTGCATTGATGAGTCCGAGGAGCATAGTCTGTTTGAGCTTCTCTACGATGCTATATTGGACTCTATTGTTTCCGAGCATAACGAGCGACTTCTTGCCGAGCTGGCCGCCCAGGTTTCATATTCTGACGAATATCAAACGCCTGATTTCGCGCCTCGAATCAACTGGGCTGCTGAGACATGTCCAAGAGCTCCACTGAAGGCAACGAATCGCCGCTGGCATTTCGACAAGGACATATGTAGGAAACTGGAATTCTGATTGTCCTCGTAATCGTAATGGGTTCGAAATTGACTTGCGACTTAGTTGTGTAGACTGTAGTATGCTAGCTAGGGCATTATTCTTTTCTTTTTGCAGAAATTTGCTGCCGATGCTGGTGTAGTACTCAATTTTACTGCTTGAATAAAAAACGTTCTACGCGCCTATCGATTTGTTAGCAATGTCTTTCGAAATCTTTGTGTTGCACATCGATATAAGTTTGCAGCATATCGTCGAGTTCAAGTTTCTGTTAGAATCCTGAAAACTGATATAGGTAAGGAGAGGAGGCAAATCAAGGAAAAATTTTGCTATTATCACAGCTTCGCCTTGTACCTACAAGAGGGATCAGACATGGAACGGTTGCCTATATGCACAACGACCTCACAAGTCGAATAAGTAACGACATGAATCCTTACGAACAAAATCCTAACCCTACCACTAATCCTAACATAGGTCTCGAGTGGCAATGAGCCCGAGACAACGTCAGAATAGAATCCCCCGTCTGAAAGCAGACGGTCGGCCATCAAAGTGAGAGTTGCCCTAACATCCCTTTCCTCACGTGGGCCAATCCCATCCTCGGCTAAGGGGACTTCGCCGACGTCCTCCCCTTTGTACCTAAGGTAAGCGGTGCTGTTCTTGTACCTAAACCCGACCCTATTGGGATTTCTTACAGAGACTTGCACGTCGAGGGAGACGTTCAGCTTGAGCCTCAGCTGAGGTACGTCGGCGTCGAAGTCTATGTCCCTAAGGGTCACTGACTTGACGCTTAGTTGAGGGTCCTTGGCCTTGAAGACGGTGAGTGCGAGGATTAAGAGCACTAAGCCGAGGACAATGATGATGGCGGCTGTGATTGTTAGGCATTTGCAGGTTCTGCTTCTCTTCTTGGCTTGGGATGATATGAGTCGGCCCTCTTCTTCGTCGCCGTTTTGCCTCGGCGTCGACTCTGTTTCCATTGGTTGGTTCTTTCTTTTTTTCTTTCTTCCGAAGGATTCGAAGCTGTTTTGGTTTGACATAGAATGGCATTTGTTATTACATTATATGGAGTTTTGTAAGTCCACGTATGTGTACTTATGATCTTCGGGGTTTGGCTGGCAGGAAGCTTTGAATTAGCATTGACTCTTTCTTTCTGTAGCTTTAGCTTAGTTTAGTTAAGGCTGCTAATCTTGGACAGCCTCCTTCGCCTCCATTGTTGAATATTAATGTGTACTTTGGTTGTTTGTCTTTTTGTACTTTAAACCGTATGATCTGTCGTTTACTATTCAAGAAGCTACTTCGATACCAGTTTGTAGACAATCGTACGATGAAGATTAAAAGAAATTACAAAGAATTTTTGAAAACTCGACTTCGTCAAATTCGTGTTGGGAGGAGTTCAATTTTTTTTCTCCGATTCCTTGTTAGTTGTTAGTCAGGTAAATTAGCATATTTATGAAACGTGCTTGCTTAACGGGTTCCAAAATTAGTAGAGTACAATAACACTTCTGTTTAAATCTTCTAGAAGGGAAGTCCATTATTAGCAGGTTGGCTTAAGCTATGAAGTTCAGATTTGTCGGGCTTTACTGTGTGTGTGTTCTAGAAACGGTGACTTTTGTTTCGTTCACTTTTGTTGGCTTATGCGTTTGGGGCTAAAACGTGATTTTGAATTCCACGAAGATATAAAATCAAGAAAGAGATGGCAAGTCAAAATACTCCATATACATAGCGAAGCATGGTCTTTTTTGTTCTACTAAACTAACTACTACAGCTGCTCGAAATCCCATCGTTTTCTAACATTAAACTAAACCTCACAAAAGCATGTCCGAAAAAAAACCAAAAATAAATAAACTAAAGAAAGTGTAATAGATAGCACACTTGCCGGGGAGGTCGATGAGGTCTTTTGGTGCGCATGCATTTAACCTCAGATAAGATAATAAGCCTCAAGTAACTCAATCACCTTCAACGTAGCTTTTGTCCTCATAGTATCTTCTCTCGCTTTCAGCCTTTTTCGCATTTCGTTTCTGCGCCAAACTTATTCGAATCACAAATATGTCCCCGAGGTTTAATACAGTCGCATTTCCTATCAAATAACGAGCATAAAATACCGAAATGGTGTTGAGAGTAGTGTCCAACCTGGTATGTTTCGTGATTTGAGACGATCCTCTTGATTATTGTGCTTGTTACTATGTCGATTGGACTTTCGACGAGCTTAAAGATATCCATGCTAATAGGGACGGCGTATCTCTTCTCCTGTAATATTATCAGCCACCCCATGACTAGCAGATATTACAAAAGGGCTTAAAATACATCATGTATATAGACATACCTTATGATAGTCGTTGTCCTCGGCTACAGTTCCATGGACGACCAAAGAAATATTGAAGGTCGTAATCTGCAGTAAGGAGTGTTTGTTTGTGAAATTTCTTCTGTCACCAGTCAAATGAGTACCGTAATTCTTCTGAATCTTAAGAAGTGAACTACCAATCCGTTGGAAAAGTTTATTTATGAGTAAACTAATTGCGAGGCTTACCATATCCTTCGACACCTCCCATGGAGCACCGATTATTACCTCATCGACGTATCTGCAGGCCAAGACGCTCAAGCTTCTTTCGTGGAGATTCATGATTGGACGATGCGCTCCTCTATGTGCACTGCAGTGGATGTCATAATGAATTTGTCACGTTTCTTCTCTAACAAGTATGTAATTATCTCGTCTATATTTCCACGCTCGCGATGGCATGGATCATGAATATGTTACAGATATGAGAAATTCTTCATCAAACAGTAGAGCCATCTACAATAGCAAAAACATTACAATCTGACTTCATATTGGCACTATCGACATTTAGCTTATTTCGGAAAACTATGGTGAAACCTGACTCTGTTTACTATATGAAGCGCAAGCATAAATTGTTATGAGATGGAACAAGAATATAGGCATAGTGCGGTGAAAGGGGAGCAAAAAACAAGCAAACGGCGAGAAGAATGCTCCCAACCTCACAATTTGATCAGGATGGATGCCAACAAGAAGAAAATCTCCAAGTCCCCTGGCAAGCCTGAGTATCTGCAGCAGTAACTTTATCCATTAAAAACGAGTAATTGAAATGTATTATGTTGCAAGCATCATTATTCAGTTAACACTAAAATAAACTAAACAACAACAACTGCGATGTATATATAAATATATATAGCAGAAACCACAATATAAATGGAGTGTAGCAGCTTGTACCTCTACATGCCCAGCATGGAAAAGATCAAATGCTCCATCTATGTAAACTATTCGGGCATCTGGTCCAGGCCCCTATTGAAAAGAAAGAAAGAACTTCAGAAATGGAATTATCTAGTTCATTCACAAGCTAGAATATTAACCGTGTAACCCTGATAACAAAGACTAGAACAAATATAGGTATGACTTAGAAAAGGAAGTGCTGAAAAAGAAAAAAATAAATATCCATAGGCGAGATTACGCGCCTTCCCATTAGCAAACTGAACAATCCTACGAGAAGTAGGCAGGAAATGAGATATCCGTGTTCCGCTTCCAGAGCCACCATCCTCAGATTTGTGGCTATGTCCATGGCTAAACTGTCTTTGCAGAGATGAGTGGTTATGACTTTCTGAAGGCCTCTCTCTTACACAGAGAAGCATGCGCCCTGTCCAAGAAATTTAATCACATGCCTCAGAAACAAGAAAGAAAAGGCTGATACTAAGTCTCCACCATTAAAGATTTTGCCTAGTCATACATGAAAAAAGTCAAAAAACTGCTTATACATTTCCTAGAAAGTTGCTCATAGTTTTGTAAGTAACATCATATAATCAACCAACAATCGAAAGAAAAATTTAAATAGCAAGAGAAACCGTTCTCTAACCAACGATGTCGGTGCTAGATACTCCTTCAGTACGCTTTATCTGTTTGTAACGCCCAACCTTCTTAGCAAGGGCATATGCATCAGTACCATCTGGAAGTATGCAGGGGTCGTCACCATGTATAATATAATCAATGTTATACTCGTTGAACAACTTCCTCATAAAATCGTCTGTGATAGCATAGGGAGCATCAGGGATTACTTCGTCCACCCATTTTACTGCACTGACCATGATCATCCTATACCACAAGAAACAATAACACATGTGTCAGAGATTTATACTAGGTGCAATCTTTGATCTCTTTTATCCGCTTAGAGAGAAGAGTATGACTTGTTTACAAGACTAGATGCAAATACAAGAACTCAACCCAAATCAACACAATCATAAACAAGCAAAACTAAAGCACGAAACTGTACTGGAAAAAACTAAAAAGAAAAATCAACACCAACGTCCTAAATCTTCAACACAATCAATGTCAACATACACGCACACAAGCCTATCCGAGCTGCAAAACAAGAACAAAAGGATGATAATTGCGGCCATGAAATTCTTTCCTACAAACACAGGCCAATCAATCGATAAAAAAAGTAACCAAGCACCCCCATTTGAACAAACAAAGAACCAACTGTACCAAAAAGATAATCAAATCAAACCTCTCATCAAGAGGGGTAACGGGCGGCCCTTTATTAGCCGTAATCTCCGCATCACTCACAACACCGACAACCAATTGGTCACCTAAAGCTCGAGCTTGCCGCAGAGCATTGCAATGGCCGTAATGCATCATATCGAAGCACCCATCCATGTACACCCTAATCGGCCTCTTCTTCTTCTTGTTCATCGGCAGAGCAAAACGATAACCCAGAAAGGAAACTCCAATCACGAGCCCACCCACAATCCATGACGTCAGAATCCGATAGTTTTGCTGGGCGGCGCTTTCACCATCCACACCCATTTTTTTCTCTTTATCTTCTCCTCCCTAACGATGATTTCGAAATTTCTCGACAGGAAAAACTGATCTCCAGCTAGCAATTATGCAGACGTTAAGCGTTCGATTGATTAACTTGGAATTTTTTGTTTGCTCCCTTCTGTCCCTCCTTTCGTTCCCAGCTGGTGGCTAACGATCGTCTAGTCTAGAGAGCGCTATTTCTCGTTCGACCAACACTTGGAAAAGGAGCGTAATGGGGAACGGGATTACTGAATAAACTTAATACATATTCGAGTAACTACGTTAATTCGATAATTTTTTTAATTCGATTCGAATTCAAAATTATATTATTTTTAATTCGAATTTTTTAATAATCTTCACTCAATAGTTCGAATAAAATATTCGAATATTTACTAAAACGACGATCAATCAAAACAAAAATGAAGAATCATCATGCATCATATAATAACACGATTAAAACACCTTCCTTAATAGAATCCCACACAAACTATCCTATTTACAAAAAAACGGGAATAGTAGGTATGGTGATACTATAATAATAATATCTCAGAAGGTATACCTACGCTTTATAATTTGATAATAGGGGGTTCTTTTTGTACGATTAGAAGTTCTAGGGGGCAACTGGGAGAGATAGGTAAACGCTAGGTGGTTATTTGTATTTCAGCATAAATAAAACAAAAGAAAGAGAGAAAGATGAAACGTGAGATATAAGAATACCAACAAAACAAAGGATTGGTAAACCTTGCTACTTTTTTTAAGCGTTGATTGTCAATTTGATATACCTGTCGGTGATTGCCGTCGGACGACAGCGTTGAAGATGGTATCGACGGAGGGTTTAGTTCCCTCTCGGATGACGTCCCGCGTCTCCAGATTCGTGCGGTGGCCGACGATCTCCTTAGCGAATCTCCGCCGGCAGAAGGTTTTGATTTTAGCGCTGTTATTGTGTATCATTTATATGTTTGGTCAAATGAGCTTGATTCTCTTGTGAAATATTGTAGTTTGCCTTGGCGAACTTTATTTTCTCTTTGGTCAAGGAAATTTATTGTTTCGGCTTATTAGTGCTGCCATGTTGATTTTGTATCAGGAGAAAAGTTATTGGTGAGAGGAACTGAGCGGTGAGCCACCCCATAAAGTCGATGAGAACGTGTGGAGGAATAGGGAACAGATTGAGGAGGTTCTTTTTTGTTAGATGTTTCTCATTGGCCCCAAGCAGTAAGTTATACTATAATGACTCCTATCAGATTTATTTGTTAATTCTACTTCTACCATGAATCTGTGAGAGTTTGATTGACAATATGCGCGAACTCATAATAGCATCGGCCGTGGAAATATTTTTTATGAGCAGCTTAAGCAACAGACTGCTGTTGAAGACACTGAACTCGCAGGAGCTTTGGGGCGTCTCCAAGAGAAGTTCAAATCGACGTTGAGTATTTTGGAATCTTATCAGGCTAGAAATTCTGAATTCAGGTTTCCAACGTGATCCCTTCTGTTTCTGCTATTCACTTTGAGTGCGTGCATTTTCGATTTTCATCCTATGTGCTGGCTGGATATTCCCACTAATTCCAATAAAGATAAGGAAAAGGAGAAAAATAAAAATTAAACCATCACGTGTTTTGAAGATTTTCGGTTAGATGTCTATATGAGTTCTTGGAGACTCTCTGATAGGCAGTTCATCCTAGGTTTTTAATCCTATATACTAGTACTAAAGTTGAAGTATCTCAAATATTGCATTATAGGTTGATAAAACCGATCATGTTTTACAGTTATGACCTATATGCCAAATGACTTTAGGGGCACCATAATCAGGCTACAGAAAGAGCTCTCGGAGAGGAACAAGCAGGCAGTGGTTGATGCCTTAGTGACCTCTGGTGGAAGCATACATGATAAACATACAACGTTATGGCAACAACAGATGGAACGGTAAAACTATGCTAACTTAATTTCGTTTCTGTGACAATTTAGTCACAATAAACTTATAAAGAGACTTGTCTATAGCTCATGTAATATACAGAACGAGACAGTTGGCCGAGCTTGGTTCTGCGACAAGTGTCTACAAGATTCTTGTGAAATACTCAGTTGGCGTCCCAGAGGTACGTTAATGCTACTTTCGTCATTGTATGTGGTTCTTATTTGTCCTATGACCAATATTGTCCGTAGCCTTCTACAATAGGTTCAAGTTTCTCTTTTCATATGATTTACTTTCCCAGTTTTATCTGGTTAACAGTTGATCTTACATTAAGGAAATTTTACAGGTGTTACTGGAGTTTATTCGCAAGGTAAATGACGACCATGGGTATAGATATTCATTCTAATGTGTAAATGTGAAAATAGTACCGTATTCTATATTTGTTCCCTAATTGAGTCCTCACCAGACCCATGGAGGAACAGTGACAAAGATATGGACCACCTCTGTATACCCTTACGGGAATGGCATATCAGATTCGACTATAAATATCGCTTCTTTGAGTCGCCTTGAAACTCACAAGTTGTAAGCAATGCTGGGATTGTTTCAATGATAGTGATACCATACTGTAATTTAAATATGCTTAGATGTAAGCCTCGCAGTCTTGACATGCTAATTTTCAGGGAGAAACCCCATTTACTCTTACTGGAGGAAGCAACTGCGGTATATACATCTGAATTCGAAAGATTCATCAAATTTATTGGGTAATGAGTCTATTGCTGTCCGTCCCTTTCATTCACATTCACGTTCACGTTCATTGAGCACTTCACTCCTAAATGATGATATTCGAATTTTCATGCCTAGGGAAGTCATCACAAATTCACCTTTCTTTATTACTGCGGAAGATGCTGGAGCTTTAGCGCCAGGTTTGCCATTATATATACAGCTAGTGATTGGAAGTAGCCTTTTTTATGGGAATAAACTAATTTTTGTGTGAATTGCTTTTATGCAAAATATAACAGGAACAGTGATGACTACAGGGAAACAAGCGTTGCAGCTGGTCAAAGTCACGAGGTTTGTTATTGAACTTGCTATGAAATTTGCTACTTTCTGATCCTAATTTATGATTTCTTCCCAATGTGCAGAAACCGAATGTCCTTCTATTTAGTGTAAACCATGAGTGAGGTGAACTTGCACTCAGTTTCTCTGGCTTTACCTAAGCTTGTTTGTCTTCTGAGTCTTTTTGTTGATGGGTTCTGTAGATTAAATCTGTTACGCTTGCAAAAGTTCTATCAGTTGCATTTTCTATCTTCAGACTACATTAATGCATTTCCTTGTAGGTTTGGTTAGACGTGGACTCAGTAATTCAAACATTGCTCGGGACTTCTCACTGTTGCAAGGCAAAATGACTTTGGTCCCTTCGACTGAACCGTTGCCGAGATAAATATCGTTTCCAAGATATAATCGGCCGGTTGAACATTGCTGTTTATCAAGGATGGTAAGCATAGTATGTCTTTGACTAAAACCTATATATGTAGTTTATGTTTTGTAAAGTTTTCGAGCTCTGTAAATTTATGTGATCAAGCAAGAGAGCCGAGGATGGTAGGTAAGGTACGAGACTACTGTCGTTCTTTCCTTCTTTAGATTACGGCTCGGCCCGATTTGGCCGTCTGGCAGGAAAATACGGGCCGTGTCGTGTCGGTCAGGGTGAAGGCCATCACGTCCCGAGCCCGTGGTTTGATGGCCGCGCCTTCACGGGAATCTTTTATGTAATCATTTTAGATATAATTATTGATATACAAAAATATATAATTATGAATAAATTTACGCGCCTTGAATATATTTTCGTCTTACGAGATTGAAACACCAAATATAATTTGAAGAAAACTTAATAATAAAAAAGGGCTAAGGCCCATAGACCATGGCACTTGTTGGACCCAGGCCTTTATGAATTTTGGCCCATTGGCGTTTGCACTATTTGGCCCATTGACCTTAGGACTTTATGGCCCTTTGAGCGCTGGGCTTTGTGGCCCATTGTCGTTGGGCTTTGCGGCCCTTTGATCGTTGGGCTTTGTGGCCCTTTTGGTTGTTGGGCGTTTGCGGTCCATCGGCGTTGGGCTTTATGGACCATGTGCCGTTGTTCTTTGTGGCCCATGAGACGTTAGGCTTGTTGGGCTATGTGGCCCTTTTTGGACCGGTGGGCGTTTTGGCACATGCGCCGTTATGCTTTATGGCCCATACTTGTTGGGCTTATGGCCCATGGTTGTTGGGCTAATGGCCCATGGCAAATGGCGCGGTAGTTTCTCGGGCTTACAAAAGCAAATTAGATCAACTAAACATCAAAACGGTATATTCATAACATCTACGCATAAACAACCAAATCGTTAGAAGAATACCCAAACTCCATTTACAATCACAAAGGAGAGAGGTATCCAAATCAAAGTACTAATTCATCTTCAAGAAAACTGTACTCGAAGATGAAGTCGTTCTTGATTTTCTGCCTCCTGCAGAGGGAAAAAAAAAAGAAAAACTTCAAAAAAATTGAGAAACTAATCAAAAAAAGGCCTATAACTTCAGAGAATCAATCAACATAGACATCTATCGAACGGAGACTTCAATCACTACGAAAGAATCACCGAAGCCCAAATCATAATTGAATGCACGCAAAGGAACGAATGAATCGAAAGTTAACATACCATCCATGTTCTTCATTGGCAATATTGTAATCGAAGTAGACATATGTCCCCTGCTCGTACTCCTCCGTCGTAACATGTGGCTCCACGTGCCTCTGAAACCAAGTGTTGTACTTTCTGTGGAATCTCCATGCATGCTTTTTCAAAGACCTAGCAGCCAGGTATTGCTGGTACGTATTCTGCACATGCATATATTATATACCCCTTAAATAAGGGAACAGTGCATACTAATTCAAAAAAACAACCGAAAAATACATTAACGTGATTACCTGTTGATAGTAAAATGTGAAGAACAATGTGTCAGTATCTACGGCAAGCCTATCCCAAAATGCAGGATTGTTGATTATAGGCGCCTGTACTTGAGGATAGCTTGGAGGGGTCAAGGCAGGGTGTCTCTGTGTCAGAATAGTCAAATGAAAAAAATCATAATACGTAGAAACGAATACATACGAAATATGATTTCTTACGAAGTTGATTTTGTCTTACCGGCATGTAAGTTGAACGTTCAGAATCTCTAGGTTGGGGAAGTCTATGGAAAGCAGCATCAAGCATCTGCACATAATGTAAGTGGTCATGCATTGCTCCAATTGCAGTCGAAGGACTAATGCTATCCCCTATAGTGCCAAGGTCAGATGCACTTTTTCGACCGATGACGCCAACATTTCCAGATGATGGAGAAGCTTGCAGTGGTTGTTGTGTAGATAGATCGGTTTCTATGGTCACTTGTGAAGGTTCAGACATTGAAGGCGTTCCAGCAGCACCAGCCTATCATGTGCACAAGTACATACCGAATGTTATGGCCGTCGCAAAGAAAATCTGAAGATACTGACTTATGTTTGATGTAACTACGGAATGGGTCTACATTAAACCTTCGAGATATTTCTGATCACATATTTATTCAATCATAGACATGAAAAGGAAGTTTATAACTTGGATGTGCAGAGACAAGCTTGGCATCCAGAAAGTGCCGACTTTATTACATTACCGTAGGGAGGCAGAAACAAACAAATGCAAAATAAAAGACCTCATGCATACCATGGCATCCATAGCATAAGAAGATTTTGTATCATCCTCCTCAAGTAGATTCTTGCCAAGCCCAGAGTTAGACTCGGTAGCTACTGCTGAATCTTCAGGCAGGGGATGCTGCTGTTGCAAATCCTCATTTTTAGTTTCTGCAAATCAGGAAATATGTCCAATACCAAATAGCATTTGTAAGAGGTCCTCAAACAATAGTCATTAAGCTCTTCAGCTTGTACATTAAGGCAGCAGAAGCTACAACAGAAGAGATATAATACCAGCATCTTTAGATGTTGTCGAAAACATTGCAGGCTGGGTTGATGATTGGAACACAGGACTCTGTATCTGCTGCTGTAAAGGAGCAGATGTTGCAACGCTATTCCCACCTGAAGTTGGGACACCAATGCCCAAACTTCCAAGCTGAGGTGAGATGGATGGGCCTTGGGCATTGAACTGCGACAATTATATATCAAACCATATCGATATAAGAAGCAACAAAGAAGTGAACAGCTTCATTGTCACTTGCTTAATTGACAGGATCCATTTTTTCAACTCTCATGTGTTTGCTTTATAATTGATTTTGTGCACAAATTAGGAGCTATCAACACATTGAATAGCTGGATGTTAAACTAAAGGCAACGACTAAACGACAAGCACATAACAAAGTAATCACTCAGTTTGGCCATGGTAATTATATAAGCAAGGCACCTGCTGCAATAATAGGCCAGGTTGCTGAGGTGTGTAGGGCTTTCCACCAGCAAGAGGAGGCATACTAAGAATAGTACTCTGACCTTGCTGCTGCACTTGCTGAAGTCTTTGAAGAAATTTCTCCCTTTGATCTGGAGCAATCTCGGCCCTTCCACGAATTTGGCCCTTAAGAACAACAGTTTCATGTTAGAAAAAACCTTCACTATCAAATAAGAGTAAACCTTCCACGAATTTGGCCCTTAAGAACAATTGAACAGTTTTCATGTTAGAAAAAACCTTTACTATCAAATAAGAGTAAATATGTCTACGTACGTAAACATCCAAAGGTGATCGTTTGATTCCACTGTAAGGGCAAAGTAAAACGCACAATTGTGCACAATTTTGAGGAGTACAACCCACATCTAACCGTAGAATAAAATAGTAACACCACAAAGTCGAGACACCCGTTGTGAATTGGCTCCAATCTTGAAAGTATATATATTTTAAAATTAACTGCACTTTGAAAGGACTAACTGGAAATGCAAACATGTCATACTCCTACCAATTTCATCAGCGAATGAGTTACACCACCTTGACCTTTCCAAAGAAAATTGCTCCCACGTCTCATATTCAGGTGAATCACAAACATCAATTTAATATTGTTAATTACGTATAAATGCATACCGTCTCACTCTGATTTTGGAAAGAAGCACCCGGTCTCCACTGCATGCCCGGTACCACAGGAGAAGTAAACACCCTGCTGCCCAAAGCTGCAGCGTCAGTGTCAGCTGATCCCAGTCCATCATTAACCTTAGCTTGTGATAACAATACTCTATTACTTAAAGGCGATTGCACAATTCCAGGACTCCCTGCTCGATCATCAGATCCGAAAAGGTTTCTTTTTCCAACATCAGAAGGCGAAGAAATAGCCCCAAAAGTTCCATTACTCGGGATTGATTTTCCAGAAGTTGGTAGGATGTTGGGAGTTGACTGACCAGACACAACACCTCTACCGACAGGCTGAATTCCACTTTCACTGACAGCAGGTGAAGGTTTGGATGTAGGAGATTTTGTTGTATCCTCATCCTTTGTAGCACTTGAAATAATTACAGACAGTGAAGCATTAGCAGCAACACCTAATTGTAACTAGTTATGTTTTAAGGCCGGAATAGATAGGGAATGGATATATAGCAAAGTTATTGATCATGTAGCAATACCAGGGGTAACTTGGGCAGCTGCTGGTGTTTGTGTTGCAGACATACTGAGGGCCCCAATTTTCGTCGGTGGGGTTCTTGGAGTAATATCTTCGTGGGGAGATGTGCCATCTCCTTGGTCAGAGGCAGCAGAAGCAGGCTGATGTATGGACATCACTGTTGTCGCCTGAAGTCACAAGAGCATAGTTAATATGTATGAACAAAGTAATGGGATCTTAGGAAAAGAAATATTAGAAAACAAGTCTACTGCATGTTGAGTTGGTGCTGTGGACAAAGCAGGCTTCACAGCTGTAATAGAGGAACTAACGTTCTGCATATAAAAAACATCATGTTTCTGGTCTACTATTTCCTTGTCGATATAAGAGAAACAAAAAGAAAATTCTGGTGAAAAAGGTAAGGAACAAAAAAAAAGGGAGCGCAAAAAGCAGCCCATTATCAGTTCACCTTTGTGATAGCAGGAGGGCCAACAGTAACAAGATCTTCAAGGGATTCCACCTTGTCTAGGGGTAGAGAGCTGTATAGCTCATCAACGTCACTGAATTCGTCAAAGTCATCCTACATATTGCACGCATAAGAAAACAAAACTGAGCATCGTCAGCATATCAATGGGTCCCCAATAAGTTATAAAACATATAGACAAATTAAACGAATATTTTGATTTTGAGTTCTAGATAGAATGTTCAACATCGCTGAATTCGTCAAAGTCTTCCTAGCAATTGGATAGGATAGGGAAACTCAAATTAAACCTAGTCAGCAAAAGCCTTGGCAATGCCTCAATATCTGATAATAATCTGATCATCACAGCGGAATTTTTATTTTCATTCAAATACAGACTAAGCAAATTCAATGATGAGATGGTACGAATGACAAAAACTGTCAACTGTTCACGAATATTTAGTACCAAAAGTGTAATAAAAACAGTACAGTTCTCTGACAAAAACCTGATTTCTCTCCACATAGTCATCCAAGAAGTCTTTCACATCGTTGACTTGCTCTGGACTCAGTTCGTCATTGTCCAGAAGCCTCAAAATTAGTTCTAACTTCATAATATGAGCCTTATGCCGAGCAATGGATGTCTCAAGATGCATCTAAGAAAAGAGACAATGTAATTAATAAATATCAGCCGAGAACAGATAATTAAGATCTCTTCTTTATCTCACCAGTCTCGGAGGCCTTGTCTTCCCTTTCTTCCCTTGAAGACCCTCCATTTCAGCTTCGAAGCTATCAATTTGATTTTCCAGTTCGCTGACCTAAACAAAGGGAGAAACAGATAAAATTCCTTTGCAACAAAAATGAGAACTAACTAATATCAGCATTGGCCAGAAAATCACGTCGAACCTACTCTAGTTTTTCCAAGGTGCTTCAACAACTTGAATCTGATTATAGGAAAATGGCACGGCTCCAATGCATAAAAGCAACTTATGGCATTCACACCAGCGTATTCATATTTATAACTATCTAACTCCTCAAATAACTCATGGTTCTCGTGCTGATCAAGTTATGTATAGGTACTCTTAATGAATTAGCAATTGCAAATGAAATGTCATGTCTGGTTCATGTGACCATATATACAACAAAATGAGTGGGAGACAGACGAGACAGGTGAAAAAAAAATACCAAAAACAAGGCAAAGGCATATTCAGTTATGAAACAAGGTTAATATAATGCAGACATAAGTTCTAAGAACATACCACATTATTTAACCAATCTCTTGTCTCTGATTTAGCTTTCTCCCTTGGATCCTACAACATTGGCCAAAATACATGCTGCTTAGATAATCTCAATGTTATATATAATATGCTGAAGAGTAAGACAAGTGAACGTGCTTCTAAGCATATATGCTAGATATAAGGACGCATCTCCTACTGACTTATATGTTTTGCAGTCGCAAATGTCCCCTATAGAGCCATAGAAATTTGAAAAAGAACAAAGAACAAGTACTTCAGTACACCATAACACATAAAGGGGGTAATGATCTGACAAGGACATTGGTAATGGCCAAAAAGCACTTACTGTTTTGGGTTGTTGGCCCAGGCCTTCCTTTGAGAATGCCTTTGTCTTGGTCTCTTTCTCACATATTTTAAACCGTTCCATCTCTCGCTCAATAACTTTCCGAGCATCCATCAGAGCCTGCTCATAAGAGGCACTAACCTATGTCAAATAGTATGGAATGAGAATCAAGTTAAAAAAAAGGGACCCAAGCTGTAGATAACAACAGTCTAGGCAAGGATCGATCAGGGACGAAAAACATGACTTCAAAACTGAATCATCCCCATGATGACAGAAATAAAATGAAGTTCCTATAAAACCAGTGGGTTTGGGACGAGGGGTTTAGAGACAACCATTCGATAGTTCAGGCACATAACACAATTAAAAATGAAAACAGGTCCGCATACATCAAACTGAGTGAAACACCCCAAACAAAGTAAGAATTAAGTATCCACCTTCTTATCCTTGATCTCGCTGGACTGTATCCATGTCTTAATCTGGTCCCTGTATCTCTGCAACTTCTTTATCTCTTTCTTCAGATCCGCCTCAAATTTTTCCTTCTGGTTAATGTTGTCAGTATCATATACCTAAAAACAAGGGGGAAAAAACGTAGTTCTTCATAAGAAAATCAAGTCCAACAGCAAGCAACTAGAGCAAAACAACCATCGAATAAGAACCTTGTTCCAAATGCTGTCAAACACATCAACCCCCTCTTGAACCCTCTTCAGAACTCGATCTATCTCCCCCTGGAGCTTCCGACTGGCCCCCATTATCAAATTCCCTAATCAATTTAGAAATTTTCAAGCAATTTGTTGATTTTAGACCTAATTTTACTAGAGTCGTCTTTTTAAGGGATTCGCGAAAGAAATATATCAAGCCTTGTTTGGCAGTTGCTGTCTAATAGGCGTTGCCCTTGCCCATCGACCAACTAATATTTCAAGGCGTCAAGGGTATATTAGTCATTTGCCATTTATCTTTTTGTTATATTTCTCAGGCATTATGTTTATTTTTTCAGAAAAACTCCATTATAACAGACGGCACCGATAGAGAAGGCTCACTGTGATAACCAACCGTCTTTACTTTCAATCTGCTAGTGCTAACTAGAGTTCACAACAATAACACTTGATATTTTTTCTTTCAAAAAGCAAGTTAAATTTCATTTAACAAACCCCACATGGAAAACAAGTAAAAAGAGGTTCGTTCTCTTCCGAGAAGAAGCAGAAAGATAAAACCCCGACGCAAAAATCAATCCTCGTCCATGGCGGCGGCAGCAGCTGCATCCCTCCTCGGGCCACCAGCGGGTTTCGCCATTATAATCTGAGGAAGTAAGTTATGCATCGCATAATTAGAATGATACGAAAAGCTGTTTCGAAGTTAATTTAGCACACGCACAAAAGGACATGATTATTCAAAGTTAATTCCACGTCACTAGTATATAACTGCTTGAGCTCTAAAATGTATATCAAAATTATTGGGAAAATTAAAGGAATGACAAGTAAGAAACGAAATTTTCATACCTGGTCGACACGCAGGACAGTACAGGCAGCATCAGCAGCATATTTTAGAGCAAAGAATCTGAATCAAATTATATGATAGGTCAGCAAGCAACAATAGTTCAAGATAAGCCCCCAAACGTAATAAATATTCGACAAGAAACATCCTAAGGTCAATGAAGGAACATAGCATGCAAGAAATAACATTGGGCTCAGTACGGATACTTGTGAAACTAGGCAGGGCCAGAATGGAATCTACCAAAAGGTTTGGGGTGATATTTGAGAACGGCAAAGCTTCAAAGCTCCGAAAAATCAAGTAATGCAAGAAAATTAAAGTAATGCAAACTTTTAGAAGATGAGAAACACTAACAGAAGGATCGAACAAACAAAAACAAAAGAACTCGAAGAATCAGAAGTTATATTTTCAGTACAGAAAAAATACTTTGAATGAAACAATCCATTATAAATATCAACTCACTTGGTGATATGAAGATCCCATATGTTCATTGTAGAGATATCTTTGCAAACACCTTCCTCTAGATCAATCCCAACTTTGGTATTACCAGATGCATGTTCAGCATATAAGGACGAGATAATTTCTATAGCATTCAGCCCAGCATTTTCAGCCAAAGTTTTTGGAATCATCTCAAAACTTTCTGCAAATTTCGCGATAGCATACTGATCTAATCTGGAAGATAAGAGACTACATGTCAGTTTAATCAACCCAGCAACAGAGAAAAAAAATAGTATCTATAGATAAGCTGTTATATTCTTAGTCCACAAAATGATTTAAATTTCACAAAGATCTAACTATAGAGTCTTCTTTGTTTAAACACGTGATGAACTGCAAAAAGGAATTTATGTAAGTGGCAAAACAATTGTTCTAGGTGATAATAGTAAAAACAGGCAATTTGGAAAGGGATTATTTTTCCAAATCGTAGAAAAACACAATACCCTGTTTCTTTGAAAGAGAATTCCTTTAACTTTTTAGCAAGTTCAATTTCGGTAGCTGCTGCTCCAGGCACTGTCCGACTGTCCCTGCACATTGCCTGATTGACACAAGAAATGGGAGAAAATCAAATCCTTATCTTTCCTTTAAAGTTACCAGAACTGATTGACAATTAAGCACAACATATCTCTACAAGTCCATGGTCATCAATATTCGGATAGTGTGATTACGTTGCACAAAGACCATGACAATCATGTATCAAACATCAACAGATACCTTGTATGTGTTTACACCATCATCGACTGCTCTTTCAAGGTCATCAAGTATGCTGTCAGTGCTTCCTCGCAGCACAACAGTTGATACAGAATTTCCACCTTGTTCGTTTTTTACGACGGTAACCTGTAAAGAATTAGGCAAGCTAACACGAGCAATAACTATGAGGAATAATAGCAGCAACAGTATTAAGGCACCCTCGTCATACCCTAGAGCCGCCTATTTCCTCCACTGAAACAGAATCAACATATCCGAGGTCGTCTTGATTTGGTTGGCTGAGTTTTAACTGTTCTAACACAAATAAATTGTTAACGGAAAGAGATACCTCAGTTACTTAATTCAATTAATCTAGCATTCTTACCAGAGCAACTGCCCCAGTGGTACGGCAAAACCGCCTTAGTTCGAATTTTGAACTAATTTTCAAGACCATTAGCCTGCAAAGCATGTTTGTGGAGTTTAACCATATGCATATCATAAATGTGCAGCAAAAAAGGATATCTTCCAATGATAGATGGGAATGAAAAGAAAAAAGATACTGGAAAATCCATTTTAATTAAGAAAATATAGATTTAGATGGCAACATGAACAAGTTGAGTGATAAGCATCAATGGATGCAATTGTTCGCCTCGGAGTCTCAACAAGAAGTAAGTAGTGGACAGAACCAAGGAGACAAAATTCAACGGAAAAAAGTATTTACCTGTAGCGCTCACAAAAATGCAATGCCATTTCTCCCACAGCGGCTCCACTGACAATCACCTTTGCACCAGAATCTGCAACTGCTTTGATAAGCTCATGAACCTTGTTTTCCTCAGTCTTTGAATAGTTCTCAAGCTGCATTGGGGAGCACCACAAGATAGAGGTCAATTAAATCTGCTACAGGGAAAATGCTGATATACAAAAGAACAAAAAGTACAACAGGTACCTCTTCCGCACTATGAATAAGTACAGTTCCTTTTGTTTCTGTGGCAGTGGTATCGACGCCCCCAACAAAAACAGCGACCTGATATGGATATCAAAACAGTTCACAACAATATCGAATATTCCAAGAAACCTATCCAGCTCGCTATTATAACGTATCAGTAAATTAACACAAGAACAACCTGAATATATACCCTCCATCTTTTTAAGCTGTTTCAGAATTACAACTATTCAATCATCGATAGAACAGACTCCTCACAAGCTAAACGATTACATATTTGGTGTTTGAAAAGGAGATAATAACTTTCAGCGGATAAAGATATTAGCCACTTTTTCATGCAACCACCACCGACTAGCTTGGCAACACGGACATTAGAAGACAAGACAAATAATAAAGCAACGTTTACAGGGTTTGAATCTCACCTTGGCCTTCTCCATTCTCTTTATAGTTCCGACAGCATCATTCTTTAACACCATACCACGAACTACAGTTGAATCATGCAGACCACCACCGACTAGCTTAGCAACACGGACATTATCAACATTGAAGTTCGCAGGGTTCTTGGGGCAAACTTGAATGCATGCCTTTATTTGGAAAAAAAAGTTCATTAGCACCAGAAAAGAATCAGTTTTAACATAACAATGAAATCGTAAATCGGGTCAAACTGACTTCAGCAATTAGAGGACACAATTTATCCTCTAGCCCAAATTGTTTGCTGGCCACTGCAGATCTCAATCGTGAAATGACTTCATCTTTGTCTCTGACATTCATATTTTCAGAACCTGGTTCTACTAATTCCTCAAGGATCTCAATAGTCTTATTTATTGCCTTCGTGTATCCAATAATAATCTCGCTAGGATGAAGACCCATCCTAATAAGTTCTTCTGCATTCTGAAGGAGTTCCCCAGCAAAGGAAACGGTCAAATTCGCTCCATCACCAATTTCCTCTTGCTGAGCTTTCCCAGCCAAGACCAACAGTTTGGCAGCAGGATGCTGAACCTCCAATTCATTCACAATTGTTGCAGCATCATTTGTTACAAATAACTTGTCCAGATGATTAATAACCATCTTATTCATACCTACAAGTTAAAAAAAAGAAAGAAGATGTTGCATGAGAAATAAGGCTATGGATCCATAAATATGTCAGATAAAAGAGAAAGAAAGTAATATTATTAAGCGCAGTAGTTTTAGATAATGCCATCACTGCTAACATATAGTGTATCACAATAGTTTCATCAAAGATTATCATACCGAACTCTCGATTCAAGCAACCAAGGTTTCTATCAC
Source organism: Craterostigma plantagineum (assembly GCA_027422505.1). Classification (NCBI taxonomy): domain Eukaryota; kingdom Viridiplantae; phylum Streptophyta; class Magnoliopsida; order Lamiales; family Linderniaceae; genus Craterostigma; species Craterostigma plantagineum. The sequence goes on from JAPQWV010000093.1 coordinate 1,858,920, forward strand.
AATAAAAAAGCTGAACTATAAGAGATACTTGCCCGATATTATCTCCACCCACATTTAAAAAAAAAAAACGAAAAGCTCATTAAATCAGATATCCTAGTGACATATTTACCACACTTACGGTGGATTCACAAAAATATTTGTTTGCATAGTTCTACTTCCTCGTTTGTGACTCCTATGCAGTCTAAAGAATCACCGAATCTTGACAATATGCCTAAACGTTTACCGTGAGCAATATCTGACAACATTTTGGAAACGTCTCAACTGTAAAAATCTCATATTGTTTCATCATAACTTGAAAACAGAAGCTTCGAGGGTTTCCAGGGCAAACATTGAGAAACTTCATCAAATGAGAACAGTACACGTTCTAAATCAAGCAAAACCAAACAACCAGTAACAGTAAAGCTGAATCCTCCAAAAACAAAACCAGAAAACATCGACTCTACCGTTAGGTCCGAGGGATGTGCGCGTAATCGTAGAGAGCTGTTTGCAGGCATCTATGTTCTTCAGCACAGCCTCGTCGAGCCCCGACAAATGTCGGTGACCTTCTTTAAGCATTGCCTGTATCCCATACGGCTGCATCGAAAACCCTACCATCTTTCCGCCGATCGAACTATTGAGATCGAAAATGGGTTTTTGTGCTATGCAGAGATGACCCTAGCGAGCTTTTCCGCGGGATGCAAAATGTTACGCAATGCCCTAGAAGCTACTTCAGGGGTTTTAGTTCACTTACGAACGAATACGGGTTTGATCCATACCCGATTATCGACCCGTATGGTCCGTTTAAACTTGCTACTCTTTTTTTTCCTTTTTTATACTAAAGCGTGGTTCGGTTTTCTTACGGAAGTTTCGCTGCGAATGGCGACGATTTGTTGCAGTAATCCGAAGCTGTAACTGCATTCCAAGACCAAACAGTGTGTCCACTGATGAAGACGTATGAAGTCCCTTCATCGTTTCCCCCTCCATCTCTGCATCACAGCTCGGAAGAAAGTACTATCGCAACGTTTCAATCACAGAGCAGCCATGGATCCTCTACAGTTCGACCTACCTCAAGATTGGAGGCCAGAAGACGACGACGACGAAGCAAGTCCGCTTCGAGTATCGAAATCCTCCACCTTAAGCCAACTTCGGCAGATCTTGTGCCGCATGATTCAAACCCGTTTTCTTGAATCCTACCCTCATTCATTCCACTACAACAACGTCATTCGGACCTTCGTAAGGCTGGGCTCGCCGAGAGAAGCCCTGCTTGTCTACACGCGCATGCTTCGCGCCGGCGTCGCACCTGATAAATTCACATTCCCCATCGTTCTGAAGGCCACGACCCAGAACCTCGACGGCGCCCTGTCCAAGCAGGTAAACGCGACGCTGGTCAAGTGCGGCTTGGAAAACGATGCGTACTGCGAGAGTGCTCTTATCAGTTACCACTCCAAAGCCGGCCAGTTCGAAGACGCCTACAAGGTGTTTGTGAATAGTCCCGAGAGAAAGTTGGGATCTTGGAATGCGATGATAGGCGGTTTGTCCCAGTCAGGGAGGGCCAAAGAAGCCATAAACATGTTCCTAGAGATGATGCGTAGAGGGCTTTACCCCGACGACATGACAATGCTCGGCGTGACCTCAGCGTGTGGTAGCTTAGGCGATTTAACCCTCGCCCTTCAGCTGCATAAGTGCGTCTACCCCGCAAGAACAACATCGCAAAAACCCGACGTATTGATGATGAATTCGCTCATCGACATGTACGGCAAGTGTGGCCGAATGGACTTGGCCCAAAAGGTGTTCGACGAAATGAAACACAGAAACGTGTCGTCATACACCTCCATGATCGTGGGCTACGCTTCCCACGGCCAAGCCTCCGACGCCTTACGCTGCTTCCATCTGATGATCGAGTCGAAAGTCGAGCCCAACCACATCACCTTCGTCGGCGTACTGAGCGCGTGCGTCCATGGCGGGCTGGTGAACGAAGGGAAGCATTTCTTCGACACGATGAGAGAAGTTTATGGGATCGAGCCCACGCTGGCCCACTACGGTTGCTTGGCTGACCTGCTCGGTCGAGCCGGGCGGTTCGACGAAGCTCAATCGATGGTCGATGGGATGCCTATGGAGCCCAACGTGGTCGTATGGGGGTGTCTAATGGGCGCGTGCGAGAAGTATGGGAATGTGAGAATGGGCGAAAGTGTCGCCGAGCGGCTGAAGGAGATGGATCCAGACAATGATGGGGTTTTCGTGGCTTTGTCGAATATTTACGCGAATAATGGTATGTGGGGAGAGGTCGAGAGGATGAGGGAAGTCATGAGGGTAAGGAATTTGGCTAAGATTCCGGCATATAGCTTGCCTGAGAGGTGATGCTATAGTTCGATTCCTTCCTCTCTTTTTTTTGAAACGATAGTTGCATTGATATATTTATACGGGCTAGAGGACATCAAGATGGTCCCTCTGTGAATATTTCGACCATTTAGAGGGGGGGAAACTCCCGTCAAGATTAAGAATGCTAACATCTACACTGTGCTCCCTAAGTAACCATGATTTTGGCATGTCATGTCTAATTATGATCGATCCTATCTAGTGAAAAAACAAGACAAATAGTGAAAAATATAATCGGTTTGCAAAAACATTTTGGTTAAATGGAGCGTCCAAGAAATGATTGGAAATGCCGTCGATTCAAGTCGAAGAATTATTGTAGTTTTCAATAATAAAACCCTCAATCCAACAAGCATGCACCAATCATAGCACGCCACGTTGGCACTAGGTTGTGAGCTACCCAATCACGTGCGAGAAGAATTAAGGAAGAAAAGGGGAAGCGGTATAAAGGGCTATGTTCGTCATTTCTGAAGATATGTCCGTTCTCCGTCCGGCCTCCAAAATCGTGTCGTAAACTATCAAAACAGAATCCCTCTCAGTAGGAGTCTTGCTTGACATGACGACTCGCGCAGACACACACTCACAGTCGCGCTTCGAAACTAACGTCCAGCATTTCGACGAAGGTCGTTCGATGGCTGCTGCAGAGAGCACAACTATCCGGCACGCATTCGGAAATGTACTGTCGTTCTTCGTTCTCCTGCTCATCGGCGTTCTAGCCTTCTCGATCCGTTTATTTTCGGTGAATTCTTTCTCCTGTCTTCGTTTTTTTCTGCTTTGATTACTGTATCGGATCTCTTTCTAGCTCAAAATTGGAGAATTATAAGGTTATTGCTATTCTTCCTGGATTTTTGTGTTCGTCTCTTTGTTTATTGGCTGTTGTGATTGACAGGTCATTAAGTACGAGAGCGTAATTCACGAATTCGATCCCTATTTCAATTATAGGGTGACGCAGGTCTGCCTTTTTTTTCTTTTACTTGATATCTGATGTTGGACTTCTGCATCTAAGCTTTCTGCATTACATATATGTATGATTTGTTGATCAGTCGTGAGCATATACTCGCCCACGTATGTGGAAAGTGTCAGTCTGTGTGTGTGTGTGTGTGCATCTGCCTTCTAATCTTTTTGTGTGTGCATGACGGCCGATACGTATACGTCACGTCGTTCCTTGGAAGGATTTTTATTTCTCACTTTCTGCGATTATTACAACAAATTTAAGATGGGAGAGAGGAGTTCTTTTTTTTTTTTAACGTTATCTTTCTGTTGAACCATCATATTGCGATTCTTTTGTATCAAGGTTGATTTGTTGAGATTAAATTACAAGTGGAGATATCGTTTTATCTGTTTGAAGATGAACTTGGAATTATTGAAGTGATAAAATATTGGAGAAATCAATAATGAAGCTGTAGCTGACTGTTCGACAATTATCTGGCTAAGCTTCCTTCTGATATAGTTCAAGTTCTCTTGTATTATTTTTTTTAAAGATTGCAGATTCATTTGATACATTCATTGCAAACACATCTTTTGATGGCAGTATCTTACAAAAAATGGAGTTTATGACTTCTGGAATTGGTTTGATGACCGAACATGGTAACCTGTTATATTGACACTAGCTGATTTTGTTTTGGAAATGAATACAGTTTCCTGTGAGAAATAAAAATGTAACTTCAGCTAACATACTCACAATTTTTTAAAAGGTATCCCCTTGGACGTGTGATTGGTGGAACTGTTTATCCTGGACTGACGTTGACCGCTGGCACCTTATGGAGGTCAAAACATATATTCCTGTCATTTATTTATACTAAGTAAAGTATATTTCTGTTGCTCTTCATGCGAATGATTTCACTTGAATCACTTCTAATTTGGCCCGTGTTGAATGATATACAGCTTTTGCTCTGTGGCTGATAAGGAATTTGTCATGTATTAGCAGGGTGCTGAACTCCTTGAATATTCCACTCTCTGTTGAAACTGTGTGTGTTTTTACTGCTCCAGTTTTTTCAGCTTTTGCTTCTTGGGCTACATATCTTCTGACTAAGGTTAGGTTCTTTCGTCATGAATATATTGGCCCATGACTAGACAGATTACCTTGTAATTTCCAGGAGTTTTATAAATTTGGTCTGCTTTTTGTAGGAAGTCAAAGGAACTGGTGCTGGATTGACTGCTGCAGCTCTTATAGCCATGGTACTGTACTTTAGCTAGTTATTGTTTCTGCAATTGTTGACCCTTTAGTCTATGAGCAAACTACAGTTACCTTTGCCTTTACTCAATGGGGCTCATGCCCATCTTCCCGTAACGCCGGTCATTGTAGCAAATTTCAGTTTTCTCTAATGTTTGAACCCCATTAAACTGCTATTTGGTTTCGTCTTGCCATCATCTCATGACACCTAAACAATAGTTGCAAAAATGTCTATCAAATTTGCTCTGCTATGATCCTTTGGTGCTGGATATCTGCAATATTCGTATCGTATACTATCATATACATAAACCAGTTGGTTGACTGTTCATCAGACTACTTGATATAATGGTCCATTTACTTACAGGTTCCTTCATATATATCCCGCTCTGTTGCTGGAAGTTACGACAATGAGGCCGTTGCCATATTTGCTCTGATCTTCACTTTCTATCTTTATGTGAAGGTGATACCTTGACGCTTCACCATGTAATATCTTTATCATTAGCTATTAATAGAGATATTTCCACAACTCTTAATAAGTTTTCTTTTATGTCCAGTCCTTAGTCTTACTCTTGGGCTATTCTCGTGGTTCTTACCTTTACTTCTTCCACAGACGTTGAACACAGGATCTCTTTTCTATGCAACTCTCAACGCAATAGCTTACTTTTACATGGTAGGTTTATCTGCAAATTGTTTCTTTGCCCATTTTTACCTGTTACGTTTCATAGTTAATGTAAACGGTGGAAAATCATTCTTTTATTCCAGGTTTGCTCTTGGGGAGGATACACCTTTATTATAAATCTCATCCCAATGCATGTGTTGCTATGCATAGTTACTGGCCGCTATTCTTCACGCCTCTACATAGCATATGCTCCATTTGTGAGTATTTCATTTCAGAAGCAGATGTTAACTGTTTATTGACAAATTATATAATCTGGGGTAGTTTTATGAGAAGGCAACGTCCCTCTATCTGCCAAATGGCTGTCGTTACCTTATTTCTGAAGTCAAGATCCAACTGTAATATTAGGCCAGTTTTTTCGGGGTTGTCCTTCGTATGGACCCAGCCTCATAAAAAGGCAGTTTCTGACTTTGTTAGGCATATGGCTGTCTTTTCCTGGTGCCTATGGAGAGTTGTCTGGATGAATGATTGGGTTCTGCAGGTAGTATTTGTTAGGATGATGCTAGTCATCTTGTGATTGACATCTGGACCGTTGTAGTTTGACGAACAGAAGATTATTCCCTTTTTCCTAAATTGATACTCTACCTTATCAGTTATCTATTTTATTGTACAAGTAGGGAAACTCTCTGGGAGTATTCTATCCAATTTTGACTAGATTATAGTAATAATTTTAGGAAACATTTTGTCATTCTGGGTGCAGGTCATCTTGGGAACACTACTGGCAGCTCTTGTTCCTGTAGTAGGTTTTAACGCTGTAATGACATCAGAGCATTTTGCATCTTTTCTAGTAAGTTAAATTAAAGTTATTTAATCATTATCTACTTTTGTTTTCACGATTTAGGATAGTTAGAGGCCTATATTATTTTAACGAAAAGGGTTCAGAAAAATAAAGCTACTAACTTGTTCCTCTTTTGTAGAATAATACGAAAAAATTACTAAACAAGAGATTTTAGACTTGTGTTCATGTGCCAGTTCATACCTACTTTGAAGCTATATGGTTTCATTCACTACGATATGCTTCCTATTTTCATATCTTTGGGTGCAAACGTACGTTATAAATAACTTCAAATTTCCTGAGATGCATCAGATGGATGTGATGAATTGGAAATGAGACATTTTAATGAATCTTGTCCCAGTGGAGGAATAATGTACATTGTGACAGTGAACCAAAACATTTTATGTGGTGGTAAAGTTGTTATTTTCTGGTGATAGTCTCTAAACGAAGTAAACGTTACACATCCTTAAAACAGGTCTTCATAATCTTACATGTCGTGGCTCTCGTTTATTATATCAAAGGACTCCTCTCGCCCCAAATGTTCAGAGTAGCAATGACACTTGTGGTCTCGGTGGGGCTGTAAGTTTGTTTCTCTTCTCTTCTGTAAGATTTATATTTTGTGTGATCTTAACTATTGGTTCAACCAAGATCAACTCAGGTGAACACAAATTGAGCAGAAGAAATTTTAGTTAGCAAAATTTACGACATTGGAGATTTTCTCACTTTCATTTTATTTGGTTGAATATTCAGAATAGTCTGTGGTGCTGTATTAGCTATACTTGTAGCACTGGTAGCTTCCAGCCCAACAAAAGGATGGAGCGGCAGAAGTCTAAGTCTCCTTGATCCGTAAGTTTGCATCATAAGATTCTTATTTTATTATGATGTAATTGAAGATATTTTGCGTTATGGTTTGCAAGAAGAAAGAGAAAAGTTCTCTATCTGTCTTTGCATTTCCTCTTATGGACATGTCTCTTGGAGATTACGCTATGAACAACGGATTTTGTTTTTCTTAGTAAAATCATAATAGTATTTTTATCTTACTTATCTGCTTCTAGTTTGTTTCTTCCTTTCTCATTCTTGATGTTTGTTAACATGAAAACAGAACTTATGCAAGCAAGTACATACCAATTATCGCCAGTGTTAGCGAACATCAACCCCCTACTTGGCCATCTTATTTTATGGATATCAACGTGTTAGCTTTTTTGGTTCCTGCTGGAATTATTGTAAGTGTCAATCTTGATCGACCTAGAATTGAACTTAACCATCTTTGCGGATGTTATATCCTTCACTTCATTGCATTAACAGTAGTCTTAAACTGGGATCTGCAGGCATGCTTTTTTCCACTTTCTGATGCAAGCTCTTTTGCTGCTCTCTACATAGTTACTTCAGTGTACTTCTCTGGTGTTATGGTGTGTGCATTTAAAATACCATATCATTGTCTTTATGATCTGCTTCCATGAGATGTATCTCACCTTTCGTAACATATAGGTCCGTCTAATGCTTGTACTAGCTCCGGCTGCTTGTATAATGTCTGGAATTGCTTTATCCAAAGCATTTGATGTTCTTACGAGATCCATCAAATATCAGCTCCCAGGTGCAACAGAGGAATCACTGGTCAATGTAAGAACTACAATTCGTTTCTACAATATCTATATGTTAAGTATGGGTGAATAAATTGCGTATGGTATCCGAAGGCACAGGATACCAGCAATTCCGCACGGAATGATTCAGTGAAGGCAGAGAAAAGTGAGGAGACACAGAAGGAAAAATCATCTAAGAGAAGTAAGAAAAAGGAGAAGGAAAGTGAGGAGAAGGTTTCTCTTGTGTCCCAGATTGAGAAGAGGCTTCTCGTCTTGCCATTCGAGGCTTCTGTGATAGCCATTTTTCTGTTTGTCTTGCTGGGGGCTTTTTATGTGGTATGTAATATTAGTTGTCGAACTGCGATATTTTGACAAACTTGGATATTTGTGATCACGTGGTTTTTTAGGATTAACTTGGATATTTGTGGACAAATGCCATTCGTTGCCTTTCTAAATTTCTTTTTGAGGAATGAAGTGGTTTTCAATTGGTTTTGGCATGATTTCACATATAACTTTGTAGCTTCCCAAGTATGCTAAGCAATTTAATGAGCTCGAATTTTTTGATGTTGTTTGGAGATTGTTCTAGATGAAAACACTGCAGCATGTTGTTCGCTCATTGTTCTACTATCAGCTGTAAAAATCAGTTATTTTTTATTGATAAACACAAATATTTCTGAGTTGCTTTCTGAAAGTCTTAATCGAATATGAGGCCTTAAAGATGTTCTTATGAGCCAAAATGACATATTATTAGCACCTCCTGCTGGAAGATTCAACTTATGTAAATAATCATTGTTGAAGGTTCATTGTGTCTGGGCAGCCGCAGAGGCTTATTCAGCTCCATCGATTGTGCTAACATCTCGCTCTCGTGATGGTGGCTTCCATGTCTTTGACGACTTCCGTGAGGCATATGCTTGGTTGAGCCATAACACGGATGTGGATGATAAAGTAGGCTGCTCCCTTTTTAACAAGTTCATGTTGTAAAGTTCATACCTTTATCCATATTTTCGTAGGTTTAATCCTCATTCGTCATTTTTAGGCCTAGTGCCTCTTTCTTGCCTTCCTAATAAATTCCTGCTGTTGAGTTTGCAGGTCGCATCCTGGTGGGATTACGGTTATCAGACAACTGCTATGGCTAATCGTACAGTTATTGTCGACAACAATACCTGGAACAACACTCACATTGCAACAGTCGGTACTGCCATGTCCTCTCCTGAAAAAGCAGCGTGGGAAATTTTCAACTCATTGGATGTAAAATACGTCCTAGTTGTTTTCGGAGGTCTGTTTCCCCGGCTTTTTCACAATTTCCTTAAATAGTTTCTGAACTAGCGCTATATACTTATACCCACCTCTTTATTTCAGGTCTTATTGGATATTCCGGCGATGACATCAACAAATTTTTATGGATGGTTCGGATTGGTGGAGGTGTATTCCCACACATTAAGGAACCTGATTATTTGGTAAGTCATATACTGAACTATTTTCTAACCATTCGACCTGTGCATATTTCAATAGTTTATTGTGTTATACTGTATTTCATAGGAAATTTAGCAATCTTGTTTAAAAATGTCAATATGTGGAGTGTTGATATAAATTCACTTATGGTGTTTCGCAGAGGGATGGCCAGTACCGAATTGATTCTGAAGCAACTCCAACCATGCTCAATTGCCTCATGTACAAACTTTGTTATTACAGGTGAGATTTCTCTCGTTAGTTCCCCCCTCACTGCAACTACACGCACACAAACTCGGTTGGTCTTGATTTATCTTAGCCCTCGAAACATTTATTCATAATTTTTTTCGTCGTTTTTGGTAAAAGGTTCGTCGAGACTGATGGTGGTAGAGGCTATGATCGGGTGAGACGGACAGAAATCGGGAAGAAGTACTTCAAACTTACCCACTTTGAAGAGGTAATTCTGATTATCATTGCCTGAAGTTAAATGCTTGCAAGCACAAATGATGTCATTAACTTACCCACTTTTTAGGTCTTCACCACCCATCATTGGATGGTTCGCATATACAAATTGAAACCCCCGAGGAATCGCGTTCGTGGAAAGACTAAGAAATCAAAATCTGTAAGCAAACCCATCCACTGACCGGTTATGAATGGTTCAGCGTACACTATGAAAGGCTTTCTTTCTCATTTTATGGCTCGATCGATTCTTCTGCAGAAAGGTGGCTCAACGACCCTACCGAAAAGCACGGCAAGGAAGAACCCTTGGCATTAATTAGTTCAAGAATTCACTATACTTAATTTAGCATAATCACGTGCATGTCATGTGATCGGCTTTGGCAATTCTGTAAGCGTCCCATAGGGGACGGGGCAAAGGTAGTCAGTGAAGTACTGTGTTCTCTCCATTCTTGCACATCGAACCAAGTTTTGAGCTGTATGAAAGTTGTGTTTCTTTCACAGATATAGATCACAGATGCGATCCCTAATGGTTCACTTTACTATTTACCTCAAATTTATACATCTTCAGCTTCGTATGATTTCAGTCGCAGAGTAGAAAATAATGTCAGAAATCGACAATGATCGATGTAATAAGAGCCTACCACAACCAATTAGCAACCAATTTCACTCAGAAAAAAAAAAAAGGTTCAACTTTTCTTCGGCAAATCAAACATTTTCTTGAGAAACTTAGAAGCTACCTTATCCTTCCGATGACACAAAACCCTCATCACGGTATTCGGATCAGACGGGCCCCACCTACCCGTCGTCTGAGGAATCTGAATCCTAGTCTTCGCCGAAACGCCATTACCGTCTCTCAAAGCGCTTCTAAACTGCTCAATGAGTTCCTCCGTGCTCGCCCGATAGAGGGGAAGAACTCCTTCTACGGTGGACGAATGCTTATCGATCAAATCGCTAGGCAAACCATCTCCGTTCGACCAAAAGAGATCCTTTAGATACTTGAAGTCCTCCTCTATTACAACGTAATCATTCGAGCCAAAAGCCCGAGTGGGCCCACCTGCCAGCAAAACCAACAGAAACCCTTCGAACGAAGCCTTCATTACGTCAGTTATCACTCGAGTTCGAATCCTATCGTGAACCGTAGAGGACAAAGCTTCTAAGTTCTGTTCGAGCCCTTGGAGGAAAGGCTCGATTCTCGACGAAGAAGCTTCGCCAGAGTAAAGGTAATCCCATAGAACGTCGCTTAGGTCAGCAAAAACGATTTTGTAAGCCGCTGCCTCTGAGATTTGGGCTATCCCCTCCACGCAAGAACGTAGGGAGATCTCGAATTTCACGTGCGAGGAGGCGTTTTCATCGTTTGCAAATCCTACATTCTTCAAATTGGACCTTACTCTTCCCTCAAGGGCTTCTAACTCCTTACGAATGTAATACAACGTATTGATTCGTAGACAGAGTCTGAGGACGTTAAGTGAATCGTCGGGATCTCTTATAAAGACCTTGGACTTTCGGCCGGGGCCCGCGAGCGACGGCTCTTTTCTTCGAAATGCGCCTAATTTTGAGCTGGGATTGCACCTTGTTAGTGCAGGCAGTGTCGGGACAAAGGTACTCCTAGAGCCTGTCAGTTATCTCAGCATCATTGACAGAATTTGCGTGAAGAATTTTAGGATAAAAGAATAGTGAAGATAGTTATTTACCACAGCCAGATTTTGCCTTTATTACAAAATTTTCAATGCATCTATCGAAGCCACCGATCAACTCAGGGAGCAAAACTGGGTGCAATGGTATTGGCAACAAAAAGAATGCCTCCAAAGTTTCGTCTATAATGCGAAGAACTTCGACGGCTGAAGGAGTAAAACGCCCTTTATTCACTTGAGGGTTCCATTTCTGCAAACAGAAGAAAACAGATATGCACGTTAGATTTGCTCTTCGTAATGTTGGCTCTGCCATCTATATATATAATGTGGACCTTGTTCGATAAGATAAGGCATATTTGCCTGTTTTTTCTACAATAGATAGCCATGCAAGAAGAGATCAAGTTCAATATGCTTCTTTCAATTAAGGCCAAGGGTGTTCTTGAGATAGGAGTCGTAAAACATTGAAGAAAACTTAATTATTACTACCTCTTGTTGCAAACTTCGGTCGACCCATTCTTTCAATCTGTCAACTCTCGTCTGTATCCAAGATTTCACCAGGTTGGTTATCACAGCCTCGGACTCATAAGGAACCATTTCCTGAATTATCGACTTACCACCGTCGTCACTGTCCACTGAGTCAGCAACGGCCATTCCCACTAAATCTTTTTCGAGTTTTTCGGCGGCTAGAAGCACTTGTATAGCTTCGGGATTCAACTCGCTTATATTCGAAACGAAGTGATTCAATTCTTTTGCATAGCAAGCGTGAAGCGTAGCTACAGCCACGCCTGTGGCAAGAGGGTGCCATTTCTTAAGGAGAGGACTGTATATTTCCTTCTCATTGAATGCCATGTCACATATATTCTGGGCAAGAACGGAAAGAAGAGGCAGAGAGCTAGCGTGACCTTTAGATGATTTTCTGCTTGTGATTAGCCGACTTTTTTCCTGATTTTTTTTTTCAGAAGTAGCAAACACAACATAAGAGTTAAAATTCTTGTTAGAAATCAGATATAGAATGCCAGAGTAAAATATCGATAGAGTTTAACATACCTGAGAAAATGCACTGCGCAATGATGACCTGATAAAAGACTCAACTTTGCAACTAGACACATCGTCATCTTTCCACTTCTTATTGTCTTCTGCCAATAATGTAGCAGCAGATACCCCAAGCGACAATACACTTTGCATCACATCGATGTTACCCCGATAAAAGAAATCATGGTAATGACGTAACAATTTCTCTGACCATTCCAACACGAGCGTTAACACAGAATTTAAAACTTTTTTGTATTCGGCATCGAGTGCTACTTTAGCATCTTTCGCAACTTGAGCCATCATATTATTAGCAGCAAGAAGAAGGTCACCTTCACTTTCACCAGAAACAATGTACCGATGGATCAAAACCCAAAAGAAACAGAGACTATGCAATGCCTCATTCATCCCAAGAACTACCCAGGTTTTCTTTATTTGTTCCAAAACTTCATCGACTTCCTCGATAACAGATCCTTCATCATTTACGTCAAAACAAGCCTCTAAAAGTATTAGGTAAAGATGGAGATTTAATGGGATCCCATCTGCCCAGTGGCATGTACCAGATGTAGTACCATCAAATGATCTGCAAGCTAGAGACATCACGAGATTGTGAAAATTTTGCATTAATTCGCTATTCTTTACCGTGTCTATAGATTTCTTTTCGACCGATCGTAGGGTTTGCACAAGCTGTTTGGGGGTAGTTTGAGACATATCAACGGGCAATTGTGGGTGAACAATAAGTCCAGCTTCAAGAATTTTCAGGTTTTTTTTCTGCCATGCCTCATATTCTTTCTGACTTGGAAAGTCTGAACCCCTCACTACTTGCAAAAGCTCCAAAGGCAAGACCACTGATTCGATTCTTCTACCAAGCTGCTACGAGAAAAATGAAGGCAAGAATCCATGTCATTAACACGATGGAATGAAACTGAACAGTTGCAGTTTGCTGCATTAGTGAGCATCTACATGTCTTATAAACTACCATGCCTTGTACCACCAAAAATAATAAAAAAAAAAGGCGTATAAGACTTAACGATTAATATATTCACGCCATTATCCTCATAGGAACTAATGCAAACTTTCACAAAGATGTACACGGCTTCACGTCATACATGTCAAACACTCATGAATGATATGCCCAAGCACAAACATTACACCATCTTGCTCTCCAATTCAACGTTATGAAGAGTATCAACACAGTTTACGTCCTTACCAGGATCAAACAGGGCTACTCATTACACAGAATCAACCATTAGACCCAATACTACATTATCACACAAAAGCATAACTAACTGATAGCACATAACAGAATGCAATCATACAAGTGAATTACTCCCATTCTTAAACCAAGTCCAAGAATTATATTTCTGTTTTCTACTAAGCTGTCAACTAAACCTTTTCGCACTCTTTCTCACCCAATTAATAAATAAATAAATAACTAATAGACCTGCGCCGCCGCCAATCTCAAGAAGCCACGTCGGACCCTCGAATCAGTGAGCTCAGAAACCCTCATCTGAACCCTCATCAACTCCCCTATACCACCAACACCATTGCTCGTACTAGTGCTAGTTCCTGAATCATCTTTCTCCTCACTGCTCTTCGCAGGCTTCAGGCCCAGCGCCTTTTTCACCTTGCTCACACCAAAAGATGCCGACTTTTGCAACAACAAGTTCTTTCCCGAACCTCTATTACCGTTCTTCGAGCTCGAAACGTATGTGAGGGGTCGGCCGGAACCCGAGCTCCGGCAAGCTCCGACGAGGATTTCATAGGCCGTTTCTCGGAGCTCCGACGAAGTAATTTCAACACCCAGCTCGCCAAATGGATTCATTTCTTCTCAATAGCTGCGCTGGTAACCGTAAACACACTCTGATGTCGAAGGTTTGAGCTCGCTGTTCTCAAAATTGTGAAGTTAGCCGACAATTATAAATCCCTTCGATCTGGGATTAGCCATTCGCAGACGGTATCCAATTAGCAGCACCGCCGCGGAAAACCACAGCCTTATAGTAATCGAATCAAATAAGCTGATACAAAAACGCAGCAAACGGCTTAACCTACAGTAATTTCGTCGTGGGAATCTCAAGCTTTCGTGATTAACGAATCTAACTAACAAAGGAGGAATCGGTATACTATTACCCAAGGAGAAGCAAGGTGGCATCGATCAAGAAAAGGAACGAAATGGCAGAAAAAGGATTAAAGAAAGTGGTGGGTTCCATTTTTGCTTGACTTTTAAGCAATGAGTTCATTAAATAATGAACGGATACGTGTTGAATCAAGCCGCAGAATCGATCAATTCTTCGCCTTTCTTTCTTTCTTTCTTTTCCTTTTTTTTTTTTTTGTAATTAATTTTTCACACGGGTTTATCATTTGTGAGCACTGAACAGTATCGCTATACCACGCTACTATCTGCTATCTCATCTCCATTGTTGCCCGAAGATCGTACGTGGGCCTGACTTTAAAAGCAATCAATCTTTAGGCCCAATACGACCCACTAAAGCCCAATTAGATAGATATTTCTAAACACGTCATATTACCACTCATGCCACGTAGGATCTTTTTGTTACTCTTCAGATGACAGATCCCTATTTTTACTTGGTTTTTCTTTCTTGTTAATAACATCATAATAAATAGCTCATCTATTGCCAACCTAAACCCTTCGATGTTGATATGAATGAGCTATCAACCAATCTTCTTCAATAAATCAGAGAAAACTCAATTTCCTCTTCAATGGCTGGATAAATCCACAGAGGTTAGACATTATATAGTCTATGATAATTTTTATCATATATATGTATACATATGCCATGCCATCGAGACAGAGAAACCTATTACATGTGATGAAACGGTATATGTAATATATATTTTTCATGGCATATGTTTCTAGTACTGCAAAAGACAAGGCCCAGGAAAAACATCTACTTCTTCTCCGTAAGCATTTTCGCACTGTGCAGTGACTTGTTGTTGTTCTTCTCCTTCTTCACTGTTATAAGAAGACGTTAATCGTATGGACTCCATCGATATTCCATTGCATGGTACGTTTCTACTACAGCGTAGAGCGATTGCTACATTGGTGCTCGACGTCCCCGATGCTTCTCTGTATATTACATTGCTTATCTGTACGCCAGTTTTCTGCCACGAAATGCTCGAAAAAATTACTTCTATGATCGAATTCGATTAATTAGATGCGTAGGGTTTTCATTACTTACAGTTTCTTTGCAGGAATTTCTTGGGTAGCAGTAGTTTTGGTCTATGATTATCGGGTTTTGGACGTTGTCGAAACGTATATTTTCGAACGTCACGTCTCGGACAAACCCTCTCCCAGCCTAATTATTTTTCAATAATCAGAGAAGAAATATTACATAATATATCTATATATAATTCATATATTGATGAGTAGTGATGATAAAAGGTTTATGACCTGCCAAGTCTTGATTCTTGCTCCATTTGTGGTTCCATTGAAGTATGCATCGCTTACACGAATGCTCTCTACTCTTGCATAGTTGCCTCTTCTTCCTAAGCTTCCAATGCTGTTATATTTTTTCTTATACTTACACAAATATTTATTGCACAACGAATAATTAAAAATAATAAGATATTATATACCTGATTCCGTGACCAGGTCCACACTGAATATTAGATATCCCAATATTAGAATTGTAATCACCTATAGAAATACAATCATCACCTGCATATAATATACACAATCGAAAGATATGTATCATGTTTTAATTTATTATATTACGCAGTTGAAAGATGTATATATATATATATATATATATATAATATATATATATATATATAGTGCTAATATAAAGAATCTATTATTACCACATCCTATGAAAGAATTGAAGATGACCACATCGCTAGAAGAATGAATGTGAACACCATCTGTGTTGGGAGTGTTTCCAGGAGAATTTATAACCAAGTTTTGAACGTTGAAGCTATTGCATCCTTTTACAAGTATATGAGTTTGAGCACTGTTTATGATGTTCAGATTGCTCACACTGCCCTCATTGCATGATATAAACCTCAGTGCCTGTCATTTTATTTAATTTATGTATCTATAACATAATAATATTCGAAATAACCTCACAAATATTACGCATATATACAAATTACTTACTGTTGGAGCCAACTTTGTGCATGTACTCTGGAAACTTCAGAGGAGGGGTCAAAACTTTTAGTTAAACCTCCGTCTTGACTTATTACATGACCAAGAATAACATTTTTGCATACGTATAAGATGAATATAGAAATATGATTTTATTACCAGGTCAGGTTTGTATTTGCAAGATTGTTCCCACCAAGCTTGGCCTTTTCCATCAATTACTCCAAACCCATATATTAATAGATTATTGACATTATTAAATGATAACCAAGAGCTAGCATCTTTATCATCCCACGAGCTAGGTGATTCTGGGGCTATAATTGCTCCTGATATCTAATGCCCCCAAGAAAAAAAAAATAAATATGATTTTTGTAAGTTCTCATAAAGATCATTTTATATAATTATTTTTCAAAATTATATATACCCTTACCACAAAATGTATTCTTGGAGCATTGCATGGTCCATGAAAAGTAATGGGACCTAACAAGAATACTCCGTTCTGTTGAATATAAACTCTTGGATTTTCACTTGAACTCCTACATGCATCATTCCAAGCTTCCAAGAATGCCTGGAAAATGAATAAATAAAACCCAATAGGGAAACGAATATTTTTTATATATAAAATAGGGAAGAAAAAAAAATCATAGTGTGTGTGTTTTTCTTACCTGTGAATCATCTGTGTAGCCATCGCCTGCCGCTCCATACTCCAAGACATTATAGACATCATCGTTGTCATAAAGCTGATTACAATGCTCATTCGAGCAACCAAAGCTTGGAGAAGACAAAGCAATAAAGAATACTATGGACGACAACACTCTTAAGAAACCCTGGAAAAGAAGAAAAGTATTCAAATGTCGAAAATTATTGATTATTACTACATAAATATTGGGAA
The DNA here is from genome assembly GCA_027422505.1 of Craterostigma plantagineum. Taxonomy (NCBI): domain Eukaryota; kingdom Viridiplantae; phylum Streptophyta; class Magnoliopsida; order Lamiales; family Linderniaceae; genus Craterostigma; species Craterostigma plantagineum. The sequence goes on from JAPQWV010000093.1 coordinate 1,876,038, forward strand.
AATGGTTGTAATAATGTAATCAGACAGCACATTGAACTCACCATGCAATCACAATCCCTGCGCGGCCTATCTGTAGGAGATGAACTTACAGAAGGACATATAAATATATCTCAAAAGTTAAAACTATTTAATAAGAAAAAGCAGTCTATCTTTTTTTTCTACGAAGAAATCGATTTCCCAACTGTCGAATATGTTGAAACTCGGCCATGGAATTAAATGTCTTCCAGCAATTCTTTAGTTCAAGTGAAAGGTAAGACTTTTTTTTTTTGTTGATGCTCACTCCTTAAGATAAAAACCTTTTGACTTCTTCCCTTGAAAGAAAACAAATAGTGAAAATACAACATTTAACGCATCTTCATCTTCCATCGTGCAAGCAAACTATACGTACGACCCACGATCGAAGCAAAGAACATATATAAAATTATCTTAAGACAAAACCATTTATTTAAAGACAAGAACGCCTTTTTTTTTACCTACGAGAAATAAGACAGTTTTCAAGTTTCGAGAAAACACAGAGTAAACTCACGGGGCTTTAGTTAGTTGATCGTTCAACTTCGAATGCTTCCAACAATTGATCTTTTTGTCTCTCTTTTTCCTCCATTTTCCCTAAAAAAAAAAATTGCCCTGCCGATAATTTAATCCATTGCAGCCCAAATGCTAAAAACAATAATAAGCCCAAATATGCTAAAAACATGATTAATTTATTGCAGCCCATAAGAAGCTATTTGCTGTCTGAACTGAAATCGTTTTCCAAAGAATCAACGAAACGACCTAATCAATCAAATGTTATCTCTACTCCTCAACTCTTATCATCTACCTTCTCCATCTCCTTCCCCAAATAAACGAAACCCTAATTTCAATTCCTCAATCCACTCCGCACGAATCCATGTCAATTTCAAGCCCCAAAGCAACTCCAGCTTACGAATCCATCGCATCAATGCCTCCAACAAAGAAACCACAAATACGACGTCCAACAAGAGAAGTCGCGATAGCGGAGGCGGCGGCGGCGGCGGCGACGGCGGCAACGGAGACGAAGAGAACAGCTCTCTGCTCCCAGAATGGCTCAAATTCGACTCCAACGATGCCCTAACTGTCATCGCAGCTTTGGCAATATCGCTCGCATTTAGGTCATTCATAGCCGAGCCGAGGTACATCCCTTCCCTGTCCATGTTCCCTACATTCGAAGTTGGGGACAGATTGGTAGCTGAAAAGGTGTCGTACTACTTTCGAAAGCCATGTCCAAACGACGTCGTAATCTTCAAAAGCCCGCCCGTCCTTCGACAAGTTGGGTACACGGACGACGATGTCTTCATAAAGCGCGTAGTTGCCAAGGAAGGCGACGCCGTGGAAGTGCGCGAGGGAAAACTGATCGTGAATGGAGTCGAGAGAGACGAGGATTACGTCTACGAATCTCCAAAGTACGAGATGTCGAAGGTTGTCGTCCCCGAGAATTACGTTTTCGTGATGGGGGACAATAGGAATAACAGCTACGATTCGCACGTGTGGGGACCTTTGCCTCTCGAGAACGTTATCGGTAGATCCTTGTTTAAATATTGGCCACCGAACAGAATCGGCGGCACGGTTTCGCCCGAGGGATGTCGTTGGGACGATAGTAGTAAGCAAATCCTCGGAGAAGCAGCTGATGCTCGATGATCGGTTTCTCTTTTTATCGGCTTGGGTATCGGGGAAAAAAAGGTGCGATTTTTTTTTTTGTTTTTTTTGGTGGGGATCGTTGTTCTTCTTTATCAGAACCCAGCTGATGATTGATAACTGAATCCGTTTCGATTTTTGCAGAGAGTTGGAAGATGATATGAAATGTTGGTTTGGTTGGCAATGTGTATTCTTTGTGTATAATGTGGAATGGAACGAAAGCTGAGGTACTACTTAAGGGAGACATTGTTGATTTATATTCGATGTTGTTGTGTGTATGATTCGATCAAATACAAACCCTTGCCAGTTTATGAAACTCTGACCTTATTTTTCTGCAACAAAATAGTGTTTTTTGATCCTTCGCAGGTAGCATTGTTCAATAAAACAAAACAAAGCTGTCCGAAAATGAGATTAGTATCTCTTCGTTCTAATTATTGCCAATAGACAGTTCCCACAAAAATACGTCCAAATAATACCAAATCTTTTGAACGTACGTACGCAAAGTCGTTTCAACGATTCTCTCTACTCCTATCAGCCCGACTTAGTAGGCACTTGCATTTTTTCCCATCATAAAAAACAATCTACGACTATGAGTAAGCAAATGAATGCAAATCACAAATTTTATAATTTTTTATCCGACGTTCCTATCGTTTATTGATAATGCGATGGACCTCGATATTAAAGAAACTTCAATGATTGATGGAGTTAGTAATAACACTGACACTGAGCCGCCATTTAGCTATAAGCTGTCGTCCGAATATAAAGTTCATTATTTGTTTGGATTCATTTTATTGTCATTGCTTCATCGAAGTATCTAAGAAACAAGAACCATACATTCATTTATTGTTCTAACCAACCCAAAACACAAACACCGAAAAGGGACAACCATTTCAACTCGTAAGTGTTGGTTAAGTGTGATATAGACCGGGGAGTAGATTCGGACAAATACGAAGAGAGGTTCGAAGATTGTGCAATCACAATTTTCTTAAAACGGATTCGCTCCCTCACGTTTGTGCTTTGAGGTTTTCCGAGCGTTTATTTCCCATGATACTTTGAATTACTTGGTGATTGTTTAGCACACAAGTCACAACTACACCATCGGCGAACTGTAGTTAGTTTGAAAATAAACAGGAATTTCTCTCGAAGGCTTGTGAGTTTTCGTCTCTCTTTCTCCATTGAGAATCATCCTATATTTATAGGAATCAAATAATCTAATGGCTATAAAACTCTCTTTATTATTGGACAACTATGGCTTTAAATCAAATAATGGCTATAAAAGTCTCTTTATTATTGTACAATTAGGGCTCTGAAGAGCCTCGTTAATGGTACAATCGTGCCATTCAAATGGCTGTCCGTTGGACTTCAAGGTATCTTAATGGTCGCTTCCGATCAGCCTAGCTAACCGATCACGTATAGCGAACAGTTCAGTTCGGTCTTAGTCAGTATAGTCCAATTTCGCAAGCCATGTTAAATACCGGGAAATAAAATTTGAAACTGGGGCAAAAACGCGGGTTAATCAGGCCTGTATAGTTTTCGGTCCGTCATTCGTGTGCGCGGATCGCGCACAAGTCGATCTGATTTGCATCCCCTTTGCGCGCATGCGAGAGCACACATGTGATATAATATTAGCTATTTATTTTAAACTAATAAAATCTAACATCTATATATATATATTGTTGGTTCTCCGTTGGTTAGCGCCTTTATCTTCGAGCGAAGCAGCAAATATAAATTTCAGCGGTAATGGTGTGAACAAATCACAAGTCGAGGCACGTGATACACGCTCTCTTGAAGACGAAATTACCCCGCTAATACCCACGGTTTACGGTAAACGCCTCCGAGATACAACGACTTACGTTTGGAATATAGCGGCTCAAATACGCCAAACTTCGACGAACAAATACTCTTGCTTTGGGACTAACAAGAACACAAGTTATATGTATGAAATGTAGAGAATTTTTAATGCTTTGAATGATTTTCAATGATAACCCATGTGGGGTATTTATAGGTTTAGGTTTTCAATACCAAGAGAAGTATCCCTTTGCATGTGTCTCTCACGAAAAAATACATCTTTATATTAAAGAACCTTTTGCTTAATTAGTACACCCTTTCAAATATACCTCTTAGTATTAATTTCATTCATACCTTTTCCTAACAATCCCCCACATGAATGAAATAAATGCATGTTTACAATTTTTGAAAGTCCCGATGAACTATCATTGCATCAAGAAAGATAGGTTGTGGCTTTGAATCTTCTCTAGTGAAATATTATCGGATACACTGTACGGTTAGTAGCGCGATGCTTTGAACTTACCGGCCATTTGTGTGCACCAAGACAACAATACTCACACAATGACAGTTCTAACAATTTCTTGTTCTCACGTTGTGTCCATTTCGGCCTTGGACCATATCTCGGTTTAGTAAGTGTTCGTTTATAAGCGGCCATTTTACTTATTCACTTACAAAGGTGATTCTCCTATAAAAAGTATCCTGCCTTACTTCACCCTTAGGTATAGGAATCATTAAAAGTCCTAGACTTAACCTCACCACTTAGGCAGATTTCACACTTGATGGTTCTTTGGAATGAGTGTAGTTTTCAAGTGTTTCACTGAACTGTCAAAGCTTAGTTTTCCCATTGAACCAAGGTTTCGGGATCTCCGATTCTCAAGGTTGGGTTACCGCTAAGACTATTCTTATGTTGTGGATTTTAAACCCATTCCACTAACCAGTTTGTACATTTGATCTCGATTTATGCCTTTGGTAAGCGGATCCGCTAGGTTTTCCTTCGACTTTATATAGTCGACCGAAATAACCCCATTCGAGATTAATTGTCTTATTGTATTATGCCTCCGACGTATATGTCGAGACTTACCGTTGTACAAACTACTTTGTGCCCTTCCGATCGCCGATTGATTGTCACAATGTATCATTACGGCGGGCACCGGTTTATTCCAACACGGAATATCTTCTAAGAAATTTCTAAGCCATTCAGCTTCTTCCCCGGCTTTATCTAGAGCTATAAACTCAGACTCCATCGTGGATGTAGCTATACACGTTTGCTTAGATGATTTTCAAGACACGGCTCCTCCACCTATAGTGAACACGTAGCCACTAGTCGACTTTGAGTCGTTTGTATCTGATATCCAATTTGCATCGCAGTACCCCTCAAGCACTGCGGGATATCTTGTATACGTTATTCCCAAGCTCATAGTGTGCTTTAAGTATCCTAGTACACGAATAAGAGCACTCCAATGATCGTTGCTGGGGTTGCTTGTGAACCTACTTAGTTTGCTCACTGAATAGGCTATATCGGGGCGCGTACAGTTCATTAAGTACATCAAGCTCCCAATTATTCGAGAATATTCTAGCTGAGAAACTGGTTCACCTCTGTTCTTAGCCAAGTGTTGAGTTAAATCAACAGGCGTCTTAGCCGGAGGTCTGTCAAACGCATTGAACCTCTTCAACATACTTTCAACGTAATGGGATTGTGATAAAACAATTCCTTCCGAGTTCCTAGCGATTTTAATTCCTAAGATAACATCGGCTTTTCCCATATCTTTTATGTCGAAATTCTTTTTCAACATCTTCTTGGTATTTGCAATTAAATCATTATTTTTCCCAAGGATCAACATGTCGTCTACGTACAGACACACGATTATAAATGAATCAGCGGTACCTTTAATGTAGACGCACTTATCACATTCATTGATTTTAAATCCATTTGATAACATTGTTTTGTCAACTTCTCATGCCATTGTTTAGGTGCTTGTTTTAGTCCATAAAGAGACTTAACTAATCGACACACCTTGGCCTCTTTCCCGGGTGCAATGAACCCCTCGGGTTGTTCCATATAAATTTCTTCCTCGAGGTCCCCATTTAGAAAGGCCGTTTTCACGTCCATTTGATGAATTTCAAGGTCATGCAAGGATGCAATCGCAATTAATACACGTATAGACGTGATTCTAGTCACCGGAGAATACGTATCAAAGAAATCGTATCCTTCTGTTTGCTTAAACCCTTTTACAACTAATCGGGCTTTATATTTATCAATAGTTCCATCCGTCTTATATTTCCTTTTAAGGATCCACTTGCATCCTAAAGGTTTGCAACCCGGAGGGAGATCAACTAACTCCCATGTATTATTAAACATGATGGATTCTATTTCACTATTGATAGCTTCTTTCCAAAGAGGTGCTTCTGGACTTGCCAAAGCTTCACGAATAGTTCGTGGTTCATCCTCTGCCATATAAATTGTAAAATCAGGAACAAAGGATTTGGGCACCTTAGTCCTTTTACTTCGCCTAGGTTCTTCCTCACCTTTATGAGGTAGCTCGGCCTCGTCAGCTGTCCTTTTTCGTATGATTCTTTCTTCCTTATTTTTAAGAGGAAATATGTTCTCAAAGAACACCGCATTTCTAGACTCAATAGTCATTCCATTATGAAAATCTGAATTTTCAGATTTATACACCAAAAATCGATAAGCACTGCAATTATTAGCATAACCGATGAATATGCAATCAATAGTTTTAGGTCCTATCTTGACCTGTTTCGGCTTTGGTATTTCGACTTTTGCCAAACACCCCCACACTTTTAAATATTTATAGGTAGGCTTGTGTCCCTTCCATAGTTCATATGGCGTTTCGTCCCGACTTTTATGGGGTATTTTATTAAGTATATAATTTGCTGAAAGAATCGCTTCCCCCCACAAATTTTGGGGTAGACCCGAGCTTACTAAAAGCGCATTCATCATCTCCTTTAGAGTTCGATTCTTTCTTTCAGCTATTTCGTTAGATTGAGGTGAGTACGGCGCCGTTTTTTTGATGAATAATACCAGACTCTTTGCATATTTCGTCAAACGGGGCCACATACTCGCCTCCGCGATCGCTTCTAATCGCCTTAATTTTTCGAGTGAGTTGATTCTCGACCTCTGCTTTATACTTCTTAAAAGCATCTAAAGCTTCGTCTTTACTCTTTAGTAGGTAGACATAGCAATACCTTGTGCAATCATCAATAAATGTTATAAAATATTTCATTCCACCTCGAGTTTGCACAAACTTTAAACCACAAATATCGGTGTGAATTAATTCGAGTGGATTCGTGCTTCTAGCAACTGGCTTAAACGGTGCTTTTACCATTTTTGCTTCAACACAAGTTTCGCATTTGTTATGAGAATCGATTTTAACTTTTGGTATCAAATCTAGATTCACCAATCTTTTAATTGTGTTAAAGTTTACGTGTCCAAGTCTATCATGCCACAGATTAGAACACTCCAACAAATAAGAAATACTTTCTTTATTCTTCGCCTCTTGGCGGATTACATTCATCACATTCATCTTAAAAAGGCCCTCATTTAGGTACCCTTTAGCTAAGAAGATACCATTCTTAGTCAAAACAAACTTATCAGATTCAAAGACTAATCTAAAGCCGGCTTTGCTCAAAAGAGCGCCTGACACCAAATTCTTCCGGATGTCTGGGACATGCAGCACGTCCGTTAGCGTTAATTCTTTGCCCGATGTCATTTTTAGCACCACCTTTCCTGTCCCCACGATGTCAGATGTCGAAGAGTTTCCCATGAATAGCTTCCTTCCGTCAGTCGGGGTGTAGGACGAAAACATATTTTTATCGGCGCAAATGTGCCGAGTTGCTCCTGTATCGATCCACCATTCTCGTGGATTATCAACCAAATTAACTTCTTGGATCACGGCGGTGAGGTCTTGTTCTAATAAACCATTGTGAATTGATTTGTTCTCGACCATATGAGCGCTTTCTCTAACTTTCTTTGGGAGACGGCAGTCTTTTGCAAGATGCCCAGATTTACCACAATTATAGCAGCTTCCTTTAAACTTCTTGAAGCTTGCTTGGGGTTGCTTACCACCCGTGGACTTTCCACCCGTGGGTTGCTTGCGCTTTTTGTTGAAGCTTGGCTCGGCCAAATTTGCCTTAGCCTCGAACTCGCTTCGCTTTGCCTTTGCTTCGGATTTTCGGTTGTCTTCCTCAATCCGGAGTCGAACTATCAAATCTTCGAGTCGCATTTCCTTACGTTTATGCATAAGATAGTTCTTGAAGTCTTTCCACATAGGCGGCAACTTTTCAATTATTGCAGCCACTTGGAAAGCCTCGTTCACGATTAATTTTTCTGCCGACAAGTCGTGAAGAATAATCTGAATTTCTTGCACTTGACTCACCACCGATTTGGTGTCGACCATTACATACTTCAGGAATTTACCAACGAGAAATTTCTTAATCCCGGCATCTTCCGATTTGTACTTTATCTCCAAGGAATTCCATAATTCCTTTGCCGTTTCAATCGGACTATAGACATTGTAAAGGGAATCGTCTAGTCCGTTTAAAATGTAATTTCTACACAAGAAATCACTATGATGCCATGCATCCGAGGCCGCACGCTTTTGAGCGTCGGTCTCACATTCGGGGACGGTCATCGGGTCCTCCGAAAGAAATCGAGAAAGAGAGAGAGAGTCGTAAGGTAAAATAGCATTTTTTGTTGCCACCTTTTGAAGTCGGCGCCGCTGAATTTCGGCGGTCGTTCGCCATGCATGGGAGCGGCTGTTACCATGGGAACGATGTGGGCGGTAGACGGCATCACATTCTGATTATCGTCGGTTGCCATCTTAATATCTTCAAATATTTATATGACTTGCTTCCTTCGCACACGGTCTCGTCTTCACTTGAAAGAGGAGCGGCTTGTCTCCAACAATAAGAATAATAAGATTTCGTCTTCAAATGTTGGTTCTCCGTTGGTTAGCGCCTTTATCTTCGAGCGAAGCAGCAAATATAAATTTCAGCGGTAATGGTGTGAACAAATCACAAGTCGAGGCACGTGATACACGCTCTCTTGAAGACGAAATTACCCCGCTAATACCCACGGTTTACGGTAAACGCCTCCGAGATACAACGACTTACGTTTGGAATATAGCGGCTCAAATACGCCAAACTTCGACGAACAAATACTCTTGCTTTGGGACTAACAAGAACACAAGTTATATGTATGAAATGTAGAGAATTTTTAATGCTTTGAATGATTTTCAATGATAACCCATGTGGGGTATTTATAGGTTTAGGTTTTCAATACCAAGAGAAGTATCCCTTTGCATGTGTCTCTCACGAAAAAATACATCTTTATATTAAAGAACCTTTTGCTTAATTAGTACACCCTTTCAAATATACCTCTTAGTATTAATTTCATTCATACCTTTTCATAACATATATAAGGTATGTCAAACCAATTTGTTTTTTCATCGTGCCACAACAACCACTTTTATTTTCCTTCAAAACAATTCACGTTCACAATTACGACTATGGCCGATGCTTTATTGATTAAAAAAAAGCAAGCAAAGAAACCACATTATATTTATTACAGAGCCTTTAGTATATCGTCGGGGCCAGAAACTGTGAAGTCTCCGCCCGACTCAATATTAGCGAGCTTAACCTTGAGATCGTCCACCAATAGAGCGTACCTATTGGACCTCACGCCGAACCCATGGTCTGTGGCGTCGAGCTCGAGCCCAAGCGCGCGTGTGTACGACGCCGAGCCATCGGCTAAGAACTTAATTCCTTTGCTGTTTGGGTAAGTCTTCGCCCACGCCTTCATCACATATGGGTCGTTCACTGTATATGGGATAATACTACAATCGGTCGCTGTAATCGAAAAAAATTAAGGGAGGAGAAAAGCGTGCGTACCACTGATGCATATGATCTCATCGACGCCTTTAGATTTCAGCTCGTCTTGTTTCTCGATGAACCCAGGGACATGCTTCATACTATTTATTTGAGGAAGAAAAAAAAGGAGAGGTTGAAGGAATAAGTCGGAGTTGAGTTGAGGATTTAGGACAGGGTTTATATGTGCCTGTAAGAATATTATTACCTGCATGTTGGGGTGAAGGCGCCGGGGACGGCGAAGATGACGACCTTTTTTCCGGCGGCGAGGGAGTGGACGGAGACGGTCTGCCATTGATCTTGGTCGTCGAGGTAGTAGAGCGTGCCGTCGGGGATGGCGTCGCCGACTGAGATGGGGGCCATTGTCAGAGATTTGAAGCTTTGTAAATGATTCGTAATGTGAGCGAGTTTAGACGTGCGTTTATAAAGATGGTCCTTTCTTACGGACGTGAAGTCGACGTCGAAGCAGATTTGAGAAAAAACAGTTTGGCGTCCGTACTATATTTTTACAGGCCTCGTGCACCATGCGTTCCACTTCCACGTGGTAAAGCGATTAATGGAAAATAAAAATAGCAGAAGTTGTGTAATGTCGAAATGCTTGTAAGATGAAATCGTGTTAAAAAAACCAATCGTTTTACAAGAATTTGAAAGAATATTATCAAGAAAAGCACAAGAATATGTGTGGATTTACCTTTAGTTCCTTGGGCGAGTAAACCATGTGTATTTTTCATCCATGATAATAACATTCATCATAACTTCGTATATTTTAGTTCTTTGAAAAGCGATGCTTGCGGTGTATATGTAGTTGTAAAACATATACACCACAGCGATATCATTGCAAAATTATATGGCAAATAAAGATAGTAGTTTTCAAGTATTCTAGAGGTGTGTCTTCGTCGTATAGCAATAATTTTGATGCCCCGTTTGGATTCCGGATTTCGATTTGAAATCCGAATTTGGCCAAAATATACTGTTTGGCAATCGAATGGATTTGGATTTCGATTTCGGTCAAATCCGATGTCAAATCGAAACGCTAATTATTTGTCGGATTTGAAATTCCATGTCAAATGGTCCGTTTTCGAAATCCAAAGTTGAGTCGGCAATGAGTTTTTCGCAAATAATAATAAATAATAGCAATAAATAATAATAATAATAATAATAATAATAATAACAATAATAATAATGGTAATGGGTAAATGATGAGTCGAGCTGACTCGTGAACTCGATGAACCGGCGCGGGCTCGTTACGGGCTAGCGATTGAGCCGGCTCGAGCTCACTCGTAGGTGCTCGAAAGCTCGCAAGCCGTCCTATGAGTTTGTTTTTATTTCATTTTTATACTTTGTAATCTTTTAACAAAAGTTAGAAGTCGAGTCCGACGAGCTACTCGAGCGCTTGAGGTCGAACTTCATTTTGAAATCCGAATTTCGAAATCCTAACGTTTTGCGAAACAATAGATTTGGATTTGAAATTAAGATTTTGAAATTAAGATTTTTAAATTCATGATTTCAAATCACGCGATTTCGTTCAAATACGCCAATCCAAACGCAACCTTAATGAATTCTCAACCTTTGGATGAGATTTACATTATCTTTGCCCAAATATCATCTCTCTCTATTTAAAACAGACACGGAGAAATAATTACGGCATATAACTTATTAGGTCGAATATTATCACAGATTCCGCTGTAGCAAATTTCTATTGGATTGAAATTTTTAGAGATACACTAAGTGTGTCCCGGGTTCGAGTGGCAGCGGATATATAATTTTTATATGACTTCATTTTTTTTTTATTTTCTTTAACAAACGGTACAAATACACTAATTAATGACATAAATATAGATATTGCACCAAATTAATTTCCAAATAATAACTCATGGCATAGATTCTAATCTGATGAAACTCTTCACAACTCCAAAGAAGACGGCAGCTCTATCGTCGTCGAAAGTTTCAACACCATGAAATCCCCCACCACCAAAATCGCCGACAACATCGACGCCTTCACCCTTGAGCATCTCCACCAACTGCCTCTGACGATCCAACAACGGGTCACCGTCGCAGCCGGTCACCAGAACCCTCACCTCCTTCTCCTTCAGCTTCGCAAACCCACCGCCGGCGTAGCCGTCCGACGCCGCGAAGTTACAGTACCCGTGGTCGCGGTCAGCGCCGGCGGGCAGAGCTAAATCCCACATCGCATCGTTCAGATGCAGCGGAAGCACCGGGTCGTCGACCCGCTCCGTCTCCGATCGGGTCCTGGCGACCCCACCGAAGTACGGCTGGTGCAGTATCAGCCCACGGATTTTCATCCGACGATAGCCGGCGCTGTCCAGCTCGGCGGAGCGCAGGCCCACGTTGTACGCTATGTTCCCGCCTGCGCTGCTGCCCATTACGAAGCAGTCGGACAGATCGGCGTACTTTTCCAGCCACTCCTCCTCCGCGGCGTCGATCCACCGAAGGGCCTCAAGGCAATCGTCGTACGCGGACGGAAGACGGTGCTCCGGCGCCAGGCGGTAGTCCAGAGACACGACCACGGCGGGGATCTGACTGGAGAGGTCTGAGCAGAACTTCTGCAGCATCGTCGAGGCGGCGCTTAACATGACGAAGCCGCCGCCGTGGACGTAGACCACCGCCGGCAATCTGCTGTCGTTCTCAGGGCAGGTTTTTGGGATGTAGATTCGCGCCCAGGTTCGCTTCTCTTGGCTGATGGGCACGTCCCTGCTGAGGGCAGAATAAGGATTTCCGTGGTCCTCGGAAGGCGGCGCGTCGGGGATGAAGTTGGGGACGCGCGTGACTGAGCCGTCTGGGTTTTGGATGAAAGGTTTGGAGGTTTGACTTATTGGTGAAGAAGAAGCCATTGTCGTGCTAGTAGAGGAAGAAGACAAGTCAACTCTCTCTGTGTGTTTGCGTGTGTGTGTGTTTTTGTGTGTGTGTGCTGAGGTATGATAAATAAAAGTAGTCAGTTCATTCAAGTTGCTGCTTCAAGTTGTTTGGACTTGTGATGTGACTGATTACTCTTTTAAGTTCTATCTTTATCCATCTATATAACGGCGGAAGAATAAAGTATTATATTCTCTCCCGTATATGACTCAAAGTATACTCAACTCAGCCTAACACTATATTTATCCATGACCTCGACAAACGGTCATGAGAATAAAATATTAATTTCTCTCTCCTCCATATCCACAACCTACACATCAACCAAACCTAAAGAATTTTCAACTTTATCAACAACCCAACACAATCCGTAATATTTATATTTAATAATTATATTAAGTCGTATTTTATGTTTGAAAAATAGACTACATTATATGATATAAAATTTAGATACTTTGGCCATTGGAGAAAAAAAATAATATGAATTATGATAGATTATAGAATGTGACAAAGAAATAGATAATTTAAAATTGTGATTCAAATGTATCAATACTAGTCTCTATTTATAGAGAAAAAAAATCATATATTTTGGTAAAAAAAAATTAAAATTAAAATTTGAAAGATAAATTAAATGTATCATAAAAATTCATAAAAACATTATAACAGTTTATTGAAAACTGTGCACAACCGGTTGTGACCCAGGTTGGTACACCAACCGGTTGTGGGTTGGGTCACAACCGGTTGTGGGAATTATTAATTTTTTTTTTGGTTTATTTTAATTGATTATAATCCACAACCGGTTGTGGAAGTCACCAATAAACTTAGTCTAACAATTTTTGTACTTCATCGACAACGCATGACAACCTGTAACATTTATATTTTAAATATTTTAGTGGTATTGGAATGTTCGAAAAATAAATTACATTATATGATATAAAATTTATATACTTTGGTCGTTGGAGAAAGAAAAATAATATGAATTATGATAGATTATAGAATATAATAAGAAATAAATCATTGAAATTGTGATTCAAAATGTATCAATATTAGAAACAATCATACATTTTGGTAAAAAAAATAAAAATAAATTTTTAATAGATAATTAAATGTATCATAAAAATCAATAAAAACCACAAAAATAGTTTACTGAAAATTGTGCACAACCGGTTGGTGAACCAGGTTGGTCCACCGACCGGGTTGTTGGAGATTGTGGGCTACTTTTAATTGTTTGATTTATTTTAATTATAAATAATGCATGACCGGTTGTCCGGTCTTAGGGTGGTAAATAGGTCGAACTTAGTTGGGTTACATTTAATCCGTTTAATAGACGAGTTGAAAACTACAACCATTATCTGACTTATTTACTTAAATGGGTTGAAATATCGTACGCTAACCCGACCTGCTTTAATCCAAATATTAACCCATTAACCCGCCAACCCATTTAATATTAAAAAAGGAAAAGATAACTAAATAATAAAAGTTATAAATCCAAATTAAATAAAACAATAAAGAAACAAAGCAGTTGTTTCTTTTTTTTTTCTAAAAATCAACAAAAATTAAAATTCCAAATAATACATGTCATATAATTAAATAAACGAAGTTTGTTTTATTTATATTGTGGATACTTTTAATAATTTATATTATTCGGGTTAAATGGGTTGATAAACGGGGTGATTTCGAGTTGATTCCGTGTTTAAAACTCGAATCCTAACCTGATTCACTTAATATTCGGGCTGGGTTCGGGTTTACCCATTTACTTAAACATGTCGAAAATGATAACTCAAACCTGCAATTTTTTTGTGCGATTCGTGTCGGGTTGGGGGTTGGTTTTTAGCACCCCTAATTATGCCCATAGGTTGACATAATTATCGTTGACATTATTTATTATCAGTAGTATATTTTGGGCCTCAATAGTGGGCTGGCATGGCATGCATGTTCTTTGAAAATGATGGTAAATTGCGCAATAAAAGACCAACCTTTACTTGCTATTGTTTTGTTTTATGTTCTTAGAAAATATGGACTTGCTGGGCTTGCATTATCCTATGTGCATGCCCAAATAGAGGAACTAATTAAGCTGCCAACGTTTTAAATTTTTTACGAGGATAGCATGTTACGACGATATGCTGTTATTCTGTGTTTGATGGATGATGCCCTTTTCGAGCAATTTCAACTGTTCTGTATTGTGCAAAAAAGCGTATGAGGGAGAAGATGGATAGAGTAGTGCAGAGCAGAGCAGAGCAGACATGATTAAAAAATTCCCATTCCCCCACAAGAAAAGCAGATGGGTGCCCAAAAAAAGCACTTTTTTCTTTCTCTTGGTACCAAATTGCTATGATTGTGATGATACTGATGATGATGATGCTTACAGAATTCTCACACAGACAAATTCCCTCTCTCTCTCTCTCTGATTGCGAAAATCTCTCGCCCACAAAAGAGGAAATTTGTTCCTGAAGCATGGTAAATTAGGTGGTTCTTTTATTATTCTCCTCAACATCTTCTCTCTCCCATTACAAGAGCGAGATTCTTACAGCCAAAGAGAGAGAGAGAGGAGTTGAGAGAGAATTAATGGAGAAAAAGTGTGGCTGTTGGGGCGGTGTTCTTAGGCTGAGCGTTAAAGGGTCATGCAAGAACTTCGACGCAAGAACCTCAGCTAACAGTATTCCCAGAAGCAGCCTTGTATATGATGCTGGTATACTTTTCCTTCATCTGTTCTGTTTCCTGATTGTGTTTGCAAGAACCATATGAATCTGATACTGAATCGAAGCTTATGTTGTTGATTCTTGGCTCTAAGTTTGACATAGACAAAGAAAAGATCGAGTTGATGAACTGTTAAGATAAGACATGTCAGTGACCTCTTATGGTATGACGCTCAGTTATTCTTCTTTCTTACAGCAACTGAGGTGCGTTACCTAAACGCCAGCAACAGAGAACAAATGCAGGCGCCCGAAGAAGAATCGGAGGAAAGGAGACGAAGAAATCAGCTGCTTCAGTTCACCTTCCAAGAACTGAAAGCAGCCACTGGGAATTTCAGGCCCGACAGCATATTAGGCGAAGGTGGGTTCGGCTACGTCTTCAAGGGGTGGATAGAAGAGAACGGTACGGGCCCAGCAAAGCCCGGCTCGGGAATTACGGTCGCCGTCAAGAGCTTGAAGCCCGACGGGCTTCAGGGCCATCGAGAATGGGTGGTAATAATAACGCAACAGCTTACTTATTGCCTCTGCTTTTTTGAGTAAGTGCCTTGGTTCTAACTCTGTATGTGGCTTCTTGTTATTTGCAGGCTGAAGTTGACTTTCTTGGAGAGCTTCACCACCCTAATTTGGTGAAGCTCATCGGTTACTGCATCGAGGACGATCAGAGGCTGCTCGTTTACGAGTTCATGACTCGTGGGAGCCTCGAAAATCATCTCTTTCGAAGTAAAATTTTTATTTCGCGAAAACAGAACGGAATATATATGATGTCTAATGGTGTCTGATGCATTGTTGTTATGCGATGAAAGGGACTGTGCCTTTGCCATGGTCGAGCAGAATGAGGATTGCCCTCGGAGCTGCTAAGGGCTTAGCTTTCTTACACGGAGGGCCCGAGCCCGTTATCTATCGGGACTTCAAGACTTCGAACATTTTGCTCGATTCGGTAGGCGTTTCTTCGTTACGTCAGCATAAGCGAAAATCCAAAAGTCGGCGTCGTTCTTCGCCTTCTTACTATTGCTAAGCGAGTATTCTCTGCCTTTTTGTAGGATTACAATGCGAAGCTCTCGGATTTCGGCTTGGCGAAGGCGGGCCCACAGGGCGATAAGACTCACGTTTCCACTCGAGTTGTCGGGACTTACGGCTATGCTGCTCCCGAATACGTCATGACGGGTACGTACACAAATAGAAGGCGGTATGTGAAATTATAACATAAATATTGCCGATTAACTGTTGAATTACCACTTCACCTAAAATCTTAAAGCTTGTCGGAAAATATCTATGTTTTTTTATTTTTATACATTATATTTCTAACAAGCATTCTCTTACGTCTAGGTTGATTTCGTAGCCTTAAACATGCAATTTTCCTAAATGGATGCTGAATAACCACGTTACCTAAAAAGTTTAAGATAGTAGGAAATGCATAGTTTCTTATTTTTGAATATTATTTTTTCAATACCCGATCAGGTTTAGGCTGATTCCTTTATTATGTGGTATTGAGCCCGTAATTTTCTTAAATGGGTGGCCTGAGATTTGTACCCAAGATCTCCTTTGGTCCCTAAGCTCTGATATTGTGATCGCTTCACCGATAAACTTGATTCATAGAAATTATATCATTTTTTAACATTTTCTATATTATACTTTCCAACGCTACTAACTGATATATCTGCAGGCCACCTGACGGCAAAGAGCGACGTATACAGCTTCGGCGTCGTCCTCCTGGAAATCCTGACTGGCCGGAGGTCGATGGACAAGAAGCGCCCGAGCGGGGAGCAGAACCTCGTGACGTGGGCCCGCCCTTACCTCTCGGACAAGAGGAAGGTCCTCCACATAGTCGACCCGCGCCTCGAGTTGAGCTACTCGGTCAGGGCGGCTCAGAGTGTGGCCCAATTGTCCGTTAGCTGCCTGAACCGCGACACCAAGGCCCGGCCCACCATGGACGAGGTGGTTGGGACCCTCGAACCCCTCCTCGAGCTCGAAGACACGGCTGTTTCGTCCTACCATGCACGGTTGGCTCGGGCCGCGGGGAGGAGTATTAGGAAGAAACAAGATTATCGTCGCGGTAATAATAATAATTATAATAATAAATATCAGTGTAGATGAGGGAAGTTTTGACTTCGTTTATGATATTTTTAAAAAGTTTTTTTTTTTTTTTGGGATTTGTTGTTTTGTAATGAGATGATAGATTATATGGTTTATATGTTACCTCGTGCGGTATTCATAGCATCAATTTCGTCACCTTCGATCATCGTCGACAGCGTATGTATATAAAGCTACAAGTGATATTGGCGCGGCTCAATCTGAGAAATCGGCGTTTTACTAATTTGATCGTTTGTACGGAAACGTCCGTCTTCGGATTGAACCTCGCCAATATCGCTTTTGCAATCGGCTATTTGTGGACTCTAGCAAAAAAAACATGAAGAAAAAGTAAGACAATAACATTTAAGAATTCATCTTATGAATCCTCTTTTTTTTTAGGACAAGGTTATGCTAAACAAAATGACATTCTTCCGATGATGATGTTAACTCGTAAGAGACTAAGAGTGTCATGTTAAAACCTATGTCACCTTGCATATGTGTGGCGTGTGGATTGTGATTGTCTTTTGAAAAATATAGAAACTAAATAAATGTGACGACCATAATAGATATGAAATACGTGCGCCATTGTGTATGCATGGCACGTAATAAAAATGATACGCTTTTAGGGTTCCCTCCCCATGCTTAATTTCTACTCAACTGCTAATCAAATAAATAGGTGACCCCAAATCAAACACTTTCTTTTTTCTTGCGCGTGCTTGATAAAATGATATATATTATTGATTTGATTTATTATTTCAGTTCGGACTTTCCTACCATTGAATCACGTTTGACTGTGTAATCAATGTGCTCGTCGGATAATACGAGAAACATTGTTACGGTCGACCTTAGAATTAAATAGTTATTCCATGGAGTAATTTTCTTTTGCCGTCACTGCAGTTAAGATCGATCTAGGGAAAACTTTCAAGAAACGACTTAGAAATAAAAGAAATTGAAAAAAAGGAAAAGTTAGACCTTTTCACATGAATTAAACAAATACATAATGATCTATGTTTGAGGCGAAACTGAAGCTCATCGTCGGTTATAAGTAAGACGATCTGACTTCCAACGAAACTAATATAATTTGATCTTACATGTTTTTCGTACCAAGTTCGAGGACTATGTTGATGATCCAACTCATAATGATTTTTTTTTTTCTATTTAAATGGTTCTTTTATACTACTATCATTTTTGGGGAAAAGCAATGCCAGTTCTTGGTTTTACCATGAGGTTCATATGGGCAAGTATATAATTAATTAATTAATGGCATATTTTGCTCTTGATACCATTTAATAACCCTACATTTCTATAATATTTACTTATACTTATTATTGTGAAGTAATAATATATTATAGCTTAGTAATAGAAAAATGACGTATAGTACCTCTTAATCTAACACAAATAGTATTTTGGTAAGATCAAATTTTAGGTATTACTAATAAATTTTACAGAAACTAAATTGTATTTTCTTTTAGCGATAGGGCTGGGTTCTATTTTGTAACTAAAAATGAATTTGAAAAATGAATTTGACATTCACTGTGTTTGCTTTATAGCTGGGCTAGTAGAATGGTCTAAGCCCGTTTAGTAAGTGGCGGGCCAATTTATCTCAAAATACAGAATAAAATAATATTAGGTATTTATGTTGGATAAATAATAAGGGAGCCCGTTAACATAGTGCGAACTTTCTATTTTTTCTTGGGCTTTAGTAGTAAAAGCAAACATGAGATAAGATGTTATTAATAATATTACAACCCATTTTCTGGGCTTTTCTATTAAAGCAAACACAACCTAGATTTGGAATTGAAAATATGAAAAATAGACTAACATGAGCCAATAAATAAAATCAGATTATTTGCAACTAACTCTCTTCATTAGATAAGCTAATATAGTATTAAAATAGAAATATTCGCCAATAATGTTTAGTTGTTTTGCAAGTATTTTGATTACATTTATTTGTATCCTTGTTCTGACTCGGTCCCCGATAATACTTCGCAATAGCAGAGAAGATGTGTTATGATTGGAGAAGGTGTGCAGTTATGGAAAGCATCAATTAAAGCCTCTTCAATCAGATCGTTGTTTGCAGTCTTGTTTTTGTGTTTGATCTTATTTGACGACGATTTTTGTGTCGATACCTCGTGGATACCTGAAATACGACGCCTGATGTTTGCGTGTTGTGTATCTTCGTTGCAGCTGAATGTTATTTCAGGTTTTTATGTTGATTTTTAGCTGAATGTATATCCTTAGCTCAGGAATTTTGAAGTCTCGTGAAGTGTTATCGATTTTAGCTGTTTTTTTTTGTGATGGAATGCTTGGTTAGCGTTTATGACTGTTTTGATTTGGTTTTTGGATGCAATTACCTGCCGGCTAAGATTTGTTTTGATTAGTTTTGGTTATTGTTGCACTTGTCCGTACCTTTGTGACATTGTTCTGCCAAGCTCAATGAATTGCAATTGCTGTAGTTATGTGGCTCGTTGGGCTTAATTTATTATATTGACTGGGAGTTTGTCAATCGTTTTCTTTGTTCCGATTGTGCCAAAAATATGGGGTTGGCGTGTACTGACTTAGGAGCACTAGAGCTGTAGTGGTTCTTTGCTGAATGTATTCCATTTCTGTTCTTCCTGAGATTTACGCGATTTTCAGAGGTGTGGGTGTATTTCTTGTTATGTGATTCATGTTTTATGCAATATTAGTTGAGATTCCTTTCTGAATCGGCGGTCAGTACCATATGGAAAAATCTGAAGTTGCAAATTTTTGTTTGTAAAGGAACTTTCTGAAAGGAAGGTCGATGATTCTTGTTGAGTAACGAATTCCCCATTGGTTGATGATTCA
Organism: Craterostigma plantagineum; assembly: GCA_027422505.1. Taxonomy (NCBI): domain Eukaryota; kingdom Viridiplantae; phylum Streptophyta; class Magnoliopsida; order Lamiales; family Linderniaceae; genus Craterostigma; species Craterostigma plantagineum. The sequence continues at coordinate 1,895,819 of JAPQWV010000093.1, forward strand.
TGAAACTTGGCGTTTTGCCTGATTTTATTTCTGGCCATAGCTTACTCTAATCTGATGTACTCCACAAGTGTATTCAACTAGTCAGCTAGTCGCATATCATATCTTCTCAATACATTCATTTCATCTTAGGTTCTTTCCAATAATCCTGGACGATGAATTAGTGTTTTTCCGTGCAGACTCTCTTTTAGTAAGTTTCTCCATGGAGGGGCCAACTAGCGTATGTTGGGATTTTCTGTTTATTTGCTTCAAACTGCAGCCTCCAACATGAAGACAGGTATAGATCAACTATCTGCAGCAAGTTTTGTTTACGGTTTGATTAAGTCGTATATACCGTGAAAATCTTTCAGCCATTTGCATTTTTCCTGCGTCGTTTGCTATAAATTTGTCCTTACAAAACCCTTGTGTTTCTAAATTTGGTTGTGCATCGAACATACTGATGGACTTATCCCGTCCACTCTTTAATCTTGCAGGCCACGTCACCTCGAACAATATCCCAAACTAATCGCAGATTCGCATTAGATGCCTACCATAAAATGCGTCTCCAATCGCCCCGCCTCACACCCCCCAGACGTAAAAACCAACGTATGTTCCTCTTCCTCCTGGCTCTAGTCCTCTTTTCGGCCACCATCATTACAGTCATCACCCATGCTCAGAAAATATCCTACTTCTTCCGTCCCCTTTGGGACAGCCCACCTCCCCCCTTCAAAATCCTCCCCCATTACTACGCCGAGAACGTCTCCATGTCCTACCTCTGCCGCCTCCACAACTGGTCCCTAAGGCCCGAGCCCCGACGAGTCTTCGACGCAATCATCTTCAGCAACGAGCTCGACCTCCTAGAGATAAGGTGGAAGGAGCTCCACCCATACGTCGCCAAGTTCGTAATCCTGGAATCGAACACCACCTTCACAGGCATCCCAAAGCCCCTCTACTTCGAAAAGAACAAGGAACGCTTCAGCTTCGCCAGGGACAAGATCGTCCACGGCGTCTTCCCGGGTCGGGTCGCCCCGTACGACGGCGAGAAGCGCGACGACCCGTTCCACCTCGAAGGAGAGCAGCGCATGGCCATGAACAAGCTTATCCGAAGGGCGGGAATTGCCAGCGATGACCTCATCATCATGTCGGACACCGACGAAATCCCCAGCCCGCACACCGTAAAGCTACTGCAGTGGTGCGATGGAATTCCCGACGTTATCCACTTGGAGCTGAGGCACTACCTCTACTCCTTTGAGTTTCCCGTCGATTACAGCAGCTGGCGTGCCAGCGTGCACGTCTATAACGGATGGAGTTATTACAGACATTCTCGCCAGTCAGATGTGATCTTGTCTGATGCTGGATGGCACTGTAGCTTCTGCTTTAGGTACTTGAGTGAGTTTGTGTTTAAGATGACTGCTTACAGCCATGCTGATAGGGTTAGGAGGGATGAGTTCTTGGAGTACTCGAGGATTCAGAGGCTCGTATGCGAGGGGAAAGATTTGTTCGATATGTTGCCCGAGGAGTATTCTTTTAAGGAGCTGATTAAGAAGATGGGCTCTATTCCGAGGTCGGGCTCTGCCGTTCATCTCCCTGCGTATTTGATCGAAAATGCTGACAGGTTTAAGTTTCTTCTGCCCGGCGGTTGCATTCGTTCGCACGGGTGATGAGTATTTTTTTCTGCTTCGCCTTTGTTTTTTTTCGAATTTTTTCCCGGTAAATTGTTGTTATTTACTTGTCTTGTCTGTATAATGAGGCAATGGTGGAGTGGAAGGATAGATGTTTCACAGATTTTTACAAGCAGGTTTTTCTTTTCATTATGCAAGGTCATTTTGTGACTGGTAACTGGTACAGTATAGCTTTGTTCTTTCTATTTGGACTTTGAAGCGTTGGATCAACTATTTTGTGTCTGTAATTTAAGCAACAATTCTACGCCATGAACTGCTAAAAATTACATTGGTCGTTGGATTATTTGAATGTGCAACTCATAATAATCTAAACAAGAAAACTACAACTGGCGCGGAGATTGCCGACACAAACAAAGAAGATGATCCAAGTAGCTTTTTTAGACCAATTTCCTGAAAGTTTTCAAAATTGAAATGTAATCTCAGCATGCAACGATAACACAAAATCGAATAACATAAAAAAGGAGACGAAAAAAGACATCAATACCTTACTACGCAAGAACAAAGGAGCCGCAGAAGAAGATTTAAGCCCGGGAAAACCAATGTCATAAGATATGGTACCATCGGGCTTATAAAGCCCGTAGTACTTCTCAGAACCAGCGCCGGGCTTCAAATTCTCATTGAACAGCGCAAAAACGTAAGCTTTCAACACATTCTTGGGACGTAAAGGAGTCCCCTTTCTCTTCGCCAGCCTCTTACGCAGATTGTAATTATACGTCCTCGCGTTGACCTGCGTGGCTCCGGGCTCGCTTTGGTCTCCGTGCGAAGCCCAGCCCGTTTCAGTTATCACGACTTCCATCTTCCCAAAGCCCGCATCTTCCAGAGCCACGTAGGCAGCATCTATCTGAGCATCGAGCAAGTTATCGTAACGCAGGCCAGTCTTGTTGTCGTATATCTCCTCCGTAGGGTTGAAAAGGGCGTAGTTTATGTCGATCTTCCCCGGGTTGTAAGTATACGCGAGAAAAGGGTAAGCATTCAAGCAAAAAGGCGACTTCACCGCGTCGAAGAACTCCAGCAAAGGCTTCATCTGCTGGGAAACACCGTCCCTGAAGATGCATGAAGAAGGCGGGAAAGAGTTGTTGAAGACGCCCTGAGAATGAGAGGTGGTGATCTGTACCCTGTCGTCCATCCCGAGCTCCTTAGTGGCGTTGTGTATGTTTTTCACGGCGCCCAATAAGGCTGTCGACAGGTCGTCGTCGCTTCCTCCAAGGACTTCGTTGCCCACTGCTATTCCTACGATCTTCGTCTCGGGGAGGAAGGCTTCGACGTTGTCCTTAACCCACGCGAGGGCGCGGTCCGAGCTGGCGCTCATGTCCTTTACGAATCCATTGGGGAGGCCGATTACTAATTCGAGCCCAGTTCCTTTGAAGGCGTTTAGAACGCTGTGGTCTGCGTCGTAGATTCTCACGTTCTTGATCTTTGCTGCTCTGAGAAGCGCTGCGACTCTTTCGGGCGCGGGGATGTTGTCTGCTATCCTACCGTAGTTGATGCCGTATGTCCCAGTGAAGGCTATAGAATCATGAACTGAAAGAAAAGTTGTGTAGAGAAAGAGGTTAGAGAGAAAGGAGATTGAAGTGAAAATCAGGTCAACAGAGTCCTAGTGTAGTGCCCAATTCGTGAATTAGGGAAAAATGAAGAAACAAGATGAATATTATCAGATCTTTGTAGCAAACGAAGCACAGAGAATCACAGACGAACGAAGTATTGCAGCAAAGGAGAAATTAAGAACTAGAAAGGTGACCTTTAAGCGCCAATAAGCATAGCAAGGACAGAAGTTGCAGCTGATTCTTCATCGCCTCGTCAAATTCTTCTCCTCCTCACTCAATCAGCCATAAACAACTCCTCAGATCCCCCGATTCGAGCTTGAAAACTGTGCGACTTATCAGCAAGGAAGAAGAATAAATAACCGAGCAGCTCAACCCGGCGATTCGTTTGCCCAGTTAACCACGATTCAAGAGAGAAACGGTTCAGCAATCAATTCGATCGATAACGCAATCAGTTTTCAGACAACAGCAACTGTTGATCTCCTTCCTACGGACTTTTGGTTCGAGTGAGCTGAAGCGTCGTCGTCGTCTTCAAAGCTTTTCTATCTCTGTGCGTCAGCGCATACTTTTTGTAAACGTGTTTTTTGAATTGGAAAGCAGTGGAATTGTTCCCTTTTTCTTTTTTTTTTTCGTTTCCCTTTATCTTTCCTTTCCTTTGGAACACAACCACGCTCGCCATACGCCGTGTTCCGCACGCGCCGCGGCAAATTTACCGTTGGAAGTTTCAAACGTCAACGAAATCGAAGAATCGCACGACGTCAGTACCTACAGCAGCTTTATCCTTCAGTTCGAGCTTCTGCTTCATCACAAGGTCTGATCTTTCTATTTTGTCCTCTTACAGTTGCTTGCGACGGTAAGGTGTTCGATAAATTGCGGACAAGAATGATGTAAACTGAAAACGAAGACAACTAACTACTAAATTGAGTCTCTTTCTTAGCAAAGGAGTCATAACAGATACAGTGCAATGAAAGAAGACACAATGCATGCACCATATATCATCTTTGTCTATCTATGCTGACAATTGAAGGAGAAACCATAGATAGCGCTATCAGCTTTACTTCATGGTTCAATTCTCTGCTTCTAGTGTGAAGTCATTCATCCTTTTAGGTTGAAGTTGCATTTTTTCAGTTTGATAACCATCATCAATTATGTGACTTCTATTGCATGATTATTTATTGCAAAAGAAGACTTGTGTGATACCAACCACCAATGATGAAGATTATGCGCTTGATTCCTTGTGTTGCGTTGCCTTAGGTACCTTCATGATTTTCTCAGTCGTCTATATATGTATATATATATGTGTATATACTACCTCCGTCCCACATTTTGCCATTTCGGGCGTCCCACTAATTTTATCACCTTTCCTTATTTAGCAAAAAAACTATCACAAACAATCAATATAATAATATTAAATAATCTTAAAAGACGTATCAAAATATACACCTTATTACCTTTTCATTGTACTATATTATTATAATAATACCACCTTAATATCCGTGTCCACCAACATATGTGATAAAAATAACGGGACGGAGGTAGTACATTGTATTGAGGTGTTATTCATCTTTAACATACACACGTTAATGATGTATGAAATGACTCGTATTTATGTATTCACGTGAACAAATAATTTATTGCTACATAGCGCCCAAATTCATCATCATAATCGGTGGACAAATAAGGGCAGGGCACAAAACGGCTATCATTGCTCCGTGTCAAACACGGTTTACTTTTAATATACAAAAATATAGTATAAAAAAAAAGGAAACTAATATGTGAAAGAAGTTAGCAGGTTTTGATTGGATTGAAGTCTCTTTCTTGAATTTGATATGACGCCGAGTTATTATTCATTGACAGCGAAGCATATTGCCGCCCACCATTCCAGATAATCTCGGTCCCTCACATATTATATTATATAGCTTATCTTTTTATTTTTTCAGAAGGACAATATATATTGTATACAAATATATACTATTATTCATAATTAACTATTGGCCGGCTGAGGCAAGGAGAGATTCGTGACCAAGTACGACGCGGTTATACAGACACGGACGAAACGCAAATAATGCCCTCAGCAGTTGTTGAAAGCTTTTAATTTTTTAAGCACTGCATTTTCTTTTTATTTATGTAATCATCGTTAGTGGCTTTTTCTATTATTATTTCATTTTCGTCCACATATATTCTATTAAAGTGATAAAATCCAAAGTCACCCAACTATAGCTGGAGCGCGTTGAATATTAATATGTGTGTTGTGTGGTAGTTCAATTCAAAAAGTGGACCCCACATCACGAGACAGAGGGGGAGAATGTGGTGCCTGCCCTCTGAGCTGTGTTGTAGCTGTTTTAGCTTATTTCTATTTATTTATTTATTTATTCATTCCTACAAATACAAATTACAAATCCCCTCGTATTATCTAAACATCAACCAACCATATTTCTCCCCTCTCTCTCTATCTCTCTCAGTCGCACTCTATACGAACGAACATTTCAAATCAATCAAGAGATCTCCCCCACATTCTCCGTTGAATTTGAAATCGAAGCTGAACTCTCTTTTGAGCTTCAGATGTATAGTTTGAGATGAAGACGACAGGGAGCAGGTGCATTTTGTGTAGTCTTATCTTTCTCATTTTGCTCGTTGCTTCTTCAGCAGCCGATGAAAATGGCGGCGGCTACCACGTTCAGAGGCAGCTCGCGCGGTACTACTTGGACGGATTCGGCGACCGCGGGGAGAACGTGACCGTTGCGTCGCCTCTGGCCTTCGAGAATCCGAGACTTCGCAGTGCGTACATTGCTCTCCAAGCCTGGAGGAAGGCTATCCTCTCGGATCCGCTCAATTTGAGCTCGGATTGGGTCGGATCCGACGTCTGCAACTACACCGGAGTTTTCTGCGCGCCGGCGCCGGACGACCACGGAATCCGTACGGTGGCCGGAATCGACCTCAACCACGGGGATATCGCCGGCTATCTGCCTGAAGAGCTCGGCCTGTTGACGGATCTAGGGATTTTCCACATCAACTCCAATCGCTTCTGCGGCACCGTCCCTCGCACGTTCAGCAGCTTGAAGCTTCTGTTCGAGCTCGATTTGAGCAACAATAGGTTCGCCGGAGGTTTCCCCCGAGTTGTGCTGAGCTTGCCCAAGCTCATCTACTTGGACATTAGGTTCAACGAGTTCGAAGGTACGGTACCGCCCGAGCTCTTCGACAAGCCGTTGGACGCAATATTCATCAATCACAACAGGTTGGCGTTCGAACTGCCCGATAACTTTGGGAATTCGCCCGTTTCCGTGATTGTGCTGGCGAACAACAGATTTCGCGGCTGCGTTCCTTCGAGTTTGGGGAACATGAGTAGGCTGAACGAGATTATACTGATGAACAATGGGCTGATGTCTTGCCTGCCGCCGGAGATTGGGCTGTTGAAGAACGTGACGGTGTTTGATGTGAGCTTTAACAAGCTGGTCGGTGGTTTGCCGCCGGAGATTGGTGGGATGGTGAGTTTGGAGCAGCTGAACGTGGCTCACAATATGCTCTCCGGCGTGATTCCAGAGAGCGTGTGCGAGCTGCCGAGGCTGGAGAACTTCACTTACTCTAATAATTTCTTCACCGGAGAGTCGCCGGCGTGCTTGGGTTTGCCGGAATTTGATGATCGGAGGAACTGTTTGCCTGATAGGCCGGAGCAGAGGTCGGCCCAGCAGTGTAAGCTGTTTTTGTCCAAGAGGATTCACTGTGGCGCTTTCAGGTGTCGTAAATTTGTTCCCAAGCTTCCACCTCCTCCGCCGCCCTCAGTGTTTTCCCCGCCACCACCATCTCCATCACCACCACCACCGCCGGTGTATTCTCCACCACCACCACCTGTATATTCTCCGCCACCGCCTCCATCACCACCACCGCCGGTGTATTCTCCACCACCACCACCACCTCTATATTCTCCGCCACCGCCTCCATCACCACCACCGCCGGTGTATTCTCCGCCGCCACCTGTACTATCGCCACCACCACCGTCACCGCCTATATACTCGCCACCACCTCCCCCTCCACCTCCATCTCCTCCACCACCATCACCACCACCACCACCTGTATACTCTCCGCCACCACCTGTATACTCTCCACCACCATCACCACCACCTTTATACTCTCCGCCACCACCACCGCCACCTGTGTACTCTCCACCACCACCTCTGCCATCTCCACCGCCTCCTTTGTACTCTCCACCACCGCCGCCGCCTGTGTATTCTCCACCAACACCACCTCCACCATCTCCACCACAGCCATCTCCCACACCTTATTATCCTCCTTGCATCCGTTCTCCACCACCACCACCACCACCACCTCCCTCTCACCCCCCACCTCCTCCAACTCATTCCCCACCTCCTTCGAGTCCTAACTATTACAACTCCCCACCACCTCCACCACCATTAAACTCCCATCCACCACCACCACCACCACCACATTACTCTCCTCCACCGCCTCCATATTCCTCTTCACCACCACCACCACCAAATTCACCACCTCCTCCACCGCCTTGCATAGAACCACCTCCTCCCCCTCCGCCCTGCATAGAGCATCCACCGCCACCACCATCGCCATCTCCACCTCCTTCTCCATCACCGCCTACAAGCCTCCTCCTTCTCCATCACCGCCACCGCCTCCTCCCTACGTTTACAATTCTCCACCACCTCCTTCTCCTCCTCCTCCGCCGCCGAGCCCCGTCTTCCAAGGACCACTGCCTCCAGTTTTTGGCGTTTCGTACGCCTCACCACCTCCACCACCATTTTATTGATCCATTCTTTTTTTTCCCTGCTAAAAAGGAACACTATACAATTATAGACTCTCCCCAGAGCACTTGTATACACATCTCTCATCACCCTCTCTTATCATATCTCTCACTCTCAGACATGATTAGTCATGCCGCTGATTCTTTGCGAGGACGTATTAGTCGTCTGAAGATAGTGATTGGATCGAAACAGAGGGGATTCATACGTATCACCGAGCAGAGGAGGATTGATTGATTCATTGATTTCATTTTGTAGTCTACATATATTTATGAATGGAATTCGAGTTGCGAAGAGTGAAATAAGTGTAGGTGAAGTTTGTATTGTATAAAGAAAAAGAAAAAGAAATCTTTCATTCAACAAAACAAGTACACAACAGTCTGAAAGCAAGGTTGCCTCACACCATAGTAGACCAAAGTGTGTTGTAAATCATTCATCCCCTCCTTTCACTATTCAGGTATTCGATTCTTATAGCCCACAACTGCTCTCCGACGGCTTTCATGTCGGGACGGTCGGCCCGAGTGGGGGCCACGCATCGGATCGCCAGATCGAACATCTTCGACAGAATTACCTCGTCCACTGCCTCGTTCATCATTGGATCCAACATCTCCTTAAGCCTCCCTTGGCTGTAATTCCGAAACGCCTGCGCGCGTTTGTAATAGTAAGTGATAACCTTCAACACTATTAATCATAGTGTTAGGGGCATCAAACACAATCCTACAACGGTTGAGTAAACAAGCGTGTGACCTTTGTATGAGCTTTAATGTGGACTACTGCCAATTGGTTTTAGAATGGAACCCAGATTATGGGTTTAAATAAGATTTTATTTCCCGACAGGACTTGGAACTGGGGCTTACCCATCTGATCGTGGATGTCTCGTGGCGCGGCTTCCTAACCTCCACGGGCCGACGGCCCGTCAGAATCTCGAGCAACAACGCGCCGAAAGAGTAGACGTCGCTCTTAGCGGTGAGCTTATACGTCTTCATGTACTCGGGGTCGAGGTACCCAAACGTGCCCTTAACCTTGGTTATCACGTGCGTTTTCTCCATGTCGCCCCCGAGCCTGGCGAAACCAAAGTCCGCGACTTTTGCCCTCAGGCTGTCAGTCAGGAGTATGTTGGACGACTTCACGTCTCTGTGTATGATTTGCTTCCCTACAAAACAGAACTCGTCGAGAAGAAACTCAATACAAACGGAATCGGTCTTTAGGTGCTACTTCAATGCTGCGTTTGGTACGCGGAATTCGGTCAGGAAAAAGAAAAATGAAATGCGCGAAGTATCATGACCCAAGTCAGTTTTCCGTCATACATAAGTTCCGTACACCAAACGCAACGTAACTTCCCAACATGGGACGAATGATCACAAGATTATTATTACGAGCTACGTGCGAGCTAGCGAGTGGTTACCTGCATAGAGATGGAGATACGCGAGGCCATGAGCAACGTCGATGGAGATCTCAAGCCTCTGATTGAAGTCCAATACCTTTCCCTTAAGACCTACACCGAAAAAGAAAAAAAAATGATAAAACTCTAAACCGATTATACAACGCTAGAAAAGTCGAGCCTACGAGAATTTTCGTACCGTCTAGGTGATCCCTTAGGGTACCGTTTGGCACGTACTCCGTGATGACAACTTGCTCATCACCCCTCTCGATATACCCGAGAAGCTTGACCAAGCTACGGTGTTCGATCTTAGCAAGAAGTTCGATCTCGCATCTGAACTCAGCCCTTGTAGTATCGAATTTTTCCTAATATATATATATATATATATATATATATATATATATATCATCGTCATCAAGCTTCTCAAGCCTTTAAGGAGTTTTCAGGACTAGGCGAATATGAGCCGAAAAGGCGTATTAATTTACCTGCCTAGCCCGCTTGACGGCGACGACCTGACCGTCGGGCAGCTCGGCTCTGTAGACGGTTCCGAATCCTCCCACGCCGATCATCAGCGAAGTGGAGAAGTTTTGAGTCGACTTGACCACTTGGTCCATGGTTAGGTGGACCGACCCGAACCGTGTGAGCCTCGGTGACGCGGCGAACCGCGACGGGCTGGGCGGGACTGCTCTTTGCGGGCTCGGCATGGCCCTGAATGGGCTGCCCGGGAACTTTTCGAACCTTAGTGGGCTGCCCGGGAACTTTTCAGATGAATGGTTTGCTTCTGAGGAAAGGGACTTAACTGCAGAAAGAAAATTGATCGACATGTAGTGTGAGAAAAAAGACGCTAAAAAAAAAAAGCAGTGGAAACATTTAAAGGTTTTTGCGGAATTTTCGAACTCAACTCGAACTCGGATCGTTGTCGAGAACTCTGTGGTGAGTCGAATCCCTCCTTCTCGGCTGAAAGCACGGGAAAAACATGGCGATCAGCTTCAGTACCTAGGATGAATCGAAAGCTGTGTGAAATATCAGAGGAAGAACATCAAGTTAATGTTCCCAAATCATCCTTCGAAAGTAGCAGAAGATCTGCAGATTTAGATCCCTGTTTTCTAAACGATGAAGTGATGCAAAATTCTCTTCAATGGAAGAAGTATTTCTGTCAGACTGGGTTCATGGATCAATGATATAATAAAGCAAAACGCACGGCTGAAAAAGGGGAAGAAAGAGTCAATACCACCTCGGAGCCACTGAAGAAGCCGATGACCTCGATATGATTGCTTGATTCGTAGTTCTTGACTTGGGAGGACACTGAATGAGTCAACCACTTTGGCTTGTAGTGTACGTCCCAATCAGCAACGCTTCTGAGTTCTGTTTAGTTCATGAAAAGTTGAAGAAAACTCTGTTGTCAGAGCAGAATTTGAAATGCCACACGGACTTTGAAGACTTTGACTTTTATACCCATTGCTCGTTTGGTTAGTAGGTTTAAATTTAGGAGGGTTTAATTAGTTAGGTTTATATAAAATTAATTAATGGGTATAAAATAAAATTGTGTTTGGTTAGTGGGTTTAGATAAACACGTCTGAGGGGATGCGTTTATTTAAACCCATAAGTATGGGTTTAGAGCTGAATTATATAAATCCATGGTTTAAATATAACTACGAACCAAACACTTGAATGTATCTTAAACCCAGGTTTAAAATACCTAAACCCAACAACCAAACAAGGAAGCGAAATTGGACTACCCTACAAGAGGGGTGTACGTATGCTTAATCCGATATCCGAACCGTTTTAATTTGATTCGGTTCGGTTTTTTATGATTCGGTTCGGTTTTTTTTCGGTTCGGTTTTTCAGTTAGTAATTTAGTATCAACAAAAGAAATATTATGAGCTAAAAATACATAAAACAATTTATGGTTATTAACAAAAACGATTTATGAAACGTGACATGTAGCAAAAACAATTCAAAGGTAAAAAAAACATGAAAATGGACAAAATCTAACCAAAATTATTTGGGAGAAAATTAGTATTAGATTGGTGAGGAAACATTTACCTAAAAATGAAAAAAAAGTATAAAATAAAATTATATTTACTGTGTTATTACGTTATAGGAGAAAAACAAATTATTTCTAATATTTTTTCTATTTTAATGCGGTTTTACGGTTTTACGTATGCTTAATCCGATACCTGAACCATTTTAATTTCGGTTCGGTTTCTTACAATTCGGTTCGGTTTTTTCCGATTTCGATCTTTTCGGTTCGGTTCTTTTCGATTCGGCCGGTTTTTTCGGTTTTATACGAAATTTGAACGCCCCTAATACAACAATATGTAATAGTTTAGTTTGGAAGAACGGAACGGACCGACCGGTTCAGACGTTTTCGAGCTAGAAGAACATGATAAAACACTTCCCAATCCATGGCCTTCTACAAAACTCTCGATCTATAAAAATAAAAATATTGTTTAAATAGATTCTATAAAATAGAAAAACCAATTAATTAGTTTGGTTTAGTGGTGAAGTTCTAGGTATTTACTTAATGCTTGACATACAATTAATTTATAACCCACACAATTCACTTTTATTTAATTTTACCCCTTAATTTATAAAATTATAATTTGAAAAAAGTTCATAAAAGCATGTATATTTTCCATATTATTTGACTGATTCATATATAAAATGTATATTCATTATATTAGATATCGATTTCATTCCGATTTGATTCCGATTTATATCAATTAAACCACTAAACCTAAAAAACACTAACGTTTCAGAACGTTTCCGAACCTTAAATAACATTACACTGACTTCACTAGTTTAGTTCACTCCTCTAAACACTTCTCTAGAAGAGAGAATTACAAAAATAGTGTTATTTGAGATTGAAATTACAAAACTAGTCGAGTTTTTAAAACTATTACAAAACTAATCAACTTTTTAATTCAAATTATTTTTATTTTCATTTTACCACGAAAATACTTAAAATTACAGATTTTTACCATCGTAAATTTCAATAACACAACACTTGTTAATAATTAATTTTTACCCCAATTATTTTAACTCAAATATATTAAAAGTATGTTAATTAAAGAAATCAATCAAAAGAATAATATTGACCTATAGACTCCCACGTTTCGCTTCGCCAATAGAAGAGATCACACTGTAAGAAGAGATAACACAGTAAAAGAGATTACAGTAACAGGTTTGATCGATTTCCTTTATGAAGAAAGATTGTAAATTAGTTTGTTTCCCAACTCATCACACGTTCGATTTCCTTTATACTGAAAGTTCACTCTTTTGATTTTGATTGATCGGTTCATCATGTCGTTGTGTGGTACACTTACACAATCCTTATTTACGTCCAGAGAGAAAATCGGACGAAAGCGAACACGGCGATATCCATGTGAAATGGACCGTCACAAGAAACACTCAAGGAAAAACAATGATGACTTTCCATGACAACTTATCTAGAAATTGTTTTTATCAATACTGCTTATTTGAATGTTTTATGAATTTCTATAAATGTTGATAGTTTGAGTTCAATGTCTAGTTATTTATTTTTCTTTTGAGTAATTGTTTAATTAATATTGGTTTAATCAATATTTTAGCTTAATATAGTTGTAGAAGAATTTTATTGTGTTTCTATGAGCCAAGCATAAGTTGATCGATCATATTCATAGATATCGAACTCATGTCGGAGGGGTAGGTCATGCCAAGTTTTTAATTTTTTTGATTTATTTCTTTAAATAACATATTTTAATATATTCGAGTTAAAAGTTGGGGTAAAAATTTAATTATTAACAGTATTGTGCTATTTGGAATTTACGATAGTAAAAATCTGTAATTTAAGTATTTTATGGTTAAAATTAAAATAAAATTAGTTGGAATTAAAAAGTGATTAGTTTTGTAAAGGTTTAAAACTAAACTAATTTGTAATTCTAATCTCAAAATAACATTATTTCTGTAATTCTCTCTCTCTAGAAGGTCCTTTTATTTTGTAATAAAAGAAAAAAAAATTTCTTGTGCAGAACTTTGTAGGCTAGGGTTTTGTTATCCCCTCTCAGGTCTCTCTGTCATCAACACCATATCTCTGCCTGCGCCACTATCCGCCTAATCCCTCGGCTCCCTCAATTCGTCTTCAGGTTTTCAATTTGATTTGATTTGCCTGCAAAAGTCAAATTCTCCACTCTCTTTCGGAACACCGTTTGCCTAATTTATCCAATTCTTACCGATAGTTGTTTTTCAGGTAGCTCGTCTGGCAAGGAAATGGCAACTGCACAGCTGACTTGTGCCGCATCTTCGATTTCTTCGACGGGGTTTGCTTCGTTTGAAGGCCTCAGGGCATCAAATGCAGTGAAAGTACCGTTCTTTTCTCCCCTGAAGCAAAACGGGCTCTCGCTAAGGTCTTTTCGCGGTCTTGTTGTTAAGGCTGCAACAACCGTTGCTCCTAAGGTAATAATTTCGTCAGGAATCTTCGGATACTTTGGAGGTTTTTAATCTTCTATGCTTTCTGTTGAAGGCTGTACTGATGATATCTGTACTCATGAGAGGCATATCCACCGTCACTTATCATTATTTGGGATTGATAGCAGTCCGTAGGAGATTTTCGTCTGAGTATTTTGAGAATGTGATGAGTTGTTCTTCGTCATTCCAATAGCTAGAGCTTCATATCGCCCGTTACTCCTATTGTACAGTACACTTCTCTGAAGCCATTGGGGGATAGAGTGTTGGTGAAGATCAAGGAAGCCGAGGAGAAAACATCGGGTGGTATCTTGCTGCCAACAACCGCTCAGAGCAAACCTCAAGGAGGCGAGGTTGTCGCCATTGGAGAGGGTCGTTCTGTTGGTAAGAACAAGGTGGACATTAGCGTAAAGGTACGTACTTGCTCGATTCAGTTCCAAACTAAGTTTTCGTAGTTCGATCGCCTTTAGCTTATAAAGATGTGTGCTTCTGCTTAGACTGGTGCACAAGTGATCTACTCCAAGTACGCTGGCACAGAAGTGGAGTTCAACGGTACGTCTCATCTCATCTTGAAGGAGGATGACATCGTCGGTACCCTTGAGACCGACGATGTCAAGGACATGAAACCTTTGAACGATCGAGTCCTTATAAAGGTTATTTATTACACTGTTTCAGTTACCAGTGGGCAGACGTTCTTTGTGCCTTATAGTACGTTGTAGTGAGTGCCTTTCTAAACTATCTGTTTAATATTAGGTTGCTGAGGCTGAAGAAAAAACTGCTGGCGGTCTGTACCTGACCGATGCTAGTAAGGAGAAACCTTCCATTGGCACGGTATGTATTCCTTCAATCTGAGAACGAATTACATGTAAAGTGCAAAGCGATCGTTTCTTCGACGAGTTGTTTTATTCATCACTCGCGAAAATCGCGTATTATTACAGGTCATTGCTGTGGGTCCCGGCCCCCTCGACGAAGAGGGAAACAGGAAGCCGTTGACCGTTGCGCCAGGGAATACGGTTATGTACTCAAAGTACGCTGGAAATGACTTTAAGGGCAGTGATGGCTCTGAATACATTGCTCTTAGGGCTTCAGATGTTATGGCTATCCTTTCTTAGACTGAGGAAATTATGCAAAGCAATTGTTTTGAGGCCTTGCGTTGCTTTGCTTTCATATCAAGGAAGAGACTTGTTTTTTGTATCTTTGATTTGAAGCGTTACTGAGAATTTGCAATTTTTTGGGGCTGTACTGTAATTTGTTTGTGGACTTTGTCTTACCAACGTGATCCAAATAGTATAATAATTTAATCGGGTAATAATGAGAGCCAACCTCAAGTTTTGTTTTGTAGTGTTTGCATAATAATGCCTACCATCCATTTAGCCCCAAATTGGGATTATTTTAAATTGAATAATATATCGAAATCCTTATAGATATTCTGTTTACAATGAATTTTTTTTTGGGTTTCTCAAAGTTATCAATACCAATAATTTAGTAAAGCTAAAATTCAAGTATATCCATGAGGAAAGCTTATCTCACCTCAGGTCAATTTCACTCCCTTCTCTTAGTTCGCACCTTTGCTACAGTGCTGAGTAGTTCTCATCCAATGATTATCTCAGATGTTTTCAGACCGAAAACATAGTCTTGGTGGTCTGGTGTGAGAATCTGACAGGCAAAGAAATTATAGGCTTTGTTGATCGGCCAATAACTGTTCAAACTTGTAATACCAAAAAATGTATCTACAAACAATACAATCTTTAATCTTAATCTCGTCGCTAGATTGCGGCGACCATATACAAGTAAAAAAATTACAAGCCTGTTTTTTTTTTGCTCGGTTTCAGGCACAAGACTAAACTACCAACAACCACCGCCGGCCGCCTCCTTCACGGCCGAGCTGGTGGGCCCACGGCGAGCATGACCCCACAACCTTACAACGCTGCCGTCTAACACGCCGAGATCCTGCCACGTGTACCACCCAAAATCACCCATCCTCGCCGCCGCCATTCTCTTCCAATCTTCACCATATCGCATATCCCCGCCGCAGTAGTACCTCAGCTTCCTCATATCCTCATTTCTCCCGTCCTCCTTACGGTCGC
Organism: Craterostigma plantagineum; assembly: GCA_027422505.1. Classification (NCBI taxonomy): domain Eukaryota; kingdom Viridiplantae; phylum Streptophyta; class Magnoliopsida; order Lamiales; family Linderniaceae; genus Craterostigma; species Craterostigma plantagineum. Next base: position 1,911,698 of record JAPQWV010000093.1, read on the forward strand.
CGTCCTCTCCTTCGCCGGCATCTTCTCCTCCTCCTCCTCCTCCGCCGTAGTACACGGAGAACTTAACTTTTGGGCTGCCCCGTCCGTCAGACGGGTAAACCGGCGCCGCCGCCTTGGCAGCCAACAACCCAGCACGCGCGGCGCCGTAAGATTCCCTCGAGGGCTCAGCGGCTCTACCGCCGCGTGTCGCCTCAGGCGAAGGCGGCGGCGGCGGCGGCGCCAGAGCCGCCCTCATTCTCCAGAAGCCGACGGCGGCGGTTAAAGCCGAGAACCAAGCCCATAAGCTGCTGACGGCGGTTAACAAGCCGTAGGTCAAGTGGTTAAGGTTGAGATTGGGGGTTTCTGATGAAGGAGAAGAAGAAGGCACGATATTCAGAGAACTCATCATCTCCATAACTTCTTTTTCTTTTCTTCCTTCTTTCTTCCTCTCTGTGTGTGGTTGGTTGGACTAGCTAGTATTTATTGAAAATGGTGGGTTGAAACGCCAGCCGTACGATGATTGAAGAGTATCTGAGATAGAAGATGCTGAGAATCGACGGAGAAGATGCTTATTTCTTCATGGTATATGCTAATTTCAACTAGGAATTTCAGCAGGACACGTGTGCGAAATCCATTGGTTTCCTTTGATTACCAAGTTGTCCACTGTGCATTATATCTTGGACTTGTTAGCTAGCGACCCCCCAAATTCTTTCTTAATTAGCGACGTCACACATTAAATGACCTCCATACGTAAAAATTAAATTAATAAAAATCTATCGTATTTTAATTTTATATACAACAATAGGGCAAATTGAGGTTGGGTGGATATGTATGTTCGATTGTTTTTCGCACGGCGGCTCTCAAAGTCTAAACGTCATCGAATTATATAACCTCGAAGATGCATCGAATTTCTTATTTACACTCTTTTCTGTAAGGAGCTTTGGTGGTATAGAAAATGTCAATTGGTTTTTAAGTATTTTTAAAATTTATCCTTAATATTATTTTATGACAATTTTACATTTGTTTTAGAATAATTAATAATATAAACTATTAAAGTTAGAAAATATTTTGGCCCATACATTTGATATGCTAAAAATACTAGTAAATTCACGAAGTTCTTGAATTTGCCACAGGGATGATGACGTTGTATTGTATTAGGTAGGAAAGAAAAGTACCATAAAGAAAAGCCATGCGAAATAGAAATTTTAAGTGCAATTTGATTTACTTAAGCAATTGTGTTCTTGATGGATTAGGCGTATGGTCAAAATTTAGGGCCTCGTTTGGTTAATAGGTTTAGAATAGTAACATTTATATAAAACAGACTAATGGGTGTAGCATAAAATGCGTGTCCGATTAGTAGGTTTAAATAAACATAAGTGATGGAGTGTGCTTATTTAAACCCGCCGACATGGGTTTAAAGCATGATTATATAAAACACATTAATTTTGTATAGTTATGAACAAACAATTGAACATGTTCTAAACTCGTCTTTAAAATAACTAAACCCATGAACCATGCTCACTTGAGAGCAAAAATCAAAGTTGTATATGACTAGGGAGTATACACACTATTGTGTGCGGTTATTGCAATTATATTTACTGAATTATTACAAACAAAAATTGCTCGTTCGTTGGCCTTCAATGCTTTTTTTCCGATCAGAAGCATTCCTTGTGAAAGTCGAACCTCGTCGACGTCTTGTACGATGTTTCCCGACAGAGTTTCTTCAGCTCTTTCGCTAACATCGGCGCTCCACAGTAGAAAACGCCTGCCGATTCGTCATTGAAAATAATTCCCCGTTAAATGTTTTCCTTCGACGAATCGACGTCAGAAAAAAAGAAAAAAAGAAAAAAAAATTGCGTACCTACTGTGCATCGAGGGTGCTTCGAAGCCACCTTAGTGAACACATTTTTCCAATCTGGCCTCGCGAAATGCGTCCTAATCTGCGAAAAAAACCGAATGAGGATAATTCATCGATCGATCGTCGTCCTAAGTTTAGCGTTTTTTTTCCCTTCGCTTGGAAGATTTTAGTAATTGATTTACATACCCTCGTCCCAGATAGTATATCGACTCCGTGCTTGGCGTGGTTTAACGCCTGCAACATAGCGATGAGCGTCGACCTTGCATCGCCGTCTTCGTATACGCTCGTTAGGTAATTGTGCATCTCTATCTGACCCTATTTTTCGTTATCGAAAAAAGTTTATTGTTATCAACATAGTCGACGCAAAATTTATGCAGACTAATAATAATGTATGACCTTGTGGTCGATCTCCGTTACTTCGTTCATGACGCCCTTAAACCACTCGAAAGATCCCAACTCCCTTGTGACCCAATAGAAGTACGCTTTCCTCGCAGTCGTCTTCTTTCTCATTATTACACTGCTCGAAACGTCCGACGACGAAGAAGGAAAACTATTCGTACTATCGTCCGATGCAAAGCAAGTTTCGGCGTTTGCGTCCTAATCGAGCAAAAAATAAGCGATGGATAACATTGTGTATTTCCCAACATGACTACACACACACACAGAGATACATATATATATATACCAGTCGATCTTCGTATTGTTTGGTGTTGTTCAAGAGATCCTTGAGGATGCTTATAAAAGGCGTAGCTCCTATTCCAAGCCCGACGAGGAGTAAAATGTCGTAGTTCTGATAGTCTTGCGCTGGGGCGCCGTAAGGCCCGTCTACTAACAACTTAGGCGCACTGTGAATATTATGTATCATATGAAATGCGCCGATATGTCGTTATATTTCTTTGAATGAAATAGTGTATAGATCTAATATTCGACGGACGAATAATACCTCATTTCGCTATTCCCTTGCACGGGGAGCTTCTTTAGTTCACACGTCCAATCGCCGACGCTGCGTATGTGTACGCTTAGGTAGTTGTCGCCCGGCGCTGAGGTGAGTGAAAACGGATGCCTGAGAAAAATAAAACAAAAAGCGAAATCGCTTCTGTTGGGAGTAATATAAATTTAAGATACAATACGCTCCGTTTAAGCTTAAACTTTTAACTGAAATTGTCATTCCACAACTTCTTAGTATTTTGTGCATGTGCGCAGAAGTCGATTATTACGTGTTTCTGCGAGCGTTTGAGGTCGTTTGATTCTTACCATTCGAAGGAGGAGATTGTCGGGCATTGAAGAAAGACGTATTGTCCGCTTTTGTACTTGAATCCGCTCGGCTTCGACATGACCAAGCTGAATACGTTTCCCGGGAGCGCACATACCTAAATCATGGGATGTGGCAACTATTTATTTCCCATTACATTATTGAAAAAAAAAAATATTCTTGAATCGAAGTGCTGAAAGGACCTTGTAATAACAATACCTTCAGAATCTTAACTGCGTGGCGCTTCGACCTGCGATTTCTTACGCTTCTTTCCGCTACGTATAGGATCAAGGGAACCGATATATACATCCACGTCTGCAGCATTTTTTCGTAATACAAATCGACGTCAGCGCAATGTAATTACATTTTTATTCGATAGAAACAAAAGCGCTTTTTTTGTCTTAATATATACTACCGTCTTTTGGTACCACTCGTGAACGAAGAACAAGAAGTAGCCGTGGATGAGCAGCAGCACGTAGACGACGCCGAGGAGATGATGAGAATACCAAAAAGCGTTGTAGCCAAATAATCTGTTGAAAGGCGGCGGAAGCTCCACGACATTTCTCCTAAATCTCCGCGTCGCCAACGTGAACGGAACGAGCATCAAAAACAACATGGAAATCCCCGTAATTCCTATGACGCCGCTCAATAGGCTCGAATACGTCGGTTTTTCGCCCCCAAAATCAGATGCGACGAACTCAAATTTTTCGTTCGACGACCTAATTAATCGAGGGAAATCGCAAGACAAGTGTATCCCGGCGTGAACAACGATTCCCATCGCTATAGCGAATGCAATCGCCTGCGTGTTCAAGAAAGGGCAATGAAAACCGATATATTTGTCATCTAGGGTGCGTTTGGTATGCGGAATTCGGTGTGGAAAAGAAAAAGTATTATGGTACGTCACGGAAGCGTAATGTACAACGATCCGATGCGTATCATCACAATTTCGTTTTCTTTTCCGGGTTGGATTCTGCATACCAAACGCAACCTTACAGTATAGATCAATGTAATAATACGGAATCTGACCTTATGAAAGTTAATATTGTCGTCGAAGGGTACGAAGAATCGAGCCCTAGTCGATCTAAGCCATGTAAGGACGTTTCGGCAGACGGGCAAAAGTATGAGAGCCATGTTGAGTTTTAGGGTTTCGGCGGCTCCTTTAGCTGTGGTCAAGCAGTAGCCCATTACGTGGAAGGCCGATCTTTTTCTGTATTGCATGAATTTCCAGGCGAAGAGCGAAGCCATGGCTAAGAACCATAGCAGCAAAACCCAAGTTCTTTGCCAGTTTTCCAAGAAAAAAGACGACATTTTTTTCGCCAAGTTTCTTGGCCTGAATCTGCTAATTATAGTACTGTTGCTGCTGCTCGTAAAGCTCAGTTGCCCGCTGTGGCTAACGTAGTTGTCCCTTTGCAAGAGAAGAGATTCCAACTGCCATAACTGAGAATGCAAGAAAAACTTGAGAAGATGGCAACGATGATTTGAGTAATGATTTTAGTATGTTAATGTAATTAATACCTCAATATAGTGGCGATGTTGAGGGCCAGGGTCAAGCTCTTCCATGATTAAGGAAGTGTATTCTTCTGCTTTGTCTTTGAAGTGGGACAGTTTATTTGCAGAAGCACTTAGCATTATCAACTGTTCATGCAAGAAAATATAACCAAATATAGTATAAAAAGAGGTGCAAAACCCTCAACCAAAAGAAGTGTATACCTCTTGTATTTCGTCTCTAGAGATTCTTCCATCTCCATCAACATCCGCCCTGCAATAAATGCAAAGGAAATTAATGAGTAATTAACCTCTACGGAATTTAATCAGTTCAAATTAATTAAACGTAGTTCCGTGTCATTTTCAATAGAGAGATTTGTAAATCTATCAAGAAAAGTTCTACGCATACGCGCAGGAAAACAAAAATCAACAAAATCCGTAAACGTGGAAGAGATCGACAACATTAGTCTTACCATATTTCAGACAATAAACAAACGTACTCAACTTAAGTTGGTTAACTAATTGTCATTTACAAATCAATTAGCACATCTATCATCGAAACTCCTCGTTTAGAGTTGGTTAAGACATCCTTTTCCATTGACAATTCAATTAGCACAACCCTATCATTGAAACTCTTTTAATTTCTCTCTTCTTGGGTATGTGTAAGAAACGTAACTAAATAAGATCCAAAAAGAAATTAATGTCGCATGCTAACATGTCGAAGAAAATTTGCAGGCGAGCATCGAAGCTATCATTCGATATCTGCAGCCAAAAATCAAGAAGCTCCTCCTTCGTAATGCGATCGCTCTTTATCATCCTCCGCCTTGCCAGTGCGTCGAATAATCCCAACGCAAACTCCTTAGAGTCATTCATCCCTAAATATTCATAATACGCAATAAAAAAAAAAAAAATAACAATATACAATTCTTATTTAGATTAATTATAAAATCACTAATTATTTTTAAGAAAACCCTCAAAATCTAACATGACATGCATGATCAACCTACTCCCCCCTCTTCCAAATAAAAAAAAAAGTTAGTAAAATATAAAAAAGAAAATGTGTCAAGTGTTAATCTTGCATCAAAATATTAATCTTTTATCAAAGGTACCTATGCATTCGCCGAAATTTGCCTTGAACAAAAGCCCATCGCGGGCCAATCGATCGAACCTTTCCTCGACCTTCCTCCAAAATGCTTCCTTTTGATCGCCGAAGCTCTTGCTGATGAATCTTAGGCCGCCGAGCGCCCTTTGGGCTCGTGAAGTATCCCTCATCATCTTGGCCTTCGATCTCATCTCCTCCCAAGCAATCTGAGCCGTTGGATGGTGATCATCATCCATGATGTGATGTTGATCAAAACCCTTGCTATCATTACTACATGAAAACAACCTTTTAAACCTCGAAGAAGAGGATGAGCTACGGCTTAAGACATCATCATCATCTATGTCTTTGTTTGCGGTGGAAACACTGCATAGGAAGACATTTTGATCTTCGATTTCTAGCGTTATTTCGACCATTTCTTGACCATCGTCGTTTGAGGGGAAATTGTTATCGGGCCTTCGTTGGGTTAGCTCGTCGAGGTATATGGGAAGCATTGGTCCCAAGTGTTCGTGCGAGGACATTCTTGACATATTATTACCTTTGCTATCTACCTTTCTATTCTACATATGTTAGGAAGATATTGAAATTGAGAAGTTGGGCGTTTTCTGTGTTGTTTCTATGACAGTGAAGTGTGTGTTGAGAAAAGAACCGCTAAACCTAAACCGAGCATATATATATATATATATATATGTATATCTGTATATTGTTTATGCTTATTAAATGGGAGATGTATATATGTATATAATACACGCTTTTCAACGCTTTTCTGGCGTCAAGCCATGCATGAACAGAGAGTAGTTGGGGATTTGGAATGTATTACTAAGTTTATTAGTTTTGCACGAAGAAAAATCGATATTTTAAGAAATCTAAATTAATTATGTGAAGCAACTGACTGGGAATAGAAAAGGAGGCAAGAGAATCCATGTAATGAAAGAGTGTTTGCACGTAAAATGACAACTTTAAACATGCAAGAAAGCGATTCCTAAAAGAGCAAAAGTCAGAAGTGAAGGGCAGAAACTTTTACTTTCGACGATAATGGAAATGCATGCTATATCTCTTGCAATGCAATACCAAATCTTATCATGGTGTTTACTTAGCTAAATCATCCCTAGCAAAGAGCAAATTCTCTGAATTCCAATTATGTAAATCTCATTCGATTGTTTGGCTTTTTTGATCAGCATTGTATATTTGTAGCCACAGAAATGTTTCTGCTCTTTTACTCCAAGGAAAAAAATAGCCCTTTGTATTGCATTTGTGTACTTCCATGGCGATCGTGATAAAATTGGAGGTGCAGTATAATCAATGGTTAGTATAAGATGTGCACGTTTGTGATGAACATATTGTACGTTTTGTTTATTTATTATTATTATTTTTATACTTTTTTCGTTCATGTAAACAAGGTCACGACTTTTGCTGATGTCCTTGCTTGCTCATTTCATATTCTTTTTCCTTACAAATTTTGTTTCTTTCACTTAACATCTTATGCTTTTATGTAAACGAAAATGACATGTTACTTTTGGCTTTTTCTTTTAATAGGAATTAAAATGGTTGCAGATGTCCAAAGATTTGTTGCAAGAGAGACGAGTGTCCTAGCAGTCCTAGAAACACCATTGATGCCATGGTAATAGATAAAAGTAATTTAATGACTTAATTAAAGAAAAAACCTGGAATAAATATTTTAATCACAGCCATTAAATATAGGGGGGCTAATCTCGCCCGCCAAAGATTGAAGGGGGTATAAATTTCGATCGATGTATGTACTTCATTTTTTTAACTGTATTGTGAAACACACGGCAAAACTTGGTTGAAATAGAACCCAAAATTTAAGCATCAATTAAGTTTTTCAACCTCAACATACGTCGAATATTCAACATTATCAGTAGTTGAGATGTTGTTCAAAGGGGATGCTACTCGGCACTTTTCTTCAAACCTTGAAAAATTATTTATTTAATTTGACGAAGTGTGTCTCATTTAATTAATTTTTTGGTACTACATTCACGTATTAAGTGACCGTAACTTGTGATCACTTGCAGCTATTAAATTAGCAATAATATATCATATGTAAGTCAAACCCATCTTCGTAACGTTTGTTAGGAATTGGTTTAAGTTAATTGTTAAACGTTACTACATCAAAACTAAATAAATAAATAATCACAAAAAGTATATAGTTGGTTGTTACGTGGAAGAACATCTTGTGAGTTATATAACATATTACTCCTTCCGTTCCGCTAATTTTATCACATTTTCCCATTCCGGACGTCCCAATATTTTTATCACCTCTCCTTTTTGGGTAGAAAATTAAACACCATTTTAAATGTATTGGAGGAAAAAGTAAATGGTGAGAATAATTAGAAAAATGTTATAAATTTAAGCAAATTATTTATATCTAACCCCATTGTACTATATGATTATAGTAATGTCACCTTAATTTTCGTGCCCAGCAATTAATGTGATAAAATTGATGGGACATATGGAGTATATCTTAGCAACCAATTAGACTTTTTATGCCCGGTAGTAATGTAATTGTAATGTCTGTCACAATAATACAAGATTTTAATGAGCGTAATTATATATTTGAGTCACTAAGATATCTATTTTCATTTTTAGATCACATTTGATTGTATAAATAAATAAGCCAATCGTCATATATCTGAATAAATTCAAGTGCATATTTGCGATAAAATATGTTTGTTACTTGCATTATTCATATTAATACGTTTTCACACACTCTATGTGCGTGCTTGATTTTATTTATGTTACTTCTAATTCTGAGATTCATTATTTATCTTTAATATATAAAATATAATTTTCAACTATATAAACAAAAGTAACGTGTATGGATATAAGTATAATAAATTAAAAATTTAAGAGTAAAATAAAAAATTATTAAAGTAATTAATTAATAAATAGATGACAAAATTGCAAATAAATGACAAACCAAATATGACAGTTTATAGCCACCCCACATCCTTTATAATAGATTTAGCATTATGTTTATTCTTCCAAATCAATGCCTAACACAAATATCATAAAGAAACAATTTTGGGCATTCCTATCATTTTCAATGACAATACAGCATAACTTCACAATTGAGAAAGCTAATTTTGTTATAAATATATTATTATGTGGATGTCCTCTATTGGAGTGTGTGCCACATCTATTGCCTATAAATAGACCTCATTGGTCACTTGTAAAATGTACACAAATTTTAAAGAAACTCCCCTCTCTCTCTCACGTTACTCTCACTCTCACTCTTTCCCTCTCTCACTTATAATATTATTTAATATAATATATGTTATACTTAGTATAATAATGAAACCTTAAATACAATTTCCTCTTTGCAACGTTGATTTATATTATTCTATAAATATTTTATAACACGTTATCAGCACGAGGCTCTACCGGCAACATCATCTCTGTCGACGACGCTAATTTCTACGAAGATTTACGGGCATAATTAAGGTATAATAATTTTATTTCATATTTATGACAATATTATACAAATATAAAATATATATACAATATACAACAAAATGCCATAGTCCGACTGGTTTCGCGGAATACCGTCAAAATCTAAGTGATGGGAGGTCCAGATTTCGAAGATCAGCGGTGGCATATTAATTTTTTTATCCGACTAGCTTGGTTCGGTTTATCCGACTAGCTTGGTTCGGTTTGTCCGACTAGCTTGGTTCGGTTTATACCGCCTATCATGTGATGGTTTGTACCACCTGATATGTGCTGGTTTATACCGCACATATTATTTACCGGTGTGTAACTCCCGCTAGTAAGTACGTCTAATTATATATCCAAAATACTTGCCTATACAAACTATATTTTTCAAATATTATTTTTATTAAGATTAGTTATGCATGCAATATTTTGTTATATTATCATTTTTTAATTGTTTTTTGTATTTTATAGTAATATGACGAATTTGGCGAGCCTTGAGTTTGTTTCACTCGATATCACTGGCCGAAATTATCTATCTTGGGCACTAGATGCCGAAATTCATTTGAAAGCAAAAGGTCTAGGTGATACCATCAAACCGACCAATGCAACATCCGAGCAGGACAAGGCGAAGGCAATGATTTTTCTTCGCCACCACATTCATGAAAGTCTCAAAATTGAGTACTTAACGGTGAAAGACCCGAAAGACTTGTGGAAAAACTTAGAAGATCGATATAACCACTTAAAGACTGTTATTCTTCCAAATGCAAGGTATGAATGGGTGAATTTACGCTTGCAATATTTTAAATCGGTAAGCGAATATAATTCTGCTGTTTATAGAATTACTTCTACACTGAAATTATGTGGAGAAACTATTACCGATGCAATTATGCTGGAGAAAACGTTCACCACATTTCATCCATCAAATGTCATTCTACAACAACAATATCGGGAGAGAAAATTTGAAAAGTACTCAGATCTTATTTCTTGTTTACTGTTGGCTGAGCAAAACAATGAGTTGCTGATGAGAAATCATGAATCCCGACCGACTGGTACTGCTGTACTCCCTGAAGCGAATGCAGTCAATGTTAATAATGATAATAGTCGAGGTAATGATCGTGGACGTGGTCGTGGTGGACATCGCGGTCGTGGACGTGGCCGTGGCCGAGGCCGTGGTCGTGGCCGAAATTATCATGGTGGTGGTTATTAATATTTTCGTGGTGGTTATCATAATTATCGTGGCGGTCATCAAAATTTTTCCCAGAAGAAGAAAGTTTATGATGGTAAAAATGAAAAGAAGCAAACTGAACAGAAAGGGAATGACGAAAAATGTTATTGATGCGGTGGTCTGGGCCATTGGTCCCGCACTTGCCGTACGCCCCAATACCTTGTTGAGCTGTATCAAGAATCAATGGACAAAGGAAAGAAAACTGAAACGAACTTGGTTCAGGGTACAATTACTTCAACTTCTGGTGTTAATGAAGAAGGTGTTAATTTTGATGCCGACGATTTTCTGCTCATCAATGAAGAAATTTAATCTGCTATCATTTTATAATTTAAATGCTTTATTATTGTGTGCTTTGGTGTGTCGTTCGAAAGTTATCGTTATGTTTGCTATGATTGTTATTTGGATGTCATTCCTGTGTTTGCTATGTATCGTGTGTTTTCAATAATTTCGTTATGTTTGCTATGATTGTTATTTGGATGTTATTCCTGTCTTTGCTATGTATCGTTTGTTTCAATAATATGTATTAATGATAATTATATGTTTGTTTATAAAGGATTTTATATGATGGACGCGAGCATGCGCAATCAAGAATTATGTCTTGCGGACTTTGCAACGACTAATACAATTCTGAAAAATAAGAACTATTTCGAGCATCTTGATATGAAAGAAATCAGTGTGATCACTATATCGGGTAGCACAAATATAATTGAAGGCTCCGGAAGAGCTAATATATTATTGCCCAGAGGAACAAGGCTGATTATTGAAAATGCCTTATATTCCCCTAAGTCTCAAAGAAATTTATTAAGCTTTAAAGCAATTCGAAATAACGGATATCATGTTAAGACTGCACAAAAGGGAGATGTTGAATATTTGCACATTACGAAAGTGATTTCTAATGAAAAAAGAATCATAGAAATATTACCGTCTTTTTAACTCTGGACTATACTACACATATCTTCGAACAATTGAATCATATGCTATCCAAAGGTTTACCAATGACAGTACGTTTAATGTTTGGCATGACCGGTTGGGCCATCCCGGTACAACTATGATGCGAAAAATAATTGAAAATTCGCGCGGACATTTGTTGAGAACCCGAAGATTCTCCAGTCTAAAGAATTAATATGTATTGCTTGCTCTAAAGGGAATTTAATTATTCGACCATCCCAAATGAAAGTAAAGACCGAATTTATTGCATTTTTGGAGCGTATACATGGCGATATTTGTGGACCGATACATCCATCATGTGGACCATTTAAATATTTCATGGTATTGATTGATGCATCAAGTAAATGGTCCCATGTTTGTTTATTATCTACGAGAAACTTAGCATTTGCGAGATTACTTGCTCAGCTAATTAGACTAAGAGCACATTTTCCAGATTATCCGATAAAGAAAATACGACTTGATAATGCTGGTGAATTTACTTCCAACGCATTTAACGATTATTGTATGTCTATTGGTATCGATGTCGAGCCCTGTGCCACATGTCCATACACAAAATGGTCTTGCAGAATCATTGATTAAACGCCTGCAGTTTATTGCAAGGCCGTTGTTGATGAAGTCGAAACTTCCATCGTCTTGTTGGGGACATGCTATATTACATGCAGCAGCACTAATCCGCATCAGGCCAACAAGTTATCATAATATCTCCCCGTTACAAATGGTTTATGGTCAGGAACCAGATATTTCTCATTTAAGAATTTTCGGATCCGCAGTATACATTCCAATTGCACCACCACAACGCACAAAGATGGGACCTCAAAGGAGGTTGGGAATATATTTGAATCTCCATCAATTATAAAATATTTAGAACCCTTAACTGGAGATCGATTCACGGCCAGATTTGCCGACTGTCACTTCGATGAAACAAATTTTCCGACATTAGGGGGAGAAAAGAAACAGTTGGAAAGAAATATTAGTTGGAATGAATTATCACTAAATCACTATGATCCTCGAACAAAAGAATGTGAACTAGAAGTTCAAAAGATAATTCATTTACAAAGCCTAGCGAACCAATTGCCAGACAGTTTTGCTGACCCAAAAAGGGTGACAAAGTCACATATTCCAGCTGTTAATGCTCCTGCTAAAATTGATGTTCCTGCAGAACAAACAGATAATACGATTGAGCTTAAACCACAACTAAAGCGTGGTAGGCCCTCTGGTTCCAAAGATAAAAATCCTCGGAAAAGAAAAGGAGCAAATAATAAGAATTGTCCAATCGAGGATTTATCGACTAAAGAAGAGTCGATGGGCATAAATGATGATAAGAATGAAAGTCAGGTACCTGAACAAATTGAAAATAATGATAATGAAGAGATCTCTATCAATTACGCCCAGAATGGAATAAGATGGAACCGAGATAAAGTCAACGTTGACGACAAATTCTCATTTAACGTAGCGCTACAAGAAATGAATGAGATTAATGAGAATGAGGATCATGAACCAATGTCTGTAAAAGAGTGCAGACAAAGAAATGATTGGCCAAAATAGAAAGATGCAATCGATGCTGAATTAAAATCACTTGAGAGACGAAAAGTTTTTGGACCTGTAGTCCGTATACCAGAGAATATAAAGCCGGTTGGATATAAATGGGTTTTTATCAGAAAGAGAAATGAAAAGGGCGAAATTATGAGATACAAAGCCCGGGTTGTTGCACAAGGTTTTTCGCAAAGACCTGGTATTGATTATGAGGAGACATACTCTCCTGTGGTAGATGCAACAACTTTTCGTTATATAATAAGTCTGGCAATACGTGAAAAACTCGATATGCGTCTAATGGATGTTGTCACTGCCTATTTATATGGCTCACTTGATAATGACATTTATATGAAGCTTCCTGAGGGATTTCAATTGCCTGAAAATTCAAGGCCCCGTGATGAGTACTCAATTAAACTGAACAAATCGCTTTATGGATTAAAGCAATCTGGGCGTATGTGGTATAATCGCCTAAGTGAATATTTATTAAAAGAGGGGTACAAAAATGATCAAGTTTGCCCTTGTATATTTATGAGAAGATGTAGAAATGATTTTGTTATCATAGCAATATATGTTGATGATATCAATATAATTGGAACTCCTGAATAGTTGTCAAAGGCCGTTAATTGTTTGAAAAAGGAGTTCGAAATGAAAGATCTTGGAAAGACGAAATTTTGTCTCGGCTTGCAGATCGAATATTTGAAAAATGGAATATTTGTATGTCAAGAAACATATACGAAAAAGGTGTTGAGCATATTTTATATGGATAAAGCGCATCCGTTGGATACTCCGATGATTGTTCGATCTCTAGATATTAATAAAGACCCGTTCAGACCTCGAGAAAATGATGAAGAGTTGCTTGGTCCTGAAGTACCATACCTTAGTGCCATAGGAGCACTAATGTATCTTACGAGTCATACGCGGCCTGATATAGCATTCCCTGTAAATTTATTGGCGAGATATAGTTCGTCACCAACTCGTAGACATTGGAACGGTGTTAAACGAATTTTTCGATACCTTAAAGGAACAACTGATTTGGGATTATTCTATTCAAATGAGTCCAGGTCAGATCTAATCGGATATGCAGATGCTGGTTTTCTATCCGACCCACATAATGCTCGATCGCAAACGGGTTATCTATTTAGATATGGTGGAACTGCTATTTCTTGGCGGTCAGTTAAACAAAGTTTAACCGCCACTTCATCTAATCATGCGGAAATTTTAGCGATCACGAAGCGAGCAGAGAATGCGTTTGGTTGCGATCGATAATCCAGCATATACGAAAAACTTGTGGGTTGTTATCAGAAAAGTTACCTCCGACGATCTTATATGAAGACAATGTCGCATGTATTGCTCAGTTAAAGGAAGGTTACATCAAAGGCGATAGAACCAAACACATATCGCCTAAATTCTTCTATACACACGACCTACAGAAGACCGGCGAAATTAACGTACAACAAGTTCGGTCTAGTGACAACCTCGCAGATCTATTCACCAAAGCGCTACCTCCAATATCATTCAAGAGACTCATAGATTTGATCGGACTTCGAAGACTCAAAGAGATCAAGTGATGTTTACATCAGGGGGAGACAATATACGCTGCACTCTTTTTCCCTTCACTAGGTTTTTTCCCACTGGGTTTTCCTAGTAAGGTTTTAACGAGGCAGCTAATATCATTTATTAAAGTATTTTGTTTAAGGACATCCAAGGGGAGTGTTATAAATATATTATTATGTGATGTCCTCTATTGGAGTGTGTGCCACATCTATTGCCTATAAATAGACCTCATTGGTCACTTGTAAAATGTACACAAATTTTAAAGAAACTCCCCTATCTCTCTCACGTTACTCTCACTCTCACTCTTTCCCTCTCTCACTTATAATATTATATAATATAATATATGTTATACTTAGTATAATAATGAAACCTTAAATACAATTTCCTCTTTGCAACGTTGATTCTATAAATATTTTATAACAAATTTGTTGTTGTGCGGACATTGGAAGTTACATTGTTTTTTATTAATCATATAATATAAATTAAAGGCTGCTTTTACTTCTGATACGCTAAACTCAACTACCTGCGATACAATCCAATAGTTTCTTCTTTCTTTTGCTTTGTCGTACTTTTCTTCTCGTACATATTTTTGTTAGGAAAGCCTTTTTTAGTAGCTAATCAAATGGATATTATATAATTTCAATTGTTCATTTTTACCAAATCAAGAAAAAAGGTGAGATGAGAAAATAACACGTCAACTGAAGCAAGAAAAGTAGCAATAGCCAATAATAACAATATGTTGATGATAATAAAATGGGCTGACCGTAGAATACACAACACAAGCCCAAATCCAATTGTTTTTTTTTTTCAAATTATTATTATGGTTTACATGTAATTAAACTGAACTCTTTGAATGGAGGGATTGTTGTGGTAGATGTAGATGACATAAAATAAATTAATTACCAATTTTTTATATAGAATAGGGCACAAGTAATTCGATTAGGGTGAAGGTGTATTGTTACCTTTTGGTTATGGGTTCAGACATTATTGAGCGGAACAGACATTTTTACATGATGAAATTGAGACATTTTCAATATCTTTTAAGACTATTATCATCCTCGAAACACAATATCAGATCATTCTATAGTTGATTGGGTGGACATACTTCCAAAAAAAAAACTGAAGTGGTTGGTCAGAACGTTCAGCAGTCTTTTGTCCATTATATGAGCTTAGTCCTCAACGATTGTTTTAATTAATAACTATGTATAGTCCATATAATGTAATATATGTATAGGCAAAATCATAAAATTAGGTCACTAAGTATACATGTTTTCGTTTTTGGATCACTATGTTTGATAATTGCAAAAGTAGGTCAGTAACTTTGTGTGTCGTAACAATTTGGGTCATGTTTTCAATTTTAGGTCACTAAGTATACATTTTTAAATTTTCGGTCACTATATTAACAAAGTTGTTTATTATGACTTAAAATTGGAAAAAATGTATATTTAGTGAACCAAAATCGAAAAATATATACTTACTGACCTTGAAAATGTTACCCAAATTTGTTATGACATACAAAGTTAGTGACCTACTTTTGCAATTATCAAACATAATGACATAAAAATGAAAATATGTATACTTACCTAATTTTATAATTTTCCCTATATGTACATTATATACATTGCCAAACAGCCTTTAGTGTCTTTTTAATTAGCTTCGGTATGTAACTTGAGAATTAGAAAGTGCAATGAAAAGTTATGTCACAACAAAACGAAGCATAGCATCTCTTCAACAACCCAATCATTAGCACTCAAAAACTGCAATTCATTAATCATTATATAATCTTGCATTCACCTAACATTACATACGCATTTATACCACGTCTAATGATCCATTGTAATGTCTAAAATTATGTTCGGTTAATTGAAGAAAATCTCATTGTAATGTCAAATGTCAGCCAGCTGCATTTATTGATTTATTTATTGAATTTTATATGTCACGTCGGGGGAAATAACAAAATGCTGCGCGTATGTTAATAGTCAAACATTTATTCCGCAAGTTGACGATATTAACTGTCATACGTTGGACAGCACACACACAACTGAAAATATCCATTTGTCTTCTCTTAAAATCAATTCACAATATTTTCTCAAAAACCACGACCATGTCTCGAAAATTACAATGTAGCAATCGAAAATCGAAATATGAATGCACGTAATTGATCTATACCAACATATATATATATATATATATAGATATATAAGAATAATCTAGCAAGCATAGTATTGAACAAGCTCGCCTAAAGGATCATCATCTTCGTCTTCGTCGTTTGAGTTCTCCATCATCCAAAGCATATGTTCGAACATTACAACTTCGCAGTTTACAATAATCATCGTACTACCGCCGGCATCAGTATTATTATTATCCTCGCAGTCGTCTTCTGTTATTACAAGCTCACGAAAGAGAGGGTTTTCCATGACTTCCGAAGTGACTAAATACCTCCGGCGAGACTTTCCGACGTAGACGGGGTGGAGCCGGCGGTCATTATCGGCGGAGGGCGGAGGCGCGGCGCGGCCGAGTTTGAAGGACTGCATTTTCTTGAGGACGGACTTGAACTTGGTTAGCTTGTTGTTGTTGCTTCCTTTTGCCATTGATGATTGAGTTAATTGTATTGTAATTAAGGAATAATAAGGGCGTGTTTGGTTTGGGAGGTTTTTTGGGTTTTGGGAAAATGTGAGAGAAAAGAAGGGGTGCGTTGGGTGTATTTATATTGGTAGGTATTTGTTGGAGTTGGATTGTTCCAAGAAAATAGTGAGAGAAAGAAATGGTGGAGTATTTAATGAAGTTGGAGTCTTTTACATTTATTATTTCTCTTTTTTTTTTCTTGAATTTTGGATAAATAATGCTGATTAAGCATCTTAATTAGGTCTACTTGATGAACTTTTCGAATTATTAATACTACCTTTATACTATTAGAAAAAGTGTCGATTAGCAGCTCAAAAACTCGATTATGTTCGGTGCATGTAACTAATACATTCACTTTGGACAATCAATTTTTTTTTTTAAATAACTAATTGATGTATGGAAATATATTTTTATATTCATATGTTCATTGATTGGACACGTGTCTCTCGAACAAAAAAAGTCATGAGTTTGAATTAGGGCTGGAGAAATATATCGAAATACCGATATATATTATCGTATCGAAACGTACCGAAAATATCAAAAATTTTGATATACTGAAGTTTTTGGTAAGTTATGATACCGATTATACCGAAAATATATGTAATGATATGAAAATTTTAAAAATTAGGTATACCGATTATACCGAAATATCGAAATACTAAAATTTTTAATTTAAAGTGGATAATTTATTATAAGTGCCTTCATAAATTTATTATAAGTGCCTTCATAAATTTATTATATTATTTAAACAAAACAAAGTGGATAATTTATTATAAGTGCCTTCATAAATTTATTTAGCCGTAATTATTAACTATACACAACTTTCTAAAATTATTAAGCCCCACCATATTTTACTTACTATGGAGATTGGCTAAATATGTAAATTATTTAAGGTTATTTTATGAATTAAAATTTCTTTATCTAAGGAGTTTGAATCGACTAAAAATTCGAAAACAATTAACCGAGTTACGAGACACGCATGATAAGAAACCCCCCCCCCCCCCCCCCCCCCCCCCCTGTAAATGGTATAGAAGGTATGATACCGATACCATAACGAAATCTCGGTATCGAAATTTAAGATATACCAAAATTTTGGTATGGTATTGCTATGATTTTTTTCGATACCGAAATTTCGGTGCGGTATACGATATCACAGTTTTGATACGGTATACAACGTCCGGCTCCTTTGTGTAGACTTCAGAAGGATTTTTGTCGTCCAATAAATTACGATAAAATTAAGATTCGATACATATTGAATTTAGTCGGAACGTGAATATTTATTGAAAAAAAAAAAGAAAAAAGAAAAGTTCTAGCGAAAGAAACGTTGTTAAGAAAGCGTCACATGTGCAAGATTGGATGTTGATATGTTCAAAAATTCAGTTTGCCCAATCTTTTTCGCCTCATTGAATGATATGTTACTTGAACCTTTTGTAATGGATTTAATTTAAATGCAGTAGGTGTGTGTGACTCGTCATCTCATTATCATTCATTAATCACAAGAAGACATAATTAACATCTTGGTTCTTTATCTTGGTTCTTTATTTTATTCATTAGCTTTTCCGACAACTAGCATGAATTGATACAATTAGCTCATAATCAACTGAACCAATCCCAATAACCACAAAATAATATATATAACTTGACAAGTCAATTAAATTCATCAACAAAAGCCTAATTTGGTTGAGAACCAAGAAAAAACAATATCTCAATAGTCTCTTACTATGTCATGATCCTAGCAATTGAACTATATCAATTGGACAACTGCATTGTCTCTTATCCATTCTATTATATAATGGGCGCGGCGTGGCTATAAACTGTTACATTTGGTCTCTCACTTATTTGTCTCTTTGTTAATTAATTTTTTCAATAATTTTTATATTACTTTTAAATTTTTTATTTATTATACGTATATCCCTACACACTATTTTTGTTTATATAATTATAAAGTATTTTTATATATTAAACATTATAAATAATGAATCTCAAAAAATTAGAAGTCAAATAAATATAATTATATTCTAAGTACACAGCATTGAGCGTGCGAAAACGTATTAATAGTTATTAATTAATAAAACATGGATGGTTCTCTGAATCCATTTTATTTTCAAAGTCGGCTCTTTGTTCCCATATAAAATAGATGCTCGACATCGAAAGTGCTAAAAGTGACCGTAAGCCTTTTCTTCGTTAAATAATTCCATGACATAAAACGCGAAAAAACAAATAAATTATGAAATTAATTAGAGAAACTCACCAATCGATATTCCTTTTAGCACGAAGTTGTGCTGTGGGGGCAACTATGTTAAATTAAATCAAACACGCACGTCACCGTGTTTTGAATTTTAGTTAATGTATGTCATGTCGTGTACTTTGTCTTAATTTGTAATCTATAGTTTAATTCATGTCAATGTTTTTGTGGATCACACACAAACATGTGATTATGATTTTTCCGACATGGGACTGGATTTTGTCACGTGGGTTTGGATAATCACTTGTTCTTTCAATTAATCTGAATGTCTGTTAGAGCTTTCTATTACAATCCAATTTCTCTGAGA
Organism: Craterostigma plantagineum; assembly: GCA_027422505.1. Lineage (NCBI taxonomy): Eukaryota > Viridiplantae > Streptophyta > Magnoliopsida > Lamiales > Linderniaceae > Craterostigma > Craterostigma plantagineum. Next base: position 1,931,258 of record JAPQWV010000093.1, read on the forward strand.
TTGATGTAATTACTTTTAGCCGCTGAATTGTAAGGTGCTGATATTTTAGCAAGACACGAGAATCTCAAGTTCACAAACACACACATCAATGGGGCTTTGAGACACTCCTTGTTTGATTGATAGAGAATCTAATCTTTGCTAAAATGCCTCACCAAAACAAAAAGACATATTTTGAAGGAAAAAAAAAAGCCCAAGAAAATGGAAGAAAGAAGAAAATTTTAGGTGCATTACATATTCTCAGTCAGTCCTTGACATCAGTAACACCATCAGCAGTGATCTGAAATCTTGCCTCAGCTTCGGCCAAACACGGCGAACTCACCACTTTGCATATCCTCTCCTCTGCTCTCCCTTTCCTCAAAGCCAATCTGTTCACAACACATATCATTTTTCGGATAAATAATCACTTGGTTGGCTTATTCGAATTTCGTAAAAAATGCGAATAAGTATTCGCCATATTAGTTTACTAACTAACCTTGTAGTGGTAGCATGAGCCATGATGTTTCCACCTATGGGTTTGATCTGAGGACCAGCGAAGATAGCAGAGCCATCGACTTGTGCCACAACTTGGTTCGTTATGACCACAGCTATGCCAAACTGTAATTCCCAAAACAAGTCGAATATCGAAAAGAAAAACAGACATGTAAGATAAAAAGATCGATTTTGGTAGGTGTGTTTTCAAAGTAACGATACAGTGAGTGTCCTATCTAAGATAAGACCTCGTCTGCTAATTTCTGAAGGCTTCTCAAGAACTTTGCAAGGTGCATTTGCCGGGCTGATAGCTCTCCTCTCCCCGAGAAATCAGTCCTATAAAGGGCCGTGGCGCTGTCCACTATCATTAAGGCAAATCTGCATGACATGATGATCATGGGTTTTAAGAGACATATGTAAGAACTGCAAATATATGGAGCATAATGGTTATAATATTACCTGGTTTCCACCATCATGGAGGCAGCTTCGAGCAGAAGCCTGGACTGATGATCGGTGTTATATGCTCGGGCGTATGCAACGTTCTCCAAAACATCAGCACCGTTCAATCCAAACCTTTTTTTTTTTTTTTTCATAGAATTGTCAGCACTAATGTATGATTCAAGCACACAAATTTGATTTTTGACAGTAGGGCTATTACAAAATCTTGAAAAGAAAGCTGAGTTTGACCTGTCAGCTATCTGTAGTAACCTCTGAGGCCTAAAAGTACCCTCTGCGTCGATGTACATTGCTTTCCCTTCACCCCCACCTTGGTCTAATGGAAGCTGCGTGGTCATTCATTGCATTAGAGTTAGAAATAAATAGCAAAGCAATGCCTATAAATTAGATTTACTTCAATAAGAAAGATCTTTACTTGGCAGGTGACACACAATGTGTGGCAGAGTTGAGTCTTTCCACAGCGATACTCTCCATACAGCTCTGTAATAGATCCAGTCTCAATCCCTCCTTTAATACGAGGATGAAATCGAGCACGTTTAGACGCGGGCCTGCGATAAATAGAACCCTTGGCATAGAAATCATCGGTAAATCAATCACCTTCTAATATTTTGTCAAGTTCCTTCGACCCAGAAGTTATCTGAATTATCTCGAGCCTCTGAGCGTGCAATTGGCTAGCACTCGTAAAGCCCAGTGGCACCAATTTTGAAGCTGTGCATATGTAGAAATATTATCAATGAAACGAAGAAATTGCTTGACGACCATACGGAAGGTTAATCAGAACATCATACAGATAGCCACAGTTGGAACTTGCCTGCTTCGATTATCTTATCGACTTTAGCATCGCTGATTCCTTTTATCTGCAGAAGCTCTTTCCTAGGAGAGTACGCCACTGATTCCACGGTGCATAATCCCGCATCTTTGAGCTTTTTAATGTCAGCAGCTGCAATCCCAGACGCCTGAAAGAAGAACCTAACACATTATACGCAGAAGATATTCCAAGTATTCACTGCTAGTGCAGGATTATGATCAGGAAAACTAAGGATATCGAACAACATCAAGAGAAACCATAGTGACTAACCAAGCATCGTATTTCCCATAACGAAATTTCTTTAAAACAGAAAGAAGCGAATAGCGTGACCTTCCCAGGTCAAAAGAAAAACCTTCAAACATTAGAGAGAGCCAAGACAAATTACGCATCTCAGGAAACCAAAGCAAGCTAAATTCAGGAGCTTTAAGATATATAGCACGAAAATTGCATCTTCCAAGCATTAAAACAGGCAGCGCTAAGAAATTCCACTTTCCAATCGACGTCGCCTGCCATCAATACCATCGCCCATCGCGACAAAATCGCGTGATGCAGAAAAGCAAAAAAGGAAATCCCAATTTACGTTAACGTTTTGTTCATCTTCACAACCGAAATTCAGATAAAGATACGGCCTTTTGAATAAAGAAAATCCATAAAAAAAAAAAAAAAACCCACGATTAACAGACGTAGAAACCCGAGAAAAAGTAGCAAAACGAAGAGAAAGGACCTGAAGATGCTCGACGGGTAACGGCCCTTGTTGAATATCCTCATTATCCTCGACCTGCTGCTGATTAATCGCCTGCTTTCTTTGTTGTTCCATCTGCGATTTGCGAACGAATGTTTTGTGCGCACGCGCGAGTATTGAAGAGCTGAGACTTGAGAGAGAGTGAGTGAGAGATTCAGAGGGAAAGAGATGATTATTCAAGAGTTTTTAACGAGGCGCCAAAAACTGAAACCAAACTTAGCTTCTCTTGTAAGCCTGAGAATTAAATAAATGGGCTTTAAGCCCGAATTGATTGATTGGGCCTTGAAGAATGGGCTCAATTTATATAGGGAGATTCCCTTGTAAACAGATCGGGTTGGGTCACGTTCGGGCTCAACCCGTTTAATAAACGGTTTGATAAGTTCAACCCTGACCTGTATATTTAAACATATTAAAATATCAAACCACACCCGTTCTTCTTTAATACAAATCAACCGATTAACCGCCAACCCGTTTAAAATTAAAAAATAGCAAGAAAATAACTAAATACACAAAATTATCAATGCAAGTTAAACAAAATACTAGAGAAACAAAGTAAGTATTTTCCATGCGATACCATCGCCCACTTGAAGTGTGGTACCGTATTTATAGTTTTGACATCTCTATTATATTGTTCAATACGTTCACGGATAATATTACTAATTTCGTCTGCTCGAATGGTTATCATGAATTTTTCTTAATAATTTTTTGAAAAGAAAAAAAAACAATGCCTTTTTTACAGTAGAAAGACTAAACTGGTTTTTTCTTTTAGGGTTCTTTTTTTTTCGAAACGATCGCTTTGTATAACTTCGACAAAAGAAAATTTACAAGGCGGTTCAATAACCGAAAGTCACCCACTGCTTACATCGTAACAACAGTGGTGCGCAGGGAGGAACATGTGTTCCATGGAACAACAAAATAAAAAGGACAATGCAACTATAAACTTGCAGATGAAGTCTAACCCCAATGCAAAACAAGAGAATTCCGGGAGGACGAACCAACAGCGTGTCTTGCCCTTTGAAAAATCCAAAACGCCATCAACAGCAGCAAATCCTCTAGAATTCTCAGCATTGGCATCTGAATATTGAACTGATGTAAACATCCTACGCAATCCAGATGGAGACCACAATTGAGCATTCGAAACCAACAATGAAACATTAAATTTCTAGAAATTCATTCCACTCCTGTAATGCCTTATCCACAGCAGATTTGCCAAAATTCCATTCCTTCTTGAACACCCATAGATTCCTGCATTTCCAAAGCATCCACAAAATATATACCGAAAGTTGAAGAGGAAATTGGTAAACATCTGAGCCAGGTCCCAAACAAATCTTCCCCCACCAATCCATGAAGGAAGCGCACGGAATTTCTGTGTGATTCCAAGATAACGGTGCAACGTCCCAACAAAGTTTGGCTTGAGGGCAGCGGAAAAAGAGATGGGTCAGGCTTTCATTTTCCTCCCCACATGTTGAGCAGAGTGTATCGATCTTCATTCCTCTTCTAGCCAGGTTAATTTAGTCGGTAGTGAGTCGTGGAGGCATCTCCACATGAAGTGTTTTAACTTTCCTTTGACCTTAAGAGACCAAGTGGCTCGCCAGATTTTCTCTAGATTGGTTCCTTGGTCGCTTCCCTCTGGTTTATCTTTTCGTATTTCCGGGTCTGTTAACAACATATCATATGCCGATTTGACAGTAAATTGGCCACTAGCATGCTTAGACCAGTAAATTGGCCACTAGCATGCCGATTTTCCTCTGGTTTCTTTTAGGGTTCTCAACATGCCAATATTGGCACGAATGGTACCTAAATGTAGTTCGTTGTTCAAACAAGTATTCAAAATTACTAGAGCATTGTTGTGGATCCAAGACAACACTAGAAACTCCAAAAAACATCAACATAATTTATAATTCTTCCTTTTATTTATTCAAATTAAGAATATGAATATTTATATAATTGGGGTTAATTGAGTTAATAAACGGGTTGGTTTCATGTTGATTTTGGATTGAAAACTCGAACCATGACCCGGTCCACTTAATATTGCGTTGGTTTGGATTTATCGATTTACTTAAACAGGTCGAAAATGCTAATGCAAATCTGCTATTTTCGGGTGCGGTTCGTGCCGGGTTGATGGTTCGGGTTGGTTTTTAGGAGCCCTAACTTTGATTAATTTGTACTATAATGATACTACTTCTAACTAGATTCGCTACCTGCACGGACGACTTGTGAAGCACCACGTTTTTGTAATAGTGGGGATACCGTAGGGCTGCTAAAATACAACCCGACCCGCCAATCCGACATAAACCGCACCCGAAAATAACAGGTTCGGATTAGTATTTTCGACATGTTTAAGTAAAAGGGTAAAACCGAATCCAACCCAAATATTAAGTGGACCGGGTTAGGATTCGAACTTTCAACCCGAAATCAACCCGTTTAACAACCCATTAAACCCGTATAGTATAAATTATTAAAAACATTCTTAATATAAAAAAAAAATAAACTGCTTTGATAATTAAATTACATGACTTGTATTATTTGGAACTTTAATTGTTGTTGATTTTCAGAAAAACAATTGCTTTTGTTTCTATATTGTTTTGTTTAATTTGGATTTATAACCTTGATATTTAGTTATTTTTTCTTTTTTCTTTTAATTTTCAACGAGTTGGCGGGTTAATGAGTTATATTTGGGTAAAACAGACCGGGTTTGGATTCAATATTTGAACCTGTTTAAACAAACAGGTCAGGTCGCTCGATGCGTCATTTATCTTCGATGTGACCCGATTGTGGCCTTGTCCATTAACACCTTATAGGCTTTTCGAACTTCTCTGCAGCACTATTCGAATCCTTGTCGTCCCTTCTCACCCATTTCTTCCTCACACATAGCAACTCCCCCGATGAACCCATTCTTGACTCGATTCTTGCATTGAGCTGCTTCAAGGAAACCTTCATGAGCACGTTCTTCGACTTCTGAGGCTTATCCATGTATATCTCCTTCAATTTCCTCCATAGCCCATCCGTGTCAGCTTCAACACATTCTTGAGAACACAATCTCCAAGACTCACGATCATGATGCTATGAGCCTTCATTCGCATCATTCTCTTCTCATTCGCCTTCAAATCCGTGGGTAGCATGTCCTTCCATGTCTTCAAGGCCTCCGCCAATCCTTCTTGGATCATGGCCTTCATCTTGAGCTTCCATAGCCCAAAAAAAATTGCTCCCTTCGCTGAACTTCTCTATTTCGACTCTATTTTGCGACATCATCTTCGCCGCGTGATTTTCAGGCCCAATTCCAGTCCAAACAAGCCCATATATGTGGGGTTCCTCTATAAAATCAATTGATTATAGAGGGAGTTATCCCATAAGCTTAGGAATGTCAACGGGGTGGGGCGAGGGCGGGTATTAGATCCTCATCTCCATCCCATTCCCACGTCGACGAGGAAATCCCTGTCCCCGCCAACCAAACGGAAAAAACTCGTTCACATCCGCGTCCCCACCGGGTCCCCTCCCTCGCGAGGATTTTCAGTACCGCGATTTGTAAATTGAATATATTATTTAAAGTATTATTGGAATATTAGAATAATAAAAGGGGGTAAAAATATTATTTTAAACTATAATAGACTAAATTATGTATAAAAATAGTATTCATATATTATTTAGGTATAAAACATTTTATTTATATAATATTCGTGGCGAGGAACGGGGTGGGGATCCCCGCGGGACGGGGACTATGATCTCCATCCCCACCAAAGGGGAAAGATCTTCCCCATCCCCGCTTTTCAGGGATTAAATTAGGGGTTCCCCGCCCCGTTTGGGGCGGATACCTCCGGGAACGGGGAATCGCCCCCTATTGACAAGCCTACATAAGCTTATAAACTTCTCATAATTTTTAAATATCCGACTTGGGACTTTGGGTATACAACCAAACAACCACTAAGTTATCGTATTGTAGCTAATTTAGTTGTATAGTTTATGGTACAACATTCAATCAAGGCTAATAATGATGATGACATGAGACGAAAACTTGAAAGAATCCCATTGATAGAAAGAGACAAACAATACAACAACCATTGTTCATATAAAGATTAAATCCATAGCCATCTATTACAATACAACAACTGATATTACATCAAGAATCATCATCATCAATCCTTGAATAAGAAAGTAAATAAATAAAATCAAGAAAAGATGTGGTATTCGATATAGCGTTACAAATAGACTCATGGATTGCTTTAGTAGTATGGAATGGAAGGAGGCGGCGGCGATGCATAAGAAACTCCTTTTATGGGAGGCAGTGGCATGCTCTGTTTTGGCGGTGGAGGTGATGAGTATATGTAAGGCGGTGGTGGCGATGACGTGGGAGGCGGTGGTGATGGGTAGAGACGTGGTGGTGGAGGTGATGAAGAGGGCGGCTGTGGTGGTGGTGACGTGTACAAGTATGGTGGTGGTGGTGACGATGAAGAGGGCGGCGGCGGTGGTGGTGACGTGTACAAGTATGGTGGTGGTGGTGGTGGTGGTGGTGACGATGAATAGGGCGGCGGTGGTGGTGGTGAAATGTACAAGTATGGCGGTGGTGGTGGCGATGAAGAGGGAGGAGGTGGTGATGGTATTGGGTATCTGTACGGTGGTGGAGGAGATGGTGAGGAGTAAGCGTACGGTGGTGGTGGTGGACTCGAGTACATGTATGACGCCGGCGGAGGAGGTGTGGTCGGCGTCGGTGGCGGTGGTGAGTTGTTAATATTCGGTGGTGGAGTCGACTTTGGTGGTGAAGGTAGCGGCGGTGAATTTGCAGGTGGCGTTAGAGGGGACGGTGAAGATGAAGGTGGTGGTGGTGATGAATAAACGTAAGGCGGTGAATGTATAGGTGGTGGTGGCGGCGAACTAACGTGGGGCGGTAGAGGAGATAGAGAAGACGGCGGGGGCGGTGGTGGAGATGGGGATGGGTAATAAGCATGGGGTGGTTGCAGAGATGGCGACGGTGAAGGTACCTGCGGTGGTGGAGAAGAATATATAAACGGTGGTGGTGGTGGAGCAAAGGAAGAAGACGGTGGAGGAGAATGGTAAACAAATGGTGGTGGTGGTGGTGGTCGTGGACCTGACGACCCAGCAGACGGCGGAGGTGGTCCAAAATGCGTCCCCGGCGACGACCCCCTCTCAGGCGGAGACGGCGCCGGAACCCCACCTCCCGGAGAAACAGGCGGCGGAGAGTGAGGTCGAGAACCAGACGACGACCCAGAAGGAGGAGGAGATCTCGTCGGCGGCGGAGAAGAAGGGTTTGGCCCCTGACGTGGCGGCGCGTAGCACGACGACTTCTTACAGTCAAACGGCTGAGCCGCCTCAGAAGCACACTCTCCGGCGGACCTCTGCTCCCTCTCACCAGGAATACAGTTCTCTCTTCCGTCGACCACCGTCCCCAACCTCCTCCGACCACCACACTGCGGCGCCTCGCCGGTGAAATAATTGTAAGAATAAGTGAAGTTCTGCAACCTCGGCAACGAGCAAACGCTCGCCGGAACTTCGCCTGTCAGCCTATTGTGCGCCACGTCAAGCTGCTCCAAGCTCCTCATACCTCCAATCTCCGCCGGCAAAGGACCCCTCAGACCGTTGAAGCTGACGTCAAACACCGTCAGCTTCTTCAGCCTTCCGATCTGCGGCGGAATACACCCCGTCAGGTTATCGTTCAACAGTATAACCTCGTTCAACGTCTCCGCCATGTCGCCGATGCTCGAAGGTATACAACCGCCGAGGTTGTTGTTCGCCAGGACCAAGACGGACACCGGCGAGTTGCCGAGGTTCGCCGGAATGCCGAACCTCAGCCTATTATCGTTCAGAAACAGAGCGTCCAACTCCTTGTCGAAGATCTCCCTCGGCACACCTCCCTCGAAATCGTTGAACCTTAGGTCCAAGAATTTCAGCGACGGCAGAGAGAGGACCACCGTGGGAAAGGGGCCCACAAGGCGGTTGTTGCTGACGTCGAGCTCGAACAGAAGCTTTAGCCGGCGGAAGCTCGCCGGAAGGGTCCCGCAGAAGCGGTTCGAGTTGAGGTGGAGCACGGCGAGGTCCGTCAGCAGCCCGAGCTCGTCGGGGAGAAACCCGGCGATGTCGGCGTGGTTCAGGTCGATTCCGGCGACGACGCGGGTCGGCGGGTCGGTTATCGACGGCCCGCAGAAGACGCCCTCGTAGCTGCAGACGTTGGGTCCGACCCAGTTCGCCGTGAAGTTGAACGGGTCGGATAGTATGGCCCGTTTCCACGCCTGAAGTGCAATGTAGGCTCGCCGGAGGTTTGGGTTCTCGAAGGTCAGGCCGTCGTCGGCGGCTGGCGCGTCTGTGTCTTGTTCGACGGCGGCTGAGGCGGTGGTGCAGATTAGGAGTGAGAGTATGAGGGCCGCCGCTAGACGGCGGTGACGTGGCGGCGCCGGTGGCTGCATTGGCCTTCGTTTTTTGTTGAACGTGTTTTTAGGAAAGAATGGGTTTTTGCTTTGAGCTACACATTCAACAAATTGGAAAGAAGGGAGATTTTGTGTTTTGGGTTTGAAAGGGGACAGAGATGAGTGGTTTTAGCTGACACCAGAGATGGTAATATTAAGGTTATATTATAATGTTTTTGTTACAAAATTTGATTTTATTTACTTACAAGAGGGTAATTAATTACATGGGTTCGTTGTATAAATGAGAAAGAAGAGAATATCTAGATTTACCACAAGACTTGCTATATGAATTATTAATAAAGTGAAACGAATACTATATAATATAATTTGTACTGTAATAAAAAGGTTCGATACAGTGAAATTATGACATTGCAGCATGGTATCAGATGTACAATAATTTCAATTTTTGCATTGAATACTTTATCTTGTCGAGACAATGAAAATCAGTAAAATAAATGAACCTGAAATCGAGATAAGAATTTATTACGTTGTTTCCTATCCTGATTCAATTCTACTCTTGAAAAGAGAAAAAGCAAAAAGATCTGAATAATAGGCCATAGAACTTCACCGATATATAACTCTGAATCAAATTTTTACCCAAAAAAACTTGTAAGTAAATTCAAACGCTAAGGATGATATATTTTAGCTGAAAATTGATTGAAGTAGGTTCAATGCACTTAATTTGTGCATATTTAATTATATCCAAAGTCAAGCCACGTCTTAACCTAACCAGTTTGAAGACAAATATTCCCTTCATTACTAGATATCTATGTTTGATGTGATTAGAGCAAGTTTTACTTTGAAATCTTTGGTACAGTTTGCTACCGTATTAAAACATTAAATATATAGTTTTACAAAAATTACACATTATATATTATCATGTACGTGTGTTATAATTACTTAAGTATGAAGTATTTTACTGCCACTCCAACGACATTAAAGACGCTAAAGAGATTCAATTCAATACACGCGTAGAAAGTTGTCTCCCATCCAAATTAATACCTCAAACTTTTAAAATAATAAACCAAATAAATAGCCTCTAATTATATTTTCAAATATAAATCACATCTCGGATATGTTGGACTGCTTTATTTTATTTGCTTTGATGAGTTATTCACATGACAAACATAGAAAAGGGGATATATGTCAGATTGGATTAAATAATTGAACGAATAGCAATGGGACCTCCTTGTTAATATTTTCATCTGCATCTATTTTCTTTTTCTGTTAGGAGTATCATCATCCTCTCATATTTCACAGCTAAGTTAATTTTAAAATGGTCACTTTGTCAATTATGGAATGAGTACGGTATGACTAATAATCCCTGATCTATATGTCCTATTTTAAGTCTATACATGAATTCTTACACATAACCTCGATAATTTATCAAACACACTAAGGACTCGTTTTGATGGGAGTGGGTTGGTGCAACAACCAATCCACCCACCCACTCTACTATTATAATACTATTTAATTATATTATTATTATATATGTATTAGAGGGGGGTTTTGCCTATAAATAGGCTTGATCCCTCATTATAGATCTCACACCAAACACACCAAAGAAAGAAAAGAAGAGAGAGGAGAAAGAAAGAGAGAAAAAAAAAATAGAGGGTTTGTTCGGTATTTGCTCCAACTATAAAGAGAGATAGTGTGTGTTTTCTCCTTTATAGATTGAGAGGTTGTAACCCCTGTTTTTTCCCCAGTAATAAATTTCTACTCGCCCGTGGTTTTTTACCCAAGTTAAAAAGGGGTTTTCCACGTAAATTCCCGTGTTGCATTTATCCTCACAGTCATTTCCAATTTCGTTACGCTGTCCATTTCGCAACAAGTGGTATCAGAGCCAGCCCTGATTGATATTCCAATTATGCTCTGTGGTTGCAGCTTTGTCTGATCTTCCACATCAGAAAGGATATCGAAAAGGTTTATCGTTACGGAAGAGTTTTTTGGCAAGTCGTGGTAATAGACTGTGTGAGTAAGTTCTGTCTAGGTGGCTGGTGCCAAGCGGGACACATAGTGACCCCACCAGATCTCATCTGGGAATTTACTTAGAAGGGTAATTTTGTCTTGAAAGCTGGTCGCTACCCTTTCTGCAAATTATCTGATCAGTACTATTTGGCTGGACTGTTGAATTTCTCCGACGATAGCGACGTGGAAAAAAAAATGGCAGCTAAAAATGAAATTGAGAAATTCAACGGGAGAAACTACTCACTGTGGAAAATGAGGATTAAGGCAATTTTACTAAAAGAAAATTGTCTGGAGGCGATCACTGGCAAACCAACAACAATGACAAGTGATGTCAAATGGAAGAAGATAGACGGGAGAGCCATCGCCAATATCCATCTGACATTAGCAGATGATATATTATCAAGCATCGAGGAGAAAAATAGTGCGAAAGAAATCTGGGATCATCTAGAGAAGCTGTATCAAGTCAAGTCACTCCACAGCCGAATTTTTCTGAAAAGAAAATTGTATCATCTACGAATGGAAGAATCTTCTTCAATGACCGAGCACATCAACAAGTTGAATACTCTATTCTCTCTTAAGACTTGGACTACAAAATAGAGCCAAGTGAACGTGCTGAGCTTCTGCTTCAAAGCCTGCCAGACTCCTACGATCAACTCGTCATCAATCTGAGCAACAACCAAGCTGCGGGGAAACTTATCTTCGACAATATTGCAACTGCGGTTCTCGAAGAAGAAAGTCGGCGCAATAACAAAGAAGACAAGTTGATAACGTCCCAACAGGCGGAAGCATTGGCAGTAACGAGGGCAAGATCAGGAGCACGTGGTCCAAACATGAATCGAAAACGGCCAAGACCCGGAGAGTCTGGTCCAAGTGGGAGTCAAAAACGGCAAAGCCTTGTTACCAAAAATAAGAAGGTTATAAAATGTTACCACTGTGGCAAGAAAGGTCATCTGAAGAAAGATTGTTGGGCTCTAAATAAAAATCCCAATGCCCAAGGAAACGCCGCCAACACTACCGACGATGGAATTGCCTTGGTGTGTGAAGCCGCAACCACTATCGCTGAACATGGAAGATTCAACGACGTGTGGCTCATGGACTCAGCAGCTACTTTCCACATGACCTCTCGAAAGGAATGGTTTCATCAATACGAGTCAACTTTTGGAGGGTATGTCTACAGCTGCAATGACCAAGCGCTGAAGATTGTCGGGGTCGGTACTATTCAAATAAAGATGTACGATGGCACTGTGCGTACCATCCATGCTGTCCGACATGTGGAGGGCTTGAAGAAAAATCTGTTGTCTGTGGGGCAACTGGATGATCTTGGTTTCAAAATTGAATTGGAGAATAAAATCATGAAGGTCTCCAAAGGAGCACTGGTGGTGATGAAGGGCGAAAAGATAGCTGCAAATCTATACAAGCTGAAGGGAGAGACTCTGCAAGAAGGGCAAGCATCTGTTGCTACGACAAGTTCAAATGAAAAGGCTACAATGACTTGGCACAAGAAACTTGGTCATATGTCTGAACAAGGCATGAAAATTCTTGCGCAAAAGAATCTACTTCCTGGTCTCACGACGGTGACGCTACCATTCTGTGAGCATTGTATTGTGAGCAAGCAGCATCGCCTGAAGTTCTCCACTTCAAATTCTAGAAGCAAAGAAATTCTAGAATTGATCCACTCTGACGTATGGCAAGCACCGGTTTCATCCCTGGGAGGAGCCAACTACTTCGTATCATTCATAGACGACTACTCCAGGAGATGCTGGGTGTATCCAATCAAGAAGAAGGACGAAGTGTTTCCTATCTTCAAAACATACAAGGCGCGAGTTGAACTTGAAACCGGCAGAAAAATCAAGTGTCTCCGGTCAGATAATGGAGGGGAATATACTGGCAAAGAATTCACTGAATTCTGCAAAGGTGCGGGCATCAGAAGACAGTTCACCACGGCGTACACTCCACAACAGAATGGAGTGGCAGAGCGGTTGAATAGGACCCTGTTGGAAAGAACAAGGGCTATGTTGAGAACTGCGGGCCTGGAAAAGAAATTCTGGGCGGAAGCGGTCTGTACTGCCTGTTATGTGGTGAATCGGGCCCCATCTACTGCTATAGAGATGCGGACACCGATGGAAATGTGGACTGGTGCACCTGCAGACTATTCAAACCTCCATATATTTGGAAGTTCAACGTACGCGATGTATCACAACCAAGAAACGACAAAGTTGGATCCAAAGTCCAGGAAATGTCTATTCTTGGGGTACGCTGATGGAGTAAAGGGGTATCGCTTGTGGGATCTCACTGACCACAAAGTGATTATCAGCAGAGATGTTATCTTCCTGGAAGATAGCGATGAGGAGCAAGTCGAAAATGATAGCAGTTCAAAAGGTGTGACAGAGACTACACCGATGAAAAGAAAATTGGAGCAATATAATTCTTCTGAAGCTGAACCGGCGCACGAAGAGCTCAACCCAGTCGAATCTGAAGTACCGGATCTCTGGCGGTCATCACGCGAGCGTAGGCCGCCTAGTTGGCACTCAGATTACGAGATAGAGAGCAATCTTGCATACTGTTTTCTAACTGAGGATGGAGAGCCAACCACTTTCCAAGAAGCACTGAATAATTCAGATGCGAGTCAGTGGATTTCAGCAATGCAAGAGGAAATGGAAGCTCTCTATAAAAATAAGACATGGGAGTTGGTGCCATTACCGCAAGGAAGGAAACCCATTGGCAACAAATGGGTATACAAAATCAAGCGGAATGGGGATGACCAGGTAGAGCGATACCGTGCTAGACTGGTGGTAAAGGGATATGCTCAGAAAGAAGGGATTGACTTCAACGAAATTTTCTCACCGGTGGTACGACTTACAACAGTCAGGGTGGTTTTGTCAATGTGTGCTACATTCGACTTGCATCTTGAGCAGCTAGACGTTAAAACGGCATTTCTCCATGGAGATCTGGATGAAGAAATATATATGCTTCAACCAGAAGGTTTCGAGGAACAAGGAAAAGAAGATCTGGTTTGCAGACTGATCAAATCTCTCTACGGGCTCAAACAAGCACCTCGATGCTGGTATAAGAGATTTGACTCCTTCATAATGAGTCTTGGCTACAACAGGCTATATTCAGATCTTTGTGCATATTTCAAGAGATTTGGCGATGACGATTTCATCATGTTGCTGTTGTACGTCGACGATATGCTGGTGGCGGGACCCAACAAAGGTCGTATCGCCGACTTAAAGACTCAACTGGCTAGTGAATTCGAAATGAAGGACTTGGGGCCAGTAAACAAAATCCTTGGTGTGCAAATATCTCGAGACAGAAGCAAGCAGAAGATTTGGCTTTCCCAAAAGAATTATTTGAAGAAAATCTTGCGGAGGTTCAACATGCAAGACAACGAGAGGATAGAGATGTCTCGACTGCCATATGCATCGGCGGTAGGAAGTCTAATGTTCGCAATGATCTGTACCAGACCAGACATTGCCCATGCAGTGGGAGTTATTAGCCGATACATGTCCAATCCTGGTCGGGAGCACTGGAGTGCTGTAAAGAGGATTCTCAGATACATCAAGGGAACCTCTGATCTTGCCTTATGTTACGGAGGTACAAATTTTACTGTCCATGGTTTTGTTGATGCAGATTATGCAGGTGAACTTGATAAAAGCAGATCCACAACCGGATATGTGTTTAATCTTGCTGGCGGTGCTGTAAGCTGGGTTTCAAAACTGCAGTCCATTGTTGTAACGTCAACAACGGAAGCAGAATATGTCGCAGCTATGCAAGCCAGTAAAGAGGCAATATGGTTGAAGATGTTGTTGGAAGAACTCGGCCACAAACAGGAGAATATTGTTCTCTATTGTGATAGCCAGAGTGCGTTGCATCTTGCAAGGAATCCAACATATCATTCAAGAACCAAACATATCCGGGTGCAATACCACTTTGTTCGTGAACAAGTGGAAGCGGGGACTGTGGACATGCAAAAAGTTCACACTGCGGATAATCTGGCAGACTACATGACCAAATCAATTCCTGTGGACAAGTTTATATGGTGTCGTTCCTCATGTGGATTGACAGAATCTAAGTAACATGCAAAGGTGAGCTAGAAGAATGGTGTGAAGATCTGATTGGGCATCAATCAAATCTTCAAGTGGGAGATTGATGGGAGTGGGTTGGTGCAACAACCAATCCACCCACCCACTCTACTATTATAATACTATTTAATTATATTATTATTATATATGTATTAGAGGGGGGTTTTGCCTATAAATAGGCTTGATCCCTCATTATAGATCTCACACCAAACACACCAAAGAAAGAAAAGAAGAGAGAGGAGAAAGAAAGAGAGAAAAAAAAATAGAGAGGGTTTGTTCGGTATTTGCTCCAACTATAAAGAGAGATAGTGTGTGTTTTCTCCTTTATAGATTGAGAGGTTGTAACCCCTGTTTTTTCCCCAGTAATAAATTTCTACCTCGCCCGTGGTTTTTTACCCAAGTTAAAAAGGGGTTTTCCACGTAAATTCCCGTGTTGCATTTATCCTCACAGTCATTTCCAATTTCGTTACGCTGTCCATTTCGCAACACGTTTGATATCATTGTTTAGGAATTAAGTGGGTATAAGTTATTTGTGTATAGCAATACAATGATTTTGTTGATGTTGTGTTTTAACATGTTTGATAATGTGGGTATTAGTTATTTCTGTAATGATATAAATTGTGTTTGACAGATGTGTTTGAAATGTATATAGGTTTGTATGGATTAGCGATACACACCCCATAATCACCTTAAAGGTGGGTATGGATATTCAAGGCTTATAACAAAAAACCTTGTAGTAGACATGTATAGTTATACAAGGCATGTATGGTTATACACATATATCAAACACGACAAACTTATGCATATACAGAGCCTATACACGTCCATACACATGTATGAAACGAGTCCTAAATGGCATATATCATGTTACTAATACAATTTACAAGTTATAATTATAAATAAATAAATGACCGACAAGGATTATATATAGATAAGAGCAATAAAAGGGAAAGACATGTGTGTTGGCTGATTATAAAGACGGGACCCACGACTTCAGTGCATGCACGTCGATTCGGTCTTCAGAAGACCTTTTCAGCTACGAATCTCTCTATAATCTCTTACACATAACATATTATATAGGATATATAATCACCGAAAGAAATAGTTATTTTAGTAATATACCTAATCAAACAATAGGTTCGGTATAGAAATGAAGAACACATAATGATTAATTGATCATCGAAATTCAGTCAATTGGTGCTAAATAATTAATTAAACTAATCACCGTTTCTACTATGATAGCGATAATCCTTACAAATGATTTTTTTTATCAAATTAATTGTGAAAATTTTGCGACTTTGTTGTGTTTGAAATAAAATTTGTAAAATCAAAATATGATACATTTCTTTATGAGTTTAAGCTTCTAGAGGTAGAGTGGTCGTTTAATACGGTATAGGTCGAGAGATCATGCTAGAATTATCTAGAGAAGAAATAAATGAACACATACGTGAGGGAAGGTTTAGAAATAGAATCAGTAACATTAAAATATGATCACACTAGGTTCGAATTTAACACTAGACCTGAATGTCGTGCTGGTAAATAAAACTTATAATTAAAAACAATATGATGCACTCAAAGCGACATGTCATGTTGGCGATGAAATTTGTTTACAAGAGGTGCCATGCTTGACCTCCATTCGTGTTGAACTTCTTAAGCCTACCAAACAACATGACCACGACGAGGACGATTTTGCCCTCGTCGCTCCATTTTCCGGCGAATCCGTACCATTCGTCCTCGCACTTATTAGCCGTTATGTCTATCCGCCGCTCGCAACTGTAACCAGTCGAGAACCCTACGTTCCCATACGCGCTGCGCATTCGTTTATTAAAAAACACACGGTTAAGAGTGATAATAGATAATAATACGATTCTATCGCATTGTTCCGACGATCGACTGCTGCGCACCTTACCACTTCGAACACGATGTTGAAGACGTCGAAATTGATCGGATCGTTCTTAAGGCTCCTCCTCTCGGTGATGCATACGAGCGCGACGAACGCGACGATGTAAGAGATTTGCGAGAGTATAAAATCTTCCGCGAATCTCTTCCTCCTCTTGTTACATCCTTTGACTCCTTCATTGATCTGCTTGTCGTCTCTTATTGGTCGAAACGACGTATACGGTGGAAGGTACCTACAAATGTACTCCCGCGTCAAGAATTTGTAAGAGAGAGGGAGAGAGAGAGAGAGAGAGAGAGAGCGAGAGAGAGAGAGAGAGAGGTACTAACATCACGACGACGACGAAGACCAAAACGGCCGGTGCAACTTTAGAGAGATCGAGAATACTTTCGCCGGCGTGCCTTGCGTTAGTGCACTGAAATGCGAAACCAACGAATTTTTGATAAACGTTCAATCCGTCTAATCCCTCTAATTCCCAATCCACGGCGAAGAACAAGATTAGCCCGACGATGATAAACCCTAAAACCGTCGCGAGAAGCATCTTCGAGTGCTTGCTAGGTAGCAAGTGATCGTATCCCACTTCGTCCGTCTTCTTCGTCAAGAACTCGACTTTTTCTTTCTTATCGTATCTCTTCCCTAAGGCCCACAGTATCAACCTCAAACCGCAAGGAAACAAAGTGTTTCCCAAGAGGAGTTGGGGGATTAAAATCAACAACATGCCCGAATTCTTACGAAAGACGACCATGTTTTCGTTCGTCGGCATAAAGCCACAGCTGGCAAACGTCGAGACAACGGTGAAGACAGCAAAGGTGAAGACTTTAAGCCCTTTTCTCCTTAGAACATCTCGGGCAGTCGACACTAGAGATACATAGGTAAGAATCAAAGCTATGCCTATAATGTGCATTGTTAGAAGAAACCCTAAAACTACGACGCCCAAAAACCTAATAGAATCGCACTTGATAGAATCTATCCCAGATTCTTGAACCCTTCGAACTTCCCCTAACTCGATTTGATCGTTCTCGTCGAAAGGCCCTTCGCTTCTCCATGTTGTTCTTACGATTTGGGACTTTTTCTTCGAGTGGAGAAGCCCAGCAATGGAAATGAACACCTCACCGCCTAAGAACATTAAGAATGTAATAACTATGAGTTGGGAATCTGAGAAAACCTCCATTTCGACAGCGGACATGCTCGAGGCAGTGGCCGCCGAGACGGAAGTGAAGAAAAGGTCTATTTTTTTGGGTTTGAAAGCTGTTTTTGGCTTTAATGAGCTGAGGAAACCATAGCCAATGGAAGAAAGAAGGATGAAATAAAAAATGCGAATGAAGAAGGAACTACTACAAAGACGTCGTAGTTTCTTCCCACTACGTGTTTCAGAGGTTCTCATCCCTTCTCTTTGCCGGGAATTCAGACACCCAAATAATAGTATGTGCTTATGTAATAATTAATAGCATAAATATTTACCATATCGCCCATGAAACTGGACAAGAAATGAAGGTAATGTAGCTCAGTGACTGACATTGGAGATAGATCATATTTATGACACCCTCGTACGAAGATGTTGAAGTTTTCTTGCCTCGATTGCCTGCAAGATTGAATCTTTTTTGCTAGCGACTTGGAGAGTTACATACGTACATGGTTTTGCTGTAAGAACATTAATTCATCATTATTACAGTTAATGATGGATTGCTTACGAGGGAATAGAAGTTGTGCTGCATAGAACAAGCTCCACTAAATCACTATAATCTTGCTTATGCTTCGGTCATTCTTTGACTCGAAGCTAACACTATAGCCGTTAGATCTCCGAGTATTGTACGATGTGGTCGGACGAGCTCTATTATTTCAAATCGTAATTAAACTAATTGTCATTAATTGAACTTTTGTATAGACCATCTATGTGTAGTAGCACCAATTTATCTCCAATGTTAATGTAAGAACTTCCAAGTCCTAGGGAAGTTATCGTTGACTTTGATAGTTCGGTCGGTGGTTGATATGGGCCTATGATGTAATACTGGGCTTTAGAAATTTATACATAGAAGCCCATTATGTAAAGTATTTATGCGGTTTGGGCCCAATTACAGCCCAATTATAAGCATCGACTTCGATCCTTCGGCAACTTCCAGCTTCATCTACAATAGGCGAACTCTGTTCTATAGATTGATCTTGGAATCGTGAATTTTAATGGCGCTGAGATCGGTTTTTCGAGGCTTGAAGAATAGGTCCAAGTTTCTGTTTCCGATAGGCGATTCCTGCGCGTATCTTCATTCGCATTCCACGAGCTTCGGTTAGTAGTACAATTTTCGAGTTTCCGATATGTGGGTTATGAATTTTGTATGTATGGTAATTTGGATGAGTTTGCTATGTGTGACTTAGTGACGCAATTGTATATTATATTATCATCGTGAATTTTTTGTTTTGTTTTGGCGGTTAGGGTATAGGGAAGTTAAAGAAGAGGAGAAGAGTCGACTAGTTGGTAATGTGTTCACGAACGTAGCCTCAAGTTATGACATCATGAATGATCTGATGAGCGGTGGTTTGCACAGATTATGGAAGGACAGGTTGGTTTTTCAATTGAATTTTCTGTTTCTTTCTCGTTTTTTATTTGAAAAATGGATCGGTGACTTACTGTGTTCGTGGCGAATGATTTTGAAGGTTAGTCTCAAAGTTGAATCCATTTCCTGGGATGAAGCATCTTGATGTGGCTGGTGGAACAGGTATGCTACTTGATATGTTGGAATACGTATGTTAAACTAAAGTCGATTCCAATGAACTCAGTGTGAAACGGTAAACGATTATCCTCTTTGTTAATGAACATTTAGCTGTTAACGTATCATCTCGCTGTGATCAACTATGTTTAATGAGAAGTCTGATGCTGAAGTATAACGAATTTATAATTGAAGTTACTGTTCTGTCTTTGAAGTACGAGACTAGTTTGTAGTAGTTCAAATTTTATGGTGCTATGCTAGTCTTTAATGTTAATTGTCGCATTCGACTGTTATCGTATTAAGACATTATCTATTTGTGTATCTGTAGGGGATGTGGCCTTCAGAATATGGGACTCTATAAACAGTGTCCGTCGTAGGGCTATGAGAGATGTTCAGGATGATAATATTCTGGAGGAAACTAAAATCTTCGTCTGCGATATTAATCCAAACATGTTAGCTGTTGGGAAGAAGAGGGCTCAAGACAGAGGTACGCATTTGGTCTAGTTTGCTCGTGTACTTCCCTGCAAATTCCACCGAAACTGGTACATGCATTGTAAAAAAGCTTCAACTTCTTTTGACCTGCTCAGGTCTAGGAGATGACAAATCTCTTGTCTGGGTTGAAGGAGATGCAGAAGCATTACAATTCGAAGACAATTCGATGGATGGTTATACTATTGCATTTGGTATCAGAAATGTTACACATATAGAAAAAGCCCTAGCCGAAGCCTACAGGTAACATAATGTTTTTTTTGGGGATTCATCTCTTAACGGTTTCTTAATATAGTTGCCCCTCGACTTATAATCATACAAAGATTTCTTTCAAGCACAATCAGAATGTAAAAGCGAAGGTCCAGACACATAATCCACTTTGGCAATTTATAGGGTACTTAAACCGGGAGGAAGGTTTCTTTGCCTTGAACTGAGCCATGTGGAAACTCCAATTTTCAAACAGCTGTGAGTGCCTATCAACTCCTAACGCCTCTGTATCTCTTATACTGTTTTGATACTGATTTTTTATCCATTCAGGTATGATGCCTACTCGTTCTCGATCATTCCAGCTATAGGAGATATAGTTGCAGGTGACCGTGACTCCTATCAGTATTTAGTTGAGAGCGCTCGGCGCTTCCCACAACAGGTTTACCATAAATTTATACATTTTCACCACATCTTTTCGAGTTTTTCTTATTTACTATACAAAAACGGTTATTTGTGGGGGTGATGCAGGAAAGATTTGCCAGTATGATAGCAGAGGCAAAGTTTCAGAAGGTTGAGTATGAAAACCTTGTTCAAGGAGTCGTGTCCATTCATTCTGGGCTCAAGTTTTAGAATCAATCAATCTGTTTTCCTTCTACGTTTCGGTATATGTACACATTAATAAATAGCCAAGGAAAGATAATGTTATATCGGATATACGGGTAGCTGATGACAGTTAGATTTTTCTCTAAAATTCCTTATGTATCAGTTAATAACGTTTATCGTTTAATTTTAAAATCTGAATCGTCACTACTGAACTGATTGCCTATTTGTTTTATTTATTGTCACAATGAAACCCATTTTTAACATATACAGTCCGTGGAATGGAAGAGATCGCGCAGGTACACATAAGTAACATATCACTGATTATTAGTCGAACTTATAGATTTTTGGCACAAGACGAAGTAGTCAAGACCTCGATATCAATATCATCGACCTTCATCCCATGTGGCAGTTCCCAGTCGAACGAGTAGACGAGATTGGCGAGGGCAAGCTCTGTTGTGACTAGCCCCATCGCAATCCCTGGACAACCTCGTCTTCCTCCGCCGAAAGGTATAACCTTGAAACTGTCTTGCCCTGTGATATCAATGTTATTATTACCTTGATCCATGAATCTCTCGGGCTCAAACTCATTTGGATTTTCCCAATACTCGATGTCTCTCGCAATGGCCCATGCGTTTATGTACACTACTGTTCTGTGTGGTGTACCCTTGTATTGTACACTTCTCTGACGTTTCTCTAGGTAGTAAAAGCGGAGCTGGAGGATACAGCCTGAGCGTTTCTCTTACTACTGCTTTGAGGTAAAGGAGTTGCGGCAAATCTTCTTCCCTGACTCTACCTTTCAAACCCACGATATGTCTGATATCACTTTGAAGCTTTCTCATTACGTTTGGGTTTTTTTCCCTGCAGTCATGGCCCAGGTTATCGAAGCTGCCCCCGTGTCTGTTCCAGCGATGAATATATCCTGCCGAAGAGGAATATGCACGGTACGTATGGTTTTGCTATAAGCTTTTGTCATTTTTCGGATGAATGAAGATATGATTTTGATTTGATCAAAACTGAGATCGATTGAGCCCAACTTCTCTTCTTTCAACTTGATCGTCTAGTCAAGAATATCAAGCTCAGTCTTGGACGTTCTCCTCCTACGATTAACCAAATGGTCATCGATGATTTCTTGGTAGAACTCATCCAATTCTCTGCAAACCATTTCAAGCCTACCCATCATCCCAGAAATCTTATCCACCCAACCACCAAATAAGGGAAAATAGTCAGAGACAAAGAGCCCTCCTAACATAGCCTGAGATTCGATCATCACCTCGTCGAATCTTCTCCTTCCCTTCGACCCTTCTCCCCTAAACATCGTCCCAAACGCAGTTCTACAGATTAGGGCACTCGCAAAGGCCATCATCGCCGAGCTCAGATTCGAGGCTTTGCACGAACCCGCCTCATCTGATATCTTATCCATTGCCGCAAAAACTACTTCTTCCCTGACGGGTTTCGAGGATTGGACCCTTTTGTTGCTGAAGAAGTGTACTGACTCCAATTTTTCTCAGCTGTCTCCACTCCTCTCCGTAGGGCGTAAAGGCAATGTCCAAACCGCCGTACAACAGCTTGCTCTGACCGAGGAATTTCGGGCGGCTGCTGAAGGTTAGGCCGTTGGTTTTCAGCACTTGTTCTGCGATTCGGGCGGGGTGACTACTGCTGCGGGCACCGACCCGAGCGTCATGTGCATGAGTGGGCCGTACTTCTTCGATAGTTCCCATGGGTAGGTGTGAGGAGGAGATGAAGTGTTGATGAAGTGGTGAAGGTTTCCTAATATGTGTAGGCCTGGTGGAAGGCTTTGTTCTTTGAACAAATGCTTTCTTGTGTCTTTGTACGATGATGAAGAAGATGATGATTAAGAAGGTTATGATCGTGGTTATGAACAGAAGTGTCATCTTTGTGGGATTATTTTTGTCCTCTTTTTTTTGTTTGTTTAATTCTGTTTGATTGCTGTGCTGATGCTGAAATATATGTTGTTAGTGATGGTTAGATGTGATTAGGATAGGTATTGAGTTTGGAATCTTTCAGGTAATTGAAGCCTTTTCCTAGGAAGAAAATGAGAAAATATTAATGTATTAGCTTATAGATATCATGATGATTCAAAATTAGGCAAGTGCTTAGTTTCGAAAGGACTTTAGGATATTATTTTTCACTAAACGCCATCTTGGTTTTGATTTATTGCAAGTAGAATGGCGTGTTTGTTGATAAGTTGTAATGTGATTTTGTCTTGGAGGTAATCGTGGAAGAGAAAAGCAAAATATATATTTATTCGAATCGATAGCAAATTAATTTTACTGGAATATTGAGGTTAGCCCGATAATTCCTTTTCGCGAATGAAGCCCAGCCTACTAAAACCTAAAGTAGCCCATCTTAGCCTAGTGAAGCCCATTAATGATAAAACATGTGGGCCCAATTAAAACCCTAAGAATGTCTCCTCAAGTCTCATTATAAGAGCAATTCTACGGCTTCCTCTGGCGACCACTTCTCTCATCAACAATCGCGAAGCGAATCGACCTATTCGAATAAGGAAAATGGGAGTTTTTACCTTCGTATGCCGCGGATCAGGCGGCGATTGGACGGCCAAGCAGCTCAACGGCGATCTCGAGGCCTCGGCGGATTCGACTTTTGACCTCCAGCGCAAGCTCGTTCAGGTCGCTCTCTCCGCTGATTCGTCCGGCGCTGTTCAGTCCTCTTTCTCCTACGTGACGCCTTCGTCAGCTGTCATTCAGGTTCTTTGCACTGAAATTTTCTCCATTTCTTTTATTTGGTTGGGTAAAATTTCGATGTGGTTGTAGTTCTATGTTTTATTTTTTGTTTTGTGAACCGTGTCACGAAAAGGTGATTGCTTGGTAGCATTAAGGAGAATGATGAATTCATAGCTTATGAATGTCCACCAAAGTTCGATCTTTTAGGCATTGAATGCTTGATGCTGCAATGGGGTTGTGACTATATTAAGTACCGCAAAACAATTACTGCAGGTTATTATTGGCGGCAGCGGCGGCGGTGGTTTTGTTGGAGGTGGTGGAGTTGCTGCTCCGGCAGCTTCCGGCGGTGGCGCTGCAGCTGAAGCTCCGCCAGCCGAGGAGAAGAAGGAAGAGAAAGAGGAGAGTGATGATGACATGGGATTCTCTTTGTTTGATTAGGTTTATTGAGCCCTATTTCATTTGGGATTGGTTTTCTATGTTTTGCTTTAGTTTTGATGCGGAAGTTTGGATAACTATGTAATGACTCTTTTGTGACTTGCAATTCAATCTACCTTATGTTTAAATTTTAAGTTACTGCTTATTGCCTGTTTATTAAAGCTTGTATCTGCTTCATTGCTGAGTTATGATTCAGATTTCGGCTTCAACCATTATTCTAATTGCGGTACGAAGCCGAGTCATATTATCCTTACGACTTGTTATAACAGAAAACTGTTTCTAACATATGCCGTTAGACATGCCAGAAAAGCCGAGCTGAGCCCACATAGCTATCACATATCTGATTATTAGTAATGCTTATAGATCCTTGGAACAAGGCAAAGATGATTCTTCTTGTGCATAGTAAGCCCTGGCAAGACCTCAGTATCAATATCTTCAGCCTTCATCCCACGTGGCAATTCCCAGTCGAAAGAGTACAAAAGGTTGGCAAGCGCAAGCTCTACGTTCACCAGCCCCATGGCGAGCCCCGGGCAGCCTCGCCTCCCTCCACCGAAAGGTAAGACATGAAAACTATCTCGACCTGTGATGTCTATGTTATTGCCACCATTCATGAATCTCTCGGGCTTAAACTCGTTTGGGTTTTCCCAGTAATCTTCTTCTCTTGCAATCGCCCATGCGTTTATGTACACGACGGTCTTGGGCTGTATGGTGTAACCCTGTAATGTACATTTCTCTAACGTTTCTCTGGGCAGTAAAAGTGGCGCTGGAGGGTACAGTCTTAACGTTTCTTTTACTACAGCTTTGAGGTAGACGAGTTTGGATAGATCGTCTTCCATGACTCTACCTTTCGAACCTATGATATCTCTGATTTCACTTTGAAGCCTTTTCATTATCTTTGGATTCTTTATAAGTGCAGTCATGGCCCAGGTTATTGTTGCAGCAGCAGTGTCTGTCCCTGCTATAAATACATCCTACATATATATGCAAAAGCTAATATTTTAAATAGCAGGTATGGCTACGCTTCGACAAGAAAAATAATCTTGAAAATGGAAGACATATTACCGAGAGGATAGCTTTGATATGATTCCAGGTAAGATCGATGGAACACATATTCTCCTCTTTCAACCTAATCATGCAGTCGAGAATATCAAACTCAGTCGTGGACTTTGGCCTATTCAAATGCTCGTCGATGAGTTCTTGGAAGAAAACGTCAAGCTCATGGAAAACCTTGTCAAGCCTGCCTATCATCCCAGACAGCCTATCCACCCAACCGAACGAAGGCAGATAATCTGATACAAAGTACCCTCCTTGCATGGCCTGAGCTTCAATCATAAGCTTGTCCAGCCTCATATGCTGCTTCGAGCCTTGCCCTTGAAACACCTTCCCAAACGCAATCTTACAAATTAAGGTGCTCGCAAAAGCCAACATATTCGTACTCAGATTCCAAGCCCGGCCCGAGCCCGCCTCGTCTGATATCTTGCCCATCATTTCGAACACAAGCTCTTCCCTGACGGGCTTAAAGGAATGGACCCTTTTGTTGCTGAGGAGGTGAATGACTCCTATCTTCCTCAGCTCTCTCCAAGTATCGCTGTAAGGAGAAAAGGCTATGTCTTGGCCGTCGTAGAACATCCTATGTTGTCCTAGGAACTTGGGTCTGCTGCTGAAGGCTAGGTCTTGAGTTTTCAGCACTTGTTCTGCGATTTTGGACGAGGTTACTACTATTACGGGGATGGAGCCGAGCTTCATGTGCATTAGAGGGCCGTATTTCTTGGACAGCTTCCATAGGTAGATGTGAAGTGATGGTCTATTGAAATCATGGAGGTTTCCTATTAGGGGTAGGCCTTTAGGGCCTGGAGGATTCTTCTTTCCTCGACGTTGTCTGATGATGATGAAGAAGAAGAAGATGGTGAAAGGTATGATTATGGTGAGCAACTGTATCATCATCTTTTGGGAGTTTTTTGTTTTTTTTTTTGTTTTCCTTTTGTGAGTTGCTGAAATAGTTTGTGCGGATATATACTGCAGCAAATTCTTGTCAAGATTTTATGAGTTCCTATGTTAAGATGAGTTCAGGATAAGTGGTCCCATTGAGCTTAGACAGTTTCATCACGTTGTTAGGAATTCAGCTCTACCCGCTCTTCTGGTGTGTACGATTAATTACTGAATTTTATTTTCATTTTTTTCTTGTTCGCACATTATTATTGTTTTTTTTTTTTATTGTGCTTCTTCTTGATTATATATTACCGACAAAAATCCGTCAATGAGTGACAAAGCATGTGATAAAATCACATGCGGCCACGTAATAAATGGCTCTTGTGATGACCAGTTTTACGTTACTACGTATAAAAATTATATGTACAAAAAAAGATTTAGCCACTTCTTTCAGTTCAGCCCAGGCACCAGCCCCATCGTCTTCAAAGAATAATAATCCAAGACATACAATATAACAGCAAAAAAAAAAAAAAAAAAACGAACTTGCATCGTAAAATAAAACGCATCCTAACATGATATATATATACCCTTCGCTAGAATACATTTTGTATATGTAATTTACTTCGGCCTTACTATTACTTCCATGCCTTATGACAGAGCTTCTACTCAAACAACAAACAAAAAAAAAACACAAAAAAAAAACATAAAAAAAAAAAAAAACACCCTTCACCCAAAAAACTAAATCTCAACTAACTAACCTCCCATTGCTTCATCAAATCTCGGTATCCCTCCGCCGAACTAACCGAAAACTCCGTCAAAGAAGTAACGGCCACCGACATGCCAGCGCACACAACCCTTATCGCCACCTCAGCCATCTTCTCAGCCGACATCATCATTACATCATCGTCCTCGTCATCAAACTCATGCCCCGCCTCGACCACCTCCATAATTCTTTCCCCGCCCCCCTTATCGCGATTATAATAACGACGATCCTCCCTCAACTTCCGCGAATTATACATCGAACCCACGCCGGCCGCGAAAAAATCCAGCCCGTCGAGGACCGGCGACTCCCTTATTTCGTCCAAGAACTTCGACCACTTTACGCAGACCTTGAATATCGCCGGGGCCCACGGCGACCTCCGTGGGGAGAACGGAGATTTCGCGGCGGGGCCCGCGTTTGCGCACCGTAATAGCCATTTAGTTATGGCTCGGGCGTAGGCTCGCTGGGAGGTGACCCACGACTCGAAGCAGTTCTTCCAATATCTGAGCTCCGTTTCGAGGTTGTTAGCCGCCCGGGCTAGCCTGTGAGGTTCGGAGGGCGACATTACCGTGTATTTCTTCGCCTTCGGTGGGTTCGACGCCGTCCCGGCGAGTAATATCTTCGCCTCGTCGAGCGTGCGCTTTTGCACTTGGTGGCATTGCGCCATTGCGCCCCACATCCTCGATAATCTGCAGGGACGACGACGGTTATATTTTTTATCGTTAGAAAAAAAATGCGTTTTTTTTTAAATACTGACCCTTGGACTAGTTCGACGAGCTGAGGCTCGAGCTCTTCGTCGCGTAGGGTTTCGATCCTTTTCGAGATGGATTCGACGGTGTGGATCGAAACCTTTATTTGGGTGTCGAGTGTTCGTATTGCGGCCCTAGTTTTGTCGACGAAAGAATGGTCCTCGCCTTTTACGTCTTGGTTCCTCAGCTGGGAAATCTTCCTTTCGTACGCCATTCGAATGCGTTCGCCGGCCTATTGCGTAAAATCAAAGCGCTTTCAGCGTAATCGCTTTCTTTCGATGTATTATATTTAACAAAAAAGCGTACCTTAACTTCCTGGTAGAGTTTCTTCTCCCAAATGTACAGTCGGTCCAACGTCGACTGATGGCTCCCCGAAAATGCGCTCGAATCCTCGGAAAATTCGCCGCTCCTTTCGCCGCCAGCGCTGCTCTCATCCCTCGAAGAAGAAATCGAACCGTCGATCAAAAATCTAGTCGACGACGATCGAGATGATCCCGACCTGAATATTGTTAAAGGGTTGAGCATCTTCAGCGCTGCAAAATTAAAGGCGTAACCCTTTCAAGTCAATGTAATAACCAAAACCATAAGAAAAAAAAAAGTGCTTTTTTTTTTTGCGAATAAAAACCTGTGAGGTCGCCCGACGAAGACGAAGCGTACTGCGCCCGCCTTGCCTCCAAAATCGACGAAACTTCACCGGCGGCGTTGCAAGCGGCTAAAAACTGATCTTCGAGCTCCTTAATAACCTCAGCCATGCTCGTCGGCCTCTTATTTACATAAACAGTAAATCCCGGCGTTTCTTCGCCTTTCTTCTCTTTCTCGACGACCGCCGTTTCCTTCTTACTCAGCTGACCCAAACTCTGCGCCTTCGTTATTTCGCCTACCCTTACATTTTCTCGAGGCTGTAATAACACCTGGGCACGTTCCTTCCCCGAGCGATCATCATCATTTTCTTCTTCATCGCTTTCATACTCGCTATCTCCATCTTCATCTTCTTCGTGCTCATCATCATCGCTGTCATCGACATCTTCTACGACAACTTCTTCCCTATCGAACTTCACCTCACGTGCGTTCTTGAATTCCTTTTCGCTCTCAATATCCTCGTACTCAGTCTCTTCTTCCAAGTCGGGAATCCCTTCTTCCTCGCGAACTTGCTGAAGCTCGTCGCTCTCATCATCATTCGACGCCGTTCTTACTGCAGGGTAGCCGTAGTAATCGAGCGACGAAAACGGATTCCAAAAAAAATCCCACTGAGACGCACGCTGAGGGGACGGCGGAGGATAGCTGACTCGCCTGTTATTCGCCGGAGAGTACTGAAAGACATTTTCCATCCCAAAGTGAGAATAAGCGTCTACCCTGTAAGTCTCGGGCGACTGAGGAGGCCTTTCTTCGAACACCTGAGACTTACTACCACCGCCCGATTTGTAATAATTGATTCTGTAAGAAGGGTTCCTTTTTTCGGGCTTCACCGATAAGGCGATAGGAGATATCGAAATAAAGTTAGGGTTGGCGTTCTTCTTCTTTATGGGCGGAGGAGTGAATCCTTCGAAGGAAAATTCTCGAGGGTCGTCGCCTTCTATGTACTCCCTGAGCGCAATGGAAACTCTTTTCATGGCGTGGATGTAAGCTAAGTGCCCGGCCGAGAACTTGGTCCTATTTTCGACGGTTTCTTTGATGAAGTTCTTACGGTCTTTGCATAGCTTGACGACCTCTTCGTCGTCGAGCTTCGAAGTTGAGCATCCCATTTTCTTTCTTTCTTTTCTTTTTCTTCTTCCGTGTTGCTTACTTTGGATGAGGCGTAAGGATTCTTCTTCGTAAGGATATACTCGACGTTTTTCTTGGTTGCGAGAGATTCATAAGGAAATCGTATCCCTGCGAAAATAGTAAGCTGATCAAAACAGAGAGATGCTGTGAATTCGATCGAATTCTTGAATCGAAACGTATTTAATCGTCGAATCTGTATGAGAAAGGCATGGATTCTTCTTCTGTGTTGCTTTCTTTCTTTCTTTCTTTTTTTCAGGCAAATCTTACAGAAAATGAGGCGATGACATGGGATTTCCGCGGATCATATCAAAGGGGGAAAATAACACGAAATTAAAATTGGGGAAAGAGCAAAGGTTTCCTCAGGAGAGAAAGGCATTACAATCAATGATTGGCTTATCCAAACACAACACACGCAAGCAATCATCAATGGTAATAAGAAGCTCAACACAGCCCAAGTTCATGCACAGCTCTGAGGTAGGAGATTATGAACAGATACTAAGTTATCAATCGCCCTTTAATCTTCATTCTTTCTTAATAACCCACAAATTCACAAAAACATAAGCTAGACATTTACTACAGCCAACTTCAAACATCGTACTAACAAAGCTCAGGCGCCAGTGAAATGTGAAGAGAATGTTTATGCAGTACTTACCTCAATGTACAAGTTGTTCAGCTTGTTTCCATCATCATCGTCATGAAAAGAGCTGTGCACAGAGAGGGAGAGAGAGAGAGAGATGCTGTTTATTGATAATAATAAATGATGTTGTTAATAATAAGGAAAAAAAAGAAAAGGGCAACGGTCAAAAGATTTGTTTCGTAACAAAGGAGATGAATAAAGCTTCATCAATAAAGCTTTGTTGAGGTCGGAAAACAAATATATAAAGCGAAAGCACAATGCGAGTAGCTCAGATTATTACCCTCATGTATAAGACTTAATTACATCAATGCCTCAGATGTTGTGCACCCTCCGTCCCAGTAACTTTATCACATAAGTTGCTGAACACGAAAAGTAAAATGACATTATTATAATAATATGGTACAGTGAAAAGGTAAAAAATGTATATTTTAACACGTCGTTTAAGAATATTTAATATTATTATATTGATTGTTGGTGATAATTTTTTTGCTAAATAAGGAAATGTGATAAAATTATTGGAAAGCCCGAAATGAAAAAGTGTGATAAAATTAACGCGATGGAGGGAGTAATAATCTAAGGTTGTTTATTACATTGATTTATGAAAATATATATTTATGTAGTTAACCACAACATCTTTTGTGGGTTGCTATGTGTTAATGATGATAACTAAATAACTAATACTATTACAAGATTTGGATTCTGCTCATTACGTGTTGTCCAAAAAAAATTAATTTAATCTTGTTTATAGCGGCGTCATATATACATGCATATATGTTTATTCATCATAATTGTGTCGGTAATAATATTTGGAATCTAAGTCGGTCTAGAACATAATTACCGTCTAACAGAAGGGTGTGAGTGTGTTACTAAGTATGGACTAAGAATGAAGGATGAAAAAAATAATTAAATAGAAAATTAGAAGATTAAATAAGACACGAAACTGTGTTACGGAAAGGTTAAATATGGAAACTGAAAGTGGGCATTTAAAGCAAAATGGAATAACAAGGGCCCACAAAAGGCCACATGAACGCGTGTTTGACGATTTTACCCTTATATCCGAAGTGGAACAAACCACCGTGTTCTTGGAATTTATTCTCCACTTCCTTCCCAAAGTTCCTAAGGTCTGCCTCAATTAACTATGGATAAATGTTAAAAAAAATACCGATTTTTATTTATAGCGATTCCAGCTTATGTGTCGAGATTATATATATATATATGTCATACGTTATGACTTAATTTAGGAGTGTTTTTATGTTCACCCAAAGAAAAGAAACAATGTTCTTTCAATTATTTTTAAATCGAATTTTCAAGTTGTTGTTAAATTGGGCTAAAAGATAGGCCCACAATGAAATTATCATTTTGGATCGAGCCCAACTATTTGGGCCTGAGATGATCCGCTTATTTTTAAAGCCCATCGAATCGAGGGAAAGAAAAAGCAAATGCGAAGAGAATTCAACTTGACATACGAAAATCTGTCTATATGTTGATATCATTGTAGCTGATAAATTTATGGTTGAACTTTATCAATATTTCATCGTCCACGAGAACATTAAGTCGACAAGCATATGCATTATTATAATTACTTTCGGGCATGTCTTTTTTTGACCATTATCTTGTAATATTCGGACCATCATACGCTAAAGTTTAGTGCTGCAGTGTCGTATATCTGATATGTCTCTTCTCCACTAACGATTATGTGTCTATCATCGAACCCTTTTTTTTTTTTTTTTCAATTGGAAAGTTGAATCAGCGTTATCATGTTTTTTGGTGGGCTTCACACTAGGATACTTGTCACCTCTTCAATTTATTATTATTAGTATTTATTATTTTTTTTAGAAAGGTAGGCATAGCTTATTATTGCACTACTACTTATTTGTCTCTCTGTATAGGTGATCTCACTTTGAAATATCGATTTTATGATAATAATGTAACGACTTTTAACAAAGTTAGAGCATCACCACTCGAGGGCATGAATATACAGCTAATATTACACAATAATATTGCTATAGTGCATTTACTCCAACCCATAAACTTTATTTTCCACGCTAGTTTTCGCTCCAACCCATTAACTCTATATTTACACTAGAAATCGAATTCCTATATACTACTATCATATTTTAACTTTAAACTATATCATATAAAATTAAAAAGTCAATATATTATAATTATTAATATTTAAAAATTAAATTAATTATAAAATTAGTGTAGTGTTTAAGTAAACTTGATTAAATTAAAGAATAATATTATCTTTACTTTTATTATTATTATTATTATTATTATTATAAGAATATATCAAATATTTTAAATATAATAGAATATATTTAATTAAATTAATAGAATGAATATAAATTGAAACTTTATTTTTTTGTTAAAATTTGTGTGTACTCTAGAACTAGAGTTTCTCTGCTGATTAACACAATATTTGTGTTAAATATAGAGTCTCATTGGGGCAGAACCGTACTATATTTTTGTGTTTTACACAAAAAAAAGTACCCGTTGGAGATTAAGCTCTTATACACTAGCATGAGTCAACGTTTCGTAGGAAACAAAATAAAAAAGATCTATGGCAAGTTTTTTTCAAAAATGTTACTCACCAATTAAAAAGAGTAATTCTTGAAGTTGAAGTTTATTTATGATCGACCTAAAATGAGGATGTAAACTTTAACGGCTGTATTTTTGATGTAAAATTTGGTAAACTTACGTGCCTGACATTTTAAGTTGACACGTAAAAAACCTATTAATATAATTGTCTATATTTTCAAATCCTATCACATGTTATCTATTCTATGTTATAAAGAGCCTAGCCCTCATAAAAGCCGTCAATTTCTAATTTTAATTGGGTCTGTCAATTTTAAGCTTCAACCAATCATGTTATCTACAATTAAAAATTGATTAAAAAAAGAATTACTAACCCAGCTTGTAGATAACAAGATAAAAAAAACTGCCATTAATTTCACTCTATTTTTTATCTACAATTAATAACTACCAAAAAAGAAATCCAAACCGTTCATTATGAAAAACAACCCATTACGTGCCATTATTAATTTACTATTTTTAGTCAATTATAATTCTTCATTTAATATAATAGTATATTAATTTTCTTTTTGAATTATAATATAATCTTACTGCACGGTGCTCACATTTGAGTGTTAAAAAGAACTAGATTATTAATTAGTGTCCAAAAGTTCAACCTTTCTAAAATTGAAGTTTGCGGTCACACTTGCATAAAGTACAACTTTTTTGTTTTCGTTAACTTAAATATGAATTTTGCATGATATGGCACCAAAACCTAAATTATTATAATGAAATTTCCTTTTATATATGTAGAAAAGGTTAAGGAAAGGTTAAGGAATCATTTAAATACAAACAAGATCGTATCAACTGATCCGCCAAACTATATAAACGTAACGAGGACGAAAATTTGTGGGGCGGCTGCATTCTATATAACACACGATCAAGGTTTTCAGTTTGTTAATTATTATTTTTTATTGCAGTAACTACTTTAATTTGTTCTTTATTACAAGACGCTTCAACGGAAATCCTTGTCAATGACTTTTACGCTCTGTAGTACTTATTAGATAGACGTCGACGAGGAAAAAATAGCAAGCGTCTAATAAATTTCATCTTTTAAACAAGTAACTCATAAAAGACGTAGTATACTTTGCAATGTCTTATCGAACAAAAAAAAATTATATCGATAATTGTTTCATAAATCGGGGACCATGTTGGAGTTGTATGAGAATACACGCGACAAATAAAGAAATAAGAAATAATAGGGGTATACTGACGTAATTTTCTCAATTACAATTATCAACTATGTGTAAGAAAACTACAAAAACTAATATGCGCGTTGAATTGAAAACGTATATATGCATTGACCCATGTAGACTGAAAGAGAAGTAATAGTTCATGAAGTCCCTAGAAAACATATTTATTAAGTTCATCAAAGAAATTAGTCTTGGACTATTCTCTCGTACATTTGTTATTATCATCACCTTTGGTGCCTTATTAATTTTTGGTGCTATAATATTGCCGTCGGACGAGTATAATTTTGATTCCCCAGCCTAACAGCTACTTATTAAAAGATTACCCCCATTTTAACTTATGTATAACCATTTAAAATTAATTCAACAGTTATTTATAGTCATTGCATTTCTCCTCGTTATTATCTTTAATATTACACACCACCAACTATCTACCTCGCGGAGATATCCCTCCCCCAATAGCAATATAGGCGAAAGATTTTTTTTTTAATATATAATTTCTACACAGAACCAAAGCCAAATCCCACACGCACATAGTAGTACATATATATGCCATTTAATATTATATATATACACACATATGCCATATATAATATATATATTAATGCCGCCGTGTATATTCCCTAACCTTAGTGCAGTTTACATGTGAATTCCAATACGCAAGACATTCATTTTTCCTTTATGTTTCTCTTTCACGCCTTTGCTTCTTGCTCTTCATGTCCTTTGCTGTATTGTAAGTAGGCACACACACATATATATTCACACACAGTCGGCATCGAATATAGAAAGAAAAACTCTCATCGTTCTTCACAAGGTTTGTCTTCTTTGTGTGCTTTCCTTTCAATGAAATGAAACTCACATAGTAATGTAATAACAATCTGAGGTATTTACTATATGCTGTTTGTTCTATGCAACTGTTCTCCCTTATGAATGTGCAGAAGGATCCATCAAAGGGAGATCGAAAACATGGAAGATAAAAAGAAGCTTCAGAAAAGCTACTTCGATGTGTTGGGCCTCTGTTGTCCATCCGAAGTTCCACTGATCGAAAGTGTCCTGAAACAGCTCGACGGTGTTAACGATTACTCAGTTTTGGTCCCAACTAAAACCGTAATCGTCCTCCACGATTCGATCGTCATTTCCCAGAATGAAATCGGTAACTAAAAAAATCTGATCTTTTTTCGTGAGAGTTGATTTTTTTTTTTTTATCTGTTCTTGAGTTTCCTCTGTTTTTTGCTTTCAAAGGGTAGCTTTTGCCAGATCAAACAATATTGATTGTGTGGTGCTTTTTCTTTCTTCCCTTCTTTTTAATTAGAAATTACTATTTTAATTAAATGTGCCTGCGTTTGAGGTTGAGCCGATCGACAGACGTCAGTTTCTTCATTTATTTAAGAAGGTTAGATTATGTAATCAAATGGGAGATTTAAACAGTAGATTTGAGACCAAATGGGAATCGAAGCTTCGTTGATTATTACACGTGTATGTCTACATATAGCTACAGATAAACGCAGACATGGCAGACGTTCATTAGCTTAGTCTGCTTAGCTCAGGTTTGTTTAGGCAGCCAACTGCTTTATGCTAACTTTGAGAAAGAAAAGATCAAACGTCATGTCTTCTTAGCTCTTTGAGCTGGCAACCCACGTATGATTCTTCAAACAGTTCTGATATGATTAAAAAATTGATTCTTTTTTTTTTTTTCTGTGGGGGGAGAAAAGCAAGAACCCTATTTGGGTTTTGATTTGATTTTTGTGGGCACATTTTTTTTTTTGTTCTTATATGCAGTGAAGGCGTTGAACAGAGCAAGGCTCGAGGCCAACGTACAAGTCCACGGCCAACCTAATTACAAGAACAAATGGCCGAGCCCTTACTCCATCGCCAGCGGCGCCTTGCTCCTCCTCTCCTTCCTCAAGTATTTCTACGGCCCACTGCGGTGGTTAGCCGTCGGAGCCGTCGCCGTCGGGATCCCGCCGATCGCGCTGAAAGCCGTCGCCGCCCTGCGCAGATTCACGCTCGACGTCAACATCCTCGTACTCATCACTGGTAAATGGGATAACTTTCAATTTCATCCGATGACTAATTGCTTGTGCCCGAGATCCTTAGCTTCGGTAAGAATTATTGGATGCCGTTGTTCAGAAATCGACACTTCTCAACTAGTAAATAGAGTTGCTCATAGCTTATCTCTTGAAATCTGACGCTTTGAACTGCCCATTGCTCGAAATTCAAGTCTAGTTCTTGTTTTTAAACACGTGTTCTTAGTCCTAACATGTCATGTAATAACAACATCTCAGTTGGTGGCTCAATCGCACTGCATGATTACTGGGAAGCAGCGACCATCGTGTTTCTGTTCACCATAGCAGATTGGCTCGAAGCAAGGGCAAGCCATAAGGCAACTGCTGTTATGTCTTCGTTAGTCAACGTTGTACCACAGCGAGCCACCTTAGCAGAAACAGGCGAAGAAATCGACGCAGACGAAGTTAAGCTGAACTCCATCTTAGCCGTTAAGGCAGGCGAAGTCATACCCATCGACGGAGTAGTCGTCGAGGGCAGCTGCGAGGCGGACGAGAAGGTCTTGACCGGCGAATCTTTTCCCGTCCCTAAGCAGAAGGATTCCGTCGTATGGGCAAGCACCATCAATCTCAACGGTGAGTAGTAGTGCAATAATAATAATAACCTTCGATCTGTATTTTCGCACGTCTGCTCATCTGCTTTTGCGAATTCGTTAGGATACATAAGCATCAGGACAACAGCCGTGGCCGAAGACTGCGTAGTGGCGAGAATGGCGAAGATCGTCGAAGAAGCTCAGAATAACAAGTCGAGAACTCAGCGCCTCATGGACAAGTGCGCCAAGTACTACACGCCAGGTTTCGATTCGATTACTTATCGTATCATATCATACGAAAAGCGTAAATCGATTATCCCGACGGGTTCTTTTTTTCTTCTTTTTTTTTTATTTCCCAGCGATAGTGGTGATATCTGCTTTAGTAGCGATTGTGCCCTTGGCCTTCCACTTGAAGGACAAGAGAAAATGGTTCCATTTAGCGCTCGTGGTGTTAGTCAGCGGCTGCCCTTGCGCCCTTTTGCTCTCTACGCCCGTCGCGATTTTCTGCGCGCTTTCGAAAGCTGCTACGCTCGGCGTACTTTTTAAGGGGGCGGAGCATCTCGAGAATCTTGCGAAGATAAGGGTCATGGCGTTCGACAAGACGGGGACGGTTACTAGGGGAGAGTTTCAAGTGGTGGATTTCAAGTCCATATACGATGATGTCAGCTTCGAACAGCTTCTCTATTGGTGTGTGGATTATCTACCTATCTTTCTTGTTTTTTTTTTTTAGTTTTCGTTCGATTCTGCAACTGAGAGATTGTGACGCTGCAACTTATGATAGGGTTTCGAGCATAGAATGCAAGTCGTCCCATCCAATGGCTGAAGCCCTCGTCGAATACGCCAGGCAGCATTCCATCGAGCCGAGGCCCGAAAGCGTCGATCGATTCGAAAACTTTCCCGGCGAAGGGATTTTCGGGAAAATCGAAGGCAGCGAGATTTTTATCGGGAATAAGAAGATCGCGTCGAAAGCACGCTGCAGCCAAGGTAAGAAATTTCGGAATTAAAGATAGCATCTTTCTTTGCCGTCTCTATGATGGTTGTAAGATTAATCTCTCCCTCTCTCTCTATCTCTCAGTTTCGTCGTTCTTCGAAGGCCAGGAAATGGACGGGAAATCGACAGGCTATATCTTCAAGAATTCGTCCCTCGTCGGCCTCTTTTCCCTCTCTGACATGTGTCGAACTGGCGCCAAAGAAGCGATCAGAGACCTCAAATCGATGGGCGTTAGGACCGTGATGCTCACCGGCGACTGCCGAGGAGCCGCAGAAAGAGCCCAAAATCAGGTAATAATAATACTAAAAACGCCAAAAAAAAAATGCAAAAAGAAATCGCTTAAAACAACTCGTGCGCTTTGTTCGTGCTATCTAAATATACAGCTAGACGGATCGTTAGACCAAATTCGAGCTGAACTACTGCCCGAGGGCAAAGCGCTGGCCATCGAAGAGCTCCGAAGGGAAGGCGGGCCCACGGCCATGATCGGCGACGGGCTGAACGACGCGCCCGCTTTGGCGGTGGCCGACCTGGGAATCTCGATGGGCGTCTCGGGCTCGGCCCTCGCCACCGAGACGGGCCACATCGTGCTCATGTCCAACGACCTTCAGAGGATACCCCGGGCCTATAGCCTGTCGAAGAGGGCCCGAAGGAAGATTTACGAGAACGTTTTCCTGTCGATTTCGACCAAGGCGGGCATATTGGGCCTGGCGGTCGCGGGCCACCCCCTCGTGTGGGCCGCCGTGCTCGTCGACGTGGGGACTTGTTTGCTGGTTATCTTCAACAGCATGCTTTTGTTACGAGGCGGTAATAAGGAGACGGGCCGAAGATCGACCCATCACGGCCACGGGCATCGAGCCAAGTGCGGTTCGATGGGCTCGTGTCATTCTTCTTCTTCTCACGAGCACAGCCATGGGCATGAGCATGAACACTGCCATGGCCATGAACACGGGCACGTGGGCCATGGTCATGAAGAGGGGCACGTGGGCCATGGTCATGAACACGGGCACGTGGGCCATGGTCATGAAGAGGGGCACGTGGGCCATGGCCATGAACACGGGCACGTGGGCCATGGTCATGAAGAGGGGCACATGGGCCGTGGCCATGAACACGAACACGTGGGCCATGGCCATGAACACGAGCACGTGGGCCATGACCATGAAAAGGGGCACGTGGGCCATGGCCATGAAGAGGGGCAAGTGGGCCGTGGCCATGAACACGGGCACGTGGGCCCTGGCCATGAAAAGGGGCATGTGGGCCACGGTGGGGAGGCTGTTATTATTACATCTGAGGTTCGAGAAAACAAGTGCTGCGATAATGGTAAACGGCCCGAGGAGATCATCGCAAAGGAGTGTGGCGATTCTTTAAGGAAATGCGCTTCGAGGGCCGTGGGGAAAGATTTTTGCGGGGAAGATTTGCATCGCCGTGGAAATCGCTGTGATGGAAACAAAGGAGGAGGTGGGGTCGAGAACGAGGGCCACGGCTCGAGCCGTTGTAGGAGTGGGCTGCAGCCGCGGTGCGGGGGTGTGGGTCCTACGAAGTGCTGCGGTGAGAGCTACCGAAGGGAGTGCTGCAGAATGGATGGAGGTTCTATGGGAAGATTGTGTGAGATTGTCATTGAATGAATGGAAATGGTTAGTTATTACGGTTAAAAGAGTGATTTAGAGCATCATCGTACTGTGTACTTATGTGGACACACAGCTTATGTGGCATGTTTCAAACAGGCTTTTAATATGGGATTTTTGTGTTTTGTTTTTATGCATGTATATATGATTAGCTGAGAAAATAGATCAAATATGTTGGAAATTGGACTTTCAAAAATCTTTTTTACTGTTCCTAATTGGATGAAAATATGGGAGTATTTTCAGTTAAAATATATACATTGTTTTATAATTGTTAAATATATAGTGATCCAAAATTGAACATTGATATGGCGAGTGACTACCTACACTAATGAACCGAATGTCTCAAATGTGTTGAATTATTCGAAATATGAATGAATACGAATACATACATACGAAGTCGAGGGTAGCTAACATCTGATGTCGAAACCGTTTAGAAGACTAAGCTCATCCATTTCATGACAATGATAATAAAAAAGAAGTCTTTCAGTTTCGAGACATATAGTAATAATCCTGCCTGAATTCACAATAAAATAACCCATCAAGAAATGGACGAAAAGCTTGAATATTAAATACGATATGGTGGCAACGAAAAGCCTTGGACCGAATTTCCAGAAA
Source organism: Craterostigma plantagineum (assembly GCA_027422505.1). Lineage (NCBI taxonomy): Eukaryota > Viridiplantae > Streptophyta > Magnoliopsida > Lamiales > Linderniaceae > Craterostigma > Craterostigma plantagineum. The sequence continues at coordinate 1,970,657 of JAPQWV010000093.1, forward strand.
TCTTTCAGTATCTTGTAAAAGAAAAGATGTAGAGATTATCTACGATGTTCAATATTAATACTCACTGCCTTGTATTTGTAGACAAACTTCAAGATCGAAATAAATGATACTATAACTTTCATATAATGTTCTTCTGACAAAATAGGATTATACAATATACTAAAGCTAATGCATGCGCCTCGAGATATCGAATTATCCATCCAAGTATCTTATAAATTTAATTGTACATTGAACAACTGTTTAATAATATCTGAACAATTATTCTTAAACGGCAACTTGGTGGCAAAGATTGAGTTTTATCATAAATAAAATAGCATCTTAAAAATTCAACATTTCATGAATAGTTAGTACTCGTGGCACCGACGATATCATCATATTTACTGAAACGCCGCCCGAGTTGAATATAAAAAACTAATATTAGGTAAATTACGTCGCGGGATAGATAATAGTTTTTTGCATTAGTTCTAAAATCTAAACTACCATACTGCAACACACGTCTTCGCCGAAGGAGACATTTCATTTCATTGACTGCTATCAAACTTGGTCGTTGCTTAGGGACCCCAATACATTATATTAGCTGCCATGGTAAGACGTCAAAATCAATTTAACTCATTTTAATTACACAGTAAACTAGCCACGATAATGATGCAATTCATTTATTATTAGTCAAAAAGATTGGGCCACACTCAGATTCACTATCTTCACCACAAAACACCAAAGATATACATACACAACGTCATAGTGTCCCCATCATTCAACAACTTGAGATATTTACACTTCAGTCCTCATATTATATTAACTTTTCCAACTCCGTCCTTAATGTTTATCGAATTTACCGCCACGACACGACAGCGATCGTTCTTAAAGCTTAATTGGAGGACCTTATTATGCCCTTCGTGCTTTCACTAATTTTCCTCTCAAGCAAGAACACAACACGGGCAAATACATTTTTTTTCCTTAAAAAGAAAAAGAAAAAGAAAAAGGAAAAGAAAAAAATGGGCTGTACTTTCTCGACCAAGAAGAAGCCACGATCCTCGCAATCATCGTCTTCGTCGGCGCAAAAGGATGATAAGACGATAAAAATCGTTCATTTCAGCGGCGCTATTCAAGAATACGACAAGCCAGTCACCGTCGCCGACGTCACCGGCCGTTATCCGACGAAGCACTTTCTGTTCACCCATTCTCAGCTCTTAGCCTCTTGCTCGACGCCCCTAAAGCGGGGCATGGTCTTGGAGCCGGGTCGGGTCTACTTCTCCCTCCCGGGCACCCTATTCGGCCCGAATGTTTCGCCGGTGGATTTGGCTCCGATAGCTCGGAAATTGATGTCCAAAGCCCAAAGCAATAGGAGAAGTTCGTCCAAGCATAGATCTCGGAAGAAGAAGGGGAAAATCCCATCGTCGGCGTCTTCGTCGCCGGCGTCGTCGACCTTTGGTCCTCGCGGTGGAAACCCTACATCACGGCCGGCGGCGGACATCATGGGATCTTCTTCTTCTTCTCACAGTAGGAGTGTTAGAATGGATAATTGTCAGGTTATGTACGACATGAACTCTTGCAGGCCCAGATCTTGGAAGCCCATTTTGGATACGATACGTGAAATTTCGCTCAACAACAAGTGAGAACTATTTTAGTGCACATCAGTTTTTTTGTATGTGTGTATCCGTGGTGTATCATATATAATAATAGTAGTATTGGTTGAATTATGTTAAGTATGTATTTCCTTAGTCTTCACTATCTATGTAATCCATCTTCAATTTGTTGGATTATGAGCCTCGCTTAACTAGGCTTGGCAATGGGACGTAGAACGGCGAACTCCGACTCTCCTCTTGCAAGCAAAAGACGGAGAAATTTCTCCAATTCCCTCCTACAATGTTTTATCTTTTTCATACAGTAACTTGAAGAATAATCTAAATCAAAATGCATGCTACAAAAATAATCACAAAATATATCGAAAATATGGAGTTCTGATCAAAGTCTTTGGGGGGTAGGTTAGGTTATATGTACAATTCTATCTACTATCAAATACTTTGAGTTGATTTCAAAGCTATCATGACAGCTCTGGGGACTTGATATATAATGTGGAAAGTTCACATTAAGCCTACATAATTAGTTCAGGAAAATTCCTGTTAAGATTTTGAACTAATGATCAGTTAGATTCTTAAAAGTCTTCGGAGTTCTTTGTCTCTTTTTACCTTGACATAATTGACGTGTTTGCAGGCTATAAACATATCCAAGGTTTCTCATAATCATTGAGTTCTCTCCACCGTACTAACAAATAATCCCCACAAAAGTAACAACAAAGCCGAAAGATCTCGTAACCAAATTAACAAAAGAAAGAAGCCAAGAAAAAAGAGAAACTCCCAAGAACACACACGGAAGAAAACTATACACCATTCCAACACTTCAAGGAAAAAAAAAAAAAGAAAAAGCCGAATCCTCCCACGGGTAGGTAAAATTAAAAAAAAAAAAAAGAAGATTACGAGACGTACGAAATCCCGGCCTAACTCAAACGGGTATAACGTCGACCTTGGAAGTGTCCTCGCAGTTCAAAACGATTCCCTCGAGGCTCGCCGGCAACGCGCACTTGCCCCACTGACAGCCCGTCGAGAACGCCTCCGTCGGGGGGACGATCATCAAAACGTTGTCGTTCCTCTGCACGACGCCCATCACGCTCACCGTGCTTCCTTCCTTGATGTACCTTTTTTTTTCAGAACAAAAAAGGGTTATCGTAAGTGAGCGGATCGATGGAAGGACATCGATTCAAATCCTGGATTTTTTTAACTTGGATTCCCCGCGGGGGCGTAAGATGACGGAATTACCCTTCCTTGAGCCTCATGACGCGGTCGTCGCTCGAGAGGTTGCGCTCGCCGAGCCACCGGACGAACTCGGGGGACATGTCTCTGTTCGAGGGATTTACGTCCACGACGATCGACTCGTCGACGTAAGGCGTAACCCTCGCGCCGTAGCCCGTCTTCACCAACGCCCTAAGCCCCGATTGGAAGTCCGAGATGTAGAAGTCGACCACGTGCCTCTGCAATAAATACGTCGGAAAAAAAAAAAAGAAAAAGAATCGAGCATTATTAACCGTAATTATCTTTGGCTAATCGCTAATCGCACGCATGAGAAACGAGAAATTATGGTTTGTCCGGGGAACCTCTAATGTCCTGAGGCCCCAAGTGAAGCGACGGTGAGTGGGATTAGCGGCCTTAGAATCCCATCCGCGGTATTCGTACAAGCTCGTGGAGGTATATACGCATCGTGGAACCTTCTGGAAGGACGATTCTAGAGGAACGTTTCCGCACGTGACGACCTTAAAAATCGACAAAAAGGAGGAAAAAATCATAACACTCGTCGAAAATTGCAAGTTTCGCAAGTTAACGCTACCAAACATGCGATTTAATGACGAGAGAGAAGCAAGTTTATTATAACCTTATTTGCCAGAAAGAAGGTATGTTTTATCTAGAATAGACATATGCGTTGTAATTTCGGGGGTGGTATTATAGGGACAACGAGTTTATGGGGCAGCACTATACAAACAGTAACTTTCAAAATTAAGCGATTTTAGGACAAAATCTACGATTTCGGCGTATAATGTCTCTCACATGAATTGCTTAAATTTTTTTTAAATTCCCGGTCCCTACTAATTCCACCCCTCTGAATTACAAGATTGAAAAAATAATTAACAGTTTATAAGAGTAAGAACGTACCCCCGAAACCTTAACGAACTGTCCATCCTTGGCAGTTCTAAGCTCGGCGTCGGGATAGCTCACTATATACCCCGAAATAGCGCTCCTTCCATAGCAAGAATTCCAAGCGAACACAGCAGAAACAGCAAAGAAGAGAACGACGACAACCACGAGGAGAATAGGGTTGTGAACGGCTCCGAGAATAAACCCGCCCGCGATAAATCCCATCACGAACAAAAGCACAATTCCCCAAAACACGGGCCTCGGAAATCCCTTCTTGAACGAATACTCGTCGTCCCTACTCAGGTGAGTCACCGCCTGGTTGTTGACCGCCGACGGGCCGCCGCGCAGCTTCATCGAGCCGTTCGAGTCGAGCGGGCCCGAAGCCTTCCTCGGCCCGCCAGAGGAGTTCAGCGGGCCCGACGTGATGGGCCCGGACGTGATAAGGCCCGTCGTGGGGAGGACGGGCGGGGGAGGCATTGGGCCCGAGTTCTGGCGGGATTGGGCCGTCTGCGGGCCGGAGGACTTCTTCAAGGGCTCTCCGTGCTTGTTGAGCGGCCCGGAGTTCGTCTTCTTTAAGGAGGCGGAGCCCGGGCCAGAGATGGGCCCGCGGGCCGATGGGTTCAGCTGGCCCGAATGGGAGGAGCCTCCGAACGAGCCCGTTCGTGCCGGGGCGGTGCCCGTTATTGGGCCCGACTTTCTCGACGTGGGGATGTCGAACATCTTTCCGAGCTCGCCGGACTTCTTTATGTCTCCGCCCGTGTAGGGCATTGCCACGGAGGACATCGTCGGGGGCTTTTCTTTGGGCTGTTCGGGCCGGCCCGAGACGTAAAGCCCGCTGCTGAGCTGGTGGGAGGGAAAGCGCGAGCCCATTTTTCTTTTCCTTTTTTCTTTTTGGTGGGTTTGGTTTTCGTATGGAAAGATTTCAGCTTTGCGAAGAAGATGGAGAGGCTATGTGAGTGGTGCTAATAGTCAGCGGATATTCGACCTAGCACGGGAAATCCTTACAGAAGACACCATAACTGCGAAGAAGACAGAGGTAGAACGAAAGAAAGAAATGTGATAACATATTTCGAAGATCTATCAATAAGAACGATAAGTTGACATTAAACGCAACACAACATTAATCAGGCATTTTTATGGATAGCTGCAGCATAATGGGCAACCGAAGATTCGTGTACTTAACTGAGAACTCAAAAAGCTTACATTAACATCTCAAATGACATATAGGATGTGTAGTAAACTCAAAGAAGCCTTTCATAGAGGTCAATGGCAAAATGTATAAGTGACATCAAACTTTGATCCAAGCAAGAAAAACTAACAAGAAACGGTTTGAAAGACTTGAAGAACAGCACATTGTGATGAAGAACTATTACACAGAGACCAGATCTGAGAATTAGGTTAACTGTACACAGTTGAACAGAAACATAAATTGCACTAATCTACTCAATGATGGACTTGAGAGTTGCACAGATAATTGATCAGACAAGATGATAAATGGAAAATAAGGTATATTTTACAGATCCAAAAGGGAAGAAAAGGGGGGCGAACAATAACTGATAAAACCTTCTGAAAACTAAAAAAACCCAAAGAAATGCGAGGCATCGCTCATTTTCGGAAAAAAGAATACAAAGATCCAATTTTAACCCGAAGAAAATGGGAAAAATCGCAGCGATCCAAACAGAGATAAACGAGAAAAGCTCAAATCTTTTCACCAAAAATATACGAGAAATCCAAGAAAATCTTCAAACAAATGGCTTAGGTCACATATATAGCAGAGCCCACATGAGAGATTTCCACTTTTCACAGAGATTTACTGAAATAATACACTAAAACCATCGCCGCCAGCTAAAGCCAGAAGAAAAAGAAGGATATATGAGTGTAATGCGTATACCTCGAAAAAGAGCTAATATTCCGAGAGATGGATATATGAAGAGCAGGCATCTAAATTCTGAGAAAATGTTGAAGAATAGGTTTTCCTGAGAGTAGATTACGATTTTGATTTTTAATCTTTTTGCAGATATATATGAAAATGAACGTGTGACAGAAGGACAAGGAAATAAAAAGAAAAGACAGTGAAGATGAAAACACACACTTCACCTCACCTCTCCTACTTTCTGGTCTTGTATCAGTTTTCTTTTCTACTCCTCCAACTACATTTACCTTTTTACCCTTCATCCCAATATTGATTTTCCTGTTTGCCATTATGTCTTGTGTCTTTTTGACAATTAGTAAAAAAAAATCACTTTTTTTCCAACAGTATTGAAGGGAAAAAATCAGTTAACATTTTGCAATCGGTATAATATTAATTTTTTTATATTATTATATATTATAGAAGTACTTGCGGAGAAATATAGCGATGAGATCCTTCAATAACATGGTTATATTATAGAACCCCATTATAATATGCTTAACAACCTGTAAGAGAATCAAATGTTGCTGGCGATGACTAATTGGTGTATTTTGAACGAATTGCTTCGCTTACTCGCACATTTCCTTTTTTGTCTATGAATTTCAGAATTAAATACACCGCCATCTTTAATTGGTTTTATTATTATTGTTGATTATTCTTATTACTTTATTATTACTATTACTTCCCATGACCGAGAAAATATATATATTTAAGGGGCCCTATCAAAGGAAACAAGACTAATCTTTTATTATAATATCCTCAGCTTGACATTTTATATAAAGATACTGTGTGGTTAGTTTGGAAAATATTGAAAGTTGAAAAAGGGGGAAGGAAACATACATACGTGCAACAATAATAATGCGATAATTTTTTAATAAAATATTGTAGACTTTTACCAAATATGAGTAACTGAAATGACAGTGATATTTGTTTAGGAACATTACATGTGACTTGTTTCCGCTTTGAGTTAGATTTGTAAAATATTTAAGCAAAAGAAAAACTAAACCTCAATTTTATTAGAAACTAAATGCACCTTCATTCCAAGTGGTGGAGTTCTCGATTTTTCAAGGTAGAGGTTAATGATATTCGATTTCACTTTAGCCACTTAATTATCGTAATCTTCACGAATTGGAGAGCAATAAATGCATGTCAATGAAATTAGACCCGCTGAAAGTCAAAATGAAATTATTTAAAATGAACAGAATGTTGTCAAATCATTGCATTATTTTTTTTTCTTCTCATCATTATTATTGTATATTACTTGTTGATCATGTAATATTCAATGCAACATCGACAAGTAAGAACGACTGAATAAGAACTCACAACAACTCTGCTATTAACTTATAGGTCAATATTTAATTAATTTATGTATGTGTCGATATCTAAATTATTATGCAAAAACAAAATTCAATTTTGAGTAGAGCCCATCTTTGGTCAAACTGAGCAGAGACATACATTCCTGTAGAAGAAGACAATGTAATGTAGCTAACATCGATTTAACTAACTACTCTCGTCGTAGATCGATCTCAAAATGACAAAAACAAAAATCATAAATGACGAAACGGCCCATATTATTTTAAAATTTCAAAATATTTCATTTCTTTTTAATTATAAAGAAGATGATTTAGTGAATCCGTGATTGAATCGAAACCCTTTCATGTGACGAGGTAGAGCGCGTGTTTTCTGAAGTGTGAAACAAACGACAGTTTTTATTACCTTTTATACATAGTTTACATACGAAAACAAATGAGCAGACAGTTTGTATTGTATGGGGAGCCTTTTATGGGGGGCATTTTCGTTTCATGCCCCGAGATAAGTTTCATTTAGATTTCAGGACCCTGTCAGAAAATTCATAGTTTTAGGGACCCGATTTATGCAGAGTTACTTTATGGTTATGCAGTCAGAGGTGGAGCTATGTGAGGTCCAATGGGGTCATTGGACCCCACTGGAATTTTTTAGTATTTATTTAAGGTAATTTTTTGTGTTAGGGGTTAAAATTGAAGAAAAATATACTAAGAGGACCCCAATGATTTTTTTTTAAATATAGGGTATGGAGTCCAATTGGACTGGACCCCATTAAACTAACCTCCTGGCTCCGCCACGGTTTGCAGTACCACTTCATTGTTCTTCAGTATCACTTCATGGATCTGCAGTACCACTTCATTGTTCTGCAGTACTACGTCATTGTTCATTGGTACTATTTCGTTGTTTTCAGTACTACTTCATTGTCATTGTTCAGAAATGACAGAAAACGAACTCAGATACCAAATCATATACATTGTGTAACACTTGCATAGTTTTAGGTCCTTATCTCTACATTTTACAAAATTAGATCCTTTAAACAAACGTTTTTTCTAACAGGTCCTTAATCCTATTTTAAAACATCTTTTGGGCCTTAAACTAAATTACCACTTCTTTTCTTTCTTTTCTTCGTCGTAAGACTTCGCTTTAATAGAAAGTTACATAAAGATGCCATCATTATGTCAGAAATTTAATTTCATCTCCATTCATTAAACAATTATTACCAAGTTAGTTAGTCAGTTAGGTACATTTGATGTCTCAGTCGAGTATAATTGAGACGCCTCACCTGCAACACTTCTAACGCCCGACCCGACCCGTCCCGGCCCAAAATTTTAATTTAAAAGTAGGCCGAATATCTACTTATTGTGGATTCAGCCCAGCCCAGAAACAAAAGAATAAAGCCCAATATTCTACAAAGCTCTTCATTAGAGAGCTCGGGAATAGAATATCCAACTCTTTGGTCGGAAATTGTTTTCGGAAATTGTTTTGTTTATTGCAGCTGAGGAAACGCAATTGATTACTAGATAGAGACTATAGGGGGCCTATTAGGCTCGTGTGAAAATCGTAGCTTTGAACTTTTCTTTCTTTTTTCTTTTAAAGAAAATTAATATTTTTTTTGTTTTCTTATATGAAGTCAGGATTTGCTGGAGCACCCACCACTTAGCTTCGTCCTTTGCTCTGTTTTTCACATCATTTAGTAATCAGTCTTTTGTGTTGCGGCAAAAACTTGGCTTTACATCTGGTAGCTGTTAACGACCCGTGATTCTGGGATTTTCCTTTCTATTCTTAGATACTTTGTTTGTTCTCCCGAGAGAGAGATATACCCTTTCATCTCCACTTGCCCTTTTCTAGTTTTATTATTCTTTCCATTTATGTCGTAATGCCTTTTTTCCTTGCTCTGGGATCGTGTATCTGTCTTTTGGGTGAAAGCCCAGGTATCTTTTTCTGATGCCCTTTTCCGCCGAAATACATATTTCGATGTATTCGATGATAATAATCTTCCGTTATGTATTCTGTAGATTCTTCCTTGTTCTATGTGGCTTGTGAAAGTTTCGTGCTTTCTTCATTCTGAGTGTTGAGATGAATTTAGTTGAAGGTTGAAAGAATTTGGGATTTGATCAGTTGAAGGAAAAGATGTCTTCTTGTCTGAGTGGCGGTGGAAGAGCGTTTAGCTTAGGCCATGAGATGATTAAGTCCCCCTCATCTTCTTCTTGGGTTTCGAACTCATCATCTTTTACAGATTCAAGCAATTCCTCTGTTTCTGTAAGAAAAGCTCGAACGCCTCGCAAAAGGCCTAATCAAATCTACGAGGAAGCAGCTGCTATTCTTTCCTCAGCATGTCCCAAAATCTTCCCCACGAGCCCCAGCAGTTTCACTAAATCGATCAAGAATCGTATTCCATTCGACTCAGATGAATTATTCGTGCCTTTCAGATCGATCGGCGTAGGCAGACTCCGTTACTCTAAGGAGGGCTTCATCGAAAAACAGCGCAGAAGCCCTGAAGAAATCAGTTCTCATGGATATTATTACTCAGATGCCTGCGATGAGCTTGGAAAGGATTTTGGCGGTGGTGCTGAAGAGAGTATTGACAGTATAATGGGAAAGTTAAGCATGGAAAACGAAAGCCGTGGATCGTTTAGTACCTTCCTCGACAGCACTAATTCAAGTTTGGTGCTCGGCGATGGAATAAGGAATGGATTGAGAGCGATGAGAAATGCCCGCGAAGAAGATGATTGGTGGAAGTTTCCCACGGTTGAAGCTGCTCATATGAAGCTAGACAGGGCTTTCAAAGCTCCCAAGGAGAAGAAAAAGAAGGTTCCGAGAAAGAATTCAACTCCGTCGAGTTGTAATAACAAGTTGAAAGAGAGTTCTTGGGTTAGAAAATCTGCTGGCAAGAACCCTCCCAAGTCAAATGCAGGGCTGCTTCTGAGGCTTAACTACGAATCTGTCGTAGATTCGTGGGGCGAAAAAGGTTCTCCTTTTCTCGGCGATGAAAAACATGTATGAATTCCTTAAATATAGACCATCATCATGGTTTTGAATGCTTGGCTGTTCTTTTATTACGAACTTACCTCGTCGTTTTACTTTGATCTCTGCTTGATTTCGTTGCAGGCGAGGTTGGCGAAGATCGATTTGTTCTCTGCTGGGCAAACTAAGAATTATTCTGCGAAGCAACGGCTCAGAAAAGTGAATGCTACCGATCAAAGACGAAGGCCACAAAGGTACGTGCAAGCTTTTTTTCTCACCAGTTCTTGGATTAGTTGGGACAAAGAACTGAGAATCTTTGGTCTTTTTCGTTATAATCATTCGAGGGATCGAAGAACGTTTGCATATTATTTCAAACTCGTGGCTGCATATTGGTTTTGCAGGCACGTTTTGTGAACGATGGCTCGAATCAAAACAAACTGAGAATCTCTGCAAATTGTCGGCTCGTTGCTCTCTTATGCTCTGTTTTTATGTTCTTACTGAGATGAAACGCACATTGATGTATATCGGCAATAAATTTGCTTCCACAGAAAGCCCCCAAGAAAGATCAGACGAAGTACATTCCCTTATTAAGAAAACCAAACTACAGAAAGAGAACAAGAAAAAGGAAAAAAAGACGATCTTTTTATTCAAGGGAAGAATCAGTCTGGCGAACGGCCCTTGAATAAGCTAAGACATCGTCAGGTTTCTTCGCTTTGCTGCTTCGGTCTTCTTCTTCATCAGAACTCTTTACTTTGTCATTGAATTTCTGATGATTGCCCTTTCCTATTATAGCTTCTTGAATGATTTCTTCTCTAGTTTTTGCGTCTGCCCTCGGCGGAGGTGAACTCACATCTCTATCCATCTCCTCTCTCAAAATCTCTGAAGCCAATCTTTTTTGTGATCTTCGGACCATATTATTGTATATCTGCATTCTGTGCGTATTAGTGTGTTTTTTCTTCTTCCACGTGTTGGTTACGTCGTGGAGTAGAAAAAGGAGAGACCTTTGAAAGCTTTCCACGTTCAATCTTTACAGTTTACACGTATCAGCACATTCTTGCTGCACACAATTTTTTGTTTTCGTAATTCTATTTTGGGGTTTTTTCACATAACTACCTATTCGTATAAAAACTTATAATTAAGTAACACTATAACTCTTTTTTACATATAGATACCTAATAGAATAATAAAAAAAAAATTCACATAGGTCTCCGATCCGCCGTAGGTACGCTATTTAACACATTTAGGTATCCTATAAGCAACGCATTTTGCTACGTAATAAGTTGAGAAAATGGTAGTCATATATATAAGACACTAAGGTACCATATAGAAATCGTATAGGAACCGCATAACAGGTGACGTGATACGCAATACACACATAAAAAGGTACGGGAGGACTGAGAAAATACTATCTGTAAAAATTTCTGACATATGTATTGATTTGTAAATTTTTTATTCAATTAAGTATTTTTCTATAGATGTCACTTGTTTATTTTCAGAAATTTTAATTTTATACATAGTGCTTCTGAAGCTGTTCTTTTTTTTCTACATCAAGAAAAAAAAAAAAAAAAAGCAAGCTGCATCATATATAATTAGGGAACCATAATAAAAGCACTATATAGGCACACACTCTACTCTTTGCTATTAAACTTTCAGCAGAAGCAAGAAAAGGCAGGGTGGGTTTTTTTGGCTATGTAAGAAGGTATGTAATCCTCGGCAGAATCTGAGCCGTCCACCGAAGGGAAAAAGATCCTCGTTCTCCCCTCGCCGATCCTTTTCCCCACAACTCCAGCGTAGAATCTGCTCTTAAACGCTGGGACAAATACGTCGCCATGGACGCACATGTAATAGTCGACGTACTTTTCGTAATCATGCGCCTCCGAATTTAGGTACATTGCTTTTCGATCGGAAGGCATTATTGCATCCTAGTATATTGTAACAAAAAGCATAGTCAAGATAAAGTTTTTTTTTTAATTCTTTAATTGAATTCAGGCTTTAATGATCATATTGGGGGTGGTGGCGTTATAAGCAATTTTAGGGCAATAAGTTTCGAAATCATAGCAGTTTAATGACGCTTAAATTAAACTAGTATATATGCACACTATGAGCGTGGTTAAAATATAATTGTTTGACTTTTAATTTTGAAATTTATAATTTTTATTTAATAGATGGAACTTAATCTTTAGATATAAAAGTAAAATAATAAGTAGGAGTATAAGTATAAGAACTCTGAGGGATTAAATATGATAATTATTTAATTAATAAAATTAGAAATAGAGACGCTAAATTGTACATATCTACAGATCAAAATGGCAATTAATAGCCACCCCTCACCCTTATAGAATAGTTGTTGCTATTTAAGGACAGTAAGTTTCAAAGTCGAAGCAGTTTAAGAACAGTTGAGCCAAAATTTAAAACTTACTGGCCTCAATTGCTATAATTTTTAAATTTACTATCAAAATTTTTAGGATGCGGATACTAAAATTTGCAAGTTTTAGGATGTTAAAACTTTCAAAGTCGAAGCAATTCGAGGACTATTAATGCCATAATTGTGAAACTTGTCCTCAAATTGCTCTACATGAAACGTATAATCCTTAAATCGACAACCCTCAATTTAGCTGATCTTAAATACTCCCCCTCAAGTAGAGCTGAAAATTTGGGCCCCAGCCCGTGGGCCAGTCCGACCCGACCCTGAAAAACATCGGGCTCGGGCCTTAATTCCAAAGCCCCTAACGTAATTTGGCCTATTCGGGCCGAGCCCGTGCTTGATGGACCTAAAAGTCTCAGACCCCTAGGAATTCGGGCCAGTCCGACCATCCCAAATTTTCAGCTCTACCCTCAAGTATATAAGACAAAAAAATAATTAAGCCAGAATATTACCATCAAAGATATAATGCCATTACATACCTTAGTGAAGGTACTTGGGAAGCTCCTCCTAAGTGCATCCAAGCTCTTGTCCCATCTTCCCTGAGTTACATATACAGCAGTCTCAGGGTAAAACCCAACCTTCTTCAAGAACTCCGCCATTTCCACGGCGTCGTAGCACCGCTTGTTTGTGCCATTTATTTCCCGAGAGCGACAGCTTTTCCTCGCAAGCATTTCGACCCTTAAATCCACGGAGACGAAACGCCCGCCCGTTTTCCTGCTCAAGCCACGCATGGTCGCCAACATAGAATCTACGGTCTCTTGGAGGTTGGGCTGAAGCTTAAGGCTTTCGAACGTAGCTATGCATTCGTCGTTCGAATTTTTTTTCGTGTAGTAGTTTCTTGTCAGTGGGCTCGACTTGTTGAATTCGGTAACGATCCTAAGGTTTCGGTTTGTGAGGAAAATGGGCTCGATGTTAGAAGATATGTACTCTTCGGAAACCCTATCGGGAACCCTAACGATGGCGGGCTTTTTATTCGACTCCGAAGGTGGGTTCTTGACGACTTGTACGGTCCCCATTAGGGTTTCTACGAAGTTTTGCGCGTCGTAGATCTCTTCGAACGGCCTGAAAATAGGTTTTTTTTTTCTTCGACGTACGATCTGAGGTTATTACGTATTAGTAGATAATATTGAGATAATTAAGAAAATCAAATCACCTTTCGCCGCCGCCGGATTTTGTTCCTCGGATTCTCGGAAGGGCGAGCTTGGCTCGAAGATGCTTAGCCACCTTTACTGCATTTGCCACCTGTCGTGTTTAATTAATTATTATTATTACCGTTAAGAATATGGTTCGAAACGCCCAGTTCGAAGCGGAAATGATAGAAAAAGAACATTTCCGAGGATCGAAAAAAAAAACCTGCGAGGCGTGAAACTCGGGGCCGTGGCTCAGCGTGAAGAAGACGTAACCGTCGTCGGACGACTGACGACCTTTAGCTCCGCCGTTTACTGCTAATTAAAAGAAAAAAACATCATACGATTTGAAATTAAATGTGGAAAATAATAGAAATAAAATGGTCGTATATGATGACTTGCTTGTAATGGACTTGTGCGTCCAGCAAGGCTTTGGTGGCATATCAGAACTGTCTTGATTCTTCCACGGCCCATTTACGGACAATCCCCGACGAACCACACGGTCGGCCTTGGCCTGGGCTTTGATCGCTTTGACTTCGGCGGCGGAATATGATTCCTTGTTTTTTTTTTTCGGGCAAGAAAATTGCGAGGTAAGAAAAATGAAAAGGATGGTCCTGAACAAAAACGACGAACAAGAAAGAAAGAAAATCTTATATATATACCCAAAGTGGGTCAATATGGTCTCTTTTCACCATATTTCCCAGCATCAAGAACATGGAAACGGTGAGGAATGCTCCGAAGACTTGCCTAAGATCAACTGCTGCCATTTTGCTTTGTTGCTATGGTTTTCTTCTCTGATTTCTTAATATGAGCTACACGTTGTTATTATTACATATATACTGAGAGAGGTTTTACTAGGCATCATAAATTGTTAGGTGGGCGAAGGAGTTAAGGCTTTTTGTCTTTTGTACGTATTTAGGTCGTCGTCGTCGTCATAGGCACACCGCTTAAACGCTTAGAGGGAAAAAATTAAAATAGAGTGTTTTGAAGGCATGAAAACAGCGTAAGGACAGCTCGAAAGCACGATTTCTTTTCGATGATGTTGCGAAGGAAAGCTCCAAAAGATGAGTTTTTTTGTGGTTCTTTTTTTGTTCTTTCTACCTTTGGCTACGTCATGGAGAAGAGAACACTCTGCCTTTATTACTCGAACTTGTAACGTAAGTTGGTGTTTTTTTTTCTTCTCAGAGCAGAGTTAAAAAAGTTGTTCATGGCTTTTAATTCGACTTGTTTTTTTCTTACCAGCCATGGTTTGGCTTCTTAGTTTCGAAAGCTTTTCATGTTGGTAATAACATCGACCATTTATTTGGAGTATTTGCGGTTGAGCCGTGGGGCAATCTCCTGGAGCTACAAATATCTTTACATTTTTATTTGTATCTCAAGATCACTTTTAATTGTATAAACAAAAAACAGCATCATTGAACATACTTTTTTTTTCAACAAAAAAATTCTGGGTGTCTAACGTGAAATATTTTCTACCACTATCGTGATTTTGGTCTTCGATTGTTTTCCGTGAAATAAATTGGAAATATTATTTGGATGGAAAGAAATATTTTCTAGCTGATGAGATGTAATACTATACTATCAAATATTATTTTCGATTTATTTTGTGAAAAAAAAAAACTAAATATTTCCCGACTATGACCTATATTTGTAGTTATAGAACATATCAACTCATAATAGCATGCTACTATGCTTAGTGATCCAAATCATAATTTTGCCGACAAAATGTATGTGTTTAGTTTACTGAGTCTTCTAAAATTTATTTCGCTGCATAGTAACGCTTCCTTTTCAGTAGGACGAAATAAAGTATTCTGCCAATGAGAAAGAAAAAAATACTAATATTTATTTGACTTCAAGTTTACAAAGTTCCTCAAGATCCGTAAATACGCACAGAAAAAGAGACATAAATGAAACATGAAGGTAATCGGATATACATAAGTGCATTACAGATGGCATACTAATGCTAGCAATTTTGGAATTAATAGAAAATAAAAGAACACGGAGAACACTAAATCCAAATTGCAACCTCGTCGACAGTCCTTTTGTAATAACTAAAATATATGACCATGTTAAAAGAGCCTCTTGTACAATAAACGTATTAAAGGGATGTGATTATAGAAGAAAAGAAATATTCATCTTGCCCACATCCAGAAAATAACGAGGACAACTACTGTAAAAATCATGCCTGCATATTTGATCCATTTGTCGACGCGGTTCCTTCTTTCGATGAGCCTCAGAACAGAGTTCGATAGCCCTAACGTGTTGAGAACGTCGAGTGCTTTTCTTTGAGCGCTCTGCATTAGATGTATGAGAATATGTGATTATATGCATTTTGCTGGATTTGTCGATGAAGTCGAATTGTGAACATTGTTGTAACTCGTAAAAATCTGCCTACGTGAGTGCAGGGATAGGGAAAAAAAGGTTACCTTCAAACGTTCCCTTTGTTCGCTGTATTTCGATAGGATTGCCACGCCATTTGCGAAGGAATCCTCGAGCATTCTGGACGATCTGCGCACTGAATCCATTGCTTGTGCTTCCTCGTCAAAGATCCTCAAAACGTGTGAATCCCCATTCTATGACGAGAAGGAGAGAGGGCGAGAGAAATAAGTAAGAGAGCTATGAAACAGACAAGTAGATTAGTTGTCAAAGAAATCATTTTTCTTTAATCATTTTGAAGTATTAAGTATGGTTCATACAGCTCTTCCGAGCAACTCTGCTCTTTCTTGGGCTTCTTGTATCCTCTTTTGATGCTTTGACATGTACCTATCAAGACTAGCTCGAAATGACTCGGCCTCCTCGGTGACTAGTTCCACTTTTCTGTGCAAGCAAAAAATCGATGTAAGTTTTACATCCGCGCCTTATAAAAGAGAACTATACTGAAAGGAACTTCAGCATGTTTTTATTTTCTACCAATGCTTGAAATGTTGCAGAAATATGAATGTTCTGTTATATGGACATTGGCAGATGCGTATTCTAGAAAACAGCTCACAGGCTTTTTGGCGGACATAAAACACACAGAAATTATAGATCAAGAAACTCAACTGTGGAGACAAAGTCGTCATAGCACATATATGATACCCAGGATACTCATATCACTACGTGGACATTCAAAATAGTTAAGCCCAGTTGCTACTACTAGTTCAAAAAAAGTTTCCCCAACAAGGAAATTATGCTGTGAAGCAATTGATAGACCATCCTTCCAGCAAAGACAGCGATCCAAGTCAAACAAACTCGTCCCAGCAAACAGAGTTATATGGGATACATCTTTCATTATCCGATCACATGGACCCAAAACACAATATATCCCTAGTTGATGACTCAAAAGGTCAATCTTCAACGGTCTAACCAGTTTTGGAAGATAGTATAGTCCAAATAACTGAAACTCTAGTTTATAAAGCATATCAACTCACAATATTCTGAACACGAACACCCGAAATTAACTTAAAATAGCCTAATATTAGGCATCAAACTGCAAATCAGGAACTTAACATTGAAACCGCAGAGCAATGATATAGAGTAACAAACTTAAACTAGCAATTCATATACAGATCAGCAACAGTCAGTAAAAGGTGAGAACTAAAACCACAGGAAAACCCAAAATTCAACCATACTATGAATTCTCCCTAAGCAGCCTGAGTTTTTTGTTCAACTTCAGCAAAATTCCAGTAAAACTGCGATTAACGACCTCAACTCAACAAGGCACGATTCCCCAAAGCTTCACCAATCATGCATAGAACTCCCATACTCGCATAGCAATCTATCCAGGAACACATCAAAACGTCACAACCAAACATATAGCAGCACGAAAATCGAACCTTTTCCACAGATCGCGCTGAGGCTTAGACGCGATTGAGCGCCACAGTCGATCCATATCGGAGCACATGGTTAGGATCTGGCCGACGTCTCTCCGAATCGCGGAGGCTTGATCGTCCATCGAAACGACGGCGTTCGCGGATAAGGAGGACGCGGAGGAGGAAGATGACGTGTACTCGAGCCGCTCGAGACGTTCCAAAGCGTCTCTGATCTTCAGGCACAATCGCTTCGAGCTCGAGTACAGCTCCGACAGATTCGCGCCGCCGCTTACGTCAGCTGCCATCGGTGTTTGCTCGGAACTTTACAAATTCTGCCGAAAAGAAAATTGTGGGGATGTATAACGAGGCTTGAATTTGTATCAGTTGAAATAGCATTCAATTACTACTGCTAATTGAAACTTAAATATATACACTTATTAAATAAATTCTATTTAAACCTTAAATCATATAACTATTGGGCTGGCCCATTATTATTTAGGCCTCGAAATAGTGAAACAAGAGTTGGTAAGCTCACCAACTCCCATAATTCTACACGCGCCATAGTTCGCGCGTGGCATCGTGCCACTCACCAACCTACACCCAGCTGCAAATTTATATGATAATAATAATTACTTTCTTAATTTCTTATATAAATAAGCATTCCTACACATTGCCTGAACTTGCGTCTAGCCATTAACGTTTCTGCATCTCGGACAAGCTCTCTCTCTCTCATCGTCTGTTGTTGATCCTTATTTCTCGCTGTATCTAAGGTACGGTATGCCAATTGACTTCCTTTATTAATCAGATAGACCTGTGGATCTCTGCCTATTCGTGCGAACTCCATCTGCTTCTTTGCATCTTGTTGTTTGTTTATTGCTTCTTCGAGTTGCGCTGGTGTATTCAGTTTCGAGCTAGCTGGTAAGGTTTGAAGTTGTTGCTTGCTGTGTTCTGTTAATATTTCGTTTGCTACTGGATCGGCGAGGCAGCGTAGTGTACTTGTTCAATGGTGGTTGACGAAAATAGATCTGTGTTTGTGGCGCTTTGGTGTCGTTACTCGTTAGATCTGATTTGAAAGATGTACTCCGTGCCTTTGATGTGTTTCACATAGACTGATACTGTAATGTTAGTTCAGATTGTGTTGTTTTGTTTAGATCTGGAGATTTCTGCTCAAGGATCCAAGTTTTCACGAGTCTCCGATACTTTACCTGCTTGCATTTATGGTGTTATCTTAGTATTATCGTGTCGATGAAAACTGAAAGCTGGCGATTGTTTGAAATGATCATCTGATGGGTGATATTGTGATACATATATGATGCCATTCTTGTTGAGTATGGATCAAGACTGAATTGCTGATCCATACGAGCTTACTCCCTTCTCTGCTGACTCTCTGTATTTAGTTTTCTAGTCATGATTGTTGGAAAAAAAAAACAGAGGGAAATATATGTCATTATAACAACAGAACTTAGCTGCGCGTGTGTCTTGACAATATATAAGACTGACTTATTCTCTGGGTGTTAATGAATGACCTGACTTACAAAATTTTGAATTCCAGAAAAAAAAAAATGGCTTCTCACATTGTTGGATATCCACGCATGGGCCCCAAGAGAGAGTTGAAGTTTGCTCTCGAATCCTTCTGGGATGGAAAGAGCAGCGCGGAGGATCTGGAAAAGGTTGCAGCTGATCTAAGGGGATCGATATGGAAGCAGATGTCCGATGCTGGGATTAAGTACATTCCCAGCAACACCTTTTCATACTATGATCAGGTGCTTGATACCACGGCAATGCTAGGTGCTGTTCCTCCGAGATACAACTGGACTGGTGGTGAGATTGGTTTTTCAACTTACTTCTCGATGGCCAGAGGAAATGCCTCTGTCCCTGCTATGGAAATGACAAAGTGGTTCGATACCAACTAGTAAGTCATCTGATCTATCTAATCTCTCAGTTAAATTGTTGGATTTATCGATTCATTTCCTGATGTATATGTAGTAATATATCTTATTTGTTTCATCAGCCATTTCATTGTGCCTGAATTGGGTCCAGATGTGAATTTCTCGTATGCCTCCCACAAAGCTGTAAATGAATACAAGGAAGCTAAGTCGGTATGAATTTTTCACCCTCCAGCTATCTGTAACTTATTGATGGTGCCTGCTAATTCGACCTGAAGTGTTTCTTGTTGGCTCATGCAGCTCGGTGTTGATACCGTCCCAGTGCTTGTTGGCCCTGTGACATACTTGTTGCTCTCCAAACCTGCCAAGGGTATTGAGAAAACTTTCACCCTTCTTTCTCTACTTGACAAAATCCTTCCCATCTACAAGTAAGAGAACTTTATGAATCTTGTTTACCTTATTCTGAGAGTAGCAAGAATATCGATCCCATTTGACATATTATGGCATCCTTATAGGGAAGTCGTTGCCGAATTGAAGTCTGCTGGTGCTTCTTGGATCCAGTTCGATGAGCCGACTCTTGTTTTGGATCTCGAATCTCACCAGTTGGAGGCATTTACCAAGGCCTACACTGAACTGCAATCATCTCTGTCTGGCATTAATGTCCTTGTGGAGACTTACTTTGCTGATGTACCTGAGGCTGCATTTAGAACACTTACCTCGTTGCCTGGAGTATCTGGTTTCGGTTTTGACTTGGTCCGTGGAAGTAAGACCCTCGATTTGATAAAGAGCGGATTCCCATCTGGAAAGTACCTCTTTGCTGGAGTTGTTGATGGTAGGAACATCTGGGCTAATGACCTTGATGCATCTCTCAGCACCTTGCAAGCTCTTGAAGGGATAGTTGGTAAAGGTATGCGTCTAATGCACGCACATTCACGTGTTATTTTTCCTACATGAGGACCGACATTTTTCTTCAATTTGTTTCTGTAGACAACCTCGTTGTGTCCACGTCTTCCTCGCTCCTTCACACCGCTGTTGATCTAATCAATGAGACCAAGCTGGATGCCGAGATCAAGTCCTGGCTTGCATTTGCTGCACAAAAGGTCATTGAAGTAAATGCCCTGGCCAAGGCATTGAGTGGACAGACGGACGAGGTAATTGTCTTATCTTGTGTGATTTATAATCATTACTTGAAGGCATCTGAGGTTACTACCTTTGTCCATTTGGCAAATCTCTGAATTCACTTGCGCATTTGCTTAAACCTATCGTGTCAGGCATTCTTCTCTTCCAATGCTGCTGCTCAAGCCTCTAGGAGGTCCTCCCCTAGAGTGACCAATGAGGCTGTTCAAAAGGCTGTAAGTTATTGGGATCTAATTTTTATAGCTTTTGACTTTTGACTTTTTACTTCTATGTGTGCATCTGGGCTTTCTTATACTGACCATCCATTCGTGTTGGATCACATGTGTCAATTAGGCTGCAGCATTGAAGGGGTCTGATCATCGGCGGGCAACCAATGTCAGTGCCAGACTTGATGCTCAGCAAAAGAAGCTTAACCTTCCCATCCTCCCGACAACCACCATTGGTTCCTTCCCTCAGACCATTGAGCTAAGAAGAGTCCGCCGTGAATACAAGACCAAGAAGTAAGCTGTTTTGGGTTTGTTTACTCTGTATATACCTTTCATCAGCGTGGGTATAAGTGATGCCAATTTTCTATACCATTGTGCAGGGTTTCTGAAGAGGAATACATCAAGTCTATCAAGGAGGAGATTAACAAGGTCGTCAAGCTTCAAGAAGATCTGGACATTGACGTCCTTGTTCATGGAGAACCAGAGGTATGTATGCTAGTTAAAAAGTTGCTCTATATTAGTATGTTTTTGTCAACTTACCATCAATAATATGGAAAATGACTTTCTTGGGTGGGTATACGAAAATTGTAGAGAAACGACATGGTTGAGTACTTTGGTGAGCAATTGTCTGGCTTTGCCTTCACTGCTAATGGATGGGTCCAATCGTATGGTTCTCGATGTGTGAAGCCACCGATCATCTACGGTGATGTGAGCCGCCCTAACCCAATGACTGTTTTCTGGTCGTCGGCTGCACAGAGCATGACTAAGCGCCCGATGAAGGGAATGCTTACTGGCCCTGTTACCATCCTTAACTGGTCTTTTGTCAGAAACGACCAGCCCAGGTTCGAAACTTGCTATCAGATTGCTTTGGCCATTAAGGACGAAGTTGAGGACCTTGAAAAGGCAGGCATCACCGTGATACAAATCGATGAGGCTGCATTGAGGGAAGGTCTACCTCTTAGGAAGGCAGAGCACGCTTTCTACTTGGATTGGGCTGTGCACTCTTTCAGAATCACCAACTGTGGTGTTGAGGACACCACTCAGGTACCTATTACATACATTTCCTATCTTCTTACAAACCCCTTTATTATTGACGTCGAACGTTAAAAGATTATATGGTAATAATTGAATTCTCTCTATCAGATTCACACCCACATGTGCTACTCCAACTTCAACGACATCATCCACTCCATCATCAACATGGACGCCGACGTCATCACCATCGAGAACTCCCGCTCTGACGAGAAGCTCCTCTCTGTTTTCCGCGAAGGAGTGAAGTACGGCGCTGGTATTGGTCCGGGCGTGTACGATATCCACTCCCCGAGAATCCCTTCCACGGAGGAAATCGCCGACAGGATCAACAAAATGCTCGCCGTGCTCGAGACAAACATTCTGTGGGTCAACCCCGACTGTGGTCTAAAGACCCGCAAGTACGCTGAGGTCAAACCCGCCCTCGAAAACATGGTCTCAGCCGCCAAGCTACTCAGGTCCCAGCTAGCCGATGCTAAGTGATGAGATTATTAATTTTTTTTAATGTAAAAGGACGCTTATTTTATCATATATATGCTTTGAGAAAGTCGTACACCATTACAGTCGAATGATCAACTGTCATTTCGTTTTGGTTTGTTTGTGCTCTCTCTCTCTCTCTCTCTCTCTCTCTCTCTATATATATATATATACATAGGTTTTGAAATGTTATCCATGTATGGATTTTTGGCTGATTGATTAGTATGTGTATGGGGTGTATAAGAAAGCCTGCTTTCTGCAAGAAAACTTCATGATAGGGCATTTTCTGTCTTGGTTTGGAGTGGGCTTATTGTTTGCCTTTTGACATAATAAAACGTTGTGATGCACACTTTATACAGAGATGCATTGCGTGTCAGTAATGAGGTTCTGAAGGCAAAAAAAAAAAAGAGAGAGGGGGAGTAAATCAAAGAACAAATATTATGATGCATATGAAATTGTTATGCTTTCATGAAAAACTAAAGCGAAAAAGGCTTTCTGTGAAACCTCATATCAACAACCTTAATGAAACGGTCAAACACATTTCCAGAAAAATTAATATACACGCATGTTTTCTTGTTTATTTAGTTTTTCTTTATAGACTTTTGCTTTATTGTAGTTGAAGGCAAGTACATCATTGTATTGTAGTGGAACACGACATCCCCACTAACTCGTTCTTTGTAAATATAGTATTTTATGTTGCTCTTACTTAATTGGTCACCATGTTTCACAAGTCAACTTTTTACCTCATTCAACTACCATTATTATATTGCACGAAAATACACGTCCTTGTGTTGTATATGGGAGTATTTCGTCTAAACTTCATTATATTGTCCAAAGAAAACGCTTGGACGGGCCCCACATCCCAACTAAGATCCATCAATATGGAGACTTTTAGCCACGACGGCTAATCACATTTTCTATGAACTCGAACTAAATTAAGTTATACAAGGGAAAATAAAGTAGAAAATAGAGAGCAAGAGCATATACTCGGGGTAGGTGGGACCCATATGATAGATACTAGATAGATATGTTACCGATTTCCACCAACCTCATCCACCAACTCTTGGTATTTTTAGTCACACCATAAAATTTTGCTCTTTACCCAAATTACCCCCGCAATTCCAATTAGCCAGCTACGCGTTCGAACAAGCGCGTGCAATACAAGCCGTTTCAGCATCTCCACCTGGCCTAGATATCGATCGATGTTCATGCTCAACGGCTAATAATATCGAAGATCGAAAAAAACCTCTTATTTATTTATCTAAAAGGATTTACCGTTCTTTTAAGTGGCAGAACAATTTTCATATTTATTTTGAACGAAATACTATTTTTTTAGCTATTTAAGACCAACTTAATACGCTCTCAGTAGGTTTTTTTTTCTTGCAAGTTGCTAATGTTAGAATGTGAGTTACAAACCCCTAATGCTACGTTTGGATAGGGGGATTTCGATTTGAAATCCGAATTTCAGTCAAATCAGTTTGGCAACCGCTCGGATTTGGATTTCGATTTCATCCAAATCCGAGGAGAATCCGAGCGCTTGTCTTTTGATGGATTTGAAATTCGATCGGAAACGGTCCGTTTTCGAAATACCAAATCTTGCCGTGATTATTTCTTAAATAATAATTATTATTATTATTATTATTATTATTGACAAACGATGAGTCGAGCCGACCAGCGAGCTCGACGAACGACGAGTCGAGTCGGCCGCGAGCTCGACGACCGATGAGTCGAGGCTTGCGAACTCGACGATCGATGAGTCAAGTCGGCTCGCGAACTCGGTGAGCCAGCTCGAGCTCGATGACCGATGGCTCAAGCCGGCTCGAGAGCTCGAGCACATTTGAAATTCGGATTTCTGAAATCCTAACGTTTGCCAAACGGTGGATTTGTATTTTTTGGATTTCAGAATTCATAATTTCAAATCACGGATTTCAATTCAAATACACCAATCCAAACGCAACCTAACACAATTCATTACGGACTTCCATGCAATGTTAATAAACTAAAATAAAATTAGGTGACTTGGTGCATTCGAAGTTGTAACACATCAACCATTTATGACACCAATCTGTTGAAAAATAGGTTTTTTTCATTTAATTTGCTGGCCCTCCCATGTGATCACCTCATGTTTTTCGACCTTTTAGCTTAAAGCGATATTGTCGTAATAATATAATGGTCTTTTGTAATATGAGTTAAAAAAAGATCACATATCTATTAGTACTAAATAAAATTGAGTGAACATTTTTACCCGTAAACTTGTTCCAACGTGGACTACTTAACTGATGTAGTTTGTCAACAATTTGCAATAACCCCAGATTTTACCAAGTTCCATCTCGGGGTTCCCAAGGATTAAAAAACAATTCTTTTAGCACTAATTTGTAATGACAACAAGCTATAATTGCTAAAACTCAATTCGTAATAAATTCACGCATTGCAAGGACGAATCATGTCTAAAAATTAATGAAAATCTTTTATTATATTGCCTCATTCAAACTATGCACCGACAGAAAAAATCTGCGGCGTTGTATTTGTAATTAATATTTGCATGCAAAATAAGAATGAATAAAAGTTGGTGGATCAATCTCAGAAATGATACTCCCAAAATTCGATTTCGGCTTATTTAATTTATATAAAATGAGATGAGCATTCTCATCAAGTCTCTAAAAAATAGAACATGACCACCCAACAAACAACCTTGAAAGTTGAAGCAAAGCAAAAAGAGTCCGTAAGATCAGCAACCCTTGCGTGGTGAAAACGCGCCCAACGCGCGCGTGGGACAAACACGACCACTTGACTGCCTATCGGCAAAACGATTTTTACTTTCTTAGATCTACCCGAGAATTGTATTAATTAGATATATTTCTACAAAAATAATTACTTTTTAGTAATAATGATTTCCATCTATAAATAGCACTCTTAACTCGCCCCTCAAAAATCGCGTCTGCCCTTTCACTTCTCTCTGTGCTATAAACGAGCTAATTGCAGAGCTCATTGCTGCCCCGTTTCTCTCGTAAGGTACGGTCTTCGTAATGTTGATGTCCTCGGCCTCTCATTTTGTGCGGCTGTGCACTTGCGTTTGATGTTTCATGCATTTATAGGCTGTTTCTTCGTATTTCTTCTACTGCCTTTCAGCTGTAATTTTATTGATCTCCGCAGATCTGTTACGGTATGATGTAGAGAACAGATCGTCGTTGCTAATTTCTTGCTGTGTTCTGATTCACTGTGATTGCTATTAGATCGACGCATTAGTGTGCCGACCACGTATAATTTTTGTGTGTGTTCTGAACTGTGGTTAATGGAGCTATAGATCTGGAAATTTTGGACTCAGATGTCGTTAGATCTGATGTGAATAGATACCCGTGACCTTTTGTTGTGATTTAATTGACTTTCTGATTGAGTTGCCTATAGTACTTATATAACGGAGATCTCCTGCTCGTCGATATGTTATGGAACTATGATTATAAGAATGGAGTGTACTTCTTGACTGTAGTTAATGATCCTGCTTCAGATTATGAAGTATAGTGCTCGTATCAATGTCGTGTCAATGAAGCTAGTTTCTAACTGGTAAAATTAAAGTCGTAAAAATTGTGTTTCATCTCTCCTTGAGCTTCAGATGCACCCTTGTGTTGATCGTATGGAGTGATTCATTGTGTAACATGACATTTGATTAGTTCTCATTGAATGTTGAAACTGGTAAGTGAAACCCCTGTTGATCTACCTCGGCGGTCGTGGTTGCTCTGTTTTTAATCTGGAAGTCATTTCTTTGACAAAAACTCTCATTATTTGTAAGATGGGAAAAAAATTAGCTGAACATGAAGGGTAGCAGGGTACAGTATAAACGGTTGACTGTTGCCTCACATTCATAAGCATCAGTGATTGATTCTTCACAATTTCCTTTACATTTTTTATCAATGAGTTGACTAATATTGGAATTTCCTATTACAGAAAAACATAATGGCTTCCCACATTGTTGGATACCCCCGCATGGGCCCCAAGAGAGAGTTGAAGTTTGCTCTCGAATCTTTCTGGGATGGAAAGAGCAGCGCAGAAGATTTGGAAAAGGTTGCAGCTGATCTCAGGGCGTCGATCTGGAAGCAGATGTCCGATGCTGGGATCAAGTACATCCCCAGCAACACGTTTTCATACTATGATCAGGTGCTTGATACCACAGCCATGCTCGGTGCTGTTCCCCCGAGATACAACTGGACTGGTGGTGAGATTGGTTTCTCCACTTACTTCTCGATGGCCAGAGGTAATGCTTCAGTTCCTGCTATGGAAATGACCAAGTGGTTCGATACCAACTAGTAAGTCATCGGATGGATCTGATCTCTCAGTTAAAATTTTTGGATTTATCGATCTGTTTCCTGGTGTTATGTACTAATATCTCTTATTTGTTTCATCCAGCCATTTCATTGTGCCTGAATTGGGTCCGGATGTGAATTTCTCGTATGCCTCCCACAAGGCTGTAAATGAATACAAGGAAGCTAAAGCGGTATGAATTTTCATTCTTCAGCTATTTGTAACTTGTTGATGATGCCTGCTAATTCGACCGTGTTTTTTGTGGTCTCATGCAGCTCGGTGTTGATACTGTCCCAGTGCTTGTTGGCCCTGTGACATACTTGTTGCTCTCCAAACCTGCCAAGGGTGTTGAGAAAACGTTCCCTCTTCTTTCGCTACTTGATAAAATCCTGCCCATTTACAAGTATGAGAGTTTGAAAATTGTCGGTTGCCTTTGATATGCCAATTTCAAGAAACCAATCCCATTTGATATATGACATCCTTGCAGGGAAGTTATTACCGAGTTGAAAGCTGCTGGTGCTTCTTTGATCCAATTCGATGAACCCACCCTTGTTTTGGATCTCGAGTCTCACCAGTTGGAGGCATTTACCAAGGCATACACTGAACTGGAATCATCTTTGTCCGGCCTTAACGTCATTGTGGAGACTTACTTTGCTGATGTACCTGAGGCTGCATTCAAAACTCTTACCTCGTTGCCTGGAGTATCTGGTTTCGGTTTTGACTTGGTCCGTGGAACAAAGACCCTCGACTTGATCAAGAGCGGATTCCCATCTGGAAAGTACCTCTTTGCTGGAGTGGTTGATGGTAGGAACATCTGGGCTAATGACCTTGATGCATCTCTCAGCACCTTGCAGGCTCTTGAAGGGGTAGTTGGGAAGGGTATGCTGCTAATGCACATTCACGTTTTTTTTTTCCTACATGAGGACCGACATTTTTCTTCATATTGTTTCTGCAGACAACCTCGTCGTGTCCACGTCTTCCTCGCTCCTTCACACGGCTGTTGATCTAATCAATGAGACCAAGCTGGATGCCGAGATCAAATCCTGGCTTGCATTTGCCGCACAAAAGGTTGTTGAAGTAAATGCTCTGGCCAAGGCATTGAATGGACAGAAGGACGAGGTACATGTGTCATTTATAATCATTGCGTGAAAGCATTGGGCGTTACTACCTTTTTCTTTTGGCCAATCTCTGAACTCACTTGCGTGATTTTCTTATACCTATCCGATCAGGCATTCTTCTCTTCCAATGCTGCTGCGCAAGCTTCTAGGAGGTCCTCCCCGAGAGTCACCAATGAGGCTGTCCAAAAGGCTGTAAGTGATTGAATCTAGTTTTACCGCTGTTGACTTTTGACTTCTATTTGTGCCCTTATGCTCTCTGTACTGACTATCCATTCTTGTTGGATCTTCTGGTTCAATCAGGCTGCCGCATTAAAGGGTTCTGATCATCGCCGTGCAACCAATGTCAGTGCCAGGCTTGATGCTCAGCAAAAGAAGCTTAACCTTCCCATCCTCCCAACAACCACCATTGGTTCCTTCCCTCAGACCATTGAGCTAAGAAGAGTCCGCCGTGAATACAAGGCCAAGAAGTATGCTTTTGTGTGTTTGTTTACTCTGTTTATATCCTCGTGGGTGTAAGTGATGCCAAGTTTCTGTACCTCTATGCAGGGTTTCTGAAGAGGAATACATCAAATCTATCAAGGAGGAGATTAACAAGGTCGTCAAGCTTCAAGAAGATCTTGACATTGATGTTCTTGTTCATGGAGAGCCAGAGGTATGCCAATTGGAAGCTCTTTTTTTGTGCTCTAGCCTCTACGAATGGTTTTTTAACAAATCATCATATGGAAATTGTAGAGAAACGACATGGTTGAGTATTTTGGTGAGCAATTGTCTGGTTTTGCCTTCACTGCTAATGGATGGGTCCAATCGTATGGTTCTCGCTGTGTGAAGCCACCGATCATCTACGGTGATGTGAGCCGCCCTAACCCAATGACTGTTTTCTGGTCGTCGGCTGCACAGAGCATGACTAAGCGCCCGATGAAGGGAATGCTTACTGGCCCTGTTACCATCCTTAACTGGTCTTTTGTCAGAAACGACCAGCCCAGGTTCGAAACTTGCTACCAAATTGCTTTGGCCATTAAGGACGAAGTTGAGGACCTTGAAAAGGCAGGCATCACCGTGATCCAAATCGACGAGGCTGCATTGAGGGAAGGTCTACCTCTTAGGAAGGCAGAGCACGCTTTCTACTTGGATTGGGCTGTGCACTCTTTCAGAATCACCAACTGCGGTGTTGAGGACACTACTCAGGTGCGTATTACATTTTCCTATATATCTTCTTGCAAACTCCTTCCGTGAGATGTCGAAGCTTAGCTTACGGTAATAAATGATTTATTGTATTGTATCAGATTCACACCCATATGTGCTACTCCAACTTCAATGACATCATCCACTCCATCATCAACATGGATGCCGACGTCATCACCATCGAGAACTCCCGCTCTGACGAGAAGCTCCTCTCTGTTTTCCGCGAAGGAGTGAAGTACGGCGCTGGTATTGGTCCGGGCGTGTACGATATCCACTCCCCGAGAATCCCTTCCACGGAGGAAATCGCCGACAGGATCAACAAAATGCTCGCCGTGCTCGAGACAAACATTCTGTGGGTCAACCCCGACTGTGGTCTAAAGACCCGCAAGTACGCTGAGGTCAAACCCGCCCTCGAAAACATGGTCTCAGCCGCCAAGCTACTCAGGTCCCAGCTTGCTAGTGCAAAGTAAGGGATGAAAGACTATCCTCAAGGTCTTGAAATCTCTTTGCTTTTAAGAATCCTCTTATTATTACTAATTATTATTCAAACAATGTGAACTATGTTTGTTTCAGAGTTGTCTTTGCCTGCCCATTTGAGTCGTTTTTGTGTCGTGTTCTGATTTTGTGTTTGGATCTTCACCATTAGTATTCGATTTGAAATGTTGTACTGTTGGAATTGTGAACTGTGCTGTCATGAAGTATGTGGACACACTACCAATCTCTTTATTGCTGAAAACTAGGTTTCAACTGATTATTTTTAGCTTAGTTTTATTCTACACATGTGGTTAACGAATTTATATCCTACTTATGCTCCTTTAGTTTCTTTTGTCTGTCGACACTCATAGTTGATTGCTCAGAATGAATTGAAAGTCTAGGGTCATCCTAAAATTGAGATACGCCTCAAACTTAATTTAGTATCAACGCTGAGATATATTGAGTGCAGTGCTTTGATAAATGAAGGACGACGATGTAAGAAAGAATTGATAAATGAAGACAGCTGTAGTTATTTAGAGTGGTACCGCTTTTATCACGAGAGCAGTTTTATTTTTGGGTCATTGGTACGTGTAATAAAATAATAGAACATTCACTTTTCACCATTTCTTTTTGCCTGTGATAGCAACAAAAAAATACGACGAAAATGCTCATTCTCGATCAGCTTTAATTAATTGGCCTCCTCGTCGTGACTTCCTGTGCATATAAATAAATAAATAAAATTGTATTTATATCATATCATATGAGTTCAATATTGTTCCACGTCAGTCAACAAAAACCCAACGTTAGTGAAAAGAGATACCATAGGACAAAGAAGAAAACTCCAAAATCTCTGTAATTATTAGTCTAAATGAACTGTCCACCCATCATGTGCTTCACTTCATTATGACATACATTCATTTCTTCTTCTATAACCTTTTCTTCTTTTCTTAGAGCCACCTAACCACTCAACTGACGTCTCTCTGTCTTTATACAATAAATTGTGGGATTGAGTGCTAATTATTAGCAGCTTTCTCTGCTTATTATAAGTTCCCTTCTAGCTAGGTTTTCATTGCTCAATCATCACAAGATATACAGAACTAATTCACACACACACACAAACACCTTTACTGAGAGTACTCTTCCAAGGAGAAAGATTGTAATTAGAAGAATGGTGTTTGTAGTGGAGGCTGTTCCAAGATCTTTAACACTCACATATGTTATATCTATCTATACATATATATATACATATATACAAAACATAAATATACATACTGTTAAGATCTCGGACCAGGCTTCATTCCACACACCCTGATTTCTGGGAGTCATCAGACAAAGGTCTTTTGCTTCTATTTGTTTTCAACATTTTTTAGTTCCTTTTGTTAATTGAACCATCGATTTTATGTGTAGTTATTTTCTTTCTGCTGGAAGTTTAACAGGTTATGCCTGAGGTTTAAATTGAATAATATATTCCCCTTGTACGGATTAACGAATATAGATCGTTTGAGTTTCTTTTTTAGGGGTGTTTGTTTCGGGTGATCCAACATCACGGTGATACGCACATAACGGTGATGTTGGTATCACCGGAATGTGGATCAATGTGATATGTCATGAGTGGGTTTGTTTTAAGGTGATATTTTATTTTGCAGATCAACGTGATATTGAAGTATTCTGTTTGTTTAATCATTGTGATGTGTAGGGTGATATTGTATAAATGTCATATTTGACTATAAATTTGACTTAAATAATATATTTTTTTAAAGCGATATGTTATTTGATAATCATTAATATATTAAAATTTTAGTTTATAAGCATTATTTATATTTATACTTTTTTTAAATATAAGTTTTAATATTTTTAAATAACTGAAATATTTTTAAGATTTAATTATGTTAATCATGTAATCATACTTATAATGGCATATAACGTAATAATATTAAAATATGAGGGATAGTCTCGTCCATTAAAAAGTTAGATAGATCACCTCATCACCGTGGCGTTGGATCACCTAGGTTTTTTGGGGTGATCTGATATATGAAATATCAGCCCATTTTCATCACCTAGGTGATCCATCATTCCGGTGATGACTCATTACCTAGGCTAAACAAACACAGTGATAAGCAGTAAACGAGAGGATCACAGTGATGTTTTGGGAGGTCACCCCAAAACAAACACCCCCTTAAAGTAAATTTGCTTGGGGTTGAAATAAAAAAAATATATATATATATATATTTATGCACTTGATTCTTGAAGTTGTATGTTATCTATACATCGTCACAATTCATGGGGGACCTAAGTGTAACTATCATCTTCAATGGCCCTTTTCTTTAGCTGCTAATACCAATTTTTTCGTCGGCCTTTTGTAATTTAAGGTGATCATACATTAATTTGGGGTATGCAGAATTTAGACGAACGAATATATACATATAATGTTATGAAATGTTAGAACTTACTAGCGCCCGGTTTGGATTCCGGATTTCGATTTGAAATTCGGATTTCGCCAAATCTTTCATTTGGCAATCGCACCGATTTGGATTTCGGTTTCGTCCGAATTCGATTGGAAATTCAAACTCTTATTATTCATCGGGTTTGAAAAAATTACGTGTCAAAATGACCGTTTTTTAAATCCGAATCTGAGCACGTAACGAGTTTTTCGTAACTAATAATAATATAATAATAATAAAGTATAGCAATAATAGTATAATAATAATAACAATAAAATAATAATAATAACAACAAACATAATAATACTTACGCGGTGGACGATGAATCGAGCCGATTCACAATCTTGATGAGCCGACTCGAGCTCGTGGTGCATTCGACCGGTGTAAAATATGAATAAAACATTCTTGTATAACAACAATAATATACGTTAAATAGTTTAACGTGAAAAGAAAGTGTTTCCACCTTGTTAGTGGGCGGTTATTCTATTACTTTGGTATTTTCTATTTATTTAATATAATGACTATGTACACAATGTCACATAAGTAGAGGCAAACTGCATTTCATTGTATATATAAGATTTAATACATAATGTGACTGTTTAGATTGGCCATGAACTGAAAGGTAAAGATTAATCAGTTATAAAATGACGATATATAGCAGTGTCATGAATCTATATCAAGTGGAATCGTTATTTGTTTGTCACATTTATATCACAAGTGCTATTATTCACATTACGTGATTATTTAATACGATTCACGTATATTATATATATTTTGCAATATCCCAGGTTTAACGTTCGCCATGCTGTTTGTTCAGTATGTTGACATATTTTCAGTTTATCGGAAGGTCATCCTCTGACAATATGGTTAGTAGATATAACACCGGGCCTAATATTCGAGCAATTAAAGATAAAATGGACACCGAGATTTTTACGTCGAAAATCCCACTAACAAATCGGGGTAAAACCACGAGCAAATAAGAAGAATTTTGCTATAGGAAAAAATTAAGAGTTAAACATCTCGAACTATAAAGAAGAAAACCCTCATTTTTACGGTTGAAGAAAATATTCGACAAACTCTCCATTATTTTTCTCTCGTGTTAAATCTCTCTCTTTCTATTCTCTTTTATGGGTGATTTTGATGTGGTCGCTCGCCTTTTATACTTACAATCGATGCATAAGTCATAATTATTGTGAAAATATGAAAATAATTATCATGATGCACACATTTGACTACGAGTCCCACTTAGATATGTGAAGAAGAAAAAATCATTTTGTATTTCTTTCCGAAGCCGATAATTCTGACAGTTCGAACATAGTAGTCACCTTTGTATCTGCCATTGATCAATAACTTTTTGGTATTTGAACTTTTTATTTATTTATATTTATATATAGTGAAGTGTTTCTACTTCTAATTATTGTGTAAGCTCTTCAACCAAAAGTATAATTGCGGGTCGTATGCTCGTTTTTATATTAAAGAAACTTAATAATATTTTTGAAAATAATGCCAAGGAAATTAAATTTACTCATCCCATGTGTTTGAGATTTTGCGATAATCAAGGAAATTAATTCACATTAGACCCTTATTTAGGCGTGTACTTATCCATATAACTCATAAGTCATACAGCAAAAATAAGTCAAAGTTTCGTAAAAGATCAAATAATAGTCATTAAATCATTAACTAGAACCATCAATGGTATACAAGAGAAATCCCATTCTCGTGGTCCTAAATAAACCAACACAACAATCCTAAAATTATATGTGGGGGCTAAAATTTATATTAAAAAAAAGGCCAAGTCAAAATAGTCAAATGGATAACAATCTCGAAATATATACCAAATTAACGATCCGAATCATCAAAATAATCCCAAAAATATCGCCCATCATGGGTGCCATCCAAAGCAAAATTACTGAAGAAAAAAACTCTATAAATACCTCACAAATCCCATATACCCTCTCAGAAAACGCAGTTTATTTCCTCATCCCTCAAACCAACTCGTAAATATTGTCCTTACAAAAACAAACCTTTCCAAGTAAGCTTCTTCTCTGATTTATTACGAATCAAACATTCCATAAACTACATTTATTATATGATAATTACAAGGCTATAACCAATCGTTCTTACTCTTCCTTAATTCCTTCAATTTATTTTCTCCGACGGACAGCTAACGCAGGAAGCAGAAGAGCATGGCAAGAACGGCAACGGCGACGACCCACATATTATTACTCATCGGATTCTTAGCAGCGGCGGCGCTATGGCCTACCTCGTCGGCGGCGGAGGAGTACGCTCCGTACAAAGACCCCAAAAAACCCGTCGGCGAAAGGGTTAAGGATCTTCTCAAGCGTATGACTTTAGAAGAGAAAGTCGGCCAAATGACACAAATCGACCGCTCCGTCGCGTCGGCGGAGGTCATGAGCAAGTACTTCATAGGTCCGTCGGCGGCGGCGCAGCATTCAACAAAAAAAAAACAAACAAAAATAAAAATCGCACCTTTTTTCAAATAACCCTCGCACTCGTTATTGCAGGCAGCATACTGAGCGGCGGCGGAAGCGTCCCGGCGCCGATGGCCTCGCCGGAGAAATGGGTCGACATGGTCAACGATTACCAAAATGGTTCGCTGTCGACGAGGCTGGGAATACCTCTGATTTATGGCATCGACGCAGTTCATGGGCATAACAACGTTTACAACGCCACCATTTTTCCCCACAACGTTGGCCTCGGAGCTACTAGGCAAGTTGATACATTAAGTTTCTTGTTTCAAAACGAAATAAAAAACCCTTTCTTTCCCAAGTTAGAATTTAGAATCTTGTAACAAAACGATCGTATGAATTTTGATTATTACACAGAGATCCTCAGCTGGTGAAGAGAATAGGAGCAGCAACTGCTAAGGAGATTAGAGCAACTGGGATTCCTTACACATTTGCGCCGTGTATTGCGGTAATAAATTGTAACTCAAAAACACACACATACACGCACTTTGATCGTACGTTCTTCATCGGCCCATGTAATGCATTCTTACGCAGGTTTGTAGGGATCCGAGGTGGGGAAGGTGTTATGAGAGCTACAGCGAAGATCCAATGGTGGTTCGATCGATGACTGAGATGATCCCAGGATTGCAGGGAGACATGCCTAAGGATTCAAGAAAGGGAGTTCCTTATCTTTCTGGGCAGTAAGTTTTTTTTTTTTTTTGCAACTCTTGAAAGTAAACTGCTGTTTCATTGCATCTTCTTTTGCTGGAATTGTGTGTTTTTCTTGCTGCGTGATTTTTTCGTCATGGTATAGGCTCGAGAAGGTCGTCAAGCTTTGTCTGCTTCTGAGGGACAGTTTTCCAAAAAAACGAAATGGAAAAGTGGCAGATTTTTTCGTGGAATTTTCTTGCCAAACTAAGTTGATTTCTTGAAAGAAAGGAAAAAGACGCTCCTTTCTTGTTTTCTTACACACGTGGTCTTTCTTGTCTGTGTACATTTCTTGATTATCATGTTTCTTGAAATTTTTCTTTCCACACAATACTATAATCATGAGATTCGAATTGTAGTAATCCGATATTACGCCAACCATATTGGGACAATTTCTTGATACTCAGCTCAAAAGTTGATGATTTTTTTTTTTCAATTTTTTTATATATAGGGACAAGGTGATAGCATGCGCGAAGCACTACGTAGGGGACGGGGGAACGACAAAGGGCATAAACGAGAACAACACGGTGGCTACGAGGCACGACTTGCTAAGCGTACACATGCCGGCTTATTACAACGCAATCATAAAGGGCGTGTCCACCGTGATGATCTCTTACTCGAGTTGGAATGGAATCAAAATGCACGCCAACCACGAGCTCGTCACTGGCTTTCTCAAGAAAACGCAGCGTTTCAGAGTATATACACACACGCACATACATACATACGTTCTCCCCTCGATTTCGTCATATACATTCTATCTTTCTGAGAAAATGTAATAAAATTTGGGGTGGATGCGTTTATTTTTCAGGGATTTGTGATCTCAGACTGGCAAGGGATAGATCGAATCACTTATCCTGAACATGCGAACTATACGTATTCGATACTTATGGGAGTGAATGCTGGGATTGACATGGTTTGTTTCAAGAAAAACTTCTGTTATCTGCTAATGATTCAAGTTTTTTTCCCAATGAGTCTAACTAAATCGATCAATACATGTAATGAAATCAGATCATGGTTCCTTACAACTACACGGAGTTCATCGATGGGCTTACTTACCTGGTGAAGAACAAGCACGTTTCCATGGAGAGAATCGACGACGCCGTGGCGAGGATTTTACGGGTTAAGTTCACGATGGGCTTGTTCGAACACCCTTTGGCTGATTACAGCATGAGCAAATACCTCGGAGCTCAGGTATGTAATGTATATATATACAGCCTGCAATAATCGGCATTTGAAAAATTCATAGAAAAAGATCAGCAAAACAGTGGTAAAAGATCTCAGCTACATAGGATTGGGCCATGTTTTCAAGAACACACTAACATGAGTTCAATTTTTTTTTCCGTGAACTGAATGGCAATAGGAGCACAGGGAACTAGCTAGAGAAGCTGTAAGAAAATCAATGGTGCTTCTCAAGAACGGACAATCTGCTGATGAGCAGTTGTTGCCCCTCCCTAAGAAGACAAGCAAGATTCTTGTCGCTGGGATGCACGCCAACAACATAGGCTATCAGTGCGGTGGGTGGACGATTGAATGGCAGGGAAAAAGCGGTAACATCACAGCTGGTAAGAAATCGAGCAATCAGCTAAAACCTAGTACAGTTCGAAGTCAAAACTAACGCACTAACCTCTCTTCCTCCGACGATTCTCTCTCAGGCACCACTATCCTGGCGGGCATCAAGAACACGGTGGACCCCACCACGGAGGTCGTCTACGCCGAGAATCCCGACCAGGGATACGTCAAGGCCAACGACTTCTCGTTCGCCGTCGTGGTGGTGGGAGAGCCGCCGTACGCCGAGACGGCCGGCGACAGCTTGAACCTGACCATCCCAGAACCTGGGCCGAGCATTATCACGAACACCTGCGGTGCGGTGAGGTGCGTGGTGGTTCTCATTTCGGGCCGGCCCGTCGTGGTGGAGCCGTACCTAGACCAGATGGACGCGCTGGTGGCGGCGTGGCTGCCGGGATCGGAGGGCCAAGGCGTCTCCGACGTCTTGTTCGGAGATTACGGATTTACGGGGAAGCTGCCGAGCACTTGGTTCAAGACGGTGGATCAGCTGCCGATGAACGTCGGCGATAAGGATTATGATCCTCTGTTTCCGTTTGGGTTTGGGCTGACGACGAAAGGTGCCAAGGAAGATTGATTGATGACGTACGATGATGTATTATTCTATTCGTCTTTTAATAAAAGTCCCCTGAGATTTATTCCGTTATCAAATGCGCCCTTCAATATCGAAAATATCAATTACGCCCTAATTGGGTAACGGTTTTTTCATTCATATGATGACGGACAATAAATCGTGGGAATTTTGATATCAAAATAAAATCAATAAACTACAGAAACAGCTCAACTTGAAGATTTAACAATACTAGCATTTTCGGCACGCTGTACGTGGGATGCAATAAAATAAAGTTAATTATTATTAAATAGCTTTAATAAGTAATATACTATAAATAGAATTAAGTAGTTAATAATTTAATATGATGTAACGTTGTTTAATAAGCTTTTTTTTTATTTTTTAATAGATACAAAAAAAAATCATATTGGTCAATTGACAAATTGATGGTTTATCCTAACCGCTCATCCTTAGAATATATTTGCAGAATCGTCATACTTGAGAAGCCAGTTAAAAATATACTATTAAATTTAAAACCGATGGATTTGCAATTTGTGACTTCAAAGCGAAATATGTTGTAACTTACAAAAATTACCTATGACTTCTTTCCATAATACATAGTACACACCCAAGAAATTCCCATTTTAAATTTGTCCTCTTAAAGCAGATGCAGCTCTCTGAATTGCCCTAGCAACCCTCCATATCTCATGCCTTAAGCTTTCATCCTCGCCGTTCGTTCTTCCATCCGATATCGCGTTGAATATTCCCGGGAAGAACGAAATCCCGTCCTCTGTATCCCCAATAGGCCCATAAATCTGTATTTATATAACATTAACACACTTCGAAAACAGTTTCCAAAACACGATAGACATATTGGACCGAAAAAAGTTTGAATTCTTTCTCACCAAATGCTTGAACCATTGCTTCCCATGAAGGCCGTCGGTGTCCAAAAAGCCTCTCTCGGCAAGGATGAGTCGATCATTTAACATTCTTCGTCTTATTATTGCAGATTCATCGTGCCTCAATTTCTAGCGAGAGAACGTATTGAATACTCTAATTGACATAATCTCAATATAATCTGTAAGATGGAATTTTCCTTATTTCGTCTACTAACCTGAGCTTCTTCCTCGGTTTCCTTTGCAGCGACTGCAAAATCTTGAACAGCTGCCGTAATGGGATGCAATGAGGCTTTCCCTTCTAACACATTTTTCAGAATATCCGTATGCTTCTGTTTTAATTGCGATCCAAATTTTCATGTCAGCTTCAGACGAAGAAGCCTCAAATTCGAAGCCAATAGTATTATTACCTGCAATTCGTAGGCATAAGACGTGTAGTTGAAAGGCAAAATTGGATCGTCGGCCAAGCGAAGAGCAACAAGGCCCCATATGTCTGCAGCTGTAGAGCTCCAAAGGTTATAAAAGGGTCATATCTTAACGAAATACTGTAAGAAAATCGTAGTTTTCAAGAATCGCATCAACACGCTGAAGTCAACAGATTAAATCGCATACCTGCGACGTGGCGATGAAACAAGGGGTCTCCGTTCTTCTCCATCCAACCATACGTGTCGAAAGCTGTGTGATAAACTGGAAAATCTGCAACGAGGATGATGGTTGATCATGGAAAAGGTCATCATTACAACATAAGATATGCAACATTAAGTTAAGGCACACACCGAAATTGCATTACTACCTCTTCCAAAGTATAGATCAACAGAAGGAATCCCAGCATGGTGCAAGAACGGAACAAAATCTGAATCGACCCTACCGAGTCTCTGAATCTGTTAGTCAGCCAAGGAAAGAGAAGTAATAAAAAATAGAACTCTTTCTATATAACGAAAAACTTAAACTCACATCTTTGGCTGAATCTACCCACTGTTCATACAAGTTCCTATTCCTTACATCGGGGTCTCTCACCTAGATCCACCACACAAATAAATAAAAAAACATCATCATCGTCAAGATTATGCCTAGAAGAGTTAGCTTTTTACCTTCTTCATCGCCTCGAGGAGAAGATTGTCGAGCTGAGGCGTAGCACTGAGAAACAAACCAGGCCCTTGAACTGCGCAATCCACATTGAAGTACGCCACTGCCTTCGATCTCAGATTCAATGCGTTCTGCTCAACCCATTCAGTGGATCCAATCTGTTAACATGACGATTCCCGTTGGTTAGAACTTAAATCAGCTCACAGAGAGTAATACAAACGTCTCAAAGAACAAGGCACATATGTATACAATACACCGAGAGATTATTACGAACCATCCCAAATTCTTCTGCATCCCAGCTACATAGTACGATTGTTCTCCTAGGCTTCCATCCTCGACTCAGTAGAACGGAGAATCGACGTGCGATGTCGAACATAGCAGCTGTTCCACTGCTGGGATCAACAGCACCATAAGTCCACGCATCTCTGTGATTGCCTAGGAGAACGTAGCGGTCAGGTTCTTCTGATCCTTCTATTACAGCAAAAACGTTGTTGATGGTTTCTTGCTTGAACTCTCCCTGCAAAAAATGGGAGCAAATGGAGGAGAAGGAAGAGATGAAATCAGTTCTTTAAGACTCGAGTCGTTTGATTTCAAGTCCCAAACCCTACGAACCTCGTATGAAAAATTGAGCATCGATGGGCCGGGCCCAACCCGTTTGACCCGATTCAAGATTCGGGAAGTTGTGCTCCATTCCTCAGGTGCGGCGGCGCCCTTCAGCCCCATCAGCACCGTCTCGGCCACTCTTTCGGACACTGGCAAAGATGCAATCGCCGGAAATCTCTTCGAATCGTATGGTTTTAATCTCTCCCCGCCGTCCACGGCGGCCCATCCTGGAGTAAGCGGGTCTCCGACGCCGTTCATCACCGTGCCCCTCTCCACGCCGCCTCTGAATTCCACCTCCTCGGACTCTGTGTACATTAAGACGGCGGCAAGCCCATTATCGGCGGCGTTCTGCACCGCCTCGTACCTGGTCAAACCTCCGCCGCGGCGGATTATTCCTACACATCCCTCGGCGCTGACGTTGAGGGAGCGGAGCGTGAGGAAGTCCTTTTCCGTAGCGTGGTTGAGGAAGACGGCGGGCCCGTACACGTCGGCGTCGGGGGAGTAGGCGTGATAGGGGGCGAGGGATGGTGAGACGGCGTCGTTTAGGGGGAGCGGGGCGGTGTCGTTGTCGAGCGTGACGGAGGAGTGCGCGTGGTATGAGAGTAGGGTTTGGAAGGCAGTGGTGTGTGTGGGAAGAGATAAGGAGAGTAAGTGTGAGATGAGGATGGAGGTGCTCGCCGGAGCTAGGTGCGGGTCGACGGTCAGTCGGCGGAGGAAGTCGGAGATGGTGGCGTTGTCGGAGAGGGAGAGGAAGGCTTCGCGGTGGTTGAGGGGCGATGGAGCGGTGGTGGTGGTGTGGCGGCGGCGAAGGGTGAGGGTGAGTACGGTGATGGTGACGACGAGGATGAGTGGGAGTATGACGTTGCGCTTGGCCGTGAACGGAAGCGTTCGCATCGCATCGGCGGCGCGTCGTCGGCGTTCTTCGTCCCCTTCACTTAATTCAGCTGAGAATTACACTATCTTTATGCGATGTAGGTATAAATAAATCAACCCTTTTCATCCCAGAAGGGAAAAAAATATAGCAATCTTTCTTCATAAACGCCAAATGATCATTCTTGATGACATCGATCAGACCTGCAAAAAAAAAAAAAAAACTTGTTTTTAGACGAAAGTACTGAAAGTGTCGTAGGCCATGATCGAGACTCAAAGCAACACATTACACTATATCACAGATAAATGCAATTATATAATTAAATTATCTATACCAAATATAGGGGCAATACATGATTATTTAACAGTGGCATGCGAAAGGTCGTTCACCTTTTTCTTCAATTTTGTTTTTTTTTTTGTTTTTTTTTTTAAAGTTGGATCAAATGCAAACTTGAGTTGGATTGGAATACCATTTCTTTTTCTTTTCCCCTTTTTGCACACCCTCATAAATCATAATCATCTAACTCGATCTTTACACATAGATACTCATTTGAAAAAAAACTAATAGTTTAGTACCATTTCAGATTTTTTATATGTAGGTACCTAGTAGAATAAATCT
Organism: Craterostigma plantagineum; assembly: GCA_027422505.1. Lineage (NCBI taxonomy): Eukaryota > Viridiplantae > Streptophyta > Magnoliopsida > Lamiales > Linderniaceae > Craterostigma > Craterostigma plantagineum. Next base: position 2,011,473 of record JAPQWV010000093.1, read on the forward strand.
TTTACATAATTACCCAATCCGCCGCAGGTACGTCATACAACACATTTAAGTACCCTATATCAACGTTGTGTTACGTCATGCGTTGAGAAAATAATACGCTGTATTAGCACATTTAAATACGCCATCTATAGACTATAACACATAAGGTACGCCGTACAAACAATTTAGCTATATCAACGTGTTATGGTATCCCATACACACACAGGAAGGTACGGCGTGACTGAAGAAACTGGTAAACATTAAATCGGGTACCTATTTGTAAAAATTTCTCCATTGAATCTGTAAAAATTTCTCACATTGATACCTATCTGTAAAAATATTATTCGAATGGGTATTTATGTGTAGATTTCACATTTTTCTAATATAAAATGACTATTTAATCAAGAGGCATCTCATTCGTTGCTTTTAACTAAAGCCAGAGAAAACTACATTAACAATAAAAATATTAAATGAATTGATAACGCACTTGCTTATTATTTAAATCAATGTCAACATCTAACCCTAAAAAACATGTATACCTAGATGTACAAAATTATATAAATGCTCTTTGTCGTTTTTCATCATGTTCTCCAAGGTATATATTACCGAGTTTCCTAGAGTCCAAATATACGATATTAATGACCGTTTCCGTCAAACGAGTCAAAATCAACATAACCAAATCAATTGCGTTAATTAATACTAACTAGTACTCCTTGCACACCCTATGTGTGTGCAACTAAAAATATACAACCTAAGAGCATCTCCAATCGAGCTGCAAAACCCAAAAAATGGAGTAAAATTGCTCCAACCGATGCGCAAAACCAAACCCAAAATGCGATTATAGTTTCTCTTTCCTCATTAAATCGCATATTTGCGTCACGAAACGGAGAGATGCGTCCCATGTTTTCAATTTGAAAAAAGGTCCTTTCTTTTTTTTTCTTTTGTTTATTTCTGTATTCTGAATATTTTCGTCAGACTTTGGAGAAGAAGCCGGGGACGTTGATTGATTGACAGAGAGAGACAAAACTTTATGCTTTTTATATTTCTTTTTTGTTTTCCGTTTTTCTTTGTTCTTTCTTTCTTTATTCCTAATTTAAAGCTTTATTTTGTTTTCTTTTCTTTTGTTGTTCTAATTTTATTATTTAGGTTTTGTAGTAGAAATTTAAAAAAAAAATTGTAAAATATATTAAAATCTTAATTATAATGAAAATTTAATAAATAATTTTTTAGTGAAATATATTAAAATCTATAATAAATTTTTAGTGAAATATTAATTATAATAAATTTTTCTCAATCGAATTCAGAAGATTATTGTGGTCTAATTTTTGAAGATATAAACTATAGGGGTCATATTAATAAACCGACAGAAGAGAAATATTACAAGAATGATCTTTTGAGTTTGGGAATTGGTTTGACGGTTGGAGAAAAATTACTGCATTTTGAGTTTGAGAATGAGTTTGGGTTTGGGAATGAGTTTCTGGGTTGGACATGGTCTAAGTAAATTAATGGTTGTCACAAACGCCATCAAAATCTAAAACTCCGACTTAAGTGTAAATATTGCACAACGACCAAAATAAAACCACAAAGAAAGTAGTGGTGAGTAGCATGGTTGTTAAAACCGGACCGGACGGTTCGGGTCGGTTCCGACCGGACCGGTCAAAAATCCGGTCCGGTTCCGGTCCGGTCTTTTTTTTTTTAATTTAAAAGTATATAAAAAATTAGTTTAAATAAATTATACTAAATAAGAAACCAATAAGTTAGTTTTGATCTAGTGGTTAAGTTGTTGATATTTTACTTAATGGACTTGTGTTCGAATCCACCCAACATCCTAATTTTTTTATATTTTATAATTAACCTATTAGCTCACTATTTTATTTTTATTCAAATTTGACCACAGCTCATAGATTTAATACTTGACATACGGTTAATTTATAACAACCCACATAATTTACTTTTATTTTTTATCCTTAATTTATATAATTATAGTTTGAAAAACGTTCATAAAAACATCTATATTTTTCATATTATTTGTTTAATTCGTATATAAAATATATATTTGTTATATTCAAGATGCCGATTTTACTCCGGTTTGATTCCGGTTCTATACCGGTTAAACCACTAAACCTTAAACCACTAAAATTTCCGATCCGGTTCGAAAATCCGGCTTCAGAACCTTGGTGAGTAGTTAGCAAAGAAAGTGGGTGAGCAGTTTTTGTATTTAGTAAGTGAGCAGTTTTCTTATTATTTAGTAAGAGCACGGATTCTTTAAAGCAGTTAAACAATGGCTTAAAATTTTGCTCTAATTGATACACCAAATTGTATTAAATTGACAGTTTTTAAATGCCCTTGATAATTAATATAAGAGTATAGATAACTTTTCTAGATATGTACAATTAATATAATTGCGATGGAAAAAAGTAGTTAATTAATATTATGTGGTGGATAGTTTTTTATTATTTATTTATATCTGACCTATGGAGAGGAAAGAATATTAAATTAACTAATAATAAATAATAAAAAGGGGATTCAACACTTAAATACCTACATCAATAAAAATTAAACAGTTCAGTCCCTTGTCAGACTTATTTTTAACCTAGGTACCTACTTGAATTTTTTCTTACTGATGGGTACCTAACTGACGGATTTACCCCTGATAAAACTGATTTATTACACAAATACCTAGTTTCTTATTTCACCTCACGTTCGTTCTTACTGATGGGTACCTAACTGACGGATGTACCCAACCCAATCGCGCATCTTTCTCCCAGAAATCGACCCGCGTTTGTTTTTGCTTCAGATTCAAGTCATGGGATCTCGTTCGTCGTGGTATTCCCCTTTTGAAATCGATAGGTAACTCGTTTGCTTCTTTACAGTACGTCGTGGCATTTCGTACTGGTATTACGGTTACCAATAAGCTTGAATCTAGTTTGATTTTACCGTTATTCGTTGGGTTTAAGCATTTTCGGTTAATGTTCGTAACAATAGCTGCGTGTTTTTCGAATGACATCGATTTGTTATTCGATTAGGGTTCTTTGGAATGGGTCAATTTAGTGTGGTAGCTTTGTGCGTGTATCTTCGAATGGGTGGACTGATTGTTGTCGATTTGTGAGTTTTCGATTTGGGTTTTTTCGAATGGGGTCAATTTGATTTGGTACTACACAAACACTGTATTTGGTACCATCTGTTTGGGCGAATTGGTACGCCGTGTGTGTATAAAATGGTACTGCTTATTAGCAGGTTTACTTTTTTTGCAGAAATGCCTCCGCAGGACATATTTGAGCTTTCTTACAGGTGCCATCCTGCACTTTTTTTTATCTACGTTCGGGTCTGATGGCCACGCATAAGATGACATGGGCCGCTAGAGCATTCGTAAGTTTTAACATTGTACATATTTTCATCGGCCGTGGTTGCATTTCTGCGTTATTGTCTTTTCTATATTGTGCAAGCTCATATTCTGACGAATTGTTGGGCACGAACGTATGAGTATCTATGAAAGAAGACCGTGGATTCAGAGTTTAACCAGTTCCAATTTGGCACGTAGACTGTTTGGAGACTTTGTTGTTTAAGTTCAATTATTTGACTTGGGGATGGGATTGTTTGGAAACTGTGTTGTTTATATTCGTTAAGATATTTGTCTTGTGAATGAGACTGTTTGGAGACTCATTGATGTCGTTTGTTGTGTAGTTGTATGAGACTTTGTCTGTATTTTATGCAGTACCATAAGTTTTTATATTAGCGTACATTATCTTTTACGTACAGAGTACCATAATGTGCAGGTTTACCGTACCATTATGTAATATATATATATATATATATAGCGTACCATAACAAGAGTTTATGAGTACTTTATCTTTATTAGTGTACCTTATTTTTTACATACAGAGTACCATAATCTGTAGGTTTACCGTATCATTATGTACATATACAGTATCCTAATTTGCAAGTATACCGTAATATATGTAAATTTGTTACTGTAATATATGCCAGTTTGGTACCATTTGATATGCAAATTAGGTACCGTAATATATGCATGTTTGGTACTGTAATATATGTCTGTTTGGTACCCTACGATATGCAAAAGTGGTACAGTAATATATGCAGTATTTTATGCAGTACCATATGTTTTATGAGACTGTCCGTATTTTATGCAGTACCATATATGATCGTACCTTATATTTTACATACAGAGTATCATAATATGCATTTTAACCTACCATTATGTAAACATATACTGCACCATAAACAGAAGATATGAAGTACATTTGTCTTTTATATTACCGTACCATATCGTTTACATACAGAGTACCATAATATGCAGGTTAACTGTATCATTATGTAAATATATGGTGTACCATAAATAGAAGATATGAAGTACCTTGTATTTCATATGCCGTGCCATATCTTTTACATACGGAGTACCATAATATGCGGGTTAACCGTACCATTATGTGTATATGTCCCGTACCATAAACAGAATATATGAAGTACCTTATCTGTGTACAGTAAGATAGCTTATCTTGTACATTAAGGTACCTTATCATTTACATATATAGTACCATAATCTGCAGGTTTACCGTATCGCTATGTATACATATATTGTACCCTAATATGCAAGTATACCGTACCATTTGTTAAACATCGGAAACAAATAGATTCCTAAGCGAATCGCGTTGTTCTGCATGATTTTGACAATACCTAACAATAATAACATGAATAAAAAAATATAAAAAAACGCACATGTAGGACTCACCAGATTTTTCAAATTATGTTGTAAGATGTTCTTGCTTCTATCCTTATATTCTAATGAATCTTGGAGTTCGAAAGTTTAATTCATGCGTGTAAGGCCTAATGCACCTAATTTGATCTAAAACATAACTAATACTCTATATTAGTGTTTTAGGGTGGTTCCAGATGAAAAACTAATTCGTACGACCTCGAAAAATACTAACCCTAGTATGACGTATCACATATCTAAGGGACGACGCACCTTACTTAGCTTTGTAGGGGTACTTATTTTTTTATTGTAAACGTACCATCCCAGACACGATTGTAGTACCCAAAATTACATATGACATCAAACATTTTATGGAAGCCAATGACATGTCAGATGAGCTGTCTTTTTGATTTAATACCTCGTACGTCATAAATCTATCCACTCATGACAGAAAAATGTCATAAATATGTCCAGTCATGACAGAAAAACGTCAGAAGTTGTCTCTTTATTTCTCCACATCAACATCTTCTTAACTGCTTCGTTTATGATGAAATATAGTCAAGTCTCAAATTCAAACTTGGTTTAATTTATGCGGTACCTATTTCTGAAACGATACAGTACCATCCGTGGTATGTTTAGTGTACCTTATTTGCCTATATTACAGTACCTTGTTTGCTTATATTACAGTACCTTGTTGGCTTATATTACAGTACTTTATTGGCATATATTATAGTACCTTGTTGTCTTTTATTACAATACTTTGTTGGCATATATGCCCATCTCTTTGTTATCATGTATTACATTACCAAATTGGCATAAATTACGATATCAAATTTGCATATATTACGGTATCAAACTGGCTTATATTAGTACCAAATTGAAATATATTACGGTACCAAACTGGCATATATTACAGTACCATATTTGCATATATTACGGTATCAAACTGGCATAAAGTATGATATCAAATTTGCATGTATTTAGTATCAACTTGCATATATTACAGTATTAAATTGACATATATTACGGTATCAAACTGAAATATATTACAACCTAATTTCCATATATTACGGTATCAAACAGGCATATATTACAATATCAATTTGTATATATATTGAGGTATTAAACTGGCGTATATTACAGTACCAAATCGACATATATATGGTACCAAACTGGGATATATTACAATACCAAATTTGCATATATTACGGTATCAAACTGACATAATACAGTATTGCATACATTACGATATCAAAATGGCATATATTACAATATCAAATTTGCATATATTACAGTATCAAACTGGCATATATCACCGTACCAAATTGACATATATTACGATACCAAACTGACATATATTACTGCATATATTACGGTATCAAACTGGCATATATTAAGTATCAAATTTGCATATATTACAGTACCATGTTGGCATATATTACAGTAACAAATTGACATATATACAGTACCAAATATATATGTATTACGGTACCAAATTGGCATATATTAGGGTACCATGTTGGCATATATTAGGGTACCATGTTTGCATATATTACATTAGATAACTGGCATGCCGGGAATCGATATTCGACCACCTTCTTTGGAGGGATACGTATATATCGATAAGCGTCGTTGCTTCGTGATTAATAGTAAGGAAGACTCCCTTTTATACTCACACATTGCAAATAACGTCCCGCCACCAACCGAATTTGCGGATGCTATATTTTCAGATAATATGACAACCTTTATAAATGGTACGTTGTATAGTTTAGATTGGTACTGCATAATAGGACATTTGGTACCATATAGACAGGTTACTTGGTACGTAATATAAATACACAAAGATACTGCATAACATAAATGTCCAATCGGACTGTATCACATAATATATTTAGGTACGGTAAAACAACAAACAATGGTACGTATTATACATAACAAATGGTACGTCGTAACAGTTCTTAAAAAATAATCCAAAATCTCGATGGATTAGCCTCAATAACTACCAAATCCTAACATTCCACCCTTATATCGAGCTCTTGGAGCGCATTGAGCTCCCGGATTTGGGCTAAACCTTGAACAAATGCGTAAAATCGACTAACCAAACCCTTTGCAAAAGAAAAAGACTACCTGACAAAATTATGACCCAAAATCAAGAACCCAACTTTCAAGAGGCTTGTCGATGGTTGTCCGGCGCCGGAACGAGCGGAAGGAGGTGGTCTGCAAGACGGAAATTCGTCGACGGGGATGGAGCTCGAATTTTGTAGAAAAAAAACTGAAAAGAGAAAAGAAATAAGGGTATTTTGGTAATCTTAGGTGATTAGGTACCTAAGTGTAAAAATTTTATTCAACTAGGTACCTAGCTATAAAATAGTTCTGACAAGGTACCTAAGTGGCTGATTTTTTTCATATTGGGTATTTATGTGTAGATTTCCGTTAATAAAAATTTATAATGGTAATTATATCCTATAGAATTAAATTGACGGCAATTTCTATGAGGCATAGGGTCTTAACAAAATAGAAAGATACTTTTTTATACTGACACTAATTAATGTATTATCTATATTTATATTATATGTAATTTTATTTGAATTTATGGGAAATAAATATATAGGCTTTGTTGGTCTTTTCCGAAGTACACGTACGCGCCATGCACAGGTAAATTGCCCTTAGTCGTCGCTCTTTAATGATAAAATTCATTCATTCATTTCATTCGTTCGTTTGTTCGTCATCCAAACCCTAAAATAAAGGGTCAGATCAGAGCGAAATCTTCTTATAAATCTCAACATCTTCCGTAAAAGATCTGAGATTTCAAAAAAAAGCCAGAAAATCCATTCAACAATTCATACGCGAAAATCCTTTTTTTTTTTCGTTTTCCGCAGAATCAAACGAGGGGATAGATATAATATGTGATTTTAATGACACAGGAAAACCACGATTTGCTCATACGTATTTGGTGCCGCGAGAAAATAAATATTCGAGATGAAGTTTGGGGAAACGTTCACGGAATATTTACAGACGAATCAAGAGAGGTTTCTGGAAAAATGCTGTCACGTTGAGTACAAAAGGCTCAAGAAAGTGCTCAAGAGCTGCAGAAAATGCAGGGTTCTTAAGGATTCGACGTCTTCGGACAATAATAGCAACGTTGACAGTGGAGACGACGATACAGAAGCGTCGTCTCTGATCTTGTGTCAATACGAACCATGTCCTCGTAAGTAAAATTCCTTTTTGATTTGTAATGTAAATATTGGATCTAATCTAATCCAAAATTGGATCCACATTTTGGGCGGATTTAAGAAGGATGAATAGAGATGGCTGGCGAGGCTGTTATCTGATATTGGCAAATGGGTTTGCTGCACTATAATCAATTGTGTTTGATGATGGATGGAATTAGAAACAGATGATAGTTATGGATACATAAAGCATATTGGCTTGTCGATCTGTTCACCAGCTAAAGCTGTTTATGCACAATTAGTCCCACAATGTGTATATGATCCATCGATCGAACCTACTCTGTTATGCATATCGTTTTTCCGAGTAAATACATAATACACATCTATGCTTTGCAGTGTGTGATAAGAAATTCTTCTCGGAGCTAATGAAGGAGGCTTCTGACATAGCTGGTTGTCTGAGTTCAAGGGCAAGGCGCCTCCGTCGATTTCACGTCCACGGTGGAATGCAGAGATACCTCACTTGCGTTCGCTTTTGCTTTGCAAGCAGCCCAGAAAAGGCCACGGCCCAGCAGTGTAGGATGCTTATGGAATACGTAATGATGAACGCAGTAGCCATGAGGAAAATCCTCAAGAAGTATGATAAGGTAAGCAGATTATAGTTTGCGTATACCTATAAAGCACTTCGTAATATGAGTTTGATTCTTCCACGGCCTTACTGTATTACCCGTAAAGGTTCATGGCTCTGTTAATGGGAGGAAGTTCAAGTCCAAAATGAGAGAAGAACACATAGAGATACTTCAGTCTCCTTGGCTGATTGAACTAGGGGCTTTTTACATCAACAGCAACGAATCAATTTCAGACCAAAACAGTCCCCCTGTTTGCTTCGATCTCGACGAGTCTGAACCTAAAATGACATTGTTGCTCCCCGATTCTGTGAAGCTAGAATACAATCTGACCTGTGCAATTTGTTTGGTGAGTGATTGGAATCTTTCTTTTTAGAATGCAAGTTTTTAAGAATATTTGAATAAATTTTTGTTCTTATGGTTTTTTCTTATCAGGAGCTAGTTTTCAACCCATATGCTCTGAGCTGCGGCCATCTCTTCTGCAAACTATGTGCTTGTTCTGCAGCTTCTGTAATGTTCTTTCAAGGCCTGAAGGCTGCAAGCCACGATTCGAAATGTCCCGTTTGCAGAGAGGTAACCAATACAATAAATCACACCATGGATCGAACCTTCTCTGATGAAACCATTAAGAAATTGAATGAAAAGTCTCATTACTTTACATCCATGTTTGATTCATAATTACAATATGCTTTTCATCATCCTTGTTCATAAGGCGGGCGTATACGGTAATGCAGTTGAGATGTTAGAACTGGATTTGCTCCTCAGGAAATTGTAAGTCCCAGACACATTTGATTCTTTTTTTTCTTTTTCCTTCACCTGTAAAGAAAAAACTGAGCTTGGGGTCTGAATTTTTTCGCAGTTGCAAGGATTATTGGAAGGAGAGGTTGGTCAACGAACGTATGGAAACGGTGAAGCAATCCAAAGCCTACTGAAATCAGATCGATCTCCAAGCCAGATACATGATTGGATATTGATTTGAATTTGAATCTCAGCTTAATATTCTCTGAAAAAAGAAACAAATCACAGCAGCAGCCTTTATTTAATCTATTTTCTTGCCCTGAATTTCTGGACAGTTTGTTCTTATTTATCATCATCTTAAAGAAGAAACGTTTCAAAAAGCCCATCAAAGATAGTATCTTCCTTCAAATGGTGGGTGAAGACAATCATTACACCGCTGGTCTTTCGATCCCATATAGGAGTTATCTCTATTCCAATTGCAAGAATGTTCACTTGTATTGGCAACTTAAGCCCAGTAGTTATTTACATATGGGCTTGACCTTTCATCTTTTATTTATTTATTCATTCGTTCTATCTGCTCAACGTAAAGCTCATCATAGAAGAACATGCTTTTGATGTTAAAGAAAAATGTCTATGGAATTTAGAGGTATGGGATTGTCAGTGAATTCATTCTCTTGTAGCTTTCCGAGTCGACAATCAAAGAATAAATGAATCAATAAAACAATATAGATAACAAAATAAATGAATATGCATATTTACGTGGACTTGTATCAAAGAAAAAAATAGTCCCCACCAACTACTACTAATAATTTCCCCTCCTGGGATTCCATGTGAAGAAGGCAGCTCATTTCGTTTCATTATGATCTGTTGATTTGATGCAACATTAAATAAATAATAATATAATATTATGGCTTCAGTCGGAAAAATTATTTTCTTATAAGCAATGCGCTTTGGACTTTGGCAAACTAATCTGACAAATATATCGTCCATCATATATTGCTTTGCTGTCCAATTAAGGTATTATCATAATCCACGAAATAACCACTATTGATTCTTGCGTGCGTTGCAACTATTAGTAACTAGTAGTTAACAATATTATATCTAGCCTTTTGATATCTTCTTTTAATTTTACTATTTTATAGTTATGTTTATAATTAGTGGCCGGCTAAAAAAGATTTTGTATGTAACAATCAATCATTACCTTCCCACTGCTCTGTCTTGTTTGTTCATTAATACACTGTCGGTGGAAAGCGAACTTATTAAAAACAAAGACAAATTATTTATTTCTAAAAAAAAAAATTGAGTGTGTAATTACAATATTTATATAATACCAAAACAAACTAAGGAAATAGAAAAAAAAAAAAAAAGAGAAGCCAAAGAAAAAAATAAGATGAGAACTCTCCTGAACTTTCATTGCAAGCATCTCCACCACCGTTTTATGTCGCCAAAAAAGGAAAATAACACTGTCACAAAGGAGGTAAAAAGAGATCATTATTTCAATAAATCTTAAAAAATAAATCAATGATTGACTTACAAGTTTATTAAAACCTACCCCATAGTTTGCATCATCATTGCATTGCACCCCTTTTTTTTCTCTACATATACTTTTTTCTTATATAATTCTCCAAAAAAAAAAGAAACAAAATATTAATGACAGCCAGAGAATTGAGAATCATGTCCAACAGCTCCAAGCATCCTACATGCCATCTCCATCAATTTCCCTGCAAGATATTTTAATAAATCATTAATTTAACCAAAGACAAATACATCTAATATGGTATCATCTACATAGATCTTTCACAAACAACAAAGGACAACACGTAAGTTAAAAGATATATGAAACCTAGCTGTACAAGGCTGGAAAATATGAATGCATGCCACTGCTTATCTCAACAATATATAATAAACACACACCGAATCATTTAATTACATACGGTCAATCACTTCCCACCATATACACATATCATTGCAATTTATTAAATTAAATGGTATGCAAATGCACCCAAAGACTAAATCAAAATTATGGAAGTAATAGAGAAAGCGATACGTAATTGCGACAGCCTGCCTAATAAGTTCTTCTACCTAACCCCAACACAATGAGAGCAACACAAAAACAGAGCAAAAACAAACGCAGATAATCTCCGTAATTAACGTCTAATAGATGTAATAATCCTACACAAAGCATGTTAATGTTGCACAGAGGTGATCGTAGGCTGCAAATTGCCTTTCAAGAATTGACTAATCGACCATTATTAACGTTTTAAGTAAAAGAATTACTACATACCTCTCCTCATTTTCGAGACAACCTTAGGGCTTTCCTCGGCCGCGGTCTTCTTCTTCTCAGACAAGCCCTTGTTACCTGTCTCCTCCAAGGGGAACAAAACCCCATCGATCCCTTGCACGGAGATCCGCCCGTCGGTGTAAATATCCGGGTCGAACAAATAGGCCGACCCGTCGCCCCGTCCGAACCGCACCGACCCATCTGCCTCCTCGGCAACCACCTTGTGTGGGACCCTCAGAGTATCGTACCTAACCTTGCCGAACCTTCTTACAGCGTTGTACATGCTCTCCTCGGTCTGGTACTCGGGGATCAAGTGGTAGTACATGATCTGCTCCGGCGAGCCTGGCTCGCTGAGGTGGTCGGCGCTGAGCTTAGCCATGGCTTCGTCGTTGGGGGCTAAGACGGTCAATACGTAGCCTTCTGAGACGAGCCGCCCCATTTCTGCGGCTAAGGAGGTTAGGTTTACTAAGATGTCTGCAACTTCGTTGTAGCCGCCGTACTTCAGCATTGTTTGGATGAAGTCCTTGACTTGTCTCTCGCCGTCGAAGTGGTGGTGGGGACCGCCTGGGCCGGGAGCCGGCGCCGGAGCTAGGGATGGTCCGGGTGCTAGCGCGTCGGAGATTGGGAGGAGTGGCGGTGCTCCGACGGGGACTGGCGGCGCTGGTTTCTTCAGCCTGGGGAGAGATGTAAAACGTTTTTGAGAATAAAGAAGCGATTTTCCGGCGAAATTTCAGTTAATTCTTAAGAGTCAAAACTCACCGATGGGTCCTCGGATCGACCTCCGGCGCCCCTTGAGGGTGGACGGCGGAGATGGCAGCGAGGCTCCGCCGCGCATTGAACTCCTGCTGAACCGCCTTGGGAATAAGGACCTTCTCGATGCCGTGGATGACTCCGTCGGGTCGGATAATGCTATCCGCGCCCACGACCCGACTCGAATCCACCGTCTTCTCCCCCTTATCGTCGACGTGGAGGAGCACGTGCTCTCCGCCGAACAGCGTCGCGTGCCTCGCGCGCTTCCAGCAGCCGCCCGCCGCCGCCGACGAGTACTCAATGCGGGCGGGAACGACGTGGTGGAGGAGAAGGCTCTGCAGGGATCTGAGGTTTCCCGGTTCGAGCAAGAACCGCTTAAATTCCGGGTCGATTTCCCGGTCCAGGGCTTCGTTCATCGGAGCGAAGACGGTGACGTTGTGCTTGGAAACTGCTTCTTCTAGGGTTTGGAGTAGAAGAGCTTTCTCTATGAGCTCGGCGAGCTCCGTGTAGTGCGAATCTAAGAGGGCCACGAGGACCGAGTTTGAGTTGATCTGCGAGCTCGCCGGCGGCTGCAATGCGGCGGACGGCGAGACGGCGAAGAATGCAAGGATGAAGAAGGAGAAGACGCCATAGATCTGAGAATCCATGGGCGGCGGTGGTTGTTTTTCTACTTTCTCGCTCTAGAAGAACTCGGATGAAATGTTTATATATATATATTGTATTTATTCCTCTCTCTCTCTCTCTCTCTCTCTCTCTCTCTCTCTCTCTCTCTCTCTCTGTTTTGGCTTTGGGAGAGGAAAGTGTTTGGGTGGACTTTGCTTGGGTTTGGGGTAGTGGGAATAAAGAGTGAAGAAAGAGAGATTAGTTTTTTAATTACAGCTAAAATGGTTATTACATAATGATCTGTGGGTGGTGAGTCCATGTGCGTGTTATTACTGCAACGTTGCGTGGCTAAGATTGTGTGTGTAATTAATAAATTATAAACATAAGATGGTGTTCTCATATTTCTTTTTTTTTTTTTAATTCTGAAAATGACGGAAGAACGACTATATACGAATGCGATTAAGATCATTAATGGGAAAAGATTGTATTTGTTAGTTTTCACATATTTTGATCATACATGATGATAGAATTTTGACATGTAAGAAAGAGGTTTGGTGAATTAGTGAGTGAGGGGTAGAAAGGGAATTTTACGGAACAGGCTGGCGTGGGGCCCACGCGGAGTTTCCACTCTCTCTCTCTATATGTGCTGTCGGTGAATGAAAGAAAACATGTGGGCTGATGGAGCTGAGCTGAAAACATCGTATGCTCATTTTAGCGCGGCGAAAAAGGTGCCATGGATTTTTTATTATTATTATTTTTCTTTCTTTCTTTGTATTAGAATAGAATAATACTTGCTAGTATACGTTAAGAAAGCTTTTACAATGTTAGTTTGACCGGCTAAATGGTTTCTAGTGCTTGTGCAGTTACAGTTGTGTAATAATTGAGTGAGTAAGAAATACTTATATGAGTAGGTGACAATGTATATTCGCTCATGTATATGAAAGCACGTTGACTTTCTTTTGGGTCTCGTATATAAAAAAGTTCAAAGCTAGCAATTACCATATATTAGGTGGTCGTACATCATGCCCGCAACATACCCGAAGTAATAGTACTGAAATAAATTAAAAAGTAAGAAGATTTATATAAAATCAAATAAAAAGAAAATGGGAATACAAAAAAGATTGAACTTTAAAGTTACCTAAAACGCAAACAACTTCAGCTAATAGTAACGGCTAAGCTAATATAAGCCGGCTTGAGATTGAGTCAAAGCTCAAACGTACGACCAAAGCTAAAGCAAACTCCGAAGCGAAGATAGTCATTTTAGGACAAGTAGTACTTGCAATTGCAATCACAAAAACAAAAATAAAAAATAAATAATCCACCCCCCAGCGCGTGCGGCGCGTGAACCTTCTAGATTATTTTGTTTCGTTGCTCTCACTCCTCATCATGTTTTACGCTCACGCTCACGTTCACGTTCTGCTTCAGACATTGACATCTTTAAAAATTTATTTATTTTTAACTATTATATAGTCTCTGCGCGAGAAATACATGTAAACCGTACGTCACATTTTATTGGACTTCAAAAATAATAGAAGCACAGCAACAGATTCGGCCTTCTTATTGGGCCACAAATCGAAAAGCTGGGCTTATTGTAGTAGATATTTGGGCCGGCCCAAATGTACGATGTGCTGAGTCTAAGCGTAGAATAGAAGACATGTGAATCACGTGCTTAAAATGCGTATGTAAAGAAAACAAACGTACGACAGAGAGAAAGCTTTCCATTCAAATTCAATGGAAACAGAAACACAAAGCTCAGCTCACAATATACAGAACGTTGAAGCTAACAGAGTACTCAGTCTCTAAATTATCAAAACATAAACAGAAAAGCAAACGAACTCTTTTTTCTTTCCTTACACATTATTATTATTAGTAGCATCTGCTGCCTTACGCCTCCATTGCCCTATCCTCGAACCTCTGTTCAAAAGCATCAGCAATCCCGCGTTGTTCGGCGATAATCCAAACATGTACCTTTAATAAAAAAAAAAAAAAAAACCCCAATCGTAAAGTCACCTAAGATGTTAGAAGATTCTTTAAACAAGCTCTTCTTTGCATGATGGAATATAACAAAGAGTTTTACACGATTAACTAACCTGCACCTGCGTGACTTTCTTCTCCAAAACACGAAAGAGGCGATCCACTGAACGAACACAGAATCGTATAAATCTCAGCAGTTATCTTTAACATCTTTGAACTGAAAGTGATAACATAATTACCCACTTACCCTGAACAAAGCAGAGCTCTTAACCGCCGATTGCTTCCTTGCGGTAACTCCCTTTGCAGGCGGCGTAATGTCTTTGCATACGTTCCTGGCGATCTCCTTCAGCAAAACGAGCTGCGCTTTGTCAGTTCCCATGGACATAATCGTTTGCCTCATCGATTCTCGATCTGCCTCGAGCGCACGAAGCCGAGCATAGAGCTTTCTGATCTCTAATTCCCTTACGTCATCAGCAGCCTCGTTCAGCGAATCTCTTGGAGTTGTAACATAATCATCTCTGCCTACAGAGTCGATCGTGTAAACCCTATCGCTCGTGTCATCTCCACCTTCTGAAGCATTGTCCACCTTCCTCAGCTTAGGATAAGCTTCTACATGAGATAGCTTCGACTTCCTAAAGCTGGTTACAAACCTAGGAGAATCTGGGCCAAGATCTTCCTTATTTCCCGTCCCAAGCAGTGAGCCCGAGCTTTCAGTAGAGAATTTCCTTAAATGTCTGCTCCTTCTCGGGGACTTAGCAATGATGACCTTCTCATACACGTTCTTGGCTCCAACGGGTTCTATGTTTCTCGGGCTATTCTCCAACTGATTAATTCTGTACTCCAAGTCCCTCAAGTGATCCCTAGAACGAGGCGTTTCCCCAAATGCGTACTTCTCTTCCTCCCCATCGTCTGGGTAGCCATTGAACTCGTTTACCCTGCACTTGAGAGGGGGATAGATCTCATAAGGAGGCATTTCGATCTGCTCGTCGAAATTCTCCATGGTGCTGTTGTTTCTGCTTATGATGCCTTTCGACCCATCTGCCTCAGATTCTGTAAGCCCATAGCTCATCATCCTATGTTTGTACGCATCGACTTCGCACGAAAGGGATTGAATGGCCTCCTCCCTCTTGTACAGCAACTCCTCCATGGCAGACAATTCTTGCTGATCGTGGGCCATTTTCTCCTCTGCGAATCGCTTGAACTGCCTCGACTCCATCTGAATCTCTGCCTTTTCTCTCTGAAGCCTCAGAATCATAGACATCGCTTCCTCTGCAGCTGTAGAGGCGGCGTTCCTTTCCTCATCGAGCTCGGAGATTAGGTCTTGAATGGTCTGTTGTTGGCTGCTTACTGTTTCGCGAAGAACGTTGCATTCGTTTTCTATTTCGACGCGGGCCTTCAGGGGCAAAACTGCTCCCTGGATGGTGAGTTTTTGCCGGTCTGCATTGGATTCTTCGTCGTATTTACGCTTCGAGGAACGAAAGTATGTCCCTGAAAAGGATCTGTTCATCGTCGAACAGCTGCAACCACATTCGCAACATTTGGGAAAGATGACTGACGTAGGAGAATTCTCAGTGCCCATTGACAACAAACAATCGATTTATCAATCAACCCTTTCAACGAAAATCTCCAATAAGCATACGAAACCACAACCTTATGAACCAACTCTTCCTTTATTTCCTCAAGCCTTGGCCCCAAAATTATCAAATAATTTATCGCCAATAACTCCCTGAGAAAAGGATAAGCAAAAACAAAAATGTTCAAAAACAGAAGGGCGACGAACGAAGATGAATCGACATCCGCAGCATTGTTTAGAATAAAAACAAACGTTGCAAATCACCTCGAATCACTTTGCTGTTTGATTAATCAGCGAAAATTGATCTCTGCCTCGTATTTCGAAAAACATGCGACGTCAATTTTCCAGGGAAAATTGGAAGGTGCCGTTCAGCTTCATAACAATTTTCCCCAGGAAAACGAAATGTGTTTACGAGCAAAGATCGAGGGAGAGGAAATAAATTCGAAACCCTAAGCTACCTTCTTCTTTCGTGTACCTTCGCCTGCTTATAGACGATGTATACGTATCTATATTTCTCTTGTTTATCTTCTTCTTTGTTGTCTCCTTACGTTGAGATTTTCTTTTCTTTTCCCAGAGAATTATTAATACTGTTGGTTGGTCGATTCGTTGGAGAGAGAAGGGTGAGGGGTATATGTGGTATTTCCTGCGGATGAGTTCAATGTTTTGGCGCGCGTGGGGAGCGCGCGCGTCTTTTTCTTGGATAAGCGAAAACATGACGACGCAGCATTGACTAGTCGTCTATTATTGGATAAACTAAAGTGAAACTACCCCTAATTATTCACAAGTTTTTAATTATTCATATGTACGTGAGATATTGGGATAAACCGTGGATCAATTGACCAATCAAATTTTTTTAGAAAAATAAAAGAGTCTTATTAAACAAATTACTTACCTTCTCATAATACTACCAAATGCTATTTTTAGTATATTACATATTAAAACTATTTAATAATAATTAACTTTACTTTATTGCACACTCGTATGGTGTAGCAGAAATACTAGTATAATATAACAATCTCAAGTATCTTTTGTTTATTTAGAATTTAAATTATAAATATTTTTTGTTACTCCTACATGTTCAATCACCCATTTAATTGAACAACACACATCAATTGGACTAACCCACATAACGGACGAAAACATCTAATTTTGCCCTACATTAAAAACAAGGTTTCGGATTTCGATTTGAAATTCGGATTTCGCCTAAATCTTCCGTTTGACAATCGCACTAATTTGGATTTCGATTTCGTCCAAATCCGAGCGGAAGTCCAAACTCTTATAATTTGTCGGATTTGAAACTCCGTGTCAAATGGTCTGTTTTCAAAATCCAAAGCTGAGCACGTAACGGGTTATTCGTATAATAGTATAACAATAATAGTATAATAATAATAAATAATAATAATATAATTATAATCATTAGGTGGACGATGAGTCGGGCCGATTCGCAACCTTGATGAGCCGACTCGAGCTTGTCATGAATTCGCGAATGAGCCGACCCGACCTCGACGAGCTCTCGTCGAGGTCGAGCTCGTCACGGGTTCGCGAATGTGCCGGCTCGAGCTCGCTCAATCGTGGGCGCTCGTAAGCTCGCAAGCCGGCTCACGAGCTTGTTTTTTATATTATTAATTATTTTCATTTTATTTTATTTAATACTTTTTAAAATTATTTTGAAATCCGAATTTCAAAATTCTAACGTTCGGCAAACAGTGAATTTAGATTGAGTTATGATTTTGAAATACATAATTTAAAATCAAGCGATATCGTTCACATACGCGAATCTAAGCGCACTCTTAATGAATTCGAAGTTGAAACACCCAACTTGAAGTGTCTCGCGCCTAGCGACTAGGTCGTGCTCTTTCAAACCGATCCAAGCTACTATAAATACTCAAATTATAGCAAAAACAAAATGTCATTTCTAAAAGTTGCGATTGCTAGCGGGTGAAACTCGACTAGGTCGTCACGTTGAGTTTCTCAAAAGTTTTTTCCGAGGGAAGGTTTAACCTACCCATATACCAAACATTATGAGTGGTACTATCATATATTGACATGTTTTAGTGTGATTTACCTAGTATGGGATGAGGGTGTAAACGAGCCGAGGCGAGCCCGAATACGGACCGGTCAGGCTCGACTCTATTAAGTTTTATCGGGCTCGGGCTTGAAATTTTCGGCCCAAGAAGAAGGTTTTAACGTTACTAGAAAAGATATTGTTTTGCAGCTATTTGGGCTTTTCCTTCAACGATAAGAAAATCAGGCCCAAAGAGAATCATCGCCACTCTTTTGTCTATCCGTTTATTATCTTCCTTCGTGAATTCTGACCAATCACAAAATCATCACATCGCCCACTTTTGTCCGCAAATTCAATCATAACACTCAAAATTCCATCGAAGCTTTTGGAATTCGAAGGCGGCAAATGGCTTGCTCAGCTGCTGCAGTTACTTCCACCGCCGCTCTCATCTCATCCACTTCGAACAACAAACCTCTGTTTCCGTCCAAAAACGCCGCCGTTTCCCTGGCTTCATCTATCTCGGCCAAGACATTCCTCAGCCGCGTGACACGTGGAATTTCCTCGAGCAATTCTCAGTCCACACGGCGGCGCAGCCTCGTCGTACGCGCTGTAAGTGACTCGAACATCCGCCGAATGAAATTATCGCTCATCTAAAACTTGTGGTGAAGAGATATGCGAATTTTGTAAGTAATTCGCTTGATTTTGTGTTCGTGGGATCAGAGCGAAGCTCCGCTGGTCGGAAATACTGCTCCTGACTTCGAAGCCGAGGCTGTATTCGATCAAGAATTCATTAAGGTGATAATGTGAAACATTCTATGTACTTAGCTTCTTTCTGTCCGACGATGGTGGGTTTTTTTGGTCTGAATTCCTCATTCTTCATGTCCAAGAAGCTGTATTGCATCTGAACTCATATGATTTTCTAGTTACACTTTGTTATTTCCCATTCAGGTTAAGCTCTCCGAATACATTGGAAAGAAGTACGTTATCCTCTTCTTCTACCCCTTGGATTTCACCTTTGTATGCCCCACAGGTATCATCATATCATCAACTTATCTTGGCCCTTTCTATACATCTCCATATGTTACCTTAAAAACTTGCATTTTTTACGTCTCGTTTTCGCAGAGATTACTGCCTTCAGCGACCGTTACGAAGAATTTCAGAAGCTCAACACCGAAGTGTTGGGTGTTTCCATAGACAGTGTGGTTAGTACATCGAATCTGAACTTAAAATCCTACCAATGAAGTCACTCTTAGACTACTAATGAGTTTGTTCGTCTAATTCCTTACAGTTTTCCCACCTCGCTTGGGTACAAACCGACCGAAAATCTGGCGGTTTGGGAGATTTGAGCTATCCACTGATTTCAGACGTGACGAAGTCAATCTCAAAGGCGTATGGCGTTCTTATCCCAGACCAGGTATATGTTAGTTGTATCTTTCTATGGAATAATAAATAACCTCTAACCTTCCTTGCCTGTGAAATTTATTCGCCAACTACGCGAAAGACAGAAAAAATGCACATGCCTAAATTCGCTGCTAATATGTTCTGTAGGGAATTGCACTGAGGGGACTTTTCGTCATCGACAAGGAGGGAGTTATACAACACTCGACGATCAACAATCTTGCCATCGGGCGAAGCGTCGACGAAACCCTAAGAACGCTTCAGGTACTAGTCCTATCGAAGCTATATATGTCCGCAAAATAGAGGAATTGCGTGTTAGTGAAAGCCATTTGTTTCGTGGTTTTTGTTTTTCTTGTTTAGGCTTTGCAGTACGTGCAAGAGAATCCCGACGAGGTTTGCCCCGCTGGGTGGAAGCCCGGCGAGAAATCCATGAAACCCGACCCGAAGCTCAGCAAGGAATACTTTGCCGCTATATAAGTAGCTGATTTTTTTGTAACGTAATCTTTCTTTTATTCAAAATTTACTGCGACTCTTCTGTTGAATTATTAAATGTTTTTAGACTATTTATTATGATTGTTACTCTGGGCGTGACGAGTTTGCTGATATAAATAGGTGAATTTACAGAAAAATAAACATTTATATAAAAAGTTTGCAAGCCAGTATGACTGACATAAGTACTCGTTCGAATGTGTGTACCATTTTCATAATTTTGACGTACCTTTTTATATGTGTATTACGTACCACATCACACGTTTACATGGTATTCACAAATGGTACCATATAAGTTCTATATGGTACCTTAATATGTTATATGATGTATCATTTCCTCACTGTATTATGTACCACAACCACAACGTTTCTCTATGGTACCTAATGTGTTATATGACGTACTTGCGGAGCAACAGGTACTAATGTGCAAAAAAATTATTCTAATAGGTACTTACAAATTAAAAAAATCTGACATAGTAATGATTTGCGAATTTTTTATATAAATGGATATTTTTGCGTAGATTCCCCGTATAAAAATGGGTAAATAAAAACGATTTAAGTGTCGAGCGAGCAGTTCAACTACTCAAGTTAATACTTACAATATGTTTTTATAGTGGACTATGTATTATCTACTTCAATAAGTGTCAATCACCTTTTGATGATAATACTATAATAATAATAATTATCAGCAAATACACAAAAAGAGATAGACCCGTAAAAAAAGATGAGCGTGAGCAAATTAGGAACAGCGTTCACCGTAATCTTCGTCGTATGCATCGTCGCGCTCACGATAGAGCTCTACTACGTCCTCCGCCGCCGCCGACGCGCGCTCTCCGCCGCGTCTCCCACCGCCGTAGACGACATCTCGTTGTCCACCTCGAAGGAGCTCCTCTACTTCCTCTGCGTGAACAAGTCGTCGTTATCGTCGTCGCCTTCACCTCACTGCGGCGGCGACACCGACGCTGCGAATGAAGAAGAGGAGAACGTTTCCGAAGCGATCGGCGTCGATTTGTACGAGATTGGAGGCGCGATTGGGCCTACACCTAGGTTTTTGTTCACGATTAAGGAAGAGGAGAGGGAAGGATGGGATTCGCCCAAGGAAATCGTGAGCTGTGCTGATGCTGCTGCGAAGGTTTCTGCGGAGCTAAAAAGCAGGATGAGCTTGACGGAGTGTTTTACGAACGTTGAGAGTGAAGGCGCCGACGACGAAGCTGATGCTGACGTGAAGAGCTCAGAGACGCCGTTCTCGACGCCTTTAGCTTCTTCGCCTGAGTTTCTGACGCCTTCGGCGTCTCCGATTCACGAGGATGTGTAATGTAAGTCAATACGTCGTCGTTAGACTTATAGCTGAATTTACTTGAGACATGGCGATCGGCGATCCCTTTACTTTGTTTTTTCTAAACTGTGTTTTTTTTTATTAAATTGTCTTATATAATACTTATGCTATTTTATATATCAAAATAAAATAGCCTTTCGGCCCATCAGAATCTCATGGGCTTGTCCAGTTATATGGGCCCAAGCTCAACTATATACGTTATCGCTCTTGTCCAGCTCGGGTCGGGTCCTAACACGCGCATCAGTACGATCTACGATCCAACGATTTGGGTCTACCCGTTAGATCATCAAGAAGCTACGTGAAGAGATATTCGTTTGTCCCTCGTTTCTAGGTGGCGATTGTGTGTCTGTTTGTTGTTCGTCTTTCCCTGTTTTACATGTTCCGATCGAGTTTCTGATAGTTGCCTCTCGGATTTTTCTTCTAATTACTTAAGCATTTCCTACAAAGAAGACAATTTTGGTTTCGTGTTAATTCCATTCTACGAATTGTTGGGAAGATGGGGAAACTGATGGACTGTTGATTTCAGATTTTGATTTTGCAAAGCCGTATGTATAGAATTTTGGAGAGCTGCATATGAAGTTTTTTTTTTCCGGTGTAGAAATTACCTTTACATTCTATGGGATTTACTCTTCGAAAATTTTATTACCGGTGCTCTAACATGCCATTGCTCTTTCTTTCATATTGATTTCTCTATTCGCTTTGTAGCTTTTCTGTTTTACTTCCTTCATCCTAGAATTTCTTCAGTATGTACTGTAATACTTCTCTGTAGCATTTTTCTTATTCCTCGATATCAAACCACATAATTCGTCCGTTTTTACAGGTGTTGAATAGTGTTATGGGGTCCTCCACGCCCATGGAAAGCTCCCCAAAGCACCGCCGTAAATGGAGAAAAGTAGCTTACGGAGGCAGGCAACCTGGCTATGAAGACAACTACACCGATGAATCGTTCTTGGAAGGCATGATGATGAATGCCAATGTAGTGAAAAGAAACTTAACCAAGGTAATCTTAGACGCAGTAGTGATCTCCCAATACCTATGCATAGTTTCCCTAGTTGTCTTGGTTTGGACATACACTCTCAGAGAGGCTCTGGACGAAAGATTCCTCCTCTCACTAGACGCAGCCCTCCTAATATCGGGTTTCTCCATCGTCCTCTTAACAGCAGAAACGCTCTCCTTCGAACTGCTTCTAAACTACGTTCTCAAGACATCATTCTTCATCACTGGCTTATACCTCTTGTCTCCTATCTATCACACTCTTACACGCTCCATAAGCTCAGACTCCATATGGGCCCTCACAGCTTCCCTCATTACTCTCCATCTCTTCTTACACGACTATTCTGGGTCCACCGTGAAAGTCCCAGGGACCTTCGAAAGCTCGACCTTTACTAACAACATCTCTCTGAATGCTTCCATCGTTGCTTCCCTTTTGATAGCTTCTAGATTGCCTTCTAGGGTACATGTCTTTGCCGTCGTTCTGTTTTCGTTGCAGGCGTTTTTGTTCGCCCCTTTGGTTGGTTACTGCGTGAAGAGGTACTCTTTCAGGTTGCATCTCGTTTTTTCGTTCGGTTTGATGGCTGTGACTCTTGTTTTCGTTTACGGGCTTCATCAGCTGCTGTTTGTCTTGCTGTTGAGTAGTTTAGTCTTTGTGAATGTTGTCTGCCCTTATTGGTTGATTAGGATTCAAAAGTACAAGTTTGAGATCAATGGTCCTTGGGATGAGGCAAAGCTCTGTTTTGACATAACAGAGTAGTAGCGATTCATTTCATGTGTATATCTTTTGTCTCCCTAACTTTCTGCTGAGCTTATTACTTCATATTTGTGCTGCTGATAATTATCCTTAGTTGGTTTCTCACAATTCTTCACGTAATGTGATGTCTGGGAATGATTTCCTTGTCTATCCTTTATTGTACATGGATATTTTATTCCAAGAATTTAGAGGGGATGAATTGAAATATGGCATTTGCTGCTGAACTTAGCGTACGCCATTATCACAAGTACCATAAGAAAAGGGCTTAATGTTACACTAATCAAATATATGAATTTAGGTTGCTGGATACATTTGGTTGATTGGTTTGGTTAGTAGTAGATGAATTTTTATTTTATTTTTAATTTTTTATGTGTGGGATTAAGTAAGCTTCTATAATGTACCTAACATACTAATATATTATTTCAACATCACACCTATGTCAAGAATTTCAAGTGAATCAAATTATGAAGATACTAACTTCATCTACACTATTTATAATGCGAGCAGTTAATTGTCAACTTGTCCGTCGCTTTCAAATTGTGCGTTAATTTAACATGTCAATTGCTCATTTAAATAATCGAATTGACAATAACATATAAGCTGTACATACCTATCGCATGGTTTACCTTCCATTCCAATCCACCTCCTTATGACTGTACTTCACCAAACCAATATGATATATGATATGTTACGTCAAATACATTATTCAATATTAATTAAATATACATAAAACTATATGAAAAGATGAAAATATGATCGTAATACAACAATAACATACCTAAGAATCAACGAATAATATCGTCAAAGTGCTACCAAAAATCAAGAAAATAACATCAACTCAAATATCAAACGTACAAATATAATGTGTTCAAATAAAATAATCTCCTCAACGCCAGTCAAAACCACACCTTGTCGGCTCAAAAACAGCACCGCCTTGACCCGACCCGTTTGACCCGTTCAGCGGAACCTTCAAATCGCAGTCGATCTTGGGCTTCACCGTCGTCGACTTAACGACCCAAAACTTCAGTCGAGCCCTAAGCCTAAGCTTCACGTCTATCTCATATACGCCGGAGCTCTTATCTCTTCCGTAACCACCCATCTCTTTGCCGCCCAAAACGACGACGTTTTGGCCCACGAACTGGGCCCTAAGATCCGTCGTGTTCTTCTTCCCCTGATAGAACGGCGGAAGATCGACGGTCCTAAACCTCTGACCTCCGTAGTAGGCGTTCGCCTGAATAGCATCGTAGTAGATTCCTATTCGCTTGTTGGGGTTTCTCACGGTGATGTTCAGGGCGAGGCTGTAGCGGAGGGTGCCGTTGGTGAGGTCGAACTCCGTCAGGGAAGCGTCGGCGACGTGGAACTTGACGGTGGTCGGCCGGAAAATGAGCCATAGGACGAAGGTTAGGATTCCGAGGATGATTAGGATTGTGATTAATATTTGGCATATGCAGGTGCATATACAGTTGAGAAGGCAAGTGAAGGGGTTGCAGCAGCAGCAGCAGCCTCCGCCGCCGCCGCGGCCTGGGCGGTGGTAGGATTTCGAAGGCGGCGGCGGGATTGGTGGGCCGTAGTAGGAGCCGTTGAGGTGGTGGTCCGCCATGTTTAGAGAGAGAGAGTTATTAATTAGGGTTTGGAGTTCTTGGTTAGTTTATTTGTGTGTGTATATACTATATATGGAGAGACTCCCAACGAGAGATCGATTGATCTTCCCAGTTGTGTTTGTTTAGTATCAGTTAAAAGAAGCGCGCGTGAGCTTGACGTAGTTTTGTAATTTAGATATGATCGAACGAAAAAAGTGTATTCATTTTTTATTCCTACACGGCAATAATGCCAAGAAAATTACAGATTACTTTTGCTCTCTATTCGACTTCAGAATCAGAACTCTGCAAAGGTTTACTTTTTTTAGGGGCAATTTCATGTCAAAGTTTACTTTTTTTAGGGGCAATTTCATGTCAGTCCCCAAATAAGTTTCATTTAGGTTTCAGGTCACTATCAGAAAATTTTTTAATTTTAAGGACTCGATTTATGAAGTAGCACTTCGTTGTTCTGCAGTATCACTTCATTGTTATGAAGTATCATTTCATTTTTTCTGCACTACTACTTCCTTGTTCTGATGTACCACTTCATTGTTCTGTTGTACCACTACATTTTTCTGCCGTAACAATGAAGTGGTACTGTAGAACAATGAAGTGGTACTGCAGAACAATGAAGTGATGCTACAGAAATCGGATCCTTAAAACTAAAAAGTTTCCGATGGAATCCAATTTTAAAATTGAAATGGAACCTGAATCATAATTAAGACTACTTTTTATGCATTGATTGTTGTGACATTTTCAACGTTTTTTGTTTACGTAGATACTACCTCTGTCCCGGCTATTTCTTCCGAAAGATTAGTGTGCATGGAGATTAAGAAACCACATTATTTTAATATTATAATACATCTTTTGAGGTATGGAGAGAGAAAAGTTATTACTATACACGCAAATCAAGAAGACTTTTTTTAAATGGTGTAATTAGTTTAATTAGTGGGATAATTTTTACCAAAAATGGAAATGGAAAATATTATGTGGACGCCCGAAATAGAAAGTTGAGAAAGAAATAAGTGGGACGGATGAAGTATTAATATGAACTTGTCGGTAGATGCCTGGCTTTTGGGACGTTGAATGAGTAAAAGCGTGTTGCAGAGGGTTATTGTTTTATGTTTAAATTGGAAATGAGAATTGAGAGGTGGTTATGTTCATATTGGAAATGATTTTGTATTCCATTGTTTTCATAGATGACGAATATGTCATGAGGTTGGTTCAAGTGGGATTAGCATTTATATTATATATCAATTGATGAATTTAAATAGATATTTGGCCACATAATCCACTACAATGAGAAGGGGAGAGTTAGTAAACTCTTTTAGATAAAATAATAGTGTAGCATACTATTAATTGATTATAATGGCGTAGGATGACCTAAGGCATGGTGGAATAGGTAAAGAGGACCAGATGGAAGAACAACATGTTGCTAATATTACAACAGCCCCAAATCCCAATAGACAGAGATACACATTATTTTTCTATATGTATTATTTTTATAACATTGAATCTTAGCTATAATAATAATAATAATCTATCGTTTTGATTCATGCCATGTCTTCCCTTCGAAAAACTCAGTCAGCATCCTTTCAAGATCCTCCGCAGTATATCGCATGTACTTCGTCGGATTCTTCCCATTCTCAATCATAGGCCTATAACACAAACCATGGGAATTACAAAATTTCCAACATTCTTAAATCAAAAAAAAAAATGAAAGAAAACACTTACGAGAAACGTTTGTGAAAGGATCTATACGCTGGTAATAAGACCTCAGCAACAGCAAGCCTCAAAGATTCTCTCAACTCACTGTCAGGGACAGTCCACTGAGATTGTTTCTGATGAATCTCTTCGAACAATATATTGAAGTTCTTGAACTTGTCTTTGATCGCCGCCCTCGAAACATTAGCCGCCCCACTTCCCCTTTCGTCGAACGACCCGCTGCCTATAACATGTCCTTGCTGATTTTGAACGGTGAGGCACTGAAGAATCTGCGAAAAAAAAAAGAACGATATATCTTATGTGTTGTAACCATGCAGGAAAAAATGTTAAAAAAAGTAAGTTTGCTGTAAAATGGTGCTTCACCTTAGACCAAGCGATTCTCTTGTACTGATTGGCATGTTGCTGGACGTTCCTTCTCTGTATCTGAACCCAATCCTCACCTAATATATCCTTTGCCTCTGACCTAAATTATATATTTCGTAAAAATCGAGTCTTGAAATGAACTTGTGGAAAAAGGGCCTCGAGATATACCTTCGAACGGATCTAACAATGTAGTGTATATTGTTCATTAGGAATAGCTGCGATAAAGCTGCATCTTTGTACTGCTTTGCTTTTCCGTCGAGGTTGTTCATGAGAGCCTGAAGTACTAGTGCTGTTATGGAGGCTAACTGTTCGTCGGGATCTTCGTCGCCGAACTCTTTGAAGAGCAGTTGAAGGGTTGAGTGATAGCTGAAAAGTTAAGTTCTCGTGAGAATGAATAGAGAATGCATAACCAGCAAATCAAACTAACAACAGATGAGAACGAACTTACTCGAAAAGAAATTTCACGTAGTTTATGACGTAGCTAGTCAGGGGATGAACTGTCCCGTCGAGGACGGCTGTTTTCGTGGCATCTTTCTCAACTGCTTCCTGAAAGTCGACAAATGTTTCCTGAGATGTCTGAGCCAGGCGTTTCGTCAGTACCGCGGTAGCTTCCCTCATCTCGTTACACAGTTTACTACTGAATATTGTCTCCACCTGATATAGATTTAGCAAGATCTTTCAGGATAACTATTTCTTTCTTTTTTTTTTTTCTGTGACATTGAATACACATCTTGATATTGTTCGACGTTGTTGTTACTTAACTTCAGCAACATCAAGAATCATGCAGTGAACAGCGTACGCAATGTGTACAAGGAACGTTAAGCACGGGCAAAACTAACCTCAGATTGAAGTTCTCGCAACAGTTCGTACATATCCAGCAGGACAAACAGCTTTTCAGGCGATGTTTTGCTCTTAGCGACGGCTTCTCCAAAACTGAGAAGAACAGATACGCTGTTTACCGTGACTTCGACAAAACATTGGTCACGAAGCGTTTCTTGGCTCTCGAAGATTTCATCGCACACTCTTTTCTCCCCAGAAAACAAAAGCTTGACCTGTTTTCACACGGAATATTGATATGGCAACCAAACGAAAGAAAAATAGGTAAAGAACATCGTACAGCGATTCTCATGTAAGTTATCCAACTCCCTATCTTTGCTTCGAGAACTTCCCACTGCATCTTCTGTACCTCCTCTTTACCAAGCCTTTCAACACCTAGTTTCTTGAGAGTTTGCTCGATAAATGAAGATCGAGCTTCCCTATATTGAGATGGTCAAATAGCCACAACATCATCGCATAAAGCTACTGCACCGTAAAGCAAGGAATGTTCGTCAAAATCTTGCCTGTATATAATAAGTAGCTGCTGTTGGTGTCCAGCTTGAATCAATTGCTGCGCTATTTCACGAAGCAAAGGAAGAAGTCTAAGAGTAATTAGTGGCAGCGGTTTATATACAAGCTCTTCGGAACTTCTATTTTGGTGCTCATTAGCTGATTTCATCCCGTCGACTTGACCGTCACGAGGCGATCCGCCTGATGGCCTCATAGAGTTTGGCAAGCAGTCGTACAAAACGTCGGGCTCGATTGGTTTGCTGAAAACAAGTTGAAACGTAATTACCAATAAAAAAAAGACTAAGATGGTCTCATCCCATAAAATGACACCAGAGCCACGATCTCCATCAGTGATAACTGGTAAAGAGCTAAACCTGTGTGACGTAAGCAGCTGTCGAAATTCTTCTTCTAGTTTGAAAATTGCCTTTCCTAGTAAGCCATTCGCTTGATTTATTACCCCGACGCTACTTTTGAATCCTTTGTTTCCGCTGAAAAAGGAGACGATACCCCTTAATTGATCCACTGCTTCCAAATAACTCTCCAAATCTTCATGAGGACCCCTCAATATCTTCGCCTCAGCCTGGAGGGCGGTTGAGATCAACAAACGATCAATAGAGTAAACAAATCAACCGATGCTTTTAAACAAACTAGAAAATTCGAGGGGAAACTGACGATCAATCGATAATCCCACATTATTCGTAGTCGGAACAATAAAGGCAGAACACAGAGAAAATCATGTACCAGACCTTCCGTGATAGATCAAATTGACCCAAAATAACTTCAGCAGCCTTAATCGTCTTGTCAATGTTCTCATGAGCTCTCCTTATCGAATGCGTCTTGAGCTAAAATCGAAATACACAAACAAACATAAACCTCCAAATCTCAAATCGATCGAACGCATCGAAACCCAATCTATTGCAAACCTGTGTGGGACGCATTGCCGTCTCAAGCGCCGATAATCGGTGATCAAACGATCCGAGAATGGAGACCATATTGTCCGTAATGACCTGATTCTTCTGCATTGATTCGCGCATCAGTGCAGCTCTCTCGCTCAGCGTTTTGATCGCCGCATCGTAGGCGACCATTTTCGTGATGCTTCGATTCGTGCTCGCCGTCGCCATTTGCAAACGTAGACATTTGATCGATTGCTGTTACCATCTTGCGGGAAAATTCACGTGTTTGGCTATTTATAGTTTTTCGTGGATCACTTCGCACGCGAGTTTTATTTCTTTTCTTTCGCTATATCTAGTTTCCAACATAAGAAAATGAGATAATTTATGTTAAGATAGTATATCTTCGCATATCTTAGTTCAGTTTATATTTAAGCATTGTACTGGATTGGATAGATTACTATATTATTTACGTTTCAAGATAAAAATAATAATATATAGATTATCTTGTTAATTGAACATTCTAACCCTACCGTAAATAAAAATCTCAATATAAAAATTAATTTTCGTGAATATTGATAAATATCAGATATGGATATCATTTTGATCGCGATGAAGTAAAGAATAAATTAGATATTTTTATCATAAAATCACATAAAACAATAATGATTTTAATTTGATGGAATTGTCATTTCTAAGGATAATTAGTAGCAATAAGATTACTAATTTTGGCCAACAATTTGAGATAAGTTATCTAGTATTCATTAGATTATTATAGTGGGGCTTAAAATTGTCTTGGGCTTACTTCTATTAAGTTTTGGAAAGTCAAACATGATAGTTTTGAATAAATCGTATTGCATTATCTATAGGGGCCCTTTTGCTATCCCTCATAACCCCATAAATAATACTTCCTCCGTCCCGACTATTTCTTCCCAAAGATTAGTGGACACGGAGATTAAAAAACCACATTATTTTAATACAATAGTACACCTTTTGAGGTATGGAGAGAGAAAAGTTATTAGTAGACACGCAAATCAAGAAGACTTCTTTTAATATTAATGGTGCAGTTAGTTCAGTTAGTGGGATAATTTTTTACCAGAAATGGAAATGAGAAGAATTATATGGTACGCCCGAAATAGAAAGATGAGAAGAAATAAGTGGGACGGAGGTAGTACTAACTAATATAGTGTTTGATTTTTGAATTGCAGTTCGAAATAAACATTTTAGCCCGATATGAAATTACAGGACTGGAGTAAATAAACCAATGTTATTAGGGTCAGATAAGTTATACTGGGCTTGCTCTAAATAATTTATGATGGGGTTTTATATGGTACATAGCCAAACAGGCCCTAGGCCCCGTTCAGTTAATTGGATATGTCAAGATAGGCCCTTTTATCTTAAATTATCTTGTTCAGTTGAAAATGTCTACCTTCTTATAAAGCCCCCTTATAATCGATGTCCCGGTGTTATACTTAAGAATCCACCACAATCGGGGCTGCGCTGGATTGGATAAGTTATCCAACCCCTCATAATAAGCGACAAAGTACGAAATGCCTCTGTAAAGGGTAGGACCCAAAATTGTAGTTGACGAAAGAATCGATCTGGGTAAGCCAACTCCTTTGTCCAACGCCTCTGGTTCTCAAACATGGCGATTTGAGGTAATGAATATCGACTAGAACATCATGTTCTTGATATGTTTTGATAAGAGTCCTTTTCCTTTTTATTTTCTGGGACATTCTTGCTTAGTTCCATTCTTCCGTATTGCGAGGAGGTTGGCTTTATTTCGTTTCCTTCGCAGATCCGATTAAATGCTGCCAAGTTGATCTCATAGCTGAAACTCGATAATTGGATTAAGAATGAAGGCCAAGCATTTTTTAACTTTTCGCAGGGTTATTCATGTAATTTTGCTTCAATTTAGTGAGAATCATGTGGATTCTGCCACCAACTAAACATGATAAATTTGCAGTGATTCATATTATTTTCATCTGTATCTTGTATGTGGAAATACTGAACGCAGCCAAAACGCATTCTTTAATTTTTAGGTGCGATAGAAATAATAATTAAAAAACGAAAAAGAAAACCTATAATGACGCATATTTAGGAGGTTATATTACATCATAATTAGAACGCAATGCCCATAAGCGTAACATAATGAGGGCTGAGGCTATGTATCATGTATGGTTGTTTTCTTTTTGTCTTTTTATATGTAATGTAATAATAAATAATTCTACTTGGGGTTAATCCGAGTACCAACTTTGTTAAGAAATGTAACTACGAGTAATAAATTTTTAAAAAAAGGGTGATTCTATTCACACCCCCTGAAATTCTATTTAGACCCCCTTGTTTGTTATCACCCACTATTTATTACACCACTCATTTATTATCACACTCAATTTATTATAAACTCATTTCTTCTACTTTCAAAACCATCAAGTAGCTTCGATTTCATATCTTAGTATGCAATATTATTTACTAATTATCTTAGATAATATTGACATTGATGATATAACTATTATTATTTTAAATTATTCTTTCTATACGTTTATTAACATATGTGTAAGATTAAAACTCAAGCCATTATTGGCATGGTCACCGGATACAATCATACATTAAAAAATAATATAAAAAAGTGACATTACAAATTACGAGTCAATGTTTAATATATTAATCCTTAGACAATGGTTCTAGTTTTGTATTTATTTTAATCTATTTAATTATTTTTTAGAAAAAATATGTTGTATTAGCTGTATTTTTGACAAATTCTTTATCAAAGTATTTGTCTCACGCAATCGTAATGTATAAATTCAAAAAAAAAAAAAGAACATCGACAATATCATATTTATAAAATATTTTATTTAACGTTTTAATATTACGAAGAAAGTAAAGATGAGAACTTTTCAATTATTTTGTGAAAATTGAAATTTATGAAGGGGTATAACATACCGACTATCATGTCTAACCGTTTAGATATTAATATTAATCTTTATCTAGTAGTTATTATTTCTTTATTTATTCAAGTTCATTGTTTTATGGTGATAAGAAATATTATATTATATTTTTATAGATTAATTTAACATGGTAATATTGGAATGAGTGGGTCCCACCGGAAGCATTTAATGGCATTAGCACAATTACACATGAACTCAACGAGTTATGGAAAAAACTACTAAATGTATTATTGTTGAATAAAATGTAAGAAAAAGAATTAATATAAATAACTTTTACAAATTCTAAGGTTATTTTCACCCCTAAGGGGCAACACCCATCTTTAAAACGTTGGGTTGTTCATTAATTACTCGATGCACTAGCTTGCTTAGTCAGGAAGCATTACTCATAGATAATTTAAATTTGGGATTGCAGATTAATTAATACCCCAAATCAAGAAACAAGATGAAGCAATTTAAACGTATAGGGATCAAAGATGAGTCTAGCCTTGACTAAAGGTCAACTTGAGACTATCAACATTAACAAACCTCAAAATTTTGTAATAATTATATAAGAGACAAAAAAAAAACTAAATATATATGCATAAGGCGTATTATAACATGTAAAGTAACTGATATTTACAGTTTATTGCCAATCTGCCATTGACTCCACTTATTCAAAGCGGGAATCGAACAACTATGACAACAAAAAAAGAGAAAAAAAAAAAAACCAATGGCAAATTTCTATATTCTGACTGACCTAGTAAAAGAAATAACAAAAAAATCAATTCAACTTCTGAGAAACTCTTTTTATTCTGCTGACTGAGCTAATAAAATAAATAAATAAATCAAAATCAACTTCTGGAGAAACTCCTAAAATGTCTTATCCATCCAATGCCTGAGAACTGCAACAGCAAATATGATCGATCATTTACCAACACATGCATTTCTGCAAAACTACGAAGCTGAGGTATATTATATATATATATATTATATATATATATATATATATATATATATTCATGAAAAGATAGAACAGATTCGGATCGAACTATTTCAGAGCTCATGGATTTGATTCGAGCACATATTTTCTGGACCAATCTTATATACATTCTAACACGGGATAACAGTCAAGAACGACGATCACCGAGGAAAAAAAAACAGAAAAACGATGACGATGAACTTAGTGACGTTTACCTCGACACTTACTACAAGTATGAAGAACGAACGTCCATGAAGTTCGATGTTTCCCTGAGCGCATCTGAATAGAACATACACTGAAAACTAATTCTTTTTTGGAGTTCTCATTAGCAAACAAGGCCCACGCATGATTCCCAGCTCCTACAGAGAAGACACAAGATATTATCAGTCACGCAGACTTAGTTCATAATCAAACGTTAACTGTATCTTTTAAACTTCGAAAAAGCACAAAAGCAACAGTTTTGCCGTTATGGCCTTTGCCAGATTTAACGGGAAAAAAAAAGAAACATGAATGGACGAAAGTGATTGTCACACAACATTGAAGTCACGACGAATCTCCTTAATGAAGAAAACTTCTCAAATCGCAACAGAAATCTTTAGCCTGGTTATAAAATCTTCCCAGGTTCTACTTTTGTTGTCTGCCCGTGATTTGAACGGTAACTTAGCAATTTATCACAATAACGAACTAACTCAAAGTTGCCTCATGATCTTCAACAGAAAACTGAAAGTTTAAGTCACAAGTACCCCTTGCATGGACAGGCGAAAGTAAGTGGTTATGAAAATCTCCATAATGGCATCGTCTACGTTTTCATTTCAAGCAAAGAACTTCAAAATCACGACAATTTGTCTTTCAAACTGCATTCTTCATCTTGAAGAAACTTCAAAATCGATAATTCTTAACTTAAGAGCTAAAAAACGTTTGTTACAAATCGCCGTGCCTGTGATTAAACTTGTCCTAAATCCAACAACACGTTTAACATTTGACCAGAATCTTTACTTTGGATTATCAGCAAAGGCTAACGTACGGACTCAAGTTCGTAGGTACGAAAGTATATGAGAATTACGCAATGCCACGTACAGTTATATTTCTTAAACAGGCACCCATTTCTTTCTCCATATCAGGTAACCAAGGTAGTTCTTTTCTTTTACACAGAATAAATCTTTTAATGCGAAACTAAACGAACCTCAATTTCCACCATAGAACCTAATTCAATTGAAATTGCAAAGGATGTTAGATCGATCTCTAACCCATAGAGCACTCCAGCATATTTCCCAGGCTGAGGATCAACAGCAACACCATTGTCTCTGAAGTACACTCCCTTGATCTTCTCAAAGGCGTGCAACGTCAGCAAACTGTCTGAGCCCGCCTGGTGACTCTTACCAACCTCCCTCTTCAGATTGAGCGACTGAGCCACACGCTCCAACCCACCATAGAGCCCTGGGCAAAACCTTATCAGATGCTTCACATCGTAAACTCTCTCCCCAAAGACAGCCCTCATCAACCCCATGAACTCAGCCAAAGTCCCAGGGAGGGGCTTCCCAGTTATCGCCTTGATGAGGTACCCGAAGTCATAGCCGCTGTGGAAGGTGACGTAGGTGACCTCATCGTTGCAGACGAGGCCTGACGACATCATGAGCTCGGCGAAGCGCGTCGCCTCCACTCCCTTCTGTCGCGTGACGGAGAAGTCAATCCCCTGCGCGCGGAGGAGGTCGATCGACTTGGGAGAGTGGATGTCGCGGTCGACGTCGAAGTCGCTGAAATTGAACTCCCATATGAAGGCGAGATTGGGAAATCCGAGGTCGGGGAGGTTGCCGCCGGCGTCGGAGAGAGTGATTCCGACCTGAATGAGCTTGAGTGCGTCTACGTTTGACTTGAGCGTCTGGTAGTGCTCGAAGGGGCACCGTTCCTGCTGGCGGAGCGCGGAGAAGACGATGCCGGAAACTCCGTGTCCATGGCGACGTAAGGGTAGCTGTCGATTACGCGGCGGATGATGTCGAACTCCGATTCGAGGTTGTAAATCCACACCGAGCGAACCCTGATCTCCTTGCGGGGCTTGTGATTTGCCATTTAATTTTTTTATTTTCTATTTTTTTATTTTCTTGATAGGGATGGGTGTGGATTTAGGGCTGAGGGAGAAGGTGGTGATTTTTATAGTGACGTGAGGTGAGATCATGAGGTGACATGAGAGAGAGACGACAGAGATAGAAAAATGAAAAAAAGGAAAAGAAAAAAAAAAGCTTGACGAAAAACGAAACGCCTGGCAAATTGCGTGTTTGCGCCGTGGAATTGGATTTATTTCTTTTTAGGGGCATTTTCATTTCAGCCGCACATAACTATAATTTAGGATTCAGGTCCTCTTGACAAAAAATTTAGTTTTAAGGACTCATTTTCTGCAAGTACCACTTCATTGCTCTTTCATACCAGTATGTTCAAATTTTGTAACACAAAACCATAATTCGGTACCAGTTTATGATCATCAGATACCAGTTTATTTTCTGCAGTATCACTTCATTGCTCTGACATACCAGTATGTTGAATTTGTAACACAAAACGATCATTCGATACCAGTTCATATATCTTTCATACCACTTTTTACACCACACAAATGGGTCCTTTAACCTAAAAAATTCTCAAACATGGCCTGAATTCGAAATCAAACCCTTAATGGGGCTGATTTCGAATTGACCCTTCTTTTTATGATCCGTGAACAAATTGACCTAATTGCCCCTCAAGCTGGGGTGAAGTGAAATAGTATGACGCGGTAATAAGAAGCATATTCCAAAGAAAAATATAATCCACTTTTCTTTTCTTACGAGGCCGATATCATTAGCAGTTGTCCTGTTAATACTTGAGGAGTTTGCTATGGTGCTCACCTACCGTGATCAATCACCATGAGCAGCCACCGTAAGCACCATAGCTATTCGAAATGACATCTCTTTTCTCCCACTCCGGCGATGCCATGAGGAAGCTAAGAGGAGCGGCGGAGGTGATGACATCGCCGGAATGGGAGAAAAAGAGATGTTATTGCTAAATCAGCTATGGTGCTCACGGTGACTGCTCATGGTAGGTGGGCACCATAACGAACATCAATCCTTATAAACCTTTTTTTTATCTTAGGAAAAATAAACATGACGTTCAAAAGCCTTACTAATTATAATTTATCTTAATACACTCTGCGTGTAATCTACTCTAACTTTTATACTTCAAATTAAAAAAAAAAAAAAACGTACTTTACTAGGATATGATTAAAATAAATAAAAAAATTTAAAAATCAAATCGTAACCACATTCACATATGATAAAATTTGCATACACAGTACTCCAATTACAATACAACGGAAGATGGATAGGTTATAATTCATACTGAAATTCTTCGTATTACGATATGCTGTGAATTCACACGGTGAAAAAAGACAGATAAACTATCATTACCAAACAAACGTTTTAACAGAAAAGAAGGCAGCATCAGTTTTTTCTTTTTTTATATTTTCCATCACTGCGATTACTCATCATGTAATCATAATTAATCTTATAGAATCCAAATACGACATCGTTTTCCACACACACTAGAAAAAGGTTCCCTCAGGGGGCTGAACGAGCTTGCGATTGTGCGCAGAAGCCATCTCCTTCTTCAGCTGTGTCAATATGTCTTCCATTGTGTATTCCCTCTGCCAATTCGCCAGAATCCCGAATTTCTTAGGCTCCACCTACAAAAATAGATACACCATATTACTTCAAATCTACAATAACTTCGAAAGTTACGATGTAATAAATACATAATATCAGCGTAAGATATCATACCGTTCCATTTTCGTGATTAACGCAGGTCATGTTGATGCGTGAATGAAAGCGAACGGTGGGAGGCTTCTCAGGGTAATCCTTGTCGCAGAATAGCTTCAGCTGATATATGCGTCCCTCATGGACACTCTAAAGCGTAAGAAAGAAAGAAAAAAAGAACACGTTTCATTTGCTTAACGCTATCGCAATTCAATAATCTCGTTAGATTTTCCGGCAAATAACAGTGGATGCAATATAAGAGTCGCCGAGAGATGACGTCAGCTGCTCGATAACGGAAGGTAAAGAAAGGAAAAAGAAACAACACAGGATGAACTTTCCACTCAGGTGAGAAGGGAAAGGCATAAATGGGACGAGTCAACCAATGACGACTGCAAAATTGACTGTTCTGACATATTCGTGTAACAAGCTATGATTAGAATGTCAAGCCTAGGGTTTCGAATATCAAGGCAGGCGACAAATTGGTTATATAGTCAAAGGAGACTCACATTGTGAGGACCAAGAATGGTGCCAGTCCAAGAACGCATGTAGATATCATCAGCATCGTCCATTCCATAGCTTACGGTGCCATCCCCAATTCCCTTTTCTCCGCGTTCAAGTTCCTCCAGCAATCGGAAATTTCGAGG
Source organism: Craterostigma plantagineum (assembly GCA_027422505.1). Lineage (NCBI taxonomy): Eukaryota > Viridiplantae > Streptophyta > Magnoliopsida > Lamiales > Linderniaceae > Craterostigma > Craterostigma plantagineum. The sequence goes on from JAPQWV010000093.1 coordinate 2,049,060, forward strand.
GACTGTAATGTATCATAGAGAAGGTTTACGATTATCTTTGCAAGTTACCATTCAATCGCTTATGCAATCAGTTGGAATGAGCTCTGTAATCACTTGCACATATCCACTCGAGAGAAAGACAAGAGATACAATACATCTCATGTCAAACAATTTGCATGAATTTCATCCTCGATAACCAAAATAATCTCATGGAGTGCAACACAACGAAGAAGCGAGTTCGATTTTACCTAAATTTGAAGCTCACACAACACACCAAGTTCTCAAATTTACAAGGAATCATGATTAACCAACGATGTAAAAATCAGCGACCAAATTCACCACAATCAGTCAACGTACATGGTGGAAAAGAACTGCAGATCCTAGATCACGACGCAGATGAAACTTCCACGACACAATCATAAAGGAATTGAGGAACTTAAAAAAAAAATGAGATCTAATAGATACTCTCATCTACGAGAAACCCCTTCACGTAGAGCCGAGATCAACAGAAATGCAATGAAATATCAGCAAAATAACCATCAGAAACATGAAAAACAAACAACGAATGGCAAAGAAAACGAGGAAAAAAAAATCAAAAATAAAGGTTACAAATACAGTGGCGGAATGATTACCCACAACGCTTGATCCTCCTGAACCAAGAGTCATGGTGCTGCGGAAATAGTATCAAGATTGGAATTTCGAGCGAAGAGAGACAAACGAAAGAGAATTTGCTCGCTGTGAAAGGCGGGTACAAACTATTTGGTGAGGCTAGGGCTTCTAAAAAGGCCGACTTTTCTTTTCAAGCAAGTGGGGGGCAGATATTGGATATTAATAAAAATGGTGGAGCTACTTACAATTTACAGTTCCTATGTAATACTGACTACTGTAGGGTAGTTATAGTTTCAGCTAATTACAAAACCAACCATATTTCTAGTAAAATTGCAGAATCGACAATCTTTTCAACTATTATTATCAATTTAATCTAATAATAATATCTGCACGGCGTCAAGATTCAACAAGAGCGCACTTGGGAAAGCATCGGCGGCGCTCTTCTCTTGCTCGCGCACTGCAAAGTGCAAATCCTTATCGTCCAGGTAACGAATAATCGTCGTTTTAATGTTAGATATAATGTAATAATTCTTTTTTGTATGCGATACTCTTTACATTCTTTGAAGAACACACCTTAGTAAAAAAAGTATTATGTTTGGTTGGATTTGTTCAGTTTATGACCTTATCGTTAGTAACATGGAGTCGATAATCGCTCCCTTCTCTTTGGTTTTTGCCACATGCCACTAAATATTCACTTTTCGGAAGCTTCTATGTTCAACTGACGGGAAAATCTCCCTTGAATCGTGCAAGACAAGTGTTCGATGAAATGATCGCATGAGCAGTAATATTTCTCACTCATCAGCTCCTCTCTTGTGTGCCTGGTTTTACACGTGTTGCAGACTTGCGTCTGATTAATGTCTTAGGGTATCTATTTTCAAGCACAAAAATTTTTCGATGCCCGAATCTCTGCTAGTGTTAGCTTGTATAGGGGTATGAGCAGTATTGGGATCTTCTGGACTTTCTTGATGAACGCTCTCAGTTTATGACATTCCCGTGGGTAACGTGGAGTTGATTATTGATTCTTTTGTTTTTTGCCACTAAATAGACCCTTGTCAGAAGTATCTCCGTTCAATCGACGGCAATATCTCGCTTGAATCGTGCAAGGCAAGTGCTCGATGAAATGACATCTGTGCAGTAATCATTAAAACTCACTCGTTGGTTCCTCCCTTCTGGGCCTGCTTCTATATGTGCCAGATCCTAATTCTGTATATCCTATTCCTCTACAGATGTCTTTGCATCTTGGAAATCTCTCCTCTCGCGTGAGTAGAGACGACCTCGAACGTGTTTTCCGAAGGTTTGGCAGGTGTACCATACAAATAAAAGACAAGTACGGATTCGTAGTCTACGATTACCCCGCCAGCGCCGAAAAAGCCCTGAAGAAACTCCAAGGCACTAGAATATGCGGTGAAGCCCATAACTGTATCATGGTCGAAAAGACAACCTCAACACAAGCCAAGGCCCGCTAGCAGAGGTGGCCACCAGTTGTATGACCCGCCACCGCACAGAACCTTCCCTAGAAGAGAAATGCGAGACGAAAGATTAGACTTAAACAGCCGCCCACGGTACGAAACGCAAGCTGAGGAAGAAGGTCGAGAAAATGCCTTGACTGATAATACGGCGGACGAACCACCAGCTAGGAATCGTCAGAATGATTCGAAGGACGTCGAAATCGAACAGCGTGCTACTCCTTCGCACGATCAGCCTGGGATAGGAGGAAGTGATGGTAAGAACGAATTGGAAGATGATCGGTGGGAGGAAGATGTTGTAGATTACTCGGACGAAAAGTATGAAACAGGGGCAGATTTCGACCGGTACGAACCAATCAACAACGAGGAGGAAAACGAGCTCGACGATCTGCAGGACTACTCTCCCTTGACTGATTCGATTCCCGCTGCAAAAAAATCCCACGAAGGACCAAGTAATTCTCCCCTCACCAAACCTCAGAGGAGCTGCGATCGTTGTGGGGAAGTGGGACACGAGAATGGCAGGTGCCCTCTTCAAGGAACCGTCGAGAGAGTTAGTAATTCAAGTAAGGAACCGATCGATCTCAACGAGTCCATTGTCTTCGAACACGTTGAACACGTGTGCCCGTCTGGCGTGGAGGAAAAAGAAACAGAGAGGAATCGATTGGAAAACGATGATAAGCATTCTCATCAAGTCGACGACATTGCTTATCCTTCGACGTCGAACTCAAGTGTCCCCTTAAGGTTGTCTTCAGAGGAGATCTACAAAGTTCTGAAACACTACGGTCTCCCATATCCCGACGAAAACGAAAGGGATCTGCCAGCCGAGGTTTACTTTGGCTCAGCTCGTTCTTGGCCGTGGGAGATAATATACTATCGAAGGCTGAGAAAGGGCACTATATCAGCTGAGAACTACTCGAGGAGGACTACTCAGAACAGAGAGTTTGGCATCGTCGATAAGTACATCAGAGGAAGTAGCGGCTGGGCAGAATCGAACAACAAGGATAGTTAGTTCTTCGTCTCGCTAGATTGCGTAATGTTTTCTTGAATTCGAAAAAGATCGAGCCTTTGATTTGTGTCTAACCCTAATCATCCTTGGATTGTCTGTTCTTTAGGCTTTTGATCAAACTGTGTTATTGCTTATGCAAATCAAATCCATGTCTGCGACACTTGAAATACATTTCTCTGTTCTATGTTCTTTTTCTCACTTTAAAAAAAAAAACACTTTTTTATAATCAGTAGTAATGGTATTATGTTGGTTCGGGCTAGACGTGGGCTTTGGGCCGGGCCGACCCGGAACCGGCCCAAAACCGGCCCGTTAACCCAGCCCAAAACCGGAACCGGTAGAACCGGTTCCAGAACCGGTAACCGGCCCCTTTAATTTGGGCTGGGCCGGTTAGCGGGCCGTGGAACCGCGGATCACCGGTTCCGGTTCCCGGATCCGGATCCGCGGTTCCGGTTCCGGCCCAACGGCTATATAGCCGTTGGGCCAACGGCCTTCTGAAATTATTTTTTTTTTTAATTTTTAAACACTGTAAAATTACAGTTTTAGCCCCAAAAAAATAAAAAAAATAAACGGGCCGGTTCCGGTTCTGGAACCGGAACCGGCCCAAAAGAGGCCCGGGGGTTCTTCGTATGGTTCTGGTCCGGTCCCTGGAAAATGGTTCCGGAACCGGACCCGGAACCGGAACCGGAACAGTGCCGGAACCGGTAGAACCGGCCCGGAACCGGCCCAATCCGGCCCAAAGCCCAGGTCTAGTTCGGGCATTAATATTTAATATATTTCTATTCTGTTATATTATATTTATATCCTCGCTCGCTTAATTTCAGTCCTAGGTACGCATTGCAAGAGAATGGGACAGAATCAACTGAGGATGTGATAACAATCCAACTCAGGTGAAAAACGTGGTATCAATTCATGACTAATCATTTATCGAATTCATATGAGGAAGTATCATATGCTAAAGAATAATGAAAAATAGGTTTAGTTATTTGAAAGTTTATAAATTCAAAAAGTAAGTTCATAATTTGCGTAGTACTACACACGCAGACAATGAAGCTTCCACCCCCCACCACCACCTACCGGAAGAAGGCCACCGTCGGCGGAGTCAGGCCGTGGCGGTCGGTGGACCCCACCGGAAAATCTCAGGTAGTAGAAGTCGGAAAGCATGCGATCATGAGAAAAACAGGGATTCCAGCCTGCGATCTGCGTATGCTCGACCCAATCTTATCCCATCCGTCGACCTTATTGGGGCGAGAACGAGCGGTCGTGATTAACTTAGAGCACATGAAGGCAATAATCACCGCCCAAAGAAGTTTCACTGCTAAATTCTAAGGGACCTTTGGTGATTCCCTTTGTGGAGGATCTTCAGAGGTTGATCTCAAGGCATCGTCAGTCTGTTAAGGGCCCAGGTTTTTTTCCCCCTAAACTGTTAAAGCTAATCCCAAGAAAACAATGAAGATATCATACCGAAAAATGCGGTCTAATATGACTTGGTGACCATGTTTTAAGGAAGCTGGGGAAAGCGATTATGGGGATGGCCCAAAGCTGCTCCCTTCTCAGTTTGTGGAGTTAGAAGCATGCCTTGAATCTGCTTGTAGCAGCTTGGAAAATGAAGTTTGAAACATTCTTCTTTTTCAACTATCTTTTTGTTTCTTTTTCTGACTTCATTTGTAGACGTGTCTTTTCCTGCACCTCGTGGTAGGCGAGGGACTCTCGAGGAAGAAGCCCATCCAGCTTTAGATAGACTGACTTTGAAAATCCGTACACTCAACTTGGAACGTGTGAGGCAGATAAAGAGCAGGCTTGTCGCCATAACTGGGCGTGTCCAAAAGGTAGCCTTTTTATCGCCTTAAATATTCCGTCGCCTGCATTTGTACCTCAAATCTCTTTTGCTCGAGTGATTTATCAGTTAACGGATGAATTAGAGCATCTGCTCGATGGCGTCGAAGACATGGCAGAGATGTACCTAACCGAGAAACTGCAGGAGCTGCAAGAAAATTCCTCAGTTTCATCCCTAAACGATGATGACGATCTCGGCGAACTAAAACCTGATGACAGGCAAGAAAATTCGATCCAAGAAATGCGTAACTTGTATATAAAAATATATCTTGAAAAAATGTATTATTGCTTGAAGCTACAGAACTGTAAGTACCCATAGAAGGCAAAGAGAAATCCCAGGTTTTAGACTCCACAGATGATCCAATTAGATACAGCATGAGAACTCATCACATTACAACACACAGTTCAATAGGCAAAACATCGACGTCGAAGAGCTCAAAATGCTGTTAGAAGCTTACTTTGTTCAGACAGAGGAGGGTACCCTAAACAAACTCTCCGCCGTAAGCCATTTCGTTTTCCACTCAAAGCTCCATTTAGCCTTTTTTCAAACCATTGAATGGGTTTTCGACGAAACTGAGAGAACGCTCGACGGCACAGAAGATTACGTCAACATAATGCTCGACGACAAGCAGAATCAGCTACTGCAAATGGGGGTTATGCTGACGACGGCGACCCTAGTGGTGAGTTGCTTCGTCGTCGTCGCCGGAATCTTCGGTATGAACATGGAGATCGAAATCTTCAACGACAGAGTTCACGGCATGCAGCGGTTTGTCACCGCCGCCGTCGGCGGCACCCTCGGCTGCATCTTTCTCTACGTTGCTGCGGCCGCCTGTAAGCGCAGGGGATTGCTCGATTGATTAATTGGATAAATTTTGTGGTTAAATGTAGCATAGTTGGAGGACCAATTAGTAATAAAATGATCTCCTTGACCTACGACTCTTCTTATTCCCTCCCACAACAGTACTTTTTTGCTCGTTCCTTTGCGTTGCTAAATGCTAATCTACGAATTGCAAACTGGGTTGAAGTTTATTCATCGCCAGTTTGAAGAAAAAAGTTATCTTCTTTATGAGCGATGTGTTTACCCTTCGATCTTCGTGGTGGATGCCTTCTTTCGAAGCTCAGACAATTTTTTCTCAGGAAAATGATTGATTAATAATAATTAGCAGTCGAGCTTGCTTTGCTTGTGCGTTCATCGTACTGTTTGTTGTATACACAGAGACAAAGAGAGATGATTCTTGTTTCTGCCGATCATATCTCGCTTTTTCAGAGGATTTTCGGCGATGCTACCTTGTCTAAAGCCGCCGCTAACACCGCCGCCGACGAGCCGCCGCCGCCCTTCATCCCCAGGTAAACAAACCTTCGAGCAAGAACCCTCAATCGATTACGCCTAATACGAACCTTCAATTTTCAGGCCATTATTCAGAGAATCCTTCACCTCCAAGATCAAGCGCCGTACAATCCCCACCAATCGACCTAACTCAAGAATTCAGCCTCGCAACTCAGACGAACTCATACAGCGAAATCCAAAGAACTTTCGGCGAGCCAATCGAAGAAGAAGAAGAACCTCCTCAGTTTCTCCTCCTCGACCAAGTCCTAAGACCAAGCCGTGAATTCGTCCAAGAAACAATATCAACCATAGCCACAGAGAACTCCATCTCCCCGCTCATCGCCTCATACTTCGAACACAGCGAACACATTTCCCGCCTATGCCTTCTCCTCTACCAAAGCGTACGCCGCGCTCGTTCCCTCTACGGGCCCATCCACGTCCTCCTCGACGACTTCTTCGACGAAGAAGACGACTCTTCTAATTCCTTATCCGAATCTCAATCCACATTCGCCCACAGCCTCTTCGTTAAATTCGACGCCCAAGAAAATCCCTTTCTGGCCTCAAACTCGGGCTGCTTCGATGAGCTGAGGAGCTGCTTTTCTGACCTCAGCCAAGAATTCGATTCCCGCGTAAGAAAAGCGCAGTCGAAATCTTGTCCTAAGGGTGGGCTTTCGTTGTGCTTGGTCGCGAATAAGGCTAAGAAGGATGAGTTCGGCGCAGCTGCTCAAGGTATGTACGTTCTTCGTAGGGAGATAGACACCATAGATCGCGTGATAGCTCGTTTGAACGTTGTGGTTGAGAACGATAAGCTTCTGATTAAGCTGGGATTGGAGAGGGGTATGGACAGGTTTCATGTTATGGAGATTCTTAGGCAGCTCCGAAGGAATCGCTCGAGCTTCGTGGAGAGGCTGTGCCATGTCGAGGAGAACCTTTTCCTTTGCTTCGTCGCCATTAATCGGGCGAGGGCTTCGTTGCTTCGAGAGATTCGCTTGCAGTGCCGTGAATCGTGAAGGTCGATCGATTGTGAAGCTGTCCTAAATTGCGATATTCATTGAAATTACATTTACTTTCGAAGTATATTGTCCTACTAAAAGGGTGGGGTTAGGATAATTGGCTGTCAATTGAGATTGAAAAAATTAATTAATAAAATAAAAAAAAATAAAATTGATTACTTTTAATTACTATATTTAGTTTAGTACTATTTTTAGTTAATAACATACAAATTTAATTTAAATTATGATTTTTATGAAATATTTCACCCTAGAATAAATTTAATAATTTTTTTTTATATAAAATAGCACACGCGTTTGAGTGCATAAGTTACTAGTCTATACTAAACGTCAAGCTGGCTATAAAATGTCATAAATTGGTCTGTCTATTTAGTTTTACTAAAAAATAAAATGATTAAAAAAATCACTCACCACCTTAAGTTAATTAATATTTCGCCAACCCATTTTTAGTTAAGACTAACACAAAGTACTTACTCAATGTAGCACACAAGTTAGAATGTGAATGACATACTAGTTTAAAATTGCCACACCTAATTTGTGTGTTTTTAAAATATCGGTCATCGAATATATAAAGTTATTAAGCTAAATATCATTTATTGGCAGGGGATGCACCATGGATCATAACCACACACACACACATATATATTATATATATTTTCTATTCGTAGAATATATTAGAGAACAAGACCGCAATCCATCGGTCGATCGAAACCCGCTCCAAACTCATACCACGGGACCACGTGCGATCACCATCGGTACTTCAGAGCGAGCTTCTTCGGAGGATATTCTTTCGAGAAGTAAATCCCGCCTGCCTGCATTTCCCAGTAGCAATCCTTATAACAAGTAGCCTTCCTAAATAAGCCGCACTTATAAACGTCGAACGACTTATCCAGACCCTCCCAATACACATGGCAGAAGAACAGAGTCGAATATAGGTTCGTGCAGAAGTCGAATTTGAACTCTTCGTTCACCGCCAGTTGAAGAGTCCCGTAGTCCTTGTCCTTGGATTGGCACCGAAACCTCAGTACTGAGTAGCTGAGCGGTAACTTGTTGACTATGTGGACGGTGATGCGCTCCGCAAAGCAGCCGCCGGCCTCGGCTGACTGGTCGCCGAGGAAGAGGAAGCTCGAGAAAACGATGAGTATGAGGAATGGTAATGTGTGTTTCGCTATAGCTAGGGTTTTTTTATTTGCCATGTAACTAACTATTCTTGAACGCTTATCTCTTGTTTATATATATATATATATATATATATATATATATATATTGTAAGTTTATGATAATATTGTGGCATTGCAACGTTTTGCAATTAATAGTTGGTGTGGTATATGCATGAATGTTGAAGGAAAGATGATCATCTAGAGTATGTGAGTGAATGCATTTGACTAGAAATGATATGTCTTGTGTTGTACAAGGAATGTTGTTTATTAAATAACTAAATATGCGAGATACTTTTATATTTTGTTTGACTTTTTTTCCTCTCTCTACGCAATCTTATTGGTAAGAGCGGATGTTCCCAAAAAATAGAATAGAAAAAGAAGTGAATGGTTTTTATATATTTTTTCAAAAATGAACCTGGCCTTATTCTATACATTATTGGTTAATTAAATTTTGTGAACTAACCAAGAGTGAATGGGCAGCCCAGTCCAGCCCAGCCCACCTTAGCCCAACTCATGTCCCTTTCTAAAATAAATGAAAAATATTCTCACAAGTAATCTTTTTTTTTTAAAGATTCTCACAAGTAATCAAACTCAATTTTGCAAATAATTTAAAATAATTGACAATGGGACCGGGCATTTCATATATATATATATATATATATATATATATATATATATATATATATATATCGTTTTGATCTTCATAAAACTGATGTGTATATGTTTATCATGTAAACCATATGAAATAACAATGATATTATGATTTGTTGGAATATGAAAATAAAAGAATTACAAAATAAATAAAAAAAATTGTGAGCCACAAGACAGAAAATTTCAATGGCTAATATTAATAAATAGGATATGAATTAAGACACAAAAACTGGGAACGATGATTTCAATCGTGGTCCTGCACCCGAACCATCCTTATCATCAGCGACATGTTTGTGTTGTTTAGTAATGCAGAATAAATTCAAATAAAACGTCTTACAAAAAATTTCTTCGTTTTTCGTTATTCATATTAGATATCAGATTACATGACGGCAACTACTATCATCGATCGATCAATCAATCACAAATCTGCTCCGTACTACATTCACTGGCTGTACTTCTGACGAACCTCCTTCGGAGGGTATTTCTTCGAGAAGTAAATTCCGTTTGCCTGAACTTCCCAATAGCAATCCTTATAACAAGTAGTTTAAAATTGCCACAACTAATTTGTGTGTTTTTTAAATATCGGTCATCGAATATAGAAAGTTATTAAGCTAAATATCATTTATTTGCAGGGGATGCACCATGGATCATATATATATATATATATATATATATATATATGTATATATATATATATTTATTCTTTCATACAATATATTAGAGATCAACACCGCAATCCATTTGTCGATCGAAAACCCGCTCCAAATACCACGGGACCACGTGCGATCACCATCGGTACGTCAGAGCGAGCTTCTTCGGAGGATATTCTTTCGAGAAGTAAATCCCGCCTGCCTGCATTTCCCAGTAGCAATCCTTATAACAAGTAGCCTTCCTAAATAGCCCGCACTTATAAACGTCGAACGACTTGTCCAGACCCTCCCAATACACGTGGCAGAAGAACAGAGTCGAATATAGGTTCGTGCAGAAGTCAAATTTGAACTCTTTGTTCACCGCCAGTTGACGAGTCCCATAGTCCTTGTCCTTAGATTGGCACCGAAACCTCAGTACCGAGTTGGGCGGTAATTTGTTGACTATATGGACTGTGATGCGCTCAGCAAAGCAGCCGCCGGCCTCGACAGACTGGTCGTGGAGGAAGAGGAAGCTCAAGAAAACGACGAGTAGGACGAATGTGTTTTTTTTCGCCATAGCTAAATTAAATGTTAATTCTGCAATATTAGTTAGTTATTGTTATATATAATGTGTGTATGTGTGCATATAGTTAAATTGTAATCTTGGTGTAAAAATTGCAATTAGTCAAAGATGCTGATATTATATATTTTGGTAATATTCCAAAGGATTTCTTTATTTTGTTTGACTTTTTTTTTTCACGTAATCTCCTCAAGTAATAGTAATAGATAAGCTATAAAAAAATTACCATCCTAGACAAACAGAACAGAAGATCTTGAGTGTTAATTTTGTGAAAAGAGGAAGGTTGAAAGATGATGAATTTGGGATAAGCTTGACACGTTTAGAATAGTTGTAAATCTTAATTGTCCTAAACATTTTGAGTTTTAAATTACTATATTGAGGACTCTTTGCTCTTTTTCTTAAAATATAAAAATAAATGTAAAATGTTACATAATGTGTATAATACGGCCACGATTAATATTAGTATCAGTCAAGATCAATTACTTATTACATATCATTGTTGGAATAGATTTTAAGAATAAGATTAGTGGAGAAATTGAGTTAATTTAGTTTTCTGATGGATCATATTAAAACATATTAGGGATGTGCATTCAATTCGAATCGCACCGAACCAAATCAAAATTTCGGTTTATTATCTTCAAAACGGACTCGGTTCGGTATACGAATTTATACTGTTTTTTTAATTAGCCGTTTGAATGGCTAACCGAAATTAAGTTTAGTGCAGTTTTATAATAAAATTCATAATTCGATAATTCGGTATAGTATACCAACTCAACAAACTACCGAATTTTTCTTTATCTTAGAGCATCTCCAACTGATAAACTCAATCGCAAACTCAGACATTCTCAAACGCAAAATGTAGTAATTACTCTCCAACTGTTACTCATTTCAAACTCAAATGACTATTTTTGAAATATTACATCTAGATCAACTTTCATAATTTTTCAATACTGTCCACATATTTTATAGCTTTCAATTTTAATAACATATTAAACTAAATAAATAAAACATTATTGTTGCTAAATTTTGTAATTCTAAAAAACGTTGTAATTATTATTTTTATATATTTTAATTTATTTTTATTTTTTATAAGGATATTTTAATTATTAACAAATAAAAGGACATAAATAACGCGTATTATGCGCTCAATCGCATCTATGCTTTCGGTGGAGGAGAAAAGACGGCACAAAACCCATTTTCGGATTGGTTTTTGGATTCGGTTGGAGCGATTTTATGATATTTTTTTGAATTTTGCAGTATGGTTCGAGATGTTCTTACACACCGTTTCTTCCGAAATATATAGGTCGGTATACCGAACTGCAAACATCCATCCGTAGGAGCCATTCAACAAAATGTTTCTAATCTATTTATCTATGTCAAATCATCAAAATCATACCAATGATATTAATAATCCCGGACTTCACCACAAAATTTACATAATTAATCTAAACTTTCTGTTTTTCCAGCAATAATTTATATCACCCCAACCAAAATCAGGGATGAAGACTCGCAAAGTCGATATAACTTAACAAAAACACAAAAAAGAAAAAAAAAACCTAGTAAATAAATAAAATCTATTTACTGTAGAAAACCTGTTTGTTTCCAAACAGCGTCTCTCACCTGCCACAGATCTCTGCCCTTCAAAGTCCTTCCTTCGCCTTCGAGCATCGAAAACGACGACGTTCCTCCCTTCAGCAACCTACGCCTCACGATTTCGTGTGGCGGAAGCATCTTGACGTCTTCGGCGTCGACGCTGTCTGCGTCCGGCGCCGCTTCTCCTCTCCCCGCCTTCATCGGAACGCTCATCGGATTCGATTTCTGAAACCTCCTCGCCGGAACCGACTGAGAGTACCTCATATTCTCAAGATCCGCGCCATCGCTGGCTTCGTAAATGTAGGTACGGGCAGGGCGGCGAGGATGCCGTGGTTATGGTGGCGGCGCAGGCGGTGGTTGGGTGCTTGATTAGGCTTTGAATCAGCGGAATCGGCGGCGGTGTAGAAGACGTCGGCTTCTTCGAGCTCGTGTTCGTCGTTCGTGTCGGCTGCGGCGGCGTGGTGGATGGAATGAGAGAGGATGGAGGCGGAGAATCGTCGGTCGGAGGAGGACGATCGACGGTAGGAGTGGCCGCCGAGGAACACGGCGAGGTTTTGGTGGTCCATTTGAGATCGTCAGCAGCAGCTCTTTCTCTTTCTTCTTTTCCTATGTATGTACTGAGATGTTTTGTGTGGGCTGAATGAATGTGGACTACTAGTCGTCTACTAGCGTGATTATTTATTGATATGCCAAATTACTTAAATATAAAAATAAATAACGAAATTGATTTTTGTTTTTAATTTTTTATATCAGATATTGCAGCTACTGAGACAAAAATGCCAGTCAAACGTTTTAATAATATAATTAGAATGTCCCATTTTTTTTTCTAATACGTTTTACAGATAATAGTCCATCAATTCTTAGAGGAGACTCACACACACAGTAATCGTTTCCAAATCTTTAGTGTGTCATGTTTTAGATTAAAAATATTAGTTAAATATAAACATTACAACGCATTCTAAGTCTTAGTCTCATACAAAATGTCTGTTTCTATTTTTAGTATATTTGCTTACTTTTTGCTAAATACTTATTAATTTATCCAAACAAAATCACCAAAAATTAATTTCTATTTTGCCACACACTAGTGTGTGCTAAAAATATCAAAGGATTACTCTATTGTTTTATACTTTATTTTATTTTTGTTTTGGGCAGTTTTAAAGAATTATTTGAATTACAACATTATGAGTAATGATGTCAATAATTAGCATCTGACTGTAATCCGCGGCGAGTAGACATTGGGACGAGGAAGTGTCCTAAGTTGGAATATTATTCTTTTAAGAGAAGTTCAAGAGATTATTAAATTAAATATATGTCAACATGGGCCCACTAGGGTGTCGTCATTATCTTATTTTATTCGTTTCCAATTTATACGGCTTTTAAATTCAAACGTTCTTATCTCTAACAAAGAAACTAACGTGGACGGTGGACCAAGTTCAATATCGACATCATTGTCACATATATACAATACATACGAGTAATAATTTCTCGTTAGTCCATGAGACCATTACATATCTCTATTCATTTATTATAAACTTTTTTTTAATACTAGATATATTTTTTATTCATACGGGTGAAAAAAATCGTCAAAGATTTTCCTCTCAATTAAGAAGAGCCTTATATTATATATATCATCACATTGCAAACAAAAAATACATAATGTCTAAGATAATGGGACCATAATCATCATTATTTTAGAAAATGAGAAGAAAGAAAAGCCTTTTTTCCCACGAAGTTGACATCACATCACCATCACCATCATCAATCACCAAAATACCCGAGAATGTTTGGCCTTATATCGTTCCCAACCAATTGGGCCGTATACAAAACCCACGGCTACATAAATTGTCTACCTTCTGAATGCAATCATATGTTTCTGATATTTATGTGGCTTAGTTGTACACAAACTATAATGGATCTACTATAGCTACCAACAAACCTAATTTATAAACGAAATTCAATCCTAAAGAAGATTATAATATATAAGTGAAAAGAGATGATGATGTATATGTCTCAACTCACTTAACACCTTTGCTTGAATCAAACTCCAAGCATTCGCATTTCACACAGACGACACATATATAAGATATATATCCCTTTTAAGCCCTCTGCTATTAATATCCTCGCCTCACCACCCCATCATCAACAAATAACAAAAAGCCATGTTATAATACCCAGAAATCAAAACCTGAGAAAAATAAAAGAGCAGTCTTCAAGCACACACAAACCACACCAAGGACAAAAAAGAAATCCAAATCATATAACGAGGCAAAGCGTAATGACATGTATACCTTCGCCTCCAAGCTCCAATGATGCGCTGAATAAACAATCTTTTGTGTCAATTATGATGCTTCCATTATTAACACAACAGTAGCAGCCTTGTAGCTTCGAAAGGGAGAAATAATAGCATAAGTAGACGGATACAAGAAGTTGAAGGTTGTGACCATCAATCACTTACAACTAATGGAGATTGGGTTGCCCTCGAATGTGAGACATGTTGTTCACGTCACCTTTGATAGGTTCAATGGCTTCCTTGGTCTCCCTGTCGAGTTTGAACCTGATGTTCCGAGGAAGCCCCCAAGTGCGAGGTTAAAAAAAAACCTTTCTTTTTTCATCCTTGCATCTGCTTTTGTCCTTACACTTCTGTTGAAATTTACTTCGACCTCTGCAATACGCTTGTCTTTAGCACACGGGTTTTTGGAGTCTCAACAGAGTCCATGCAGCTTTCTTTTGATTCGAGGGGAATTGCGTGCCCACGATTCTACTCATGATGCAGAGACGCCTATACTCTCAAGGTGGCCTCGAGGTAACACAGCTCGAATCTTTGCTTTCTTATGCAATCTGTGAGTTGAATAAGTCTTTGGACAGTAAGTTCGCAAAAAGAAATCTTAACGATGAATGTATCCATGATAAACATGTAGTGTGAAGGGATCTTCAGAATCAATCCAGATAATAGCCAAGAGGAATATGTTCGAGAACAACTAAACAACGGTGTGATCCTAGAGAACATTGATGTTCATTGCCTAGCAGGCTTGATCAAGGTACACACATTCGCACAACCTTCATCATTCGGGGTTTATATTACAGTCCATTCCATATCTTCTTCATCAGACAACATTGGAAGCAAGTACAAGAGTACTCACTTCTGCGGATTAAGGAGATAAAGATAAATTCTTTTTGAATTGCCTTAATCTTCTTGGACAATTCGTTGTATGTAGGCTTGGTTTAGAGAATTACCACATGGGATATTGGACTGTCTACCATCAGAGCAGGTGATGCAAGCTGAGTCTGAGGACGATTGCGTTCATCTCTTGAGACGTCTCCCGCCGACTGAATCTGCACTTTTGGACTGGGCGATCAATCTAATGGCCGACGTCGCTCAGATGGAGCACCTGAACAAAATGAACGCACGTAACGTTGCA
Source organism: Craterostigma plantagineum (assembly GCA_027422505.1). Classification (NCBI taxonomy): domain Eukaryota; kingdom Viridiplantae; phylum Streptophyta; class Magnoliopsida; order Lamiales; family Linderniaceae; genus Craterostigma; species Craterostigma plantagineum. The sequence goes on from JAPQWV010000093.1 coordinate 2,064,322, forward strand.
GTGGTCTTTGCACCAAATATGACCAGGGTTAGCGAAGAAACCGAGATTTCTTCTTCCTTTTTTTTCAAGTACTCAAACATGAAAAATCAGAAGGGGAATCCATTACAGTGCAAAAAACCACCTCGTTCACTTACGTTGGGAGCTGAATTCTGATACATTATTTTCAAAGCCGTGCAACGATCTATCGGGCAGTTTGACAAAATCAAAATGATTGCTTTTTTGCTGCAGATGTCGGATCCTCTCACAGCCCTGATGTTTGCAGTACAATCCATGAACTTCCTCAAGATACTGATAGCGAAAACCCTAAGAGAAAGAAAAGATTGTTTAGCAGACAATGTTCCAGTGCTCAACTCAGAGCCTTCAGACAAAGACAGCAAACACAGTGTTGCAAGAGCAGAACAAACCAACACAGAAGCCATTGAAGTGAGTGGGTCCGAAGAAATCCCAGAAGCAGCAGTCAAAAACCCAAAACAGAACGAGCTCAATACACCTATTTCTTCTCTGAACAAATCAGTTTCAGCTAAGAACAGTGCAACTGCAATCGACAACTACATGCCTGAACAAAATGGCGATTCTGTCGATTGTTGCTCGGCAGATATTCAAAGTTCTCTCGACGGTGGTTGTAAGAATACGGAGAGAAGAAATAAAACATCGATCGCAAGCAGCCAAAGAACCAATATCGTCAAGCCACGCAAAGGAGACGATGATAAAGAAGAATTCGGTCGACAAATTCAGCGGGCGGAGGCAGCTGAGAAGAAGAAAGGTCTTGTACCTCATCATCCATTTCAATCTACAAGCTGTAGATGGAATTGAGGCGTGGAGGTGAACATCCATTGAACTGAACCCACCTAGCAATGATTGTCGTAATATTGAACACCATATATAAGCTGCTGAAATTATCGATTTTCTTCTGAGCGTCTCGGAGCTCACAATCATCTGCTGAAGGAGATTTACATTTAGTAATTATTCACTGCTCCTCAGAGAAACCATAGATTTGTTATCAACAAATAGTGCAAGTCCTGGTTTGGGACTCTCATCGAACACGTTATGTGCATGTAAACAACTCTTCACTGCTTTGTTCTCGGGTCGTGTTACTAAGGACAAGGTAGTAACAGTTTATAATTCGGGTCGAATCGGGTATGGGTCTTTGTTCAGACTTTCAAGCCCATTCGTAAATCCACATTGGATCTTACATTTACCGACATGTATGATGTATCCCTAGTCCCTATCCCTACGAACAACATTTCATTTTGATCAATTTTTCCATCATATCAAAATAATAAATACGTACTTGTAATAATCAGCTGGAGAAACAAAAACGATTTATAAAATAAAAAAGACCCACTGTACATGGATAGAATTTCGACAAATCGAAATTGAACCGAATTGTTACAATTTCGGTTCTAAACAGAAAATTATTGACCATAATTAACCAAATCATTGACCGATGGCAAATGCCACATATAAAAGAAATGTGATTCGTGAAATGATGCCTGAGTTGATTGTGCATCTATACCCACTAATATATTATATTATAAGAAGGGTCAATTCGAAATCAGGCCCCATTAAGGGTTTGATTTCGAATCCAGGCCCTGTTTGAGAATTTTTTAGGTTAAAGGACCCATTTTGTGTGGTGTAAAGCGGTAAGAAAGATATATGAACTGTTATAGAATGATCGTTGTGTTACAAAATTTCAACATACTGGTATGTCGGAGCAATGAAGTGGTACTAAAGAAAATAAACTGGTAGCAGATGATCATAAACTGGTACCGAATTATGGTTTTGTGTTACAAAATTTGAACATATTGGTATGAAAGAGCAATGAAGTGGTACTGCAAAATATAGGTCCTTAAAACTAAAAATTTTGCCAAGAGGGCCTGAATCCTAAATGATAGTTATGTGGGGGCCTGAAATGAAAATGCCCCTTATACTTTGATTCTTTCTAGCACACCACGTAACTCTATAGGTTGCATTAAAAGCTGAAAGCATATATCTAAATATACAAACACACACAACGAATAATGTATCAACGTTAAGTGAAATCAAGCATTAAGATGTAACGGTTCCATCCAAAGTGGTGGAACATTATCTATTCAAGAATTGCCAAACAGTACAAATCTAACTACAACAAAACATTTATATATTATAAATTGCACTGTCACGCTTATAAGAGAACAGAGACCATGTGAAATGGCTTTATGGAAACATCATCAAGTGAAAGATGGGTTAATAGCACACTAACGCACTTTAAGAAGTGCCATTACTGTAAATTTAATCTGAATTATATAGTAATTAATAATCAGTGGAGGACCAGCCAAGTTGCTGCACAACCTCGGATGGTTGACCAACAAATGTTATTTGAGCAAAAACTTAAAACGCCAACAGCTAATTGATCTATGCAGCACATCATCATATTTGGATTTTCAATTTCAGTTCATTCCTATCCATAGGCCAGCAAAAGCTTCTGATATGAACAGCCCATTACACGTCGAAGATTCCTCCAAAACAGCATAAAATATTCTAAGGATAAGAGAATCTCATGATATTTTTTCAGGAAATTGTTCTCTACCGAAAACTTACTTATTCGCAGAAACAATCAAGAGATAGATAGATACGGGTAATGGCAGATGCCATTGGTAGTTTAATCATCATTACCTATTTTCAAGGAACTACATATGAAAAACTCGAACGATATGCTATAAGGTTCTATTCTAATTAGAGAGGAAAGGAAAGGACAACATAAAAACACATGAACAGAACAAATCAAGGCACGAAAATTGTAACTAACGCAGTAATTAAACGATCCCAGGAGTTTATTACACAGGTTTACGACGAATTTAAAGGAACAAGCAAGTGATGCTCATCTAGTGACTTGTCATTTTTCTAGTTGATGCAAGTAAGTACAACCCCTTTAGGATTTCTTTTTTTGAAAGGTTCCCAATGACATGGTACCGTATTCCATATGCCATTTGAAAATTTACTAAAGATATAATAACTATAGGGCCCTCGAGTAGATCTCTATGTTAATTCTGTCTAGACTGAATAAGTACCAAACTTAGTGAAGGAGACAAAAAAGGAATGTATTCATTAGGCCATTTTCAAACTAAAGTCACGGAGAGGAATTGTATCCTAAACCCCACAAAAGTAATCTCTTTTTTATGTTATGTATTTCAGTTAACACACAGAAAATGATGAAGAGCATATCATGTGTGTAGCATCTCAAAAGTAGATTTTGCCAACTACAGGTTAAAGAAATTATCAACAGGTCTTCATTAAATGTAAACTAGTAACAAGAGATATCAGGAAAAGAGTTGCACTTGGTACCTTAATGCTACTTTCCTTCACTATTCTCAAGCACTCTTCACCTTTACTTCTCTTCTATGTTTGCGTCAAACACATGCCAAATGCTCTAGTCAACAGAACCTTCAGAGGTAAAGAAAAAAAAAAAAAAGAAATATAAAGGTACAATTTGCATGTCTAAGAACATCACAGATAGTGGATTCCTCCAATTTTTAGAAAAGGAAAATTCTACAAATGATTCCAAGAATATGGTTCCTAAACTTTGCAGATGGCAAAGCTAAATATTCTGAAAGAAAAATATTAAAGACACTGGTGGATCTATTCTGATACCAATATTGCAAGGTGTTAACCGTTCCAATGAATTTTCAAGGAAAGGAACTTCTGCAATGGGACGCAATTCTGATTCGGAAAGGGACCGGTTGGAAATAAACTTAAAATGATAAACATATCATCGAATTAAGATCTTGGAAGAAATGGTCACTCAATATGGTATCAACACCAAACCCCTTATAGGGCTATGGGTTCAAATCCTCACAGCCACTCAACAAAGGAATAAACGTAATACGGTTAACTGGGAATAATTTAAACGAATAAGATGATACAACATTATATCACCTTAAACTATTTGAAGTGGTGGAATTCAAAAGGATTCAAGCGTCGAGGGAGAACCCGCAAACGAATAAACCAAAAAATAAAGGAAGATTACTATTGAAATTATACGAAAAATGGATTGGACCTGAAGTTCTTTGAGAAGTCATGGCCCTCTTCAAGATTCTATACCTCACTTGTATCTCACTCTCCTCGTGTGCTATATAACATCCTTCGCTGCCCAATTTTTGCGTAACACTGGTCAAATACAAGTCACATATTAGGGGAAGCATCAAAATGCAAGATTGCACCATACAGAGTACATAGAATCCTAATTCAACAGAAGTCAAGCGTAAGGCATACAGACTGTAGCAACTCATTTAGAGAGTGAAGAGAAAATGTATCACCACCATCCTCATCATCAAGGCAAGAGCATTCAGCCATCTTCAAGGATGATTCCTCACGAAAGAAATATGCTCATTCAAGGAGTGAATGGAGCGGGAGATTCAGGTCTTGTTCTCTCTACCGATGCAAAGCCAAGACTGAAATGGACAACTGATCTCCACGAGAGGTTTGTGGAGGCTGTAAACCAATTGGGTGGAGCAGAAAGTACGCAAATGGTTTTTAGTTAAAGTAATTAGCCGAAAATAATAACGCAATAGCTTCGTCAAGCTGATCTTATGTACTTGTAATGCAGAAGCTACTCCAAAATCGGTACTGAAGCTTATGGGAATTCAAGGATTAACATTATATCACTTGAAGAGTCACCTTCAGGTTTAATCAGCTTTGTCATAATAGATGCACGCAACGTTGATTCATTTCCTCTGCGTTCTGTCTTCTAATGCTTTATCTGCATACAGAAATACAGACTCAGCAAAATCCTTCATGTGCAAGCTAATAGTGGGAGCACCAAAACTCGTAATTCTCATAAAACCTTCTAGGATCGCTGATCTACTCTACACTATATCATAGAATAAAAGACATATTTATATCGAACACTTACAAGTTGAAAAATATTGCAGCCATAGCAGACAGAGCACCAGAGTCAAATGGAGTCAACATCAGCAATTCAAACATAGCAACTGTCACTGAAGCGAACAAGTATCAACTGCCACACTCAAGTCTTCCTTTTCATCGAGTTTTAGATCCCATTGGAATTATCTAACAGATTGTACTTTTGTCAGGAATATACATCTGGGAGAGACAATACAAATGCAGATCGACGTGCAACGAAGATTACATGAACAACTAGAGGTAAGCAGCATTAGAAAAACTTCCACATCAGTTGCACAATAAAATTCTTTTGGCATCTGCAAGCATATAAACTATCATTCAAATCAGTAAGAAGTTTCTGCAGTGATTGCATGACAACGAACGCTTGATTTGCATACTAGGTACAGCGCCATCTACAGATGCGCATAGAGGCTCAAGGCAAATATTTGCAGACCGTGCTAGAGAAAGCACAAGAAACCATTGGCAAACAGAACTCAGGAACAATAGGCCTCGAGGCTGCCAAGGTTCAACTATCAGATCTTATGACCAAACTGTCAACACAATCCCTGAACTCAGCATTTTCCGGCATTAAAGAACACTCAGATCAGTGTTTTCACCAAATGCAAAGACACCAACTAACAGATTATTCAACGGAAAGCTGCTTAACTTCGTGTGAAGATTTTGTAAGGGACCAAGACTTGAGTAACCTCATGTGCATAAATCCCGTCAGCTTTGAAGCAATTGTAGACCCGGCGGCTAAAGGAAACAGACTGAAGAATCAGAGCACAGAACTTAGATGGAATGATGAAACCAGTCATGAAAGACAATGCCGGGTGTTCAACAATGATGAGGCAATAAGATTTTCAACAGAGACCAACCTCAACAACTTATCAATGAGCATTGGCATTGAAAGCAGTAAATGGAACGACAGAGTTAGCAATTCAGATGGAAGATTCAATACACAAAATGATGACAAGGAGCCCTCAAAACGCCAGAAGCAGACTTCGCCGGAGCTCAACTTACCTTTCCTTTCAACAAAACTGGACCTTAACACCAGCAACGCCAACAACTACGTAACTCCAAGCAGCAATCAGTTGGATTTAAATGGGTTCGTCTGGAGCTGAATGCAAGTTTTTATGAGCTTTTACTAAAAGAAAAGCTTCCTGTTTGTTCTAGAGACCCGTTTCACTCATTTTCCTACATACGGCAGTTAACATATTACTGTACTATTTTCCTTTCAAAGCATTTTAACAAGATAACTCTCTTGGGAAGGAGAAGACATGGTATCAAAAGAAAACAGGAGATAAATCTGATCTTGCCAATACATGTCTACAATAAATGTTATTCACCTGATACATGGATTAAAAGTTCACACGACATAGATGGATTATCTTGCATATGTACCCAATTTCTAAAATGCCATACAGAACGACATGGTTGCTCATTCATCATATAGAACTACTAACAACATAAATCTCTTATCACATTAGCTGCATCAACATAACCAAGGATTTCTGATTAACATAACTGACAAAATATCTGACTTCATCCAACGTTAAACATTCCATGTAAGGCTTCAATTAACGATTCACCGTATTGACGATAATAATAATCACTTACCATTATCACTCCTTGCAGCTCGATCGGATTAGCAAACCCCAGCTTTCAAGTTCCAAACGAAAATCCACAAATCTCCGGCGAATGATTCGCTCACTTTCGAGGTTGAATTGAATTTGAGTCGATGAATAAATGAGGAAACGACACTACACTACTACTATAGCTTAATGGTTCGATCTCCCAACGTTTTAGATAAATGCCTTGTTTCAGTTTCAGTCTATCCTTATTTTATTTGATATTTTTATTATTTTCTATAAAAAAAATTGCTTAAAATATTAATTTCCACCATACCAAAGGCAAACTACTATTTTAATAAAAAATTATTATAGCAACTTCAAAGGATAGTCACCATCGGCGGCGAGTCGACCACACTCCCAGTCCACGCGGCGCGTAGTCGACACGCTTCAGCGAAGCAAAGCTCAAGAATTTCTTATTCGTCGCCTACGAACGAACGAACGATGGATACCTCGGATGGTAACGTCGAGCTACGAGAAGATCAGAGGCTCGAAGGACACACGGATAGGGTTTGGAGCCTCGCCTGGAAACCGACGACCGGCGCAGACGGTATTCCGGCGGTTCTAGCTTCGTGCAGCGGTGATAAGACCGTACGCATATGGGAACAGAGCACGGTGACCGGCGAATTCCAGTGCAAGGTTTGTTTACCTTAATTGTGTTCGGTCTAATTCCTCGTTTGTTTTCTGTTTGGGTATGTGCGAGTTTTTTTTTTAGATGGAGATTTTTCTGTTTATCTTCGGCTTTCAACTTTGTAACGGAATCTTTGCTGTGACATTTAGGTGATTCTGTAGGTTATGATGATAATTGATTAAATTTTTAGATCACTGCTTGAGGTTGGCAAGGAGAGATTCTTGAAGATGTGATTTTTGGGTTATGAGTGTTCCAAATTCGCCTTATGTTTGAATGTTCATTACTTCGTCGTGGGACAGTACGATTTCCACTTGGCGTGATTCAAATTGTACAATTCCACATTTCCGCTCGGCATCGTATAATCTCATTAGTTTCCATTTTACTCGAAATTGGTCTACGGTATTTCCGTTTTGGTGACTTTGATTGGTTCCATAGTGGCTTTTCATTGATTGATGATGTAACACGTGTTTCTGACAATTTGAGGAGGATTGAATGGATAGTAGTTTATAGGTATAATGCAATCTGAACATACTTTTGATAATTGATTTACCAGTAATTCTACAATGCAATATTCTGCACAACTGCATTGTGGCAACATTAGTCATGGGTATCTAATCTTTCTATATCCCACTTAATGGATTCAAAATACAACCACGCTACATACATAATATGTAAACAATAAAATCTGTCATTATATATGTTGAGCTATTTGTAATGGTTCAATTTGTACAAGTAAGATTATTCCCTTGATGATCTCTCCTCTCGTCTTTGAAGACCCATTTGTATGCGGTGAAATCAAATCTATGAATTGGCTGTTAAGAGCGTTGCTTGATGATGCTGTTTTTTCAGGCAGTTTTGGAGGATACGCATACTAGGACTGTGAGATCCTGTGCATGGTCACCATCGGGTAAGTTATTGGCGACAGCAAGTTTTGATGCCACCACTGCTATATGGCAAGAAGTCGGAGATGATTTTGAGTGTGTTTCGACGCTAGAGGTAAATATAGTTAATTCCTGGTTTTCTGATGTTCGTTGTTCGAAGATTAAACCTCGAGATGTTTCTTAGCGTATGCAAAATGATGTCAGGGACATGAGAATGAAGTAAAAAGTGTTTCTTGGAACGCGTCGGGCTCGTTGCTTGCGACTTGTGGGCGTGACAAATCAGTCTGGATATGGGAAGTACTTCCACATAACGAGTTTGAATGTGTTTCAGTTTTGCAAGGACACACACAAGATGTTAAAATGGTTCAGTGGCATCCGTCATTAGACATTTTGTTCTCATGCGGCTATGATAATACTATCAAGGTACTAATGGCATGATGTATTGCTTTTTATCGATTATACGTGGGGGACTGATAGTGGAAGGAACATATTTGTTGAGAATCATCATATTTGCCACAGGTTTGGTCTGAGGATGGGGACAGCGATGATTGGCAGTGCATTCAAACATTGAATGAATCAAATGGGTAAGTTAGTTTCCATATGTTCAACAAATAATCGAGAAACATATACTAATACCTGTGACTCGTGGTGTTGCATCCTTCACTTTAATTTGAACAAGTGTTGTCTTTTAAGCCAAATAGGTTCTTGATTAAGCTTAGCGATGGTAGTTCATATTTTGTAGATAATGTTTTGTGGAATATTCCTATTTTTTTTTTTTGTCTAACATCAGTGTTGATCCTTTTTCCCAACCTTCATGTTTGCTGGGCCATATGATCGTTTCTTTATTCGACTGAATAATTACCCCGGTTAGCTCAAGTTTAGGACAATGCCGATAGATGTTGTTAATGAGTCACACTTATATGGTGTCCGTATTTAGGTTACCATGGTTTGCATTATTTCTCCGTTGTATCGCTGCAATTCTATGTGTTAATATTTTTATCAGATGAACTGTCTGTGGCATTATGTTACTTTGAGTTCTAATAAATATCTTTCCTTCTCTTTAAGTGGACACACATCTACGGTTTGGGCCCTATGCTTTAACAATAAAGGGGATGAGATGGCTTCTTGCAGGTATGCATGAATCTCCTTTCTTCGTCGTCCTTCCACGTTTGCATTTAGTAGTTGTGAACATTCAATCGTGTCCAATTATTTCCTGAGCTGAGGGTACTTGAATGGCTTATAACCTTACATGATTTGGCAGTGATGACCTGACCATCAAGATATGGAAATCTGATATTACAAGGATGTACTCTGGGGATGAAAATGTTCCTTGGTGAGTCCAATACGTATGTATCCTTTTATTTCGTCTCTCTTGTCATTGCTCAGTCTGTTTTCTTAGCCTCTTCTATGCCCATGCTTTTGCAATAACGATAACTTTAGATCTCGGCTGAGCTATTTTTCATTCACTTCAATTTATCGGTCACTAACCTCGACGCTATACTTCCTTTGTTTGTTAAGAATAAGATAGAGAGCTTTCTTGTTGTATGTAACAGTACATCGGTATTGACAGAGAAGATCCATTTTTTTTTCTAATTTTCGTTTCAGGCTTTACATTTGTCAGGAGGGAAAACATCATGTCGACTAACATTTATATTATGCATCTTGTCTTTTGCTGTAATTGATATACCACATGTAAGTTGATTTATACCCTTTTCAGGACACAGAAATGTACCCTCTCTGGTTATCATGACCGAACTATCTTTTCGGTCCATTGGTCGAGGTAAAAACGTATTCTTTTTCGATAACCATATTTGTTGCAGCTTATGATTATCCATTTCTACGCTCTCATACTTCTCCTCAAATTGCAGGGATGGGGTAATATCCACTGGAGCAGCTGATGATGCTATATGCTTATTCGCAGAGACCGACAATACCTTGGTAATAATTCGGTTACACTGTTTTCTGCTATTTCTGGGCTGTGCTTTGACATATTGTGCTGAAAACATATATGATTTCCTTAACATACTCCAAATAAAAGAAGAACATTGGAACACATTCTAATTAATGCATTCTTTTACCATGTATGTGACTATTAGACTGATGAACCTAGTTACAAAATGTTGCTCAAGAAAAACAAGGCCCACGACATGGATGTCAACGCCGTCCAATGGAGTTCCAAGGTAATTTACTATTCCCCTTGCAATTCATACTTCTCTAACGTCGATTATTTGCAACGTAGTTCGTCGCTAAACTTGAGTTTCATTTTATCTTCGCAAACAAAAACAGGATAACAAGCGCCTTGCCTCTGCTAGCGATGATGGGACGATAAAGATATGGGAATTCGAAAAGAATTACGATCTTGCGAATCAATCTTAATATGAAGTTCACTAGAGATTTTCTCGAGCTGCTACTTGTAACTTACGATAATGAGGGAGACAGCAAAAACCAAGATATTTTGCAAATGAAGTACAATCAGAGTGGTCTTTCTTGTTCTAACGAAATGGGTTTTCTTAGTTACCCACTACATCCCTTGATTGGGCTTTGTGATATGCGTTTCTATAATATATTGGAGTATTATTTCACATATTTCGCTGAAGATACATTAATGAAAAATATATTAATGCTGAGTAATTTCGAAGCTACGATAAGTTATTACACTATTCCGACGGATTTGGCAAGAAAACGCGGTCAAATAGACGTAATTGAAAAAATTGTAGTACGAGTGTTCATGAATGAGCAATATTGCCTCGAAAAAGGAATAATAGAAACATTTTTAATGCCCTACTATTTAGAGTTAATCTTTCACTCGATGCAAATCGATGGATCCTTATTAACAGCCTATTAACTCTCTCACACTCCCTCTTAATACGTATAAACACCACATGAACGGCGCATGTGTTTATATATTGATCACATTTCACATTTTCAGTCTATACATCTCCGTAAGAGAAATAAACAGAAAGAGCCATGAAGCTATGGGCAATACAGAATACATTATTCATTGCATTTTTATGCGTATTTTTCACAGTTATTCCAAGAGTAAGAGCCAATGAGGCCGACGGTAACAATGAAAGAAAGGTACCTTCTTTGTACTTGCATTGCATTTTATTTAATATTACCGTTGTTGGATTCGACAAATCCAATCCATTATGTTGGGACATAGACATAATTAGTTGGTCAATATCGTTTAATCCTTGATAATTTATTGTTTAGAAGCTTAACAACCGAGCCCGCGCCCTGCTGCACGAAGCTAATATCTAGGGTTTTGTTTGTCATTATAAATAGATGTTCGGCCTCGTTCTATCGTACGCATTCGCTCATACAATCACTAAAAAATCTTAAGAGAAGCACATTGAGATTCCATCTCCTTTCGCATTAGTTAAAGAGGTGGGGACCGTGTTTCGAATCATGGGCGACGATCTGCTCGCAATAGAATTACATGGGCAGATCGCTGGCATGATTCGGGACATGGCCTTCGCCTCTGCGAGAGAATGTGGAGTCTCGTGTGCTTCTTTTAGGGTTTTCAACGATCGCATGGGTGAACGCGTGTAATAGAATGGGGGTAAGCATCTATTTATAATGACGATCAAAACCCTAAATATGACTTTGCAGAGTAAGCGATGGGATCTTACCCAATAAGAATATTAATCATGTTCAGCCGTCAAAAGGCTTAAAGGATGATTGGGGTTTTTAATAATTAATTATCAAGAATCAAATAGAAGTAATCATAACTAATTATTTCTGCTGACCAACATAATGGATTGATCCCCTCGAAATTCATCCATTTATTCTTTATATTTGTGCTGGCTACATTAGTCCTAATACAATGCATGCAATGCCGTTGATGTCAACAAACGACTAGAACCCTAATTAATTTATTTTATTTTTCCTATAATATATGAATGTACATATATGTGACAATATAAAACAGACCTACATCGTCTACATGGGAGGCCTGCCTGAGAATAAAATGTCCTTGGCGGACTCACACAACACACTCCTATCAGAAGCCATTGGAGAGTTAGTAAATAACTTAACATTAACTACACAGCACAATACAAATAGTTAAAAATCCACCCACGTACTTACGTCGATTTCACAAACTGGTCCCCGATTATTTTCTCAGCGATGCAATAGCTACTTCCTCCAAAATTCACACCTACGAGAAGAGCTTCAATGGATTCGCCGCTCGACTACTTCCCCGCGAAGCCGAGCTCTTATCAGAGAAAGAAGGCGTCGTCTCGGTATTTCAAAACCAAGTTCGCCACCTCGTCACGACCAGGTCGTGGGATTTTATCGGAATGCCTCTCAATATTACGAGAAATCATCAGACTGAGAGCGACACCATAGTCGCCGTCTTTGATTCAGGTTTCTTTTGAATATATATGAATCACTACTAATATTATTGGGCCCGCCCACAAAACGAGGGTTTATTTTTGCATATGCATTCGCCTATTTTTCATGGCTTGGCGGGCTAACCCTAGTACAGAAAAGGTCATAGCCGACTCTTGTCATGGGTTATAGGCGACGCCCATATACCAGCTAATAGGCGACAGTTGTTCAGCGTCCCTAATAAATTGGCGACGGTTGTTTGATAAATTGATGCTTATTCTCATGGCATGGCCCCCTTTCATTTGCTATATAGGCGTCGGTTTTTGTATAACAATCGACGCCCATTTGGCTCGTTTTGATTGATCTATAGTGGCTCGCTTCATGTTAATCTTACTATCTGTACTCAAAATCGATTTCGATTATAGGAATATGGCCCGATTCCCCGAGCTTCGATGACAAGGGCTTCGGCCCTCCGCCGAGCAAATGGAAGGGCAAATGTGACCAAGGACCAAATTTCACTAGATGCAACAAGTATTTATACCATCTCTTCAGTTACTACATTTAGGGTGGGTTTGGTATGCAGAATTCGGTTTGGAAAAGAAAAGAAAACGTGTAATGGCACGACAGGCGAAGTGTCATACAATGACCCGATGCGTTACAGTTTTCTTTCCTTCTTCCGCGTTGAATTTTACATACAAAACGCACCCTTAAAGAATCTCAAATGGCAAAAAAAATTAATCAGCATAAAATTATATTTTTTGTTGCTTAGCAAGGTTATCGGCGCGCGGTACTTCAACGTGGCGGAGAACGTCCCCCCGGCCATCGCCACGCCGGGCGACACGGAGGGTCACGGGACCCACACGGCCTCTGCCGCCGCGGGCGCTTTCGTCGACGGCGCCGACCTCTACGGGATATCCCGAGGCACGGCCCGAGGGGGCGTCCCGTCGGCCCGCGTGGCGAGCTACAAGGTGTGTTGGGGGCCCGACGGGTGTCAGGACGTCGACATTTTGGCGGCCTTCGACGCCGCAATTTCCGACGGGGTCGACGTGATATCTCTCTCCATAGCGGGCGGAAGCCAAAACTACCTCGACAACTCCATCACCATCGGGTCGTTCCACGCAGCGAGGCGCGGGATTCTGAGCGTGTGCGCCGCCGGGAACAACGGTCCGGGCCTTTGGATGGTCGCCAACATAGCGCCGTGGGTCTTGACCGTGGGAGCGACCACGGTGGACCGTAGGCTCGCGTCGGACGTCGTATTGGGCAACGGACGGAGGATTTCGGTCAGTTAAGGTTTTTTTTTGTCCTTTCGGGAAAATTACCGACTTTATCATTTTTATTTATGTGGAAGGGGACTGCGATCAATGTGTACGAGCCGAAGAGGCAACTATATCCCTTGACAAGCGGAGCGAGAGCACGAAATATCACAGCAGATTTGTCTAACTATGCGAGGTAGCCATCTCCAATACACCACACGAAAATACAATCACTTTTACATAACCGTTACAGTTGTAATTGGAGATTCTCTTAATTTCGAGAAGTGAGTAATAGATGACTTTTGCATTGTCTTTCTTCGTCGCATGGCAGTTCATGTCTCGAAGGGACGCTGAGCAAGGATAAAATCGAGGGCCGAATAGTGTACTGTAGGTCGTGGTCGGGGGAAAGCGCCGTCGATAAACTATGCGGGGCGGGCATAATCGTCGCTCGAGGCTATAATTTAAGCGATTTTGCCATGGCTACTGTTAAAGGGCCCGGGACTTCTGTCACTGAAACAGACGGAGCGATAATCGACAAATACATAAACTCCACGAGGTAACAATGATAATCGTAAAATCTCAATTATCCGGTTCGAAGGGTTTGTGCGATTTTTTCCCTCGTATATATATGCAGAGCGCCACGTGCTGTAATTACGAAGACGTATGATGTGTATACGGATTATGCGCCCGCCGTGGCGTCTTTCTCGTCCCGAGGTCCTCAGACCATAAGCCCTCACATACTCAAGGTAATAAATTAGTCAAAATTTTACTAATTTTTTCCTATATGTATCGTTCGAATTTATTATACCGTGCTGCACATTAGCCCGATATTGCCGCGCCGGGAGTTAACATATTGGCCGCCTACACGAAACACGCTACGCTTACTGGAGAAGAAGGGGATAGAAGAATCGTGACATTTAATATACAGTCGGGAACGTCGATGGCTTGCCCTCACGTTGCCGGCGCGGCGGCTTACGTTAAGACGTTTCGCCCGAACTGGTCGCCCGCCGCGATAAGATCCGCGCTCATGACTACAGGTAAATTTACGTGGTTTTTTTTTTTTTTTTTTGCAATTTTATTGGAATATTAAAATGGGCAATGATTGTTCAATGCATGCTTTTAGAACTGACTTATCTTTATCACTTCACCTAAAACTTAAGCCATGTTAGATATCATAGGGTCTGACTCCGAGTTTACGTAGTTTTGCAGTTTTGTTATCTTCTATTTTATTAAGTGGGAGAGGCTTAGAATAACTACCATCTAATTAATTTATTGTGTCAATAATAATTACAAATTTACCCAATATTGATAAATATTACAATTATCCTCAAATCAACTTTCTTATACATAATAAAAGTAATAAAATTAAATTTAATTTTATAATAAATTAAATATAAACTAATATATTTATATTTAAGTATTGCACATGCATAGAATGTGCTTATGTACTAGTAAAGAATAAAAGTGCATAATAAATTAATGGAATATGCCTAACAACTTCTCACTTAACTTAAAGCTTAAACTGTCAAGATATCATAGGGTTTGTATGATATATGACATTTTGTAGAGCCATGTAGTTTACCAAATAGTTTGTAAGTCGCGTGGTTTTGCAAATTTTGTTAAAAATAACTCCAGTGCGCGACGCATGAGCAGTGCATTCCGTTAGGACGATCTATCGCTTCATCTAAAACTTAAGCCGTTAGACATCACAGGGTTCGAACTGTGACAGTCGACTTACCTAGAAGTTTAAGCTGTTACGAAAAATAGGGATGGATTATTAATTCCATAACCAATTCGATTTTTTGAATATCCAGCGAAAGAGATGAAGATCAAACCTGAGGAGGCCGAGTTGGCGTACGGCTCGGGCCTCATAAACCCTACCAAAGCCATAAATCCCGGGCTCGTCTACGACATAGACACGAACGCTTACATAAGCTTCCTATGCAAGGAAGGCTACACAGATCGACAAATCTCCACTTTGACCGGCGACAGACAGCACAGATGCTCGAACGTGCCCAAGGCAATGGGCTCGGACGGTCTTAACTACCCTTCGATGTACCTACAGCTGGCGAGGAGTGTCACCGATTTCTACGCCGAGTTTCATCGCACGGTGACTAACGTAGGAGATGACGAAGGTGTTGGTAATAATAATAATGAGAATAATAGTAGTGTAGTGCATTATAGGGCGACGGTCGATAACCCTAAGGGGCTAACCATAACGGTCGAGCCTAACGTTCTGACGTTTTGGAAGAAGGGAAATGAGACGGCGTCGTTTAGGGTTGTCGTTAAGGGAAGGTTCGAGCCAAGGAGGAATGTGAGGGTTCTTTCTGGCTCGGTGACGTGGACCGATTCGGTGCACATTGTGAGGAGCCCTATTTTAGTTTTCCGTACAAATTTTTGATCGATTTGTTTGAAAGAAATTAAAGGGTTTTGTAATAAAGAGGAATTTTATGGATTTTCGTATCGTGGGCCGAAAGATTTTTTCCTCATTAGTATCAAATTTTATGAGATTCTTAAGAACCATGTCGGTGGAATTAATTATGTTGATGATAATGTCAAAGATTTTGAGCTAAGAAGCGTCACTTTCTTGGGGGAAAGCCCTGGTGAAAGTGATGGTTCTTCTGCACTTACTGAAAATTGACGTAAATGTGGTAAATATTGGATTAATAGGACCATCTAATATCTATCTCGAATATACTTGATGATTCTGAAAAATTGACTGAAATAATATGGGGACCTTTGTGAATTAAAGGAAGTACAGCCCAAAAGGTACGCTGGACCACTTTGATATAAAAAAAAAACATTTTTTGGCCCAAATGGTATTTCCACATCATCTTGATTCTTGACGCATCAAATAATCTAACGGGAATAATTAAGGTACTAATAATTGATAATTAGGAAGATTTCCGCACGCCGAAGATTAATTTAATTCTTTAATTATTATTATTATCTTTAGGTATGTCCTTTTCATTTTGATTAAGTTTGGTTAATGATGTTAATCATAAGATTTGGTGTACCAACCAACTAGTAAGAGTATTTATGTAGTTTAATTTAATCATAGTATTCGTCTTAAAAAAGTCTTGTGGTCCTAATTATAGATATCGGCGTGGATTAATTTAAAGAAGTTTTTTCGAAATGATTCGCCACTTTTGAAATAAGTAGTATATTTTAATGATAAAGATAAAAATATTAGTAAAGGATGGCCTGTTTTCATATTAGGAGCTATTTCACACAATGCCCCCATGATCTTAATACATATTAAGGTACTGTTTGGATCGAATTTGAATCACATAATCGATATGAGATAACATCCGAATTTCCAATTGAACTACTTGACTAGTGTGAAACACAATAAACAATGAATTTGAACTCATACTCTTCTTCAACCACTCTGACTCCCTATGTAGAGAGTGTAGACCCAAATGGAACATATCTCACATGTCTTGGATAAGCTAAAAATGATTGATTAATAAGTCAAATAGCTCGTTGCACTAGTTACTAATTGGTTTTAGGATGATTATGATTTTGTATATGTGCTCAAACCGGGAGATCGTGTGTGCAAATCATCACGACTATCCCTAATAAAAAAAAACACTCACGGGCTAGATACGAAATAAATTAGCAAGAAATTAATATTTTGAACATAAATTAGATAATCCTATATATACATTTAAATGTAGTTTTTTTTCTTGTGGTGTTGACACGTGTCATTTCAATTTATGTTTTTAACTAATTATTTCTTAAGACAGTTAACAAAACCACCCCACACTCCACTTTCTAAAAAAACTAATCAACCCGTGTTTTATCAAAAACTCTTTCTTTAATTAGTTAATTACAAATGATTAATTAATTTGAATAATTGAATTTAAATAATGATAGATAATTATGGCACGTGCAATAAAGGGATAACGAATTAGAAAAATATAAAGTAAAGTTTGTCTACGTGAATTGATCATTTAAAATTAACCTTAGGTTTTCTTCTTCTTTTTTTTTCAAAACATCGATCTAGTTTATGCAATCAAAGTTAGTTTGTTCTCCAATATTACGTCTTTATTGTAAATTCGAGAATGATTTATCACATCACATGTAGATAAGGTCCAAAATTGTGTATAGTAGGCATATATATATATATATATATATATATATATATATATAGACACACACATCTTATATATTATATATATATGGTTCCCCACAAATTTAAATTAAACGGTGGAAAATACTCCAAAACTCTGCCATGCTTTGTCCGAGGCGCTGATATTTGTTTAAGTATTCTTCAATATTTATCACATGCGTACATTTTTTTTAAATTTTACTCCACCCAAGCATAAATAACTAAATCAATCTGGCAAATTAGTATATTTAAATCTAAAAAATTTGTCAAAAACCTAAACATAAGTTTATCTTACGGGCCGTGTCTGGTCGAAGACGACCATGGATTTTTAGTGATTGTCCATATTAGTTTGTTTAGGGACGAGGGGAACAAAAATCTAGGAAATAAAATGGAGATATAATAATGAAAAAATGTTTATTTAATTACCGATATTGGATCATGGAAGAAAGTGGATGGCCTTATTGCGTATGGTATGCTTAAATCTGCCGACAAGTAGATTCTTCTCTATAAAGATTGAATCGAATGATATGCTTCATGATTTATTATTATCATTACTATTATTTTTTGTTATTGAATATAACTTAATTCTCATAATAGAATGAGTAATAGCTTTGGCTTGGTTCTTTTTGAAGCCAATAATGATCGGTAGGTATATTGCTGTGGCCATTATAGACAAGTTATTAGCTATTCCATAGAGAAATAATACATATATAATTAGTCGTACTTACATAACAATTAATGGTTTGCACTCGTTTATTTTATAACGCTTTGTTAGGAATCGTGAATCAAGAATTCAGATTAAACAGTTTTGGTGATTGTCCAAACTTGATTAAGAATACCGGTCAGAAGAACATAAGACCGAAGATTAAAAGACCAGATAATAAGTCTGAAGGAAACTGCTCAAGCCTGGTTAAGGATACCAGTTAGAAGAAGATTAAAAGTTCGGATGTCAATCAGCAAATTACATATGCGCAGGAGATCGGACATCAGTTAAAAAGAACACAAGACTGATTGTTAGAAGAAGCGTGCCTAAAACCGAAAGATACATAAAGATATACCGGAGCTGGCAGGAGCCAAGATCAGAACTCAGATACCGGACCAATAAAGTGCGAAGACCGGAGTTCTGTCATCAAGTGCGAAGACCGGACCAATAAAGTGCGAAGACCGGAGTTCTGTCATCAAGCATGCCACGTGTACAAAGATTCAAATTTACTCAAGGCGGGATAATGAAACCTACTGTCGAAATCTTTAATGCAAGGCTGCCATAGGAAGTCAGGTCGAAGTCAAGCCAAGCTTAAAATGGAAAAAGCAAATGAGACAGTATGAACTGCTGCCAAGACTGGACAGTACCCATTTTTGGAAAGTGCATTTAATGCACAGCTCAGCACTTGGAGCTATGTCACAACGGTCTTCTTCATCAACAAACAAGTATATATATCATAGAAGAAACACTGAGGAAGACAACAACACAACCACGAGAAATCAATCAGACGAAAGTCAAGAACAAAGCGAGAAATTTAGAAAGTGTTGTCCTCACTGTACGATAACCGGTTTGGTTAAGTAAGTGAGCTATTGTTATTCCGACGGACTGTAAAAAGCTGTTGAAGTAGGTGGATTGTATTTTACGACTGCCTAGGGATTCACTAGATAAGGCTGAGGGCAGCCGGGTAGGTTGTACTGCGAGTGTATAACTGAAGTCTAGTGAACCTTCCTCACGAGGAAGAAGGGGAGACGTAGGAGATTCAACTCCGAACTTCCAGAAACAAACTGGTATTGTCTTTCACACACACACTAACACTACGCACAGATTATCGGTTTCTGAATCAGAACCGATCTACAAGCTTCCGCAAATAACACAAAGAGAAAAATCAAGCACCGGTATTAACCTTAACTGGTTAAGTACTGAAAAAGGCGTCAAGCGTTTATTCACCCCCCCTCTAAACGCGTAAACCGATCCTAACAAGTGGTATCAGAGCGGGTTTGCTTGATATTTCTTCTACACTAACCATGACTTTATCGGATCAGCTTGTTATGTTTAGCAGGGAAAATTTTCTTGAGTGGAAAATAAGGTTGATGACCTACCTTTATGCACAAGACGATGAAATGATCGACGTACTGGAAATGAACCGTTTGTGTTCAACAAAATCAACGTAAGACATGCTGTCTATCCTGACGAACCAAGAGAAATTCGGAAGGAAAGACACGAGCTTTCAGCAGAAGAAAAACGAAAGACAAATCTGGACAATATTGCAAAAAATACCATATTCAAGACTCTGGACATAGAGGTCTTCAGACAAGTTATGACAGGCAAAACCGCTAAGGAAGTGTGGATCAAACTGAGTCAACTTTGGGAAAACCAAGAAATAAACGAGCTCAAGGAAAATCCAGCAGAAGCACTGAAAGATGGAAAATTATCCAGTGCGACACAGGTTAAGCAACGTAAGCTAAGCAATAATACTAACTTTCAGTCTAAATGTGACAGGACAAGATTCAAAACTGAAGATGACCGCAAAGAAGAAACAGACCAACACCCAAGGTGGAAAAAGGCACAAGTCTCCACGACTAATGGAGACAGCCACAGATGGGATGATACCGACTCCGATGAATCAAGCTCTGAGGATAAACCAAGCAACCACAAAGATGAACCAGAACTTATCTGCCTAGTGGGAGATCAATCAGATCCAGAAAATAAATTCACTTATGAAGAAGTTCTAGATGCTCTCCAGAATATGGCTGATGAATACTGGAAACTGAACGAGAAGTTAAAGGTGGCAGAAAAAAGGAAAGGGACCAGCGCTAGAAGATGCCGGATCTCTTCTTGAAAAGATCAACCATCTAGAGGAAGAAAACCTCAAACTCAAAGAAGCTGCCGAAAAGACTGCATCAGAAAACAAAAAGCTAAGCGCCTTGGTCCAGTCATGGACTAAGTCAACAGAGACATTTCAATGTCTTCAAGGTTCCCTAAGGGATGCTGGTGACCGTACAGGACTTGGTTACGGCAAAGGAATTGATGTCGATGAGCCAACAACATCCGGACAACCAACTACATCAAAGGTGATCAACTTTGTTCGTCCCAAAAACTATAACCCAGTTTCTGTTGTTCCTATGAACAGGTTTAAGGAAAACTGGAGTGAAACATAGCTACAATTCCTCAATGTCCTACGCAAGGACAAGATCTCAGGAAGCAAGGGGGAATAATGTAAGAAATGCTCCACATAAAGGAGTACCCCAACAATTAAGGGGGAATACCGGAGTAAGTTATGATTCACGAAGAAGAAGACCTCAACAACCAAGGGGGAATGGTCACGATACGAAATCAGGGACACAAGGCTACGGTAGATCCAAAGACCGGTCTCAGAAGAGGAATAATAAATATAAATATCTTATTGATCCCACTACCGGCAGACACATTAGGATAATCCAATTATGGATACCTAAGGTTCTAATTCCTAACCGGACTCAAAGAGATTTGGGTACCGAGGATTTTATTTGTTCTTGCAGGAATTCATGCAGGAACTCAACCGGTTCTACTAACCTCTAGACAGCAGATGCTGTCGGCACATGCCCAGGGGGAAAGACTTCCACTGAGATTGAACCATGTGCCAAGTCAGCGGTTACCTTTGAAATAGGTATCCAGGTAAAAATGTAAATATCATTAGATTGTCTTACTAAAAATTAGACATAACCATACTAACCGGATGAGAAATCAAGTAAAGCAACTGTCTGAACCGGTACAAGTAAGAAAGAACTTACAGCTCAGTGTGCTTAGTTACTGGTGAATTCATGTAATTAGAAATAAATCATCTGGGAACTCTAAAATTCTCTTATAATTGTTAAAGTCAAATAATTACCCACTCTCATCACCAGTATGAGTGTAGAAAAAGATAACAGAAGCTGTTCTGTCTAAGCCTGGTACTAACATTGTGTCTAAGGGCCATGGCGTATGCTGTGAGTCATCTATCTACTGGCAAGTGTAGGTAAAAATGTAGTTAAGAGAAGGAATCAGCTGTTTGGCAAAAGCACAAACAGATGATCAGGACAATCAAGCAGTAGCAGACAGACAGGACCCCAGAAAGGAAGATCCGAACTGGGAAAATCAAGCAATAAAGGAACAAACCAGTTTCAAAAGAGTAATACGTGTCCAGGACAGTGTATTGCTAGGAGTTTGCACCTAAGGGAGTCTTCTGAGGGGGAACGTCTCAAGTAAAGGGTAGAAAAGACTCTCAGAAGACCAAGACTACGTTCAAGAGACGATAAAGTCAGCCTGGCAACTGATCGGAATAACAGGAGGAAATACAAACTAAGCGGAAACTCATCAGAAGGAACTGAACCAGTCTCGAGATCAACTAAGGGCGGAAGTTTCCATCAAAGACTGACAATCCATACCGGAGAAAGACAACTAATGGAAACGACAAAAGTACAACACAGGAAATGTGTGAAAGACTCATCCAGCTCTTGGAATTCAAGAACATAAAAGGAAATAATCTCAGTTCCAGATAAATGGCGTCATAACGCTCTACATGGAGACTGGTTCTCAGCCTGCTGAATGACTGAGTGCAGTTTCAGACTCTAACAAGTGGTTAGTTAAGGAGCAGACAAACATGGGTCAACAAGCAAGTTCTTCTGTTGGAGGAAAGTTACAGCCTTAAGAGGAAAAGCAGTAGAAGTACCAAGGTTGCCAACTCGGGGAAGATAGTCGGGAGTACTGAAATCAGGAAGGAGAGACTAAGTACAGGAATGACAAAACGGTGAACTACGCACAACTGAACCAGACTGGTTCTCAAAGGCAGTGTCTACTCTCTGTCTTAGTATCCAAGTCGTCTCAAAAGCCTTCTGAAACCGAGACTATCCAAGACTGACCAATGGATAAACAGACGACTTCTACTAAGCGGATAAAGACCGAGTTTTTTCGATAATTGTGCCTCATCAACGCACACATTACTGAGTTTAATACAGCTGGCTTTGGAACTTGCAGGATATTTGAGAAGGTGAATAGTCATGTCATCAACGAATCTCTGTCATCGGACAAGACATAAAGCTCCGACGCACTGAAAAGAAGATAAGCATGGCTTGGAATACTGTGCGCCCGTGACACAAATTGACAGGAATTCTCCGGCTATTTAAAGACCTCACGACCCTCCTCAAAATCCCAGTCACTCAACAACAACTAAGTTCAAAATGCCTGAATTACCGAAACTTCCACAACCCTTAGTCAGGATAAGCCTCACAACCAGAAAAAGCTTAACAAGTCCAAGCCCAGTTTTCTTACCCAATCGCCTCAAAGCAGTATCTCCAACAGACTGGATGCAGACTCATCCATTTGATCATTCAAAGACCTCACGGCGGTCAAACAAAGCTACAAAGACGCTGCTGTGGACTAGCAGGCTTTTTAAAACAAGTCCGACGGCACAGAAGGAGGGCTCTGGGATGCTCTCTGATGACTGGACGAGTTGGATCAGATGCACCCAGTCATCAGCTTTTTACCCAGAGCTGAACAAAAGATGCCACGGACCGGGCGAACCATCAGGGCACTACAAGGACCCAAAGGAGAAGATGGCGCCCCTCCAGTCCCTTGTAGACCATCGACCCACCGAGAAACGGCGTGGTAGCCGAGCGGTTGAGAAGCCATGGGCTACGTTACCGCTCCAATCAGCCTCTCGAAGAAACGGGTCGGGAATTCATCAAGGAAAGGGACTGGAAAAGGGGAACCGGTTACCCGGGATTGAACGCCATGCCAGGCACATACCCGGACACTGGTTCCTGTCAGTTTCGTTGCGCTTTCAGTGGTGTCAACAAGCGGATACCTACCATGACGCAACAACTGACCCTCCAAGGAGCTCAACACAAAGCGTGAGTCCTGGAGACAACCGGAGCTTTGTAAAAGCTGCTAAGACTGGACGGCTCAGAAGAAGATTTCTTCAGACCTTGAAGCATCCTGTCAAATCTGAGCGCAGCAACAGGGCTACCGGTTTCATTGTGCCTCAGAAGGAGAGAACAACGGTGATGATGACTCTCTTGCACAATGACTATCTTCCCTCATATCAGGCAGATGATTGTCAAAAAGGGGGAAGGAGAGTACTGCCCACTGCCCAATACTAATTGGGGAGAAAGGGAAGATGGCAGTACTGAACGAAGCTGCAGGCAGACCAGGACGTACCAGAGAGACCTTGGGATGCCATCAACCGGAAGATCGAAGAAGTATACTGATACCGGTTGTGTCAAGCAGTGTGGAGAAGAGTGCTACCAGCTAAGGAGAAAGAGCAGATGGAACTGCTGTAGCACTGAGGCGAAGCAGGAGGCAGACCGGGATGTACCAGAGAAACCGGACGATGCCAACAACCAGAAGAAGTTTAGCATATCTAAGGAATAGATAGGCCAACAACGGTTGTAATAGATCGGTAGTTTTTGTATCAAATTTCCTTTGATATAATAAACACCGTTCTGCTTCGTTGGGTTTTGACAATCACCAAAAAGGGGGAAATTGTTAGGAATCGTGAATCAAGAATTCAGATTAAACAGTTTTGGTGATTGTCCAAACTTGATTAAGAATACCGGTCAGAAGAACATAAGACCGAAGATTAAAAGACCAGATAATAAGTCTGAAGGAAACTGCTCAAGCCTGGTTAAGGATACCAGTTAGAAGAAGATTAAAAGTTCGGATGTCAATCAGCAAATTACATATGCGCAGGAGATCGGACATCAGTTAAAAAGAACACAAGACTGATTGTTAGAAGAAGCGTGCCTAAAACCGAAAGATACATAAAGATATACCGGAGCTGGTAGGAGCCAAGATCAGAACTCAGATACCGGACCAATAAAGTGCGAAGACCGGAGTTCTGTCATCAAGTGCGAAGACCGGACCAATAAAGTGCGAAGACCGGAGTTCTGTCATCAAGCATGCCACGTGTACAAAGATTCAAATTTACTCAAGGCGGGATAATGAAACCTACTGTCGAAATCTTTAATGCAAGGCTGCCATAGGAAGTCAGGTCGAAGTCAAGCCAAGCTTAAAATGGAAAAAGCAAATGAGACAGTATGAACTGCTGCCAAGACTGGACAGTACCCATTTTTGGAAAGTGCATTTAATGCACAGCTCAGCACTTGGAGCTATGTCACAACGGTCTTCTTCATCAACAAACAAGTATATATATCATAGAAGAAACACTGAGGAAGACAACAACACAACCACGAGAAATCAATCAGACGAAAGTCAAGAACAAAGCGAGAAATTTAGAAAGTGTTGTCCTCACTGTACGATAACCGGTTTGGTTAAGTAAGTGAGCTATTGTTATTCCGACGGACTGTAAAAAGCTGTTGAAGTAGGTGGATTGTATTTTACGACTGCCTAGGGATTCACTAGATAAGGCTGAGGGCAGCCGGGTAGGTTGTACTGCGAGTGTATAACTGAAGTCTAGTGAACCTTCCTCACGAGGAAGAAGGGGAGACGTAGGAGATTCAACTCCGAACTTCCAGAAACAAACTGGTATTGTCTTTCACACACACACTAACACTACGCACAGATTATCGGTTTCTGAATCAGAACCGATCTACAAGCTTCCGCAAATAACACAA
The DNA here is from genome assembly GCA_027422505.1 of Craterostigma plantagineum. NCBI lineage: Eukaryota > Viridiplantae > Streptophyta > Magnoliopsida > Lamiales > Linderniaceae > Craterostigma > Craterostigma plantagineum. The sequence continues at coordinate 2,089,617 of JAPQWV010000093.1, forward strand.
AGAGAAAAATCAAGCACCGGTATTAACCTTAACTGGTTAAGTACTGAAAAAGGCGTCAAGCGTTTATTCACCCCCCCCTCTAAACGCGTAAACCGATCCTAACACGCTTGCAATTGTAAAATCACAAATATAGATCAAGTGGTTAACAAATAAAAACCAATTCACTACCATAACGGTCGAATATTACTCTCACCGACGTCAATCCCATTGATTATCAATAAATTATAATTAAAACATCGTTAGGTGTGTCAACTGAATTTATGGCATTTCTAGATGTTTCACCGCGAGGAGGAAAACAACAAACTGAATAGAATAAATTAAGAAAATAAATGTAAAATAGCTTAAATAATACTAATAATAATAAACTGAATGTGTAGAAAAATATATAATTGTATAATAAATTTGCAAGTCATTACCCATGTCATAAATTTTTTATATAAGTACTCATCCACTTTTTCTCGGTCCTTGCGTATCATTTTATATGTGTATTGATCACTTCACGCTTATATGATATCCATATATGACACCTATATACGTTTCATACGGTACCTTACGGCTGACTATGATGGTACCATTTTCTAGCTGTATTACGTATCAAAATACGTGTTCTATGGTATCTAAATGTGTGATATGATGTACCTTGCGACGAACAGGTACCAATGTGCAAACAATTTATTCGGACAGTACCTGCATATAAAAAATACTGACAGGATACTGGTTTCCTAATTTTTTATATTAATGGGCATCTTTATGTAAAATCCCCTAATATAACTCAAATCCGAATCCTAAGTCATCTGTGTACAGTCACAATGACAATGCACAGGTTAGTGGGGACTAAGTCTGACGCAGCTGTAATAAAGAAAACGAAGAAGATTGAGAAATGGTAATGAAAAAAGAAAAAAAGATACTGATTTTTTGAGAGAGACATTATTGATTTCTCATCGCTACTTCTTCCCATCTCTCTCTATAGGGTTTTCTTTCTCTCCTGGTTATTTTCCACCTGAGAAGTTCTTCAGGTTCTTGAATGTAATAGGCGTTGTATGCTTTAGATCTCTGCTTTCCAGGTAACATTTTTACCTTCTTGTTTCTGTAGCCGATCTGTGACTGTACTGTTAAAGTTTTAACCTTTTTCTTGCCCACCGTGCATAGTTTCTTAAATCATGAAGAAATAGTTATTACCTCATTCTCATCCTTAGCTGCTTATTTTTCTGCATTGTCCTCCTTTACTTATTAACGGTCTTTAGCTAAGGTTGAAAAGAAAGAGTAGTACCTTCTGTTTTTTGTAGAGCTGACTTCCATTGACTCTTTGATGAAGGCTGTTATGATTTTTGATAACTGATTTGACTGTCTAAATCTGTGAGATTTCTGCTTTGTATTGCATATAAAGCTTGATTACTTCATATAATTGCTGATTATGTTGCTATAATTTAGTTGAGTGTTAGCCATTTTGTTTCTCTTATTTTGCAAAGCTACTGCGCTCATACTGTCTGTTGATCTTCTTTCAGGCACAGTCAGCTTTTGTAAGAAAAGGGTCTTCGAAATTTGTCAAATATTGGAGCATTTTGGGAACTTTTTGCTGCGTATATGCGACGGCCATGCTCCAATTTTTCGGCGATTTAGCCTCTTTTATGAGTCGCTAGCCTTTCGCTGGAAAAGATACAAATTAAAGGAGTTCGATCGAAAGCCATAATGGCGTCGTCCAACTGCGAAATAATCGAAGTAAAGGACGAGCAAAGTACGATCAGGCAACAACCCCACGGTCATCTCATTACACAAGTGAGATCAAAAAAGGGTTCTAACAGATCGTTAGAAGACGAAATCAACAAGCTCTTCGAAGCCATCGATTTGAAATCAGCCAACAAGAGTTTAGACCTCTCAGACTCGAGAAAAAACCCGTCGAAGAAGCCCATGATGAGATCCAACGGTACGAATTCGCCCGTCGTTGGATTCTCCCAGCCCATCTCCCTAAAGCAGGCGTTGAGAGGAATGTGCGTCTCCCAAGCCGCTGAGATGGCGGCCATTAAGAGATCTTCGATGCCCTCTTCTCCTAGAATGTCAGAGGCTGGTAAGATCACTGACATGTACAGATCTGTAATGGTCCAAGAAAGTAGTTCTTCGAGTTCGAGTTCTTCTAAGTCAGCTGCTCAAAGCTCGTCTACTTCATCTCCTACTTTTAGCATGAAGGCAGCCATTAAAATTGCAGAACAACCTTGTGATAGTGTGAAGATGCAAGAGATGGATGGAAAACAGAGCCTAGTTATGGTTTCTGAGTTGCCTTGTAATGATAAGTCGAAACCCTCTTCGCCAGAGAAGGCTGCTAGCGTTCTTACGAATTCTGTAAGAACGTTCGAAGAATCGAATACGAAGGCGAGGAGAAAATCTAGGTTGCAGAACGCATCTGCGCCCAATTCCGTAAAGGGCAGCAGAAAATATCCTAAAAAAGCTAAACAGATGAGAATCAATGTTCGAATCAGAAACAAGAATTTGGTCATAAGGAGAAATGTCCCAAAGCAGTTGATTTGCGAGAAATGTCAGTGTTCTATGAGGGACATGGGTAATAATAACAATCCATGTAACGATGCTCGAAGAGCTTCGAACGGTAGCGAGAAAAGGGGCGAATTGGCCGTCAGTTCGGACAACAATTTAGCCTCGAAATCTTCGAGCAGCTTCTACGATTTCAGCAGCAGCAGCAATAACACGAGCCTAAGCGAAGAGAGCAGCAGATCGACGTGCGCTCACAAGCCGCACATGTCTAGAGATTCGAGGTGGGAAGCGATCGACGATGTAAGAAAACGCTACGGCTTCTTGGGATTGAGCCACTTCAACCTTGTGAAGAAGCTCGGGTCGGGCGACATAGGGACCGTCTATCTTGCCGAGCTCGCGGGCGCGAATATTCCATTCGCGATAAAAGTGATGGACAACGAGTTCTTGGAGAGGAGGAATAAGATGGCCAGGGCGCAAACCGAGAGGGAGATTCTGAAGACGCTCGACCACCCTTTTCTCCCGACGCTCTACGCTCGGTTCACGTCGGACAACTTGTCTTGTCTCGTCATGGAGTTTTGTCCCGGCGGAGATTTGCACGTCCTTCGCCAGAAGCAGCCCGGTCGGTGCTTTACCGAACAAGCTGCTAGGTATGTTGTATTGTATCTGAGGGTTATTTATTTTTTCGGTCCTGTAATTTAGGTGTCAAACAATTTAGGGACATTATGAGCCGGAACCCTAAATTTCGTCCCCGAATGGCTTAATTTTGAAAGTTATGTTTCGTATGATGTCACCCTTTAAATTCGCCGGAACCCGGTCGGAATCTTAAAAGTTGGGGTGACATCATACGGACCATAACTAAAAATTAAGCAATTTAGGGCCATTATACGTTGGTTACCTAAATTTCCTTCCAAAACTGTTTAATTTTTAAAAGTTGCGGTCCATACGATGTCACCCCCTAAATTTGCCAGAACCCTACGAAATCCTAAACGGTAGGGCAAAATCTAGTGTTCTGGCATATAACGTCCCTAAATTGCTTAATTTAATGTATTGTTCGTATTATGTCACTCTGTAAATTCATCATAACCCCTTGATTACCCGCCGAAATCCTGGGCAAATCTAGGGTTCTGGCGTATAATGTTCCGAAAATCCTTTTTTTGAAAGTTATTGTTCGTATAATCCCATCCCCTAAATTGGTCGTCCCTGTAACCCCACGTGACTAAAACAATAATCAACCAATACACGTAAGATTTGAACAAGATCATATGTCATCGGTGTAACAATTGGAGTCAGAATATGCTCGATCGCCTCTGACGTAATTTTTCGCTGTGAGCAGATTCTACGTAGCCGAGGTGCTCCTCGCCCTGGAATACCTCCACATGCTCGGGATCGTCTACCGAGACCTCAAGCCCGAGAACATCCTCGTGCGCGACGACGGCCACATCATGCTCTCCGATTTCGACCTTTCCCTCCGTTGCTCCGTGAGCCCAACCCTCCTCGTAAACCCGTCCCCGCCCGTCGAGCCACCCAGAGTCTCGGGCCCGTGCGCGGGCTCCAACTGCACCGACCCCTTCTGCGCTGGGCCCTCTTGCAAGTTCTCGTGCTTCGCCCCTCGAATCTACGCATCAAGGAAACACAGGGACAACAACAACAGCAGCAATAAAAACAGCATTTTATTACCGCAGTTAGTGGCCGAACCCACCGAGGCCCGCTCGAACTCGTTCGTCGGGACCCACGAGTACTTGGCTCCCGAGATCATCAGAGGGGACGGGCACGGCGGGGCGGTGGATTGGTGGACTTTGGGTGTTTTTCTTTACGAGCTTCTGTACGGTAAGACGCCGTTCAAGGGTGGTTGCAGTGGTAATGAGGAGACGTTGGCCAACGTAGTGATGAAGGGGCTCAAGTTCCCGGATAGTCCCATCGTGAGCGTTCAGGCTCGGGATTTGATTAGGGGGCTATTGGTTAAAAATCCCGAGCATAGGCTCGGGTATGAGACGGGGGCGGCAGAGATTAAGAGGCACTCGTTCTTCGAGGGCTTGAATTGGGCTTTGATTAGGTGCGCGAGCCCGCCCTGCGTTCCCGAGATTTTCGAGGTCGGCGGGTTATTGCCGGAGAAGTTTGAGGTGGAGGATGGGAATAGCTATGGGGGGAATGTAGAATTTGAGCTGTTCTGAAAAAGTGTTATGTTATATATATATAGATGTTGTATGCTTCAAATATGAGCTTCGCTTTAAGATTACGAGTTAATGATGTTAGAATCTTGAAAGTTGTCGAAATTCACGTGGAACCGTACTTTAATTCGTAAGCTTTTTTCTTCACGTGAAAAGTCAAAGCTAATCTCTTTACTGAGCACTCGGCCCACGTATTATTACAGATAAAAGGCTGCATTTATTTTATTTTATATCAACATTCCGTCCTAACTTTGATCACCAATATAATAATGATTTAATTAACATTTGATATATATATATATAAGATATAATGGATACGTAAATGATGCGTAGGACTCGTGGAGGGTGAAAAGAGAGATACAATCCAATGGGTGATGAACACAGAAAGCATCATCAGAAACTGCAAGAATTTCTGAGACAAGAGCAAGAGCCCTTTCATCTCAGCTCTTACGTCGACGCAAAGCGTTCGAATCTTCGAAGGAAAGAGTTTAACTCGGCGCCACGTCAGCTTGTCGGAGGTTCGAAGTCCACAAACGGCGCCGTTCTGATCAGAATCCCGCCGGAAACTGCTGCTCAAATCGCCGAAGCTGCTGCGAGGATTCAAATAAGGCGATCCAAGCAGAGCAAAGAGGAATCTTTGGGCTCGTCTGTAACGATTGAATCGTTATTGAGAAATTCCGACGGTGATGAAGATGATGATTCGAAGGCTTGCGTTAGTCCATGTAAGCCTATCGGCGACGTCGTTTTTGACTTGATAGAGAAACGCTTTTGCTGGTGGCGTTCAGGGTTTTCGTCCGAGAACAGAAGCACTTCGTCGTCAACCTTTGATTCGTCAAAACAGGTTAGCTTCTTTTTTTTTTTTTGTTAAATAAAAAGTAATTATTTGTATTTCGTTTTATTACAGTAAATCTCAGTCCCGTATATGAGAAAATAGTGGTTATTGTTTTCGGGCGATTAAATGAATGAATGAATTGGGTGGGAAGTAATATTGATAACAAGGCATAGTTGTTTTAATGACTCGGAATTTAATAGAAATCGATCACATAGGATAGGATGGAAGTACATAAAAGGTGAATTGTTTAGGTGTCGGCATAGGACTTCTTTTATATGGATCTTATGTTATTTAAAATTATTAGTTGCCATTGTCGAGCATAATAAATACTATGTTTCCGTCTGACGACATATATGTTTATGCCCCCCCTCATTATTTTTTCATCACAGGCGTACATGTCCTTTGTTTTGTTAATTGACACTAGGGATCATTATTACATATATAATATATCCTAATCATGAAATATTAAATTATCTTTAAGTGGAGTCTGATGATGCATGAGTATTTTTGTCTGCGTAACTTGTGTTGCAGTATAATTTACATCATCAGTCTGCTAGTTTGTATAAATTTTGTTTTGCATGTGTATAAACCATAAATATTTCGACGGAAAATTTCATACAAAAAAATTTCGCGAAAAGGTCTGATTTTTTTTTTTTTTACTACATTTTCCTCGAATATACTTTCACGGTGCCGGAAAAAATAAGACGTAAATGGTGGAAAATATTTCGACAGCGTTTTCATCGACTTATTGCGATATTATTGCGAACGTTTGCATGTAAATACGTCTATTAACTAAAAATTAGACCGACTTTAGATGGCTACATAAAGTCGAAAATGTTTATTTCTCGACCAACTATTATGTCGAAATTTAACTCCTTCACGGATTTGCCCGTGATTTTTTTTTTTTGGGTAATGAAATTCAACTGCATATTTTATAAATATTATATCAGGGAAAGAAGGTTAATGAGCTCAAGAGATCCAACGATGTCGAAATGGATCGATCTAAGGAACACTGCAGTCCAATATCGGTGTTAGAACATTTCTTCGAAGACGATGAAAGCAATAATGATGCAAAGGAAGATGATGATCATTCATATTTCGAGAGAAGCAATGCTAATATTCAGAGTACGTTCTTAATTCCCTTCAGTTCGTAAATCTACATCTTCTTCATGAGGTATATGATTGATTAATTAACGGATTAACTTATACGTAAGATTAAATAAGTGAAGGTAAGCTTAATAACTGTTTTTATTATAGGTATTCTAAGTTCATGTATTGCCATGTCGTTTTCATATTATATATAAAATGAGGTATATGATTTGATTAATTAACGGATTAACTTATACGTAAGATTAAATAATTGAACGTAAGCTTAATAACTGTTTTATTATAGGTTTTCTAAGTTCATGTATTGCCATGTCGTTTTCATATTATATATAAAATACATACATATAGGTGACCCTTCATGTCCATATCTCGAATCTCAGGTTTTAGTGTCTATATTACATGAATTAAAATAAAACCAAACATTAAATACATCGTGATCCTGACGACTAATTGAATATCTAACCGTGGCTCATATAACTGAATGTGATATGTAGCAGCACTATAAGGCTATTATTATACTTCTCTTTCAATCACTATATCTTGTGAATTTCTTTCCAGAAATATGTGTTATTATATATAATTATGGTTGTAATAACGTAAATTCCAGGGGTAAAAGAAGAGCTATTAAAAAGGCTTCGAAGATTCGAAGAACTCGCAGAGTTAGATCCGTTAGAAATCGATCACATACACTTCGTAGCAGGTAATAATAATAATAATACAGATGAAGAAGAAGAAGCTACGAGCAATAATGTGGACGACGAAAATCTACGAAAAAATAAAAACATTATTACCAGCTCTAACAAAAAGCTTTTTGTTGGAGGAATGTTCAGAAAAAAGCACGATGCAATGATTGATATGGTAGTAGAATTAGAATTGAATACTATTGGCAATAATCGATCGTGGAGGAGAATATTTGATGAGCAGGTTGAAGATACTGCAGAAGAGATTGAGCTCCACATATTTAACCTATTGGTTGATGAAATTATTCCTTAGCGCTTATTAAATATTCCTTCGAGCGCATTATCTTACTAGGTTGGTGATAATTCTTTGTGTATGTATAGTAATGTAATGCCTCTTTATGTTAATTCCGATTTATTTTTTAGCAACCGACATGTAGCGTTGCGTCTTTTAATTGATTCATTCGACCCATTAAAGAATTCATAAGTTCTCAATCACTAAAATCTCATTATTTCTCTCGAAGTATATTCTCCCATCGCAATTCGCACGTCGCAAAATCAACCATATGATCATGGCAACTAATGGGCCAGCCCAATTAAACTCAACGAAGACCCACTTAAATTGGGCTACTGAAGCCCATATACAGAAGAAGAAGACTATAATAAAGAAGACCCAAGTCTGATTTATGACCCACAACAACGCAGAAAACAAAAATAACAGCAAAGCGAACTTCAGAAACAACAATCACAAATCTTCAAAGACCCAACAAAAACGAAAAAACAACCCAAAATTAAGAAAAAATACCTCAGTACTTGTAGTCCTTGACGTGTAGACTCTCCGACGCGCCCTCGCCCAACGAAGCCCCGCCCTCGTAAATCCCGAGGGTCGCCTCGGAGTTCGCCTTACACCTCGCAAGAAAAGCCGCCTGAGCCTTCGGTATATTCCCGTCCTTCCCCGCCCAAGCCCTGAGCGTACTCTGCTGCAAAGCCCTCCCAAACGAGAAAGTGAGCGACCAAGGCTTCTTAGTCGTCCCCTTGAGCTTATTCATTGCATTGAGGTTCAGGGTCGCCTCAACCTCGCTCTGCCCGCCCGACAAGAACACCACGGCTGGGACCGCGGGCGGCACGGTCCTCTGCAGGGCTCGAACCGTATACCGAGCCACCACCTCGGGCCCCACCTTGGCAGACTCCGAGCCAGGGGTGACCATGTTGGGCTTGAGAAGGGTTCCCTCTAACAGCACGTGGTGGTCGTTCAGCGCCTTGTAGCAGGCGGCCAGGACCCGCTCGGTTACGTCGGCGCACCTTTCGATGTCGTGGGGCCCGTCGACGAGGATCTCGGGCTCGACGATGGGGACCAGCCCGTTCTCCTGGCAGATGATAGCGTAGCGGGCCAGACCGTTTGCGTTTTCTTGGATGGCTAGCTGGGATGGCTCGGTGGGCCCGATTTTCAGGACGGCCCGCCACTTGGCGAAGCGGGCCCCGGCGGTGTAGTACTGCTGGCAGCGCTGGGCTAGCCCGTCGAGGCCCTGGGTGGTCGTCTCGCCGTTGGTCCCGGCGAGCTCGACTGTGCCCTTGTCGACTTTGATCCCGGGGAGGACTCCGCCTTCTTTAAGGACGTCGACGAACGGTTTGCCTGGGAATTTTTCGATGTAATAAGAACTACTGTCGGTTTTTGTACTTTAATTGTGTCTGGTTGGATTTGGATATACTCTATATGCATGCATCAATGATCAAAGCAATCACACGAATAAGAATTATGATGAAAAGAGAACTGTGGAAGGTATATATATACCTGAGGCTGTTTTCTGATAGAGAGTTTCCTCGAAGAGGATGACTCCGCTGAGGTACTGAAGAGCGCCGGGAGTGGTGAAGAGAAGCTCGCGAAGTGCTCGCCTGTTCGACTCGACGTTCTCGACGTTGATGCTCGACAAGCGCTTGCCGATGGTGCCTGTGGACTCATCGGCGGCTAGGATTCCCTTACCTGGTGTGCCGATGTAAGTAGCATTGGCGATGAGTTCGTCTGAGAGATAAAAGAACAGTAAGCAATCCTAGCCTCTTTGTAATGTAAGGGAGAAAAATAGACAAATGCAAATTGAATTTGAGAAAATCGAGAGATCCATATCTCAAGGCGCTGAACAAGAAGGAAAAAAAAAAGAAGATTGATCTTAAGGCATATTATTCCAGAAATAATCAACCTGCACAGATACAAGAGAGTGCTAAACTAAAACTAACTGAAAGAAGGGAAGATCTGCTACGAACAGATATGGTAATCGTAAGAGCTACAAAAGATCAAATTATTACAATACAAGCAGTATAACGTTTAAAAATATTAGAATCATCACAAAACCATCCAAGTGCTAGAAATCGACCGAAAAAATTGACCAAAAAGCAAAGCAAACCAACCTCATGAGTCATGAAGGAACGAGATATATGTACAAAAAAACGCAGATTCGGGCGCATTATCACGAACATATAATCAAAACGTAACACACTATGTCTACCCTCGCGTAAATCAGACGCAGAAAAACAATAATTACCAGCGTACTTTCCCATGTAGCAAGACATCGTTGGTACCGATCGACGAAAGCGAGAATGCAAAAGAAAAGAGGAGAGGTTTGGTGGAGAAGTGTTGAGTGAAGTGAGTTGAGTTTTCAGGTGGTTTTATAGAGAAATGTTTCGCTTGGAGATGACGAAATAACTGCTTAATGGTCATATGATAGCACTAACTCAGTGTTTATCTACTACCTTTACCGTTTTACCCTCCCTTTTTATTCTTAAATCTGCAATTTGCTAGCAAGCCAAATAATTAATACTAGTATTAATCACACTCAGAATGCGTGTGCCCAATTTTTATAGTTAAAAAATTGATATTTAATATGCGGTTTCACAATTAAATTAGATAAAAAAATCATTTATAAGGATATAATTAAAATAAAGTAAAGATAAGAGGACTAAATGATAGAATATATAATAGAGTTGACATACCAAATTGGAAGAGCAGTTACACTAAGTCGCTATCCCTTAATAAAATAGATAGATAAACTAGCAATTAGCACAATACATTCAATTTGACATTTTTCAGAATTTCAACTTTCCATTGCCAAGAAGTTCGTTGTAAGTCTAAATCCCAAGTTGGCTTAAAGGATTTTAGTTTTATAAGTAATATACTAAATAGAATTTGATAATTATTACGAGGTTATGAAAATTACATGATTCAATATTTTTTTATTTTTTAATATTAACTAATGTAGAAAAATCTGATTAGTCAGTGGGACAGACATGGGACAGACCAATTGACAATTATCCACCTAACTCTTACTATAAACTAGTAATTCTTGCACACTCAAATATGTGTGCAATATACATATATATCATATTAATTTTATCTAAAATACTTAATCTTTGCAAATAAATAGAAGAAAAACATCATTTAATATGAAATTATGTCAACTAGTAATTTCTTAGTGGGGTAAAATGAGAATATAAAATGACATACTAAATTTAGATTTACAGGGAAAGATATTGGATGATTTTTTTTACAGGTTTTATTAATATTTTATTATTTTTCGAAAAACAAAATGGCAGACCAATTAATTGAATTAGTTTTAAGCAAAGAACTGAGGCTTAATAAATAGAATAGATAATAAGCGTGTGAAGTGACGTCGTTCATGAACGTATTATCATGTGAATAATCTCATAATGAATTTGAAGAGAAAGGAGAAGGGTTTAAGAAGCGAATATTCCAAATGGCAAAACACGTCATGTAGTCATGTGTCACGTTTCACGTGTTATATGAAAGGCACCACGATTATTCTCGTTGAATAATAAAAATATTTAATAATTGCAGGTAAAAGTCAACATCCATCTGCTATTATTGGCATTGACATTCAGTTCAGTAGAGTAGAACAAGATCTGTAAGTCTTAAAACCATAGATGTACCGAAGTCTTAACATGGAGACAGTAAGGGAATAACTAGTAGGTTCACAAAGAGTAGGCAAAAGCAAACATCATAGACATAGACAGCAACTAGACACAAAACACCAGAAAATCACACCTAATGAAATAACTGACACGAGCCATGTTGCATTATGAGACAGAAGAGGTGGTGACTAGATAATACCTAAAAGAGAACGGACAAAGGCCAACAATTCAGCAGAGTAGAACGAAATGGCTCAAACTCAAAAGAGGAGAGGGTAAAACAGCTTGGAAGTGCCACCACCTTTTCTCTGAAGTAAGGCTTCTTGCATATTTAGACCTGTTCATCAAAAGAGGTTTCAATGAAAAAAAAAGGCCCATAGCCCTAGCAGATATATCTGGCCCTGCAAAACTAGCAGAAGTTGTGTTTATTAAATGAATATGATAAGAAACGAATGCTTGTATATATTTACTTTTCCATGGTGTAGAAACTAACCTGGCATAGGTATGTATAGAATAGATTCCTACAGTGATGATTTGAGCTCTAATGTGCTATGCTAATCAAGTGTTAACAGTTTTGGTACAGCGATCAACAGTAATTATCAAGAACAGGTCTCAGATAAGGATACATCCTGCATACACCTAATAAAAAGCATTGAGACGATAAAACAGGGAGATGCAAGGCCGCTCAGGGGTACGAAGAAGATAGTCAGATATTAAAAAAAAAAGAAAGAAACCTTATGCAAATGAGTGCAGATGAATTTTAAATCTAGCATCAGTTCATTCTTTTGAAATAGTTTTCGATGCAGCTGCAGATCACATATCCCATGGTTCATGATTTGCATCCGCAACTAAAATTTTTGAGGTGCCATGTAGATCTAAATGCCTATATGCAATCATGTGCCTGTAACTTCACCCTGATTCGGATGTAATTGAGATAAAAACACGGGTTTTTTGCACACAATACCCCACCTGCACGGTGTAAAAGAGGCTGTAAGCCTTTTCTCCCCCAAGAAAGTACATATCTTTTGACAGGATAAATTTTACACAGAAAAAGGCCGCACATGCGAACAAAAAATAAAACTGAAAGTTAAAAGACTAACCACGACGCTGACAACTTCAGAAGTCAGAATCTCCATTTTGCCGACGCGGAGGATGTGCATTGTTGTCATCGGGCGTGCCACCACTACGTTCAAGACTGTGATTATTAGCTTCATCAGCTCTAAAATCCTTTTCTTGCTTAGGCTCAGCCTCTTCTCTTTCCCTATTCCACTGCTCAATCTTGGCCCTTCTCTCAGCGCTGCTCTCCCTATCCCTCTCTGAACCTCTGCCTCTTCTTCCACTGGGAGGACTTCTGCTTCTTCCACTTCTCCGACCAGGGCTTCTACTTCTTGGCCTTCGCTCTCTATCGCCGTGATGATGGCGATGTTCTCTTCTCCCAGAACCACGATGCTCCTCATAGTTACGGCGACGAGGGCTTCGGCTTCGGCTTCGGCTCCGTCCATGTCTACGACCGCTCTTTCGAAACAATTGTTGACGAAGCTCTCTTCAGGGGGAAAGATCTTGTAAGTAAATTTAAACATGAAAATATAACAAAATAAAAACACTTCCCATACACTGCTGACCTGCTAATCTTCTTCAAATGCATGAAGTTACAGTACCCTCCTCGACTGCATACGTCTTCTTCATATTGCCTACAAGTCGCCTCGCGAAAATCCGTCACAGGCGAGAAATCAGCTATAATGGGGCGCCCTGAAAATATAAAGTTTGCAGAGAAAGTTGTTAATTTTCAATCTGACGAATGGACATATAAAAATGGAAGGTCATATCAGTATTAACATCTGACAAAAAAATGCACATCCATTTTAAAATAAGAAATTAGATGGCTATTTTATTTCCTTCAATTAGTGATCAGGAACTTTAATAAAATTTTGGATGTAAACCAAAATCACCTAAAGAAAAAATGTTAGCTTGTTAAAAAAGGAAATGACCTTCATATGTCCTCCCAACAAGATTCTGAAGTGCAGCTTGTGCCTGATCTTCCTCCCTGAACTGGATATAGACATTACCCACCATGTGGTCCGCCAAATTATCACAGATATTGAGGCTTTGAATATCCCCATACTTGCTGAGCTCCTCAAACAAATCCTCATAGAAATCCTGTTACTCATGCCAAAGGTATTGGTATTTCGACAAAGAAAATGCAAATTCACAAAATGAGAGCAGCATACAAAGTAGTCACCACTAAAACACAGTATTATATGCAACAACAACAAAAAACAATTAATTATTAAATCCAAATACGATACCGAGCGACTTACATAAATTCACGTCAAAATTTCCAAAGTATTTTACTAATGGCATAATCCAAAGATAAAACATGATTATAGAAGGGCAAAGCCAGTGGCTCTCAGTCATATCGACTTCTATGAGCTTAGTGTGGTGTGAGAATTGACAATGTTTTCCACCAAGCAAATAGAGCGTAAAAAATTACAACAACAGCCAGATGCCAGAGCCAAATAATTTAAGCAAACTTTTAAAACCCAAAACAATCGCCTTGATAACAAGTACAAAGGCAATGATCAAATTAACACAAAAAATTGTATCGCAAACCAGAGAAAATCATCAAACCGAAACGATAAAAAAGAAACCACCCGAACATATCTCGCGAACCATACAAGTCCTATCCATCGCAAAAAAGATTTTTCCTCAATCAGAAAAAGGCCAATGCGTAGGAACGTAGAAACTGACCTCGAAGTGAGATTGGATCTTCTTAGGGTCCAGCGGCTGACCGTTGGCGTCAACGCCGGGCGTGATGGAGTCCGGGCGCTGGTACATGTTCGAGAGGAGGAGCGTCGGGCTTGTGCTCGGCTTCGTGTGGAGCCGCGAGCATCGATCGCCGTGCCTGCACGCGCCGATCTTGAAGTAGAAGGGGCAGTTCACCCTGTCCTTCTCCGTGCCGAATATAGACGCCAAGTGCTCCGCCATATCTTCTTTGCTCTCTGAAGGATATGCTCGATTTAGGGTTCTCTCGATCTAAATTGGGTGATATGAGATAGAACGGTGCTAGGGTTCGAGGATTATGACCAAAGACGATGGTATTTAAGGGGTAAAGCAAAGGAAAGCCCGCGGCCCAAATAATAGTTTTAGTTAGTCGAATAAATAAATTACCAATAATAACTAAATATAACCAAATTAAATATCTTATATGTTATATATATATATATATCTTATCTTATATATAAATATAAATCTAACCATATTTCAAAAACCAAGTGGATGAGTAAACGAGACGAACTCGATTTTTTTTTTTTTTTTTTCCCTTAGACGCCTAATTTAAAATTATTTCTTGATACACAGCACATTTTTTTCAATCTAAGTTTAAAATATTAAAAATAATCAACAGTAAGAAAAAAAAATCACGAGAGAGAACCCTATATAATCAAACAGCCTCAAACTCATTCTTCACCCTTTATCTACGAATTGTGTTGATGACATTTGCGTAGACCAAATAAAATAAGCATCAACAAATGAAGAAACATCCAAAATGCATAAAATCAAACTCAAAATGGGCTCTTAACAAAATACGTCGATGAGCTCAGCCACTGAAACTACAAAGTTTATCAGATCTTAGCTCAGGACAAAACATGTCATTTATTTTGTTTTCATGTAAGATAAAAAAAAAGGTCACCTCACCACCTTTTCCTAACAGAACAACTTATTATACGGCGCCACAAAAAGACCATAAACGAAGAGCAGCACTCATCACTCTTCAGCAAAAACAGAACAAAACACATTGTTCTAAAATCAGTAGGGCTCAACAGGCGTACGGAAGTTGGCTCCTGCATATACAGCCTCGGAACCAAGCTCCTCTTCAATCCTCAAAAGCTGTGAAAATACATAATAGGTTAGAAAATATTCATATCTATCATTAAGACATATAAATTAGAAGACCACAAACATTTCTTCGGAGAATAAGGGAAGAAGAAAGTGTAGATAGATCCATGCCTGATTATACTTCGCAAGACGTTCTGATCTGCAAGGAGCACCAGTCTTGATTTGGCCCTGAAAGATATTATCATCCACAACCATAAGTAGTAAATTCAGAACGGTAGATGTTTATTTGCATGTAATAGAAAAAAAATTGTTTTAGATAACTACCGTGGCCAAACCGACAGAGAGATCGGCGATGAAAGTGTCCTCAGTCTCTCCACTGCACGAATTGATGGTTTGGATCAAATTCAAGTTTTAAGAAATTGACCAAAGATATATTTTTTACCACAGATTAAAAAATTGATCTTATTACCTGCGGTGACTGGCCATCACACCCCAACCAGCTTGCTTCGACATTTTTACTGCTTCAATACTCTCAGTCACAGATCCAATTTGGTTAACCTAGTAATTACTATAACAGTTAGCGGAGCTGTTCTAACGTAACTGTTGAAACATAAAGCAAAAAATTCGTCGTTACATTGTATAAATGAAGGTAGTACCTTGAGAAGAAGAGCGTTGCAAGTATTCTCTTTGATAGCCTTCTCGACTCTCTGTACACAGGAGTAGGCAGCACAAGGAAAGTTGTAAGGCCAAAACAAAAATGTGGAAGTTTAAGCGTCTTATTGCTATTAGAGGACGGACTAGGTAGTGAAAATTAGATCATGAAGTGTCTATGCGCAAATCAATAATCACCTTAGGGTTTGTGACAAGGAGATCGTCTCCTACTATTTGTACTTGAGCACCAATTTCTCCAGTGACCTTAGCGCAGGTCTCCCAGTCGTCTTGATCAAATGGATCTTCGATCGACACAATTGGGTACTCAGACACGAATGACTTGTAAAGATCCTTGAGCTTATCGCCAGGGATCTTCTGAGATCCATCATTGTTCTGGAAAATGGGGAAACGGTATTGAATTTAAGGATTTACTCTTAGGGTAGAAATATATGTCTGACTTAGGGACTCACGTCTTCTTTAAAGTTCAGATCATAAGTCTTGTCCGATCCATAGAATTCAGATGCAGCAACATCCATTCCAATGACAACCTACGCATTATCAACAATGGCAAATCGTTAGCAATAATTAAACATATACAATGAAGATGGAGTTGAAGCATGCAAACTCACTTTTCCAGTGTATCCTGCTTTCTCAATAGCCGTCTTGAGGAGCTCAAGACCTTCCTTGTTCTCCTAAATATCACAAGACACGAGACACTGGTGAGTGTTTTATTACAGAATAGAAGAAAAAAAAAATTGTCTGATGTTGACAGTATGTACCTGAATGTTTGGAGCAAAGCCACCCCTCATCACCGACATTGGTGGCATCTTGACCATATTTCTTCTTGATAACGGCCTGCAAAAAAAGAAGACAGAAGTTAAAATCCACCACGAAATTGAAATGCAGTGACCATCGTGATAGAGATGAAACTGCAACATGCCTTCAAATGGTGATACACTTCGACGCCCATCTTCATGGCCTCTTTGAAAGAAGAAGCCCCGGTAGGAAGAATCATGAATTCCTACAAAAGAAAAACAGATACGAAACTCATTTTGATAAAAAAAAAAGGATAAAAGGTGAAAAATTTACTGTACACAAATACCTGCATAGCGAGTTTGTTTCCAGCATGCGATCCACCATTGATAACATTGAATGCAGGAACAGGCAACACGAGCTTCTTGTTACCAGCAAGATTTGCAATGTGCTGTAAGCAAAAACCGAAACTTGATCATTATTCAACACTACATTCGATTTACTGTTATTCAGAAAATAATATATCATGTTATAAATAATCGCGCCATTACCTTGTACAGAGGGATATTAGGACGCTGGCTCCAGCTTTGCACACAGCGAGAGACACAGCAAGGATGGCATTTGCACCAAGCTATACGTAAAAGATTCACAAGTTTAGCTCAAAGACTGATGCTTTTTGCACCAAGCTATAAATAAAAAAAATTCGGGATTCTATTTAAAAGCTAGGACAATCAATAACACAATACCTTTTGCTTACACCAACCCCATTCATTCTGAGTTCCATCGAGCTGTTGAACCATGAAACTGGCGATTCCAGTCTGGTCAGTCGGGTTCTGAAATAGCAACAATCTTTAATTGTTGACTTGAGATGATGCCATATCCAAAGGCTACTACTACATTGGAGCTGAGTTGTATCAGCTCAATCATTAGAGAACATACAGAAGACAATCATTACATAAAAAAGTGTTATCACCTTTCCAACAAGGGCTGGTCCAATGATCGAGTTCACGTTGTTAACAGCCTGCAGAAAGATGATAACCATACAATTGTCAATCGAAGCAGAGATTTTTCGTTAGAAAATTGCAAATCATAGACATAAAACTAACCTTGGAGACACCTTTTCCAAGGTAGTCTGAACCCCCATCTCTCAGTTCGAGAGCCTCGTAAATTCCTGACATGAAAATGAATCACAGAAAGAATTAAGCAACACAAACATTGGCATAGATAGATATGCTTCCTGTCTCGAAATGCATATGAAAGAGATCCATAACTAACCAAATAAAACTAAAATGCACTACTATAAGTTAAATAATCTAAAACAATGACCACCAAGCATAGGCACTATACAACATCAACAGTTCATATATGGCTACGACAAGAATCCAAATCATCTAAATGAATATATAGTGCCTACGTTCCTCTAATAATCTTCTATATATATAATAACCCAGCATAAACATCAACGGATCAAAACGATATACGTTCATACGCAAAAAAAAAAAAAAAAAAAAAAATCCTTCAGATCTTACCAGTAGATGCGCCACTAGGTACAGCAGCTCTAGCCCAGACGCCATTCGATAGATGCACGTCGACCTAATCATACAAAAAGTCAAGAAAAGTCGGCAATCCAAACGCAATCCTCTTATATTGAAAATGGATTAAAAAACAGATCGAATGGACGAACCTCGACGGTAGGATTTCCACGGCTGTCGAAGATCTGACGTGCTTTGACGGACTTGATAGTTGCCATTCGAAACAAAGAGGGAGAGGAGATTGGATCTGAAGAAATTTGTTGAAATCGATGTTATCGAGAATGCGTGATGTGTTTGGAGTTTCGGACACGAGATACTCTTAGTGGTTGTTTGGTTGGAGGTTTAAGTATTTTAAAGGCGTGTTTATGATATCCCAGTATGTTTGGTTCACGGTTTATCTAAACCATGGATTTATATAATATCACTGTAAACCCACGCAGGCGGGTTTAGATAAACACACCCCCTCACATGTGTTTAGTTAAATCCACTAACCAAACACACATTTTATTTATATCCATTAATTTGTTTTATATAAACCCTTACTAATTTAAACCCTCATAAATATAAATCCGTCAACCAAACAACCACTTAATAAGCAAAAAAGATGAGCTTAATCACAGCCGTCGATTTATTACTGTTAATTATTTATTAATCAGATTAGAGCCGTTGGCTTGGCTTGGCCTCGACTGCGTCGAAAACAATTGTAAGGAAAACTTGCTTATTTCTTCGATAATCGAAGGGTTAATTAATCGAATTATTAAACCGTAAAGAACAAAAAGGTAACTTAATTTAGCATCGGTGCTAGAAAAGTAGCAAAATCGAAAGCATATTCCATTCCAATAATTAAAAGAGCACATTTTATTTCTTTCTTATCATAAACTAAGACATAATACGTCATTTGTACAATCATTCACTAATCTTACAATAAACCATAAATAAATCCAGCGTTCATACGTACGGAAAAGGTACGGCCCTGAGCGGAACGGCCTTCCTAAGAGTAATCCCCATCCTCTCTTTCATATCCAAGCCCTCGGGTTCCATGCCGTCGGCCAACACCCAATCGAACTCATACAGGACCGACCCGAGAGCCATCGGAAGGACCCGAGAGGCCAACGGCACGGCCGGGCACATCCTACGCCCCGAGCCGAATGGTATGAACTCGAAGTGGTGCCCCTTGTAGTCCGTCGCGCCGTCCAAGAACCTCTCGGGCATGAACTCGTTCGGGTCCTTCCACGTCTCGGTGTCCCTCCCTATGGCCCACACGTTCACGAGGATCTGCGTTTCTTCAGGGATGTGAAACCCGAGAAACTCGCACGACTCCATGGCCATGTGGGGCACTAGGAAGGGGAGGGGCGGGTGGAGCCTTAGGGTTTCCTTGATGACGGCCCTGAGGTAGGGGAGTTGTTCGATGTTTGATTCCTCGAGCTTTTTGCCTGGGCCCACGATGGCTCGTAGCTCGGATTGGACTCGCCGGAGCGTCCGAGGGTTGTGGAGGAGCTCCGCCATGGCCCATTCGAGGGTGCTCGTCGTCGTGTCTGTTGCTGCTGTGAACATCTCCTGAAATGAAAGACAGATGAGCATATTAGGGGTGTAAATGAGCCGAGCTCGAGCCAAACTTTCTCGGTTCAAACTCCGGCTTTTTACTAAACAAAATAAAAAAAAGGTAACAAGCTAGCTCGCGAGCTCGTCGATTCAGCTCATCTTTCACATCTGAACATGTGAACTGAGGTTTACTAATTAGGAGAGACGGAGAGTCGTTCTTACAAAGACGATGGTGTTCACGGTCGTGGAGGAGAACGAGGCGGGCCCCTCATCGCCGTTGCCTCTGTACTCCAAAAGCACGTCCAAGTAGTCTTTATTGGCCTTCTCCTTTTTCTCGCGGCCGTCCTCATCGATGTCCCTCATCCTCTCCCTGAGAAACTCCCCGGCGATCTCAAACGCCCTCTTCACGTGGAACTGAGTCCTCCTCCTTATCCCCTGAGGATCGAGCCACCTCAGTGCCAGGAAATAGTCGGCCACGTTCGGCCGTCCGGCGAACTCCATCGTCTTCCCAGTGTGGTAGAAGAACAACGCTCCCCTCTCCGACTTCGTGTCCGTGAAGTCCTTGGACAATATTAGGTTTCCGATGAGGTTGAACGCCATCAAGAAGAAGAACCTCCCCACGTCCACCGGCGACCCGCTCGGGCTGGACTCCAACCTTATGGACCGAACCATCTTGTCCACGCATTCGGCCCGGACCTTGATTCGGGCATCCAGGGCCCCGCCGGAGAAGAACTCGGAGGTGCAGAGCCTCCTCAGTATCCGCCAGTGGGGCCCATACTGCGCGGTGATGAGTGACCCCTCGTTGCTGATGCCGGCGTCTCCCTTCATGGACTCGTAGATCTTCCGACCCGCCAGGCTGGCGTCGAGCCCGCCCTTAAACATCGCCCGAGCAGCCCCACTCGAGGAGATCACCACCGTGGTCATGGACCCGAGGTGAAGGGTCATGACGGGCCCATGCGAGCGGGACAAACAGGCCAGGGATTGGTGGGGCCCGTGCGAGTGGGCGGCTTGGGCCAGCTGGTGGAGGTTGCCCACGATGGGCCACGGGCATGGGCCTGGAGGCAGGTTGTGCGGGCCGGACTTGAGCTCTTGGCTTAGGTGGCGGCGATGAGTGGTGAATGCCCAGAGGGTCCACCCCAGCAGGGTGACGATTAATACGACGATTTCGTAGTCCATATTTTTTTTGCAAGTATTTGATTTTGGGTAATTGATCTAGCTGTGGGACCTGCGCAAGAGCTTGCATATGTTTTAATTTATGTATATACATAAGAAGATTATGGAACTTTTGATGTAATGAGTGCTTCTTACATGCAATGTTAATGTTCTAAGGCCATCTCCAACCATATCCTCTATATATAGAGTTGCTACAGTAAATTTTCCCATATATGCATAAGGATGGCAATGGGGCGGGTCTAGATGAATCGGGTTTTTTCTATTTGGGTAATGGTACAGGTAACGGGTCCGAAAAATCTCAACCCGGCCGGATCCCGGGGCGGGTCGCGGGTCTTGCTAAACCCGCCCCGAGACACGACTCGAGACCCACCCCGATATATATTTTATATTTACATTTTATTTTTATTGTATATATATATATACATACCGTGTTCGAATTATTAATAAAAAGCTTCGTAGCCTATTGGATAAGTTACTATAGATCATGGGATCAAATTCTAGTTTTGTTCTATTATAAAAAATTCGAATTAAGAAACAAAAAAAAAAAAAGAAAAATATCTTTCGGGTCTGGCGGGTCAGACCCAGTTCGTTCGGGTCCGACCCGGGGCGGGACGGGTCCAAACCCAAAGAGGGGCGGGACGGGTCCCGGGTCCTCATAAAAATAATCGGGTGGGTCCCGGTCCATCCAAACCCGACCCATACCCGCCCCGCTGCCATCCCTATATATACAGCTTCAACAGTGCTAGCAACTCCAATCTCCTCTATATTCTCCTCTAAAACTAATATCATCATTTTTTAATCAATTGCCATTATCCAAAAATTATGTAATATCATTAAATTTTATTAAAGTATATAATATTAATTTCTTACCTATTTAATTAAATTATTGAAATTTTAAAACCATAAAATATTATTTTCAAAGCAAATCATATAAATTATTAAAAGTGAAGAAAAAAAACAAAAGAAAAAAACATAAATAAATTCTCCTCTCGTCGTTCTTCTTCTTCGCAATACCAATACTACATCATTCCAGAAAAATTTCGTCCACCTCACGTCTCTGCGTTCTTTGCTCATTCCTTCCAATAATTTGTCGTTTTCAATTATTTAGGCTAATATTTTGACAGAGATTAAAGAAACAACAAAAGAATAAAAAAAATGAAGAAGTGTATTGCGGTTGGAGATGCTCTAAGGAAAAGACTTGTACTCAAAAGGAAACCCTAACGATATGGTTATATATACACACGGTACACACACAAATATATTTGTAATTATATATGCATATAACGTATCACAACACGTTACTTGAGTCCTCAGAGTACATGTAAAATGTGATGAAACAATATCATATACGGTAAGAAAAAGGTGTATGCTTTGTAATGAGTAAATAGCATATGGGCACTAACCTCAACACCGTCTTATATCACGAGGAATCACGTTAAGCTTTTTTCTAATGACGATCAATATTTATGGGATATATGATTCATTCATGTACAAATAATTGACAGAATCCCTTGAAACATTGACATTAGAACTAATGACGTAAATCTCTTTCAATTAAAAAAAAAAAAGCCGTACCTTGTGGGGTTTTTGCTAGACACAACACGACGATTAATTAGGACAACAGCTATATCGTTAAAATTCAAATATATATCTTTTTTCTCGCCTGTATTCTATTGCTACTGTCTGAATGCGATCACAAATATAAATTGTAATAAAAAAAGGTTATTTGATCGTCTCTAACATCCATCGATATCTATGAAATCACCACCGATCGAACAGTGTACGTTCATATATTATATACTATCTTATACATCGATATGCATATCTATATGTGCGTGTGTGTTTAGTGGTCCTGAAAGTTTTTTTTTAATTTCTTTTTGTACGTATATTCGTGCATCTACTGTTTTTGTTACATCATTGGGGAAGTCTTGTCAATGATGCAAGGGATATTAAGGCTGATAATGACGAGTTGATGCCAACATTAACGCTAAAATACGAGCTTGATAATCCTGTAATTTTTTTGTTCGGACTATGAGTTGATAATTTTAATTAGATGCAGACATATAATTACGTTGGCAGTCTTCGCCGTAGATACTCCTGTATTCGGCTTCATAAATTGATACGAAAACTTAGATGTATATGAAAGTGAAATAATGATAAATTCTAAACATAAGGAATATAATGTCTAAACTAAATGGTGCTCCATTTAAGGTCCAGCCCACACGATGATAAATGCGCAATCTCTCGTCGGAGGCCTACATATATTGTATTGTATTAAGCATAAGGGATGTCTCTTAACTCTTATTTTGGTATGTAAATATTTACATTTTAGGGTTTCTATTTCTAATTTCATTACTTAAATAATTATCATATTTAACCCATCAATTCTTATTATTATATTTATACTCCTATTTATTATTTTCTTTTTATATATATATAAATTTATATTTTATTTACTAAACATAAATTATAAATTTCAAAATTAAGATTAAAATAATTATGTGCAGACAGTACTATCGTTGGATATTAAGACTAGTCGTATTTCAACAAAATTTCTTGATTGAATAACATATATCTAAAAAAAAGGAATGAAAAACAGATTAACAACTCGTGGGGCGGCTATTAATTTTTGTGTATTTTATTGTATTTTTTTTAAAAAAAAATTCAAGGTGAATCGAAAAGCCATTTTGCTAATGGCCCTTACGTAGAACCAAATAGCCAATCTTGCCCCAATCGGTGTTATAATATTATTCGATTTTTCTGTTAGATGCAATTGGACGTCATCATGAAAAGCATACATATATTATAAAGATAAAATAATAAAATTAAGGAGAGCGTGGTTTATGATGCCTAATTTTCCTCCACTGATGAACGAAAAAGAAAATTAACATAGTGTGGTTTGGGACGGCAATCTTTTTTCCCATCTTTAGTTACATTAATTAAAAAAAAAAAACAAAGAATACCAGTTGGTGCACTCGAGTTTATGTCATTTTCAATTGGTGTCCAAACTTTTATTCATTTCCGTTTGATAGCCCAATGTATCATGAAATATAATTCCGTAACCTTGAAAGACGAAAATCGGGATTTTAGGTATAATGGCCGTTAGTTGCTAACGAGCTAGTCGAAAAGACCAAAATGCCCTCGTTAGACAACTTATAAAAGAAATAAATAAAAAATAATAGTACGAAAGGGATAAGAAGACAACAAATAGAAACAAATAAGGGCAACGATTGCAGAGGCCTATTATTCTCAAGATCCCCTTTCAAGGAACTATTTAGGTAAATCTTCTTGAATTCTCATTTCTGCTCTATGCTCGTACATATGCTATCGGCATGACAATTACAGCAACAATCAACATAATAACAATAATTTTAGGCATCCACTTCAGACCTTTGGCTACCTCTTCAACCAAATTTTTCACATCTTCGAATTTTTCCTCTAGATCTTCAACCGTCGTTTCCATTTGATACACGGAAGAACCAAACTCACGCTGTAGAAAACCTATTGCTTCGTCACCGCCATAGCTTGTGATGTGCTCGAAGCTAACCCACATGAAGAAATTACATGAAGAACATCTGAAATACGGGACATTCTTGTTTTTATCGATTCTATCTTCAACTCAGCCTTAATTCGACAACAATGACACTTTGATCTCTTAATTTTAAATCTTATTGGCGATGAGTTGGCCAATTTGAAGAACTTCCATTCGAATACTCTTCCATCTTCTGCAGAAAATTACAATTGATAAACTAACAAAAAAATGACATCATTCGAGAGTGAAAATTCAATCACCCATTCGTGAGTGAAAATTCAATCACCCCTAATATAAATTAATATAAAATATAAAAAAAAAAAAAAGCCCGCGAGCCTGTTCGCGAGCTTTCGAACCACTATATTCGGACTCAAATGAGCTCGAGCTCGAGCTCGTTTATGTCGAGTTCGAGCCGAGCTTTTGCCGAGCACGAGCCGGCTCGGCTCATCTTTCACCCATATGAGAAAGTATTCTATCTGTAGTTTTGTATATTTCTCGCATGCCAACAATCACGCGAGATTGGTCTACCACGTGAATCACACACGCGTTAATAACGTGGAAAGTATTCACATCACACGAACCATAGTTTGTTTTCTTGTGTAAGACGAAATCTCAAAATAAATGTCTACAATATTTATTGCATATGTGCGTAGTCGTTGGTTTATTATAGCTGAAACTGATGTAATATAGAAAAGTAGCCGAAAGTAAATTTCAATATTTGAACATTTGTACGAAATCCAAAACCCTATAATATATGCGGAAAATTTTCGGGCTATTTTAAAAAATAAGATTACTTTTGGTTTCTTTTTAAAAAAAGGGAACTTGACCGAGTCAATTAAAAAAGAGGAACATGTTTCCTTAATTAACTAAACCCCTAATTAATACCTAAATAAAAAAAGAAATATATATATAAAATAAAAAAAGAAAACGCACCAACCTCATTGATTAATGCACCCACGAAGCACCAAAACGAGATCTTGAAGGAAAAACGAGCTGAAGCATCCGCCGAAATCGAAACACCCAAGCTCCAAGAATCCCAATTTCGTTCTTGAACGCATATACAGTAAGTTCCGTTCATGTTAACGCCGGTTACAAGTATATATTATCGGGCATTGTAATTTCCGTTCATGTTAATGACATTTACATTTCGAGCATCGGGTATTAGATTTTCGAAGGTTTGGGTAGTTATGGGTAGCATTTTAACCTTACATCTGTGCGAATTTGCAGAACATTTTCGTTTTCCGATTATTCGAGTCTGTTATTCGAGTTTAGTTTGACTCGAAAAGTTACTCGGATAAGTTGTTTTGGCAACATACAATTCGGACATCAAACTCGAATAAACTCGGAAACTTTACTCGATTAATACTATTGTTTATGAAATTTTACACTTACATATTATTCGATATTATAATACTCGGACAATTCGAGTTAAACGTAAACTCGAATGTCTTACTCGAATAATTTTTGTTTCCGAATATTTTATTTACTCGAATAAGTCGTTTGCAATAAAAGTTGATTTATTCCATTTATTTCTTCGATAACAACTTATCGAGTGTCTTCAAAATCTTAATACTCGAATTCTCTATTCGAGTTCTTTTACTACTCGAATAGTTTACTCGGTTAATTTCTATTTTTCGAGTATTGAAATTATTCGAATAATGCATATTGCAATTAAATTTTATTAACAATGATTTGTTTCATATGCAGGTTATGCCGACGAGCATCATGATTGATTACGATGGAGAATGGATAATTGGGAATGATAATAAATGGACATGGGTTCCAAGGATGGGAACAAATATGAAGCCCATTGGGTTCGATGTCGATTGTTGTTTGTTGGACGATCTGCGGAACGAAATATACGAGACTATTGGCGTAAGCGGGAGGCCGGAGTTAAAGCTAAGTTATCAGCCATCTATGAGAGGTATGGAAGGGTGTGCTCCGTTGTATATAAAGAATGATCGAGAGTTGAAGGGTTATATATACTTAGGAGGTCCAATGGATAGACCGATTCTCCGTGTGGAGATTGGACTCCCTACGACCCTCCACCGTCAAACTCTCGCGGATCATGAAGTTGGTCCCGTTCCAATTGAGGTTGCGATGGAGGTGGTTACATCGATGATTATTTTGACCGTATCATCGACTTTGGCGGATGCGAAGATGTGAATTATGGGGGTGAAGGTCACAATGAGGCGAACGACCGTGATGAGAATGTTGCATCACGGCAGAACGTGCACGTCAATTTTGATGGCGTAGACGGAGAAAATGCGGACGGGAATGATGAGGAGGAGGAGGAAGAGGAAAATGCAACTATTCCTAGCGATCGTTATTCTTTTACCGACGGTTCCACCATGAAGGTCGGTGATGAATTCGAGAATAAGAAGGCCGTCAAGAATAGGATCCAAAACGTTGCTATAGAGGCATGCTTCGAGGTCAAGATTATAAAATCTTCCCGATCGTACTATGGCGTGAGATGCAAAGAGGATGGATGTACTTGGAGGATATGGACTGCGAAGATTAAGGATACATCCGTATTCTCGATTCGTACGTATTGCAACACACATACGTGCGACCTTGCAAATCGGAACGCAAGACTCACTCAAGCATCGTCAACCCCGTGAGTGATATGCTGCTTCAATCTTTTCAGGGTTCAACAAGTACACCGGCCCCTAAACTCATTCAAACAATGATGAGAAATCGTGGGATTGAAGTTTCGTACTTCAAAGCATGGAAAGGAGGCATTTTAGCACAATATGCAATGAAGGGTGACCCCGATGAGAGTTACAAGCTGTTGCCGTCGTACCTGTCGACGTTGAGAAGAGTGAATCCGGGAACCATAGCAAGTGTATATCTGGACGACGAGCGGAGATTTAAGCACGCATTCCTATCCCTTGGTGCTTGTATTGCGGGATACCGTCACATGAGGAAGGTTGTTTGCATAGACGGTACTTGGTTGAAAGGAAAGTATGGGGGTACGTTGCTCATTGCATCAGCGGAGGATGGCGACCGCCATCAGTTTCCTTTAGCTTGGGGCATAATCGACAATAACGAGTGCATAGAAGCTTGGTCGTGGTTCTTGAACGAGCTCTTGCAAGTCGTGCCCAACGAGGACGATCTTGTCATCGTATCCGACAGATCTCCTTCTATCAAAGCCGCCGTTGCAGCCGTCTACGGTCGTGCGCACCACGGTCATTGTATTTGGCACCTGTCACAAAATATGAAAAGCAGGTGTAAGAAGCAGGGTACGACCGAGACGTTCATACACATTGCTAAAATATACAAGCAATGCGACTTTGATTCACAATATGGTGATTTTGATAATAGGTTTCCCACCGCATACGCGTATTTGCAACAGACTGATACTAAGGAACGATGGAGTCGAGCCTATTCTCCGACGTCTCGCTATAACATCATGACTACGAACGGGGTGGAATCGATTAATGCAAGACTCCGCGAAGAAAGAAAGCTACCGATCATTGCGCTTCTGGAATCGATACAGAGGCTGACGGCGGATTGGTTTGCTAGATACAGACAGCAATCTGGACAAGCAACCACACGGTTTGCCCCGACGGTGGAAATGAAGCTCCGTGAGAGGTATGAGCTAAGTCAAGGGTATGAAGTACATGAAATCGCTCCGCATGAGTACGATGTCCGATCTCCGGGGGGTCGTGCCATTGTTAACTTGCGGTCGAAGACTTGTACGTGCCGCCAATTCGACGTCGACAGGATTCCTTGTCCACATGCAATCGCGGCGAGTCTACGAGCGAACATGAGTTTCTACCCGTTGTGTTCGGAATATTATTCTGTCCTAACGTGGCAGTCTGCTTATCACGGACGAGTTTCGCCGGTTCCGGATCAAGCCGAGTGGGATACCTCGGATCAATTGGTGTTGCCGCCTCCGTTCGTAGCAAGGCGTGGTCGGAGAAAAGAAAAGAGGTTTCCGTCCGTCGGTGAGTTTGGTCGTAGACATTAAGTAAATCTTGATGTATGAGTTTGTATGAGTTTGATGTATGAGGTTGTATGAATTTGATGTATGAGGTTGTATGAGATTGATGGATTATTGTGAGTTTGGCTTGATTGTAGCTATTTTCATTGTTATTCAAGTAAACTGCATAACTCGAATATTATTAGAATAGGTCACTCGAATAACGTAACAATAAAAAGTCGAAAACGAAAACCTGAACTTATTCGAGTACCCGAATAACTCGAATAATTTACAAAAAAATCGAATACCGAACTCGAATAATATCTTGTGATTCGAGTGTTCTTTTCAGAATTTTTGAATTTTAATTATCTCGATACATAGATGTATAAATATCAATATTTCGATGTTTTAGGGCCTTCATGATGTTAATAAGTCGCTTTATGAAAATTAACAATGTTTAATAAAAGTCGTTGCATGACATACAATGAAATACATTGGTAGATAGGACTTTAGTATATACATTCCCATCAACAATATATATAACATGTATAGAAATATCAACTTTATTTTCTTTTTTTTTCAAGAATCTCTATAATATATTATTACTTAGACAGGAAATGTTATTTAACATGAAATGATATTTAACATGAAATGTTATTTAACATTTCATGCCCATGATATAAAAACAATATTTTCGATTTTTAAATTATTCGAGTTATGTATTGTACTCGAATAAACTCGAATGCGGAACTCGATAAAAGTAGCGATATTCTAACAAACTCTTTAACTCGGATAACAGTGAAGTTCGACGGAAACAACTTATCCAGTGAAGTTTATTCGAGTGCTGTAATATACTCGGATTAGGCTCGAATGGCTTACTCGTTTAATTCTCGTTATTCGAACAAGCTCTTTTACTCGAAAAACAGTGAAGTCCGGTAAAATCAACTGATCCAGTGAGGCTTATTCGAGTGCTATGAGGTACTCGAATTAGGCTCGAATACGTTACTCGATTAAATTATCATTATTCGAACGAGCTCTTTTACTCGAATAACAGTGAATTTTGTAAAAAAACAACACTGAACCTTGAACACTTTGAACAACCTCAACAGCAACTCAACCAACCATAACACAAAACAATTCCAAATCAAAAAATCTATACAAATATATCTAAAACGGTTCATACAATATCCCAATTGTTAAAATAAATACATATAGTCAAAAACTTTCTAAACGACAAAACTTTAGAATCGTCCAAAGCGTAGAGATCATCTCTGTTACCGATCAACAGAGACATCGCGGCCCTAAGCATGTACGTACCGCACTCTCCGCTGTTCGAGAAATAGAACAATTTCAGGTTTAAGAAAATAAGAAAATAAGAAAGTGAGAAAATAAGAAAATTACCTGAGGACTTGTTGAGGGAAATTGGGGCACCGCACCCAAGCAAACTTCTCCACGGAATCTTGCTCCACGCCGACGTGTTGAAGCATCAGCGGTATCACTTCGGCCAAAGGATCGAGGAACGGCTTCATGAACCTCAAGTCCGAATCGCTTGAGCGGTCGGAATCCAAAACGAGGATGTTCCTCTCCTTGAACCGAGCGACGAGGAGCACCCAATGCACGTTAAATGCCAATGGGATGACGGCCACATCCGCTTGGCTCCAGTGAAGTGACGGCTTGCCGCCGTATATAGCATTGAACTCTCCCGTGGCGAATAGCTCGAACGAGGACACGTTCCACGGTCGCGGTTTGGCGGACTCCATCTTGACTGCTTGTGCGAAGTTGGTGTTCACGTACGCAATTCGCTCCGCATGCACGCAGTTTTCTTGCATCGCCGTGAACCCGCAGAATGCCTCGTTGACGTGCTGCAATAATAGCATATAATGTTATTAAACGAAATAATTAGAACATATTTAGCAAAAAACACACATACCTCATCCGAAAGCCACACTTTCGCTGTGGACAGGTCGGCAAAGAATTTCTTGTCGTACGCTTGGAGCATTCCTTGCCGCTCCTCCTTTGCGCCCATTCTTGCCACCTCCGCCGCGACGGCATCCCAACTCTTCACCCTCTCGCCGATGATCTGCTCTATGTT
This sequence comes from Craterostigma plantagineum, assembly GCA_027422505.1. Classification (NCBI taxonomy): domain Eukaryota; kingdom Viridiplantae; phylum Streptophyta; class Magnoliopsida; order Lamiales; family Linderniaceae; genus Craterostigma; species Craterostigma plantagineum. The sequence goes on from JAPQWV010000093.1 coordinate 2,119,837, forward strand.
CGCGCGGCGTTGTATTGCAACGCGAGGGGTCGAATCGGGCGTCGGCGTATACGGACTCGAAAGCAACCTCGACTTCTTCTTCGCACGTTCCGTCCGTGGCCGCCTCTCCTCCGCTTCCGCCGCCTTCTTTGCCTTCGCCGCCGCCGCGGCGGCCCTCTGCGCCTCCGCCCACGCCGCCTTCTTTGCCTTCGCCGCCGCCGCGGTCCTCTCCGCCGCCGCCTGCGCCGCCGCCATTCGCTCCGCCGCCGCCCTCTCCGCCGCGGCCCTCTCCGCCGCGGCCCTCTCCGTCGCGGCCGCCCTCTCTGCCGCCTCCGCCGCGGCCCTCTCCGCGGCCGCCCTATCCGCCGCGGCCCTCTCCGCCGCGGCCGCCTCCGCCGCCGCCCTCTCCGCCGCCGCCTTCTCCGCCGCCGCCCTCTCCGCCGCCGCCCTCTCCGCCGCGGCCCTCTCCGCCGCCGCCCTATCCGCCGCGGCCCTCTCCGCCGCGGCCGCCTCCGCCGCCGCCCTCTCCGCCGCGGCCTCCATCTCGGCCTCCATCTCCACATTCTCGCCCCCATGCTCCCGACTCCCCGTCGGCGGCGAATGAGGAGGCGAAGGAGGCGGCATGTCCTGATCGTAGCTTCTCGCAATATCCCGCACCGTTCTCGGCGTCAGGCTCTCAAGGGCTACAAAATTAGAGTATTACGTTAGATTTACGTAATATCAATATAATCTTATAAAATAAACATTAAGTAAGACATACCTTGGACCACGATCGAGCGCAGCTCCTTAATCTCCGTCCGCAAATCCCGTACATCGCCTTCCAGCCTGTCCATTCTTCTATCGAAATGGGCGATGATTGAGCCGGAAGGAGGAGGAGACGGCCTCGGAGGAGAAGACCTCGGAGGAGACGGCCGAGGAGGAGACGGCCGAGGAGGAGACGGAGCAAGCCGATGGTCGGTGCAGTAGACCGGCAGCCCATTCAGAAGATGCTCCACTATCCTCTGGGCCACGGCATCATTCCGGCTGCCACAAAATCCGGCGACCGTGCGGAAGTGCCTTGAATCGGCTTCAGCATCGGTCGGTGTAAGGCAACACCGCACGTCCTGTGTATTTGTACAATTTAGAAAACGCAATCTAAATAAATCCATATTATAAATAAATAAATATACTTACATCCATCGCCACGGCACCGAATGCACGCTCGACCGCTTGCCATCCCGGAGCAGAGCTCTTGCCGTAAAATGTCGTCTTCCAATGGCACATACGGGGTAGTGGGAGCCCTTCGCCGGCTCTTCTCACAGTGAATTCTTGCCCGTCGGTCGGCCAGCACTCGTATGCCAGAACCTGATAAAAGAGAGTAGAAGTAAGTTAAAATAAATATAATATGTCTTAAATAATAATACAAAACTAATTTAATTACCTGAAGCGGCATTACGAAGCCGCTGATATCGAAGGTTGTTATGGTTTTTCCATTTGATGCCATCTCCATCGCCCTCCCCAAGAGGTCTTTGTTCAGACCATAAATGACCTCCTCGAACGATATCCTTCCCCAAGGATATTCGTTGAAGCGGTCGAAGTCCTCCACCAGACGGAGCCACTCCTCCTTGACCTTCAAGTCCTTCTTTACCCTCCGCTCCCCTAGCACCCCGACGGCAAAATAAAGGGCCGCGATCTTCAATTTCTCGGGATGAACGCCCGAGGCTCCACCATCGTCACGGATCATTTCCGTGATTGTCTTATCCAAATCGTGTAAATATATAACGGGCTTGCCTGCGAGCCATAAAACAAACGTTAGTTTTTGAAATCGAAGTAAAAAAACGAATCAAAAAGATAAAAAAAATAGAATTAATACCAGGCCAATGCCTCGTCGCAAACTCGTTCGAGGACGGTATCTCCGGCTCGTTAGCGCTGCAGTCGAGGCCCGTGAGTAGGCAATACTCGACCAATGAAAATCGTAATGGTCGTCCACGAACGACCATCCAGAACTCCTTCGAGTCCGGCATGTACTCCACCTGCCGGCTCATCAAATACCACATGATCATGTTCGAGTTGTAGTGGTTTCGGACCACCTTTATCAGGTTCCCGAACTGAGTCCGTCTAACCATCTCCTCCATTTCCTCCTCGTTCAAAAGCGTACGGATGCGTTCGCATACCGACATGTACTGCGCGTTCAGAGTGAGGGTGGCATGGTATAAATTGTCCGCCGGCAACTTCGTCGGAAGATAGATCTGAAAACGCAAAAAAAACAAGCAAAATTCACTGTTATTCGAGTAAATTATTCGAGTAAAACACCACTCGAATAGGTCAAGCAATTATTCGAACCCTAACTACTCGAATAATTACACGAAAAGGCGATGAAAACGATTTTTACAAAAATCCGACCGAATACGACGTTTACGCAACGATTTAACATCAAAATCGATCGATTTAACGCTAATAACAACACATCTAACCAAGAAATTCGTTCAACCAATTCGATTTAACAAAAACCCAAAATGCGACCAAAAACTCACCGTGGCTCTACCGCCGTCGATTTGCTCATCCACCCGGTTACGAACAGGCGCGGAAGGCTCCGATGATCTCGTTTTTCTTTTCGCCATTGATGATTATGCTTGGGCTTGTGTACGATTTTTCGAGTAAGTGATTTGGTTTCGAAAGAGAGCGCGAGGGATTTAAGGTTTTCGAGTGATTTCTGTCTAATTTTCTTTCCGAGCTTTTTAAAACACTGCTTATTCGAGTATTTTATCCGAGTTCTGTATTCGAGTTTTGACTCGAAAAGAACACTCGATAAGATACTCGAATAATGTAGCTTACTCGTTTAAATTTTCTAAACATTATTCGAGTCACCTTATCTCTTCGATTTATTATTAGAGTAAGTCATTCGAGTCTTGCTTTTACTCGAATAAATCCGAATAAATTTTCCCTTTTAATAAGTCAAAAATGCATTTATTCGAGTCGTTTATTCGAGTGTTATGTCACTCGAATAAAACTCGAATAACTTTTCACTGTTAAAGAAACGGATTAGCCTCCTTCACCAGTTTTTTAGTAAGGGTATTTCAGTCATTTGAGAACCCGTTCCTCTTTTTTAAAAATGAAATAGAATCGTTCCTCTTTTTTAAAAATCTCCAAAATTTTCGCTTTTGTTGAGCTTCGATTTAGTAGATTTCCATAAAAATTTCTTCCTTTCCGCTGTATTTTCTTCTTCTTTCTCACTTTGAAACTTCGAAGAACTAAGAAAAAAGAATTCTTTTCTTTCCTTCGTTCTGCTTCTAATCTTTCAATCTCTATTCGCCAAGAAGAAAAAGACCAAAAGATGCAGTCGACTCACTTATTGCTGGAGGAGCCAATACGTATGGCGACGATCCTCGAACCATCCAAAGCGGTAAAAATGTGTTCTTTCTCTGCCAAAGTTTATCAATGTAACAGAATTTTATGCTTATTACGACTGTTCATTACAGGGTTTCTTCCGTGCAATGACGAAGATTGTTGGAACTTTGGGCCCACGTTCTCGATCCGTCGAGGTTATCTCTTCTTGTCTTGACGCTGGGATGTCTGGTAAAGAATAAAGTTCCCGCATATGAGTCATTGGCCCTTGTTTTTCGATATTGGTATTGAATTTCATGTCTTTTTGCTCGTTCTTTCTTAGTCGCAAGGCTCGATTTTTCGTGGGGCGATGCTGAGTATCATCAGGAGACCCTTGAGAATCTGAGGACTGCTGTTAGGAGCACGAAAAGGCTCTGCGCTGTAAGTGTTTGTGTTTTTTCCTCCTCCAATAATTTGAAAGGATTGCATTTTAGTTTTATCATTTCCTCCGCAATAGATTGGTCTGTTGATGCTTCTTTAGGTGTAATTCTTGCCACGTGTTTGTCGGATAACAGGTTATGCTGGACACAGTGGGCCCCGAATTACAAGTGTCCAATAAGAGCGAGGCGGCGATAACTCTCAAAGCAGACGACAAGGTTACCCTAACACCTGATCATGGTCAAGAAGCAACATCTGAAGTTCTGCCTATTAACTTCTTTGGATTAGCTAAGGTTTGCAGATTCCCACTACTTGTCTTTCTTTCCTTACTTATTTCTAGTTTAATGTTGCTATTCAAGTAAAGGGCAAAGCAATCATCGGTATATTCTATTCATGTATTTGTCTGATTATAAAATGTGGCGATGACTTCTTCGTGCCTGTCTGCTTATAGGCTGTTAAGAAAGGGGACACCATCTTTATGGGCCAATATTTGTTCACTGGGAGTGAAACCACTTCAGTTTGGTTGGAGGTTTGTGTCACAGATACTTACGGTTAAATCAGTTTGTTGACTTAAAGTGACATTTGATTTTTGCCTTTTTATATTTTATCTCCAGGTCGATGAAGTAAAAGGCGACGATGTTGTTTGTGTGATCAATAACTCTGCGACTTTGGCCGGTTCTTTATTCACTTTGCATGCTTCGCAGATTCACATAGATCTCCCGACTCTATCTGACAAGGACAAGGAGGTGAGTTGTAATGAAAATTTCGAGCCAAAGTCTTATGCTTGATTATTGGCTCATTGGTTTCTTACTTCAGATTATCAGCTCGTGGGGCGTTAAGAATAAAATCGACTTTCTTTCTCTGTCATACACAAGGCACGCAGAGGATGTTCGTCAGGTAATAAAACACGACAGAGAAGGATCTTCTTTCTTTATTGGTTTTGATTGAAGCCAATGACCAATCATCTTATAATCTGATGGTTTTTGCCCGTTCTTTAGGCTCGTAATTTCCTGTCCAAGCTCGGCGACCTAACTCAGACGCAAATCTTCGCTAAAATCGAAAACGTCGAGGTGAGGCTTTCTGCTTTCTTAATCAGTCTACGCTTTTGTGCATCCTCACTAACTTGGGTTAATAAACACCTCAAAACATTTGCAGGGTTTAACCCATTTCGACGAAATCCTCGAAGAAGCAGATGGCATCATCCTATCTCGGGGAAACCTAGGCATAGATCTCCCTCCCGAGCAGGTTTCTTCCTCATTTCCTTTCTCTTACAATTTATTTCTGACAAAAAACCTCATCAGTTTCGTCCCTTGTCTTTTTCCTTTAGGTGTTCTTGTTTCAGAAATCTGCTATTACAAAATGTAACATGGCTGGAAAACCAGCGGTGATCACTCGAGTCGTCGACAGTATGACCGATAATCTCAGGCCTACTCGAGCTGAGGCTACTGATGTTGCTAATGCTGTTCTTGATGGTCTAAATCGTTCAATTTTTTATTTTTTTGCTAGAAATTGACGAGAATGTATAGCTTTTCTGTTTATATTTGTTTGTACTGACTAATCTTATTAGGATGTGATGCCATTCTTCTCGGCGCGGAGACACTGCGTGGACTATACCCCGTCGAGACAATTTCCACCGTTCGAAAAATTTGCGCTGAGGTAAAACTTCCTTACCATATTCTTCTCTGAACTGAACAAGACAAAATCAAATGCGGTTATTTACCGTTGGTAATAAACAGGCGGAGAAGGTGTTCAATCAAGATCAGTTCTTCAAGAAGACGGTGAAATTCGTAGGTGAACCCATGACCCATTTAGAGTCCATCGCATCGTCGGCGGTAAGTTCGCTAATCAAGAAATTAAACTTCCCCGAATATATATAATAGAAAGATTCACAACTTTTTCTTTTCCCACAATTGCAGGTGAGGGCAGCCATTAAAGTGAAGGCATCTGTCATCATATGCTTTACTTCGTCTGGGAGGGCTGCAAGGTATTAACCATGAACCATTATATCGATAAATCAAATTTTGCGGGAATCTTTTTGTTACACCAAACGTATTCGATTTCGACAAATTTCTTTGGTTTTATAACTGCAGGCTGATTGCAAAGTACAGGCCTACCATGCCCGTTTTATCAGTAGTAATCCCTCGCCTTAAGACGAATCAGTTGAAATGGAGCTTCAGCGGCGCATTCGAGGTAATAAGAGCATATACGCTGTAATAACAAAAGAAAGTTTTCGATTTTCTTGAAAGAGAACCAACCTTTTTTCCCTACACGGACACAAATAGGCAAGACAATCGCTGGTAGTACGAGGGCTCTTCCCTTTGTTGGCTGATCCTAGACATGCAGTGAGTTTTTTTCTTTTTCTTTTTTTGCTTTTCGATTACGCTCCGTTTCGGTTAAGGGGACGCCCCTTTTCTTACAGGCGGAATCTGCGAATGGTAGCGAAGAATCGGTGCTTAAAGTCGCGCTCGACCATGGGAAAGCGTTGGGGCTGATAAAGTCGCATGATCGAGTCGTCGTTTGCCAGAAAGTTGGAGATGCCTCCGTGGTTAAAATTATCGAGCTTGAAGATTGATTTCTTCTTCTTCTTTTTTTTTTTTTTTTTGAATTAAAAAAAAAAAAAAAAAAGCTTATATGTTAACGTACTATCCAAACTCCCAATTGAAGCCATTTTTGTAATAGACGTGAAAAAAAAAAAGAGGATTCCATCCCACTAAGACTATGTTGTTGGAAATTCAGTGGTTTATGCCTGAAAGTTCATATTTTGTGGCTTATTTTTTTAACTGTTGAAGATCAAATTTACATGTAAACTTAATTTTGCTACGAGCTTTACTTAGAACAAACGGCGTTGATCATATATACATTACATATGGCCGTTAAAGGTTATTAGTTATTAGGTTCATAGGTTGATTAGTTTCAAGACATGGACAAAACTTTGTCCTTGGTTGGTTTTAACTCTGCCCACGGAGCGTTGAAGCTTTTAATGATGCATGTGATAAGAAAGAACATCGGCCAAAAAGAGAAGAAATTTATGAATAGATGAATAGATTGTCTGCGTAATTTAAGAATGTAGCTGTTGGTGTTTACTACTACAGCACATAACTAATACGGTGTGTGGGTCATTTCATTTATATAACATTTAATAAGACTCGCAAAGAAGGGCTTGTCTCTGTGTTGTTTCTCCATTTATTTTGCGAGTAAATATGATTTTTCTCCTCGTATTTATTGATTTATCTATATTTGGTTCTGGCTCAACTTTCCTGTCAGGAAGATTTTTTTTTTTTTTTTTTAATGTATATTGTTGTAGTCATTCGTCAATATATAAAATTGCTCCCCTCCCGTTAATTGGGTCTCCCCTTTAACAGTATATAAAACTTGAATCACACACAACACGTACTTCACTTAAATTATAAATAGTAATATTAGCACATAGGTATCGGCGCTTAATTGAGCTCTTGTGCATTAATAGTGTAATAATTCCAATCTATTGCTTCTTAGTGTCTTAACGAGGTCATAATATTACATCAGTATTTGACTTTTACTTTTCTTCTGTCCCAATTAATGAAGGCGTTAGTCTTTGGATTCTCATTCAACCTAATCACGAGATCTCTATTTAGATATCTAATCACCAGATTGACATCGTATTAGCATAAAGATTAAGGAAGTTATCAGTGTTATTTAGGTGATTAAAATCTCTCTCTCTCTCTCTCTCTCTCTCTCTCTCTCTCTCTCTCTCTCTCTCTCTCTCTCTCTCTCTCTCTCTCTCTCTCTCTCTCTCTCTCAAGTATATATTAGTTGCATCCAAAGTTAGGGGCATGCATATTATGCACTTGCATGTTAGACCTTGGAGAACAATCTCTCTTTCACTTGCAAATATCCCTTTGACTCATGTTTTGAAAACCCTATTTTCAGAAAGAATCTTTGTTTTCTTCCTTTGCTTTTTCTAAGTTTCTGTCTTAAAAAGTAAGATATATACAAACTAGGGTTTCTACACCTCCATAGATATAGAAATGGATCAATGGAATGGTCACAATGCTAGCAGGGCTCCATACGTTCCTCCTCGACCAGCCGAGAGTTCTTTCCCATTTCTCTACAACTACAACAACTACGACCATTTTCAAGGTAATAATCGACATGCATACAATGTTATTTGAATGTAACAAAAACATATCTTCAAGATCTAATTTTGCGACGATCTTTCAGCGTCATCATCGCAGCCTCCCGCGTTTCAAACCCTAATAGACAAGAACTACATCCACCTCGAAAGCCCCATGACTTTGATGGATCTCCACAGCTATAACAATAACATCATCGAAGATATCAGTTACTGTAATAACAATGACGAAAACATCGAACTCCATAATCATGATTCGAAGAAGAAAAGGCTGAGCAACGAGCAGTTGGAATCTTTGGAGAGCAGTTTCCAAGAAGACATTAAGTTAGACCCAGAGAGGAAGCAGAAGCTCGCCAAGGAGCTCGAGCTTCAGCCACGACAGGTGGCGGTTTGGTTTCAGAACCGTAGGGCCCGTTGGAAGGCTAAGCAGCTTGAGAGATTGTACGACGTGCTTAAGCAAGAGTACGACGTTGCCTCCAAGGAGAAGGACAAGCTTCAAAAGGAGGTTTGTGCAATTCATCTTTATTTTAATGTTAATTAGGTCTGATTATTTTCTCGTTCTAAAATTAAGGGAGTGGGTGTTATAGGGATAGAATCAAAATTAAAATGAGGGACATATACGCTGGAATTATATAGACTTCGTCTCCAAATTGTTTACTATTGGAAGTTATTGCTCGTGCACTGTCACCTCTTGAGTTCGTCGGAACCCTAAATTGTCTGTTAGAACCCTAGAAATTATGATAGAATCAACGATTTCGGCGGGTAATGTCCCTAACTTGTTATATCACACTCTTAAACTACAAGACAAACAAAATAATTAAGACTACTAATAATGATTTAATAATGTTTTTGCATTTAACACGCATCATTTAGTTCTTCTTCAATGCTAAACATTAATGGATTGGACAATATATACATTCTTCAAGTCCTCCGTGCATTTATCGTGCGGATGTTTTTGGTCCTGCTATATCTCCATCGTTCGTGCTCGTCAGAATTCAAATTCAATGTTAAAAACCGTACATTTTTATTGAAAATTAGATTAAAATGTAATTTATTTTTGTTTTTTTTTTTTTTTTTTTTTTTTTTTTTTTTTTTATAAATGTTAAGGTATTGGCTTTGAGAGCCATGGTGAAGGAGCAAGTTATGTTCACAAGCAAGAAGCAAGTCTCCACAGAGGTTTCCAACGATGAGACCGTTGAAAGCACTTCAGTTCCAATAACTACAGCAGCTGATCACATTACCAATAACTATAATAACGGTAATAATAATAATAACACTAAGCAAACTGCAGATCTAAGCAACTATGCCTTCGAAGACGTCGTCGAGGTCTACGACGACGATCACACGATGATGGCTCCTCCTCCTTACAGCAGCTGGGCTTGTAATAATTATTAATTAAAAATCACCTAATGCATTCTAAGACTGTGCTCTTCCTTTTAGTTATAGTTTGAGGTGGTGAGCACTAACTTTGTCCTAATCCTTGTCAAATTTCTAGCTAAGATAGGGTCAAATGTAATGTAGTTGTTGTAGGCATAGAGACATCATAGGTGAGAAGACTTGGAAGAATCTCATGATAGCTTTAATTACTATGCTTTCATTTTCATTAATCCAAGACAAAGGAACCGTTGTAATAGCCAACAGATACAACACAAGCACTGCTGCAGAGATCGTAATAACTCATGACCGTAATATAAATAAAACTGATGACGAAACAGTCGGTTACCTTTTCTCGAGCCTCGACCAGCTATTGAGACGATGATAGAATCGACGGCGCTCGCTCGCTGTGTAGAGAAGAAAGTTTCGGCGAATTTTGTTTTCATCTCATTAAAAGCTGGAAAGCTTCGTTAGAGGTTTCTAATTCGTACTCATAACCGAGGCTATCCGCTCGACTGCGAAATTCATCCATCTCACTGTCTGCTACTTGGATACCGACCAGCACATTTGCACCAGTTTCTCCCTGCAATTTTGTACGTTTGTAGGGTGGAAACGATTTAGAAATTGAAGACATTTGATACCGTACTAACACGGCGTGTAAGAATTTTTTGGATAGACTATTAGAACCTGGCCTCGGTAATGGAACAGAGTTATATTCCAACGTGGGCTTAAAGCATCCAAGAACTTCATCAAAGCTCCTGGCCTCTCGGGAAAAATGAATCGGCAGAGAAGCTCATTTTTAACCAGAGATCTTCCTCCCATCTGAAATATATATCTATAGCATGTCAGTGAATGGTCTAAGTACCTAATGAGTTCATAAATTTACAGGAAATAAGCTGTTGGTAGATGGAAGAGAAGGTATTCATAAGCAGGGCTCTCTGCCTCAGCTTATCTGAATCAGTAAGTTTGAAAACTATTTACCAAGTGCCGCAGATGATCCTTAACCAAGTCATTTTCCGTAAGGTTGATTGTATCCAATTGAGCTGATTTCATTCTCTCCACCATTGCATCGAGTTCTACTTCTGTGTGAAGGCCAACACTGAAAAAGAAAACCACATGGAAACGTTTTTCTGTGTACCATAGGAATCATTGCAAAACCACTAAATAATACAAAAACAGCTACTTTATTACCTGTATAGAACTAAAGCTTTTTCTTTGTCCGAGTTGTATCTGTATCTAAATTCAGTTATATTCATTGGTCCAACCTGAGAATCAAATAACCCAAAGAAATTTTCAGAGTAGTGCCACCTCATAAAAATGGGAATGATAAGCTTCAGGTGCTTCAGAAATCTACCAGCTCACAAAATTGTTTAAAGCTTCCACATTCCTCAGCCATATACGTTGCGAGTACAGCTTCCCTTCTCCTACCGACATTTGCCAGCTCAGTCACCAATCTCAATCTGTCAAAATTCATATTAGCTCCAGTAGTTATTGCGACCACATTTTCTCCCTTGAGGCCATAGTACTTGCAGTAAGCTTCAGCTCCAGCAAGAGCAAGAGCACCAGCAGGTTCCAAAATACTCCTTTTCTCCTCAAACATGTCCTATATTAGATTATATGATCCACTGATTGTTATCTTGTTTACACAACTAAGTCTTTCGACAAATCCATTACTTGAGAAGTGCAACGATGAAACTGTCAACTCAGGTATATTCCCTCGAACATATTGGTCTAAGCATAGATTTAGAACTACTGACCTTTATTGACGCACAAATGGCATCACGGCCAACAAGAACGACCCCATCAACCAATTCCCTGCAGAGGCGGAAAGTCTCCTCGCCCACCACTTTGACAGCTACACCGTCGGCAAAACCTCCCACTTGATCAAGCACTATGCGTTCCTTATGGTGCAGCGAAAGTGCCATTGCATTTGCATCGAATGGCTCAACGCCAATGATCTTAACTTCTGGACAGACCCTTTTCACGTAGGCAGCAATACCAGCTATCAGCCCACCGCCGCCGACTGGCACAAATATGGCTTCGATTGGACCTTTCATTTGTTTCACAATCTCCATTCCAACCGTCCCCTGCCCTGTTATTACATCAGGGTGATCAAATGGCGGTATAAATGTGCGGCCCTCATCTTCTGCCCGTTTCTTGGCGTATGCTTGGGCTTCATCGTAGGAATCACCTACTAGTACAACAGTGGCGCCCAGCCGCTCAACCGATTTCCACTAACAGTACCAAGGAACAAGCTTTAGGAACCACGTAAACAGCTTTAATGATGATAAAGATGACAGATAAGAACAGACAGCATATTTAAATGAGTTAACCTTAATCTCTGGAGTCGTAACAGGCATAGCAATCACTGCATTGCAACCTAATTTCTTCGCAGACAACGCCACGCCCTGCGCATGATTACCAGCAGACGAACATATTACTCCCTTTTCGAGCTGTTCTTTTGGAAGTTTAGCCATCATATTGTAAGCGCCCCGAAGCTTGAAAGAGAAAACCTGTCAAGCGAGCAGCTTATCAGCATCAATATATTAAAACCTCGGGAGTCAACTTAGAGCCACTGTTATACGTAATACAAATGGTTAACTGAAAAGACACCAAATTGTAAATCTTGAATCTTTTTGAAGAAGGAATACACAAACATGTGAAAATCAAACCCTGTTCTTACAACTTATTTGATCACACGGAGGCTCGCAAACTTTAACTACATAGAACAAGCACTAAAATACCAGCCCCGTTATGCTAAGCTCAATAACCACGCCCTCATTAACAATCAAGATATCCAAAAATTCAAATGTTAACACAGGGAATTCCATCATCTGCAGCTCCAATCAAAGCAAGAACACCACTATTAGGCATATAAAGAAAAATTCACGCACTTCCACCTAACACGCGCAAACGATAAAGTTGATCAAAATCACATACAGGCTGCAAATCCTCTCTCTTGAGCCAAACGTGGACGCCCAGCCTCTCCGAGAGCTTCGTGGCGAGCTGCAACGGCGACTCGTACGCCACGTCGTACACCTTCGACGACAGAATATTCGTCAGGTATTCCATCGCGCTCAAATTCCCTCCCTCGAAAACGGGCACGCCCACGCCCTCATTCCTCAGCAAAAATCCGCTCTCGCACTTGATAGAAGCAGGCGAAACTCTCACCATCGGCCTCGCATCGGCCTCAAAATGCGTCGCACTAGGATCGGCGTCCTCGACCTGCCGGACGATCTCAGCCGCCGACTTCGACAGCGTGGCGCGAATTGACGGATTCGCGCGACATTTGACGGAGGCGGCGGACCCTACGGCGGCGCCGGGAGAGGCTTTTGCACGTGTCGGAGGGAATTGGACAGGGGCAAAACGGAGAACCTGCATATTTATTAATCAATTTTTATTGTTAATTAACGTAATAATTATCACCGTTTTGCCGCCTTTGGCTGCGAATGCGATGGAGAAGAAGACCGACGGATTTTATCTCGCGGGTTTAACCTAATTACGATCAGCCAATTAGAATTCGCCACGTCAGCTTTCTGGATGCTTTTGTATTAGCCGCCATGCTTTTTTAATTAACGGTGTGATTATTACTACAAGTGAGTGCCTGGAGTTATGGGTTTTTTATATTTTAAGTTGTGGTTTTATTTTTAATTGTCGTATATAAACAAAATCAATATCTTTATTTTTTTCATTTCTAGCTGTTGCAAGAAGATTCGAACCATCCTACATAATAACAAAATCTAAATTTATTGCATGCCAAAAATATGTCTGGTTTCTTTTTTCCTTTTTCCAAATAGATCGTACTCTTCCGCCATATCGCGAAACTTAAGATAATCTTTGTTAGAGATGTAGTCTAGTCATGAAACTAATCGTTTTTTTCAGAAAAACAATCTTATGCTATTGAAAAAAAAATAAAAAAATGAAACATACAAGTCATTAAACAAATCGTTCATACGCCACACAAAAGCATGCAAACAAACGAAATGTGATCGTATTATATCACCCCATCCTTCCCAAAAAAGAAAAAAAGAAATTACCCTCACGACAATATGATACCATCATGGCTTGCACCTTCTTCAATCCATCTTTATTATATAATCGTTTTCTTTCGCCTCCATCTCCATTTTTGTTGTACGTAATAATTACAGTCATCTGCCGACCATGCTTGCTTAATTTGCTTAACTTTTCTTACCTCCCACGTCACACAAAGCTCCCTCTTCAGCAATATATATATATATATATATATATATATATATATATAACAAACTAACAACATATCATCCCAGAAAAAAAAGATTCAGCTCAAATTAGAGCAAACGATCTTTAGCACTTATGGACACCAAAGTTGCTGCTGCTACTGTCTTTTTCTGGCTCATGGCCTTCGCCATCGTCCTCATTTCTCACCACTATTCTAACTCTTCGTTCGATCTCAAAATCTTCGACGATTTGGCGAGCAAATTAGGCGTCGAGGACTATCGAGTCTCAATTTTAGATACGATTTTCTCAGGAAAAAGGCATCACCACCATAGCCATCATGGGAGAAGGAATAGAGCATCGTGTAATGAAAGCTTCATATCGAGGAGATCCGATCTCATGTCTCAGTATAGGGTCGGCCTCGTTCTTACAGTCGATGTGAGAGGATGTGCGAACTTCAGCAGCGTTCAGAAAGCGGTCGACGCCGTCCCTAACTCCAGCGATTCGTGGACGTTAATTAGGGTTGATTCGGGCACGTATTGGTCAGTTTTACAGTTGTGTTTAGTAAACTGATTAAGTTTAGGGTTTTAGGGGATGCATTATATTGTAATTTTATATATTTTATTTTTAACACGCCCTCACGTCTTAGCTGGTTTCTTTTTTCTAGCCTTAAATGTTAATTGTTTTTAAACGACGTGAGTTGATTTTGATTTGAATCCAGATACCGCGTTAAATGATTGCTTTACGTAAAGGCTAAAAAAAATTAACAAGTGTATCGTATTTTAATTTTGTTTTCCAACGTCATGGCAGGGAAAAGATCGTGATAAACCCTAACAAGAGGAATCTGATCGTCGAAGGTCAAGGCTACCTAAACACCTCCATCGCGTGGAACGACACGGCCAACTCGACGGGCGGCACGGCGAATAGCTACACGGTTTTCGTTTCCGCCCCCAACTTCATAGCTTACAACATCAGTTTCCAGGTATTAGGTTTTTTCTTCTCTCTATTACGACCGTTCGTTATATTTCGATCGAAGAAATAAATATTAAAAACAATCAATCCGCCTAATTAAGAACACGGCTCCAGCTCCAGATCCCGGAGAGGCCGGCGCACAAGCTATCGCCCTGCGAACGACTGGCGATCAATCTGCTTTTTACGGGTGCGGATTCTACGGTTCGCAGGACACTCTGAACGACGATCAAGGAAGACATTATTACAAGGAGTGCTTCATCCAGGGCTCCATCGACTTCATCTTCGGAAATGCCAGGTCTGCTGCTCAATGAGCATTTGACCTAGAGGACTAAGCATACTGTAATTTGTTTATACATACATATATATAATATATATACATATATATATATATATATATATATATATATATCTTTCTATTTTATAAAGAGAAAGCACCGTTAGAGTACCTGCTCTAAAATTTGTCAATTATTGCTATTTTACCCTTAATCTTAAGTATATTCCAATTATATTCCCTAAAAACATTTTTATTTACACATCTGTGCAGAAAAATACTAATATAGAGTATTTCCGACAATTAGGTCGCTCTATGAGGATTGCACAATCAATACGACTGCAAAAGAAGCGCGGTCGTCAGGCGGAAGGGTGACGGGAAGCATCGCCGCTCAGGGTCGGGATTCGCCGGACGATGTGACAGGATACTCGTTCGTGAACTGCCACATCATCGGAGTAGGCGGAAAGGTGTGGCTCGGGCGAGCGTGGGGACATTACTCCACTGTCGTATTTGTCAATACGTACATGTCCGAAGTGGTCGCTCCCGAGGGTTGGAATGACTGGCGGGATCCGTCTCGGGAACAGTTGAGTCCCAATTCGACGCTTTTTGTCCTTAATTTTTTTCACGCCTCGTTCATCGCCTCATCGTGCGATTCTTTTTGCCCTTTTTTTGTCTTCGAAGAACGGTGTATTTCGGCGAGTTCGAAAGCTACGGCCCTGGCGCTAACTACACGAACAGAGTACCATATTCGAGGTTGTTGAAGCCGTCCGAAGCAGAGGGCTACATCGGGATTTCTTACATCGACGGAGAAGATTGGCTTGTGACTGGCAATAGGTACTACTTGTAAGAGATCGCCGAGATTCGATCGATCGATGTTTGTTAGGTTGTTCATGCATCGGACACACTAACATTGTTGTACCAAAGATTCGAATTTTACGTGCGATGATCGACTAAACGTCCATAAATTTTAATCGTAAGCGCGCCACAATTCTAAAACATAGGATAATAGCATCGAAAAATTCCATCTAGTCTAGTCGAAATCCAGGTATAGTACGGTGCCCCGACGAGCGAGCGTTATCGATTAATCTTTAGGAAGAGGGGCCTTCATCTCTATCATAATCTCCATCCTCCTTCTGCTTCCCGACGGCGCTCGAACTCTGGGGTAGTTGTGTCGTTGTACCGAAATCCCAGACGTCCGACAATAATCCAACCGCTTCGGGAAATTCGTAACTGCTTCCGACGGCGTCGCTCCAGAGCTCCGGCGTATATCCCATTCTCCACATTTCTTCTTCTGCTGCTGCTATTGCTGTTGTTGTTGTTGCTGCTATATTTCCGGATTCAGATACAGAGAACTCGGCGACGCCCTTCCCTTTGCCCAAATCCTCGGGAAAAGACGCAACATGTCCAGGATTCGATTCGAACCGAGGACGAGGGGGATCAACTACGCCCTTTCCCCTATCGAGGGGATCGAAAAAAGGAGAAGTTTGCTCCGAGGTTGCGAGGAAGTCCTGTATCATCGCCACGTCATCGATTCGAAAAGGGACGTTTACTTCGATGTTTGGCAAGAGATCGGTAAGCCCTCGTTGATGCTCGACGGCGAATTTTCCAGCCGTTCGCGGCGAAGTAATTGCGGCCCTACTTTTTTCCTTGGCTTCGCGGAGGCGGGAAACGAAGGCGGGATTTTGGAACAATTTCCCAAGGAACGAGACCATCTGCTTGTGCCTTCGCTCGGCTTGTTGAAGCTTTGCGCCGACGGCCTCCATGCGCTGGACATCGGCCCTGTGCTGACTCAGCAGTTCGGAGACTTGTCTCATCATTAGCGCTCTCTCTTTCTTGAGACGCTCGATTTCGATCTCCATTGCGCCTTTTACAGAATCTCCGGCGAGCGCCGAGGAGGAGCCGCCCGTCATTTGGCGGGGCGGAGATTTACGACGCCTATGAATGTTTCTGAGGAGGTGCCTCTGCCCCCTTACGAATCCTTGGTTCGCAAATTCGTATCTATCAGCGTCGACTTTTCGAAATCCCTGCACGACGCAATAGTTTAAGGGAACAACGGAGATGTAATCGACTGACAAAACGAAGCAATTTTCAGACAAACATATGAGGAAATAAATAAAAAAAATTCTTTGTCAAGGAACTGCTGTAGGCTGTAAGAAGATCTGCATATCAGAGCATCAACTAGAACATATGGTGATAGCAATGAAGCTTGAGAAATCTTGAAAATCCTCCATTAAAGCTCGAAAAATCCTACCTCATCATCGTGGAAATTTCCGCCTCTTTTTTCCGACGTTGGGCAAGGAAAGGAAGAGGTATCTTCTCGGCCTTATCTAAATTCGATTTCACTTACAGACCCTCTCCAATTACTACAAGCTTCCAGTTACAAAATTACATACAAGAATTACATCGACCTCTTTTACAGTCCGAGAATTCATCACACAGCAGAAGCAGAAGCTTACAAGAAAGAGGATTACACAGAGTGGACAACCGAGGAATGACATACAAGGAAAAAAGAAGAAAGGAAATGACTTTTTACAACCCAAAAATGAATTGAATTTATGTACCCACATATGTATTGAGCTGGCGAACAAAGCTCGAGAAGTTGCTGTGCTTGAAATTCCTGGGCAAGACAACCCTCGAAAACTCAGATGGGTCCGAAACTACGAAGCTATCCCCTCTAACACCCCATGAGATGACCCTGTCCAAAGAAGGGTCGTCGACCAAATCGTAGGTCTTGGAAAGGAACGGCGGGACTGGCGCCTCGTGCAAAGCCTCCATGGGCCTCGGCGGCGGCGGCGGCGCGTCGAGCGCCCAGCTGTCGTCCTCGTCGGCGCCGAAGAATGGGGAGATGGGCTGGTTCGATTTGTCTTCGTTGTCCATTTTCTTGGAGGGTGGGGAAGATTGAAAGCAGAAAGGAGGGCATTTTTTTGTGCGGTTGAGGTTGGCTTTATATAAGGTTTGTTTCGCCGACTGAGGGAAGAAAATATCGGCCGTGTTTAGGTCGGCGGAGGAAGCGCATTATTACGGTACAGTTGCTTGGTCGACCGGCAATTTCAGGGCACAACACAAGCTCTAGTTATTTCAATCGAAAAGATAGTTTTTGATGTCTAGGTATTGTTTCATTGGTTGAGAATACGTGGATTTTTTTCTGGATTTCCTTTTTTCATTATACGGTATTTTTTTTCAGGTTAGAATACCAACTGTAGATGTCTGAAGTTCTAGGACCCGTGTAATGCAAGGAATCCGAGTTTTATTTTTATTATTATATTAATTCAATGAAATTGCAAGACCTAAAGATTTGCTGAGTCAAGTAGGTTGGATTGTCCGACAAAAGATCTTAAATTTCAGATATTTTATGTGGAGCCCACAATAGGTAGTATAGTATAGTAAGTAAACTTCTTGATTAAGCATGTAATAATGTTAGTATGAGTAGCGATTGGCAAGTGCAGTATGAGCTAGAAAGCGGGAAACGATTTTTTATCTTGTATTTTGTTTTTGTTTTATTAAATAAATATTAGGACAGAGCACAATTTTGCTTTCTAGAAGATGCAATAAATCGATATGTACAACAATTTATTGAGCCGAGCCCATACTTGCGGCCCATGATGCTTTGCTGCGAACAGAAGAACAGAAACAGTAATTTGATTTTGAGTTTCGTACACAAAATTAAAAACCGAGAGCCTTCGTATGAAAATATGAACTTGAAAAATGGAACTTCAAAGCAAGATCGATTCTTTTCAAAATTTGAAGCCATTCATTCAAAAGTTCAACTAAATAATATAACACGAGCCTGCCCAGAAAACCCTTGCCTTCATCCCAAGTCGAAAGAAAGAGTCCATCGAGTTCAGAAATTGGGTCTCAAAATTTATATGAATCACGCAAGAGTCTTGCCTTAAATATAAGTAATAAAAAGCTGTATTTTCCAGCTCAATATTACCTCCATCTCCATCGTCCCTGTAATAGAAACTTAACCAATGGCAGCAGTGGTGACTAGTGAAGACGCTTTTTTCCAAAGGTCAGATTTTTATTACCAAATTTTCTCTTTTACTCGATATTTAATTACATGGTTGGTGGTTCGTTGGTGGGTTAATACAATAAAGGATGTTGCCATCTCAAGCTGGCGTGTCATCTACTCAGCATTCGGCAAAAAGCTTAAGTCGAAATCCAAAAAGGTTGCTTGTTTTGTCGAGAACTGAATTAAATATTACACAAGAGGATTCCCATACATACCCTTTTCTTACATGACACAGCTGAAGAAGAAGAATAATAAGATCTGATATACTCTACAGATTAAAGGGTATGCCGCAGATCTGTTCTATTCATCCCCTTTTTTGATGAAATTATTTGGGTGGAAAGTTGGTACATTTGATTTCCTACCTATTTTCCCCAGGGATCGATATATATTTTTTTTTTTTTCAGATCGAATCCTTTGCCTGAACTGGGCGATGTAATGGAAACCCATGTAGTTCCATCTTTAAATAATGCCGTTGATGATTCCCTGAAAGAGACTGGCTTAGGGCAATATGGGTAACTAATTCTCATCCTCCTTTCTATACTATGCATTTGATGTTTCTTTTCTTTGATATATCTTTACATATATCCCTTCAGTTCTGATTTTCAATGTCATAAGATAGATTCTTGCTTAAAGGAAGGATGTAATGATGTCTGAAAAAAACTCGATATGTCTGATGAAATCGCAGCTGCTCGCATTATCGTCGGAGGTGCAAGATAATCGCGCCGTGTTGCAATGAAATATTCGATTGTAGGCATTGCCACAATGATGCAAAGGTTCGCCTTCTTTTTTTTCGATTAGCAGATTCTCCGTATATTCGGTCATTCTATCGATATCCATTTTTCGATAGAATTCGATCGAGGTCGAC
Organism: Craterostigma plantagineum; assembly: GCA_027422505.1. Lineage (NCBI taxonomy): Eukaryota > Viridiplantae > Streptophyta > Magnoliopsida > Lamiales > Linderniaceae > Craterostigma > Craterostigma plantagineum. The sequence continues at coordinate 2,139,356 of JAPQWV010000093.1, forward strand.
GTGCGCCAACGACACGACGTGCCACGTCATCAAATCAAAAGGGTTCGTTCGTCGTTGTCCTTCCTTTTTTCCCCCTAATAGTCGAATGCCCTTGCAGCGTTGTAATGGCGAACCTATGTGTATCTTATTGCATTGCATTGTTGGTTTGCTTTCGTCGAATGTTCAATCTATTTATTACACGTGTGTTTTCGTGTCTGCAAACAGGTTATCTGCTCCATATGCGACACGGAACAAAACGTAAGCTCTTCGAGCGCAGAAGATTGGTTATTTTTCGACTTTTCTGCGCAAAATGAATTATGGTATCGTTGATGTATAGGTTCGACAAGTATGCATCAATTGCGGGGCTTGCTTGGGGAAATACTATTGCTCGAAATGCAAATTCTTCGACGACGATGTAAGTTTTCATTTTTTTTCTTCCCCATAGAACCGTCATTACTGAAAGCTCGATTTCTATTTCAGACATCGAAGAAACAATATCACTGCGATAAATGTGGAATATGCAGGTAAGTTTTTGGTTATTTCGATATACGATCTCCCTAATTCCCATGCGGTTTATCATTTTTCTTCTCTCTCTCTCTTTTTTTTTTTCCCTCTTTTGCTACAGAACTGGCGGAGAAGAGAACTTCTTTCATTGCGATAAGTGTGGTAAGTTATTACAGCATTTTTCGCTATTACGACATATACATGAAGATGTAAGAGCTTATTTAAGTTAGCAAATGCGTAATTTTCTGCGCTTTTTTCAGAATGCTGCTATTCGAATTTATTGAAGGATTCTCACGTATGCATCGAGAAAGCGATGCATCACAACTGCCCCGTTTGCTTCGAGGTATGTATATATTATATATATACATACATATTTAAAGATAATTTTACTTACCATATTTGATCGAAAATCATTTCATTTTTTATTTCGACGTATATAGTTCATATTCGACACGACGAGGGACATTACCGTTCTCCCATGCGGGCACACGATACACCTCTGCTGCGTCCAAGAGATGCAAAGCCATTTCCAGTTAGAGATCTCTTCTAACTCATCGTTTTTGTTTCGACGCTTTTTTTTTTTTTTTTGTCTTTTCTTGATTATTCGTTACTATTTTTCGGCGTAATTCACAGCTCTTTTTCAATACAGATATTCTTGCCCCGTTTGCTCGAAATCGTACTGCGACATGAGCTCCGTGTGGGAGAAGCTCGATCATGAGGTAAACAAAAATACGCATACGAATATCATCATTTTTGCTTTTGCTCGAAAAAGAAGTTTTTTCAGTTTTTTTTTTCGGGAATTTTTGTTTAGGTCGCTTCGACGCCAATGCCTGCGACGTATCAAGACAAGATGGTAAGATCATAGCGTGAAACGTCGATTTATTACGTATTCAATAGCTCGATTTTATCTTGACGATGAATATAGTAAACATTGTGCATGATAAAGCTAAGTGTTTTAGGTTTGGATACTTTGCAATGACTGTGGAAAAAAATCTGAGGTTAGTTACCACATCGTAGCTCACAAATGCCTGAGCTGCAATTCTTACAATACGAGGCAGACACAAGGAGAAGGAAGAAGACAAACAACGTGTGTGTAAAACAGTGTAATAACATGATTTGGAATTTTGATTTACTGTATATCAGGATTATCCATCCATTTGTTCGTTTATTTGGGTCGTCAATTTCGCTGTATCAATTCTCTTCGTTACAAAGGAAAAAGAAAAAGGATTACATAATTATTGAGAAAGTTAAAAATATTGTACATAGGGAAAGCGACAGCGAATTACTTCAAGAGAATCGCGACATAGGAAGAAATAATGACCTCACACCTCAGTTCTCAGATAGTAATTATAATTAATTAGCATAATCTTTTTAATCATAACCCTAATCAATTAATCAGCAACGCCCCCTCATCTTCCTCCGAACATCCCCTCTGTAAAACTCCCAAGTCCTAACCGCCAACACCACCGCCGCCGCACAGCCCACCAAAGTCGCCGCCGTGATTATCAGAAACGCCGCCCTATAACACTCCACCCCCACGCAGCTCAGCCCCTCCTCCTCCCTCCTCCTCCCCGGCGCCGCCGCCTGCCTCGCCGCCGCCCTATCATAAAGCCCGCCGGCGACCCTCACGTTCAGCACGTAGCTCCCAAGCGGGCTCGCCCCGGCCCCAAAATTGCACAGCGTCGAGTAATACTTGAGCCCGAAAACCTCCGATATCACGGCGAAGATCAAAGGCCACTGCGCGCCGAAGCAGAAGCCCGCCAACGCCGAGGAGGCGTACAGCGAGTTTTCCAAGCCGAGGGCGATCGTCAGGTGGGCCCCGCACGACAGTAGGAGGACGGCCGCGAGGCCCGCGGGCCGGGGGAGGCCGTAACGGGCCAGGAGGTGCTCGGAGAGGAAGCCCGAGGAGACCCTCCCGAGGTAGTTCCACACGCTTACGAGGGAGACGAAGGTCGCCACGCTCCTCGGCGGGTAGCCAAGGGACTTCCCGATCTGCCCAAGGTTGTCGATTGCGGTCAGCGTCCCGCCCACGCCGAAGGTCGCGGCGGTAAAGAGGACGAGCATGTCGACGCTCGTTAGGGCTTGCATGATCGTGTAGTCCTCGCCCCGTCTCGGCCAAAATGCGCCCGGCTTTTCTTTCGCGGCGACCGCGTCGTCGGGCATTTCGACGGATTTCGCCTCGTCGGAAAAAATATTGTTGTTGTTGTTGTTGTTGTTGATGATGCTGCTTTCGGAGGCGGTTTCATTATTACTACGGCGTCTGAGATTCAGCTCTTCTCTCAGGACGATCCCGAAAGGCGCGAGGAGCAAGGTTATCACGACGAGAGCGCTCCCGACGTACTCGATCCTAGAAAATGAAACCCTCGTCTGGACGATTATGACCGCCATGAGGAACCCGGCAAGGCCGAGCGAGACGTACAGAAGGTCGTAGAAAACCCTAATCTCCCTCTCGTCCCTCCTTTCGGACTCCATCGTCCTTACCTGTTGGAAATAAACCATGTGAAATTTTAATTTGATACGCTTTGTTCGAACTCAACCTTTTATGTAGGCTCGTCACTCGTCAAGGCATCTCAAATCCAGACGTAAAGATCGTAGAAGTCTGGATCCTCGGAAACGGATAAGAAAGAAATCAGCCTAAACGTAAGACGGAAATGTTGGGAATAAAGTATACTAGTCAATTATGCACACTTTATGTGTGTGCAATGAATGCAACCGCGAAAGAAAAAGCGGTTTATTCAACTTATATTGTATGCAGTTTTATAAAATAATTTTATTGTTTATTTATATTTAAATTGACAAAATGACTTGAGCTAGTGGTTTTTTTAACAAAACTATATCAATTTTTTTTTTATAAAATTAATTGAGTAGGGCATGCCCATTTTGTCAAGTGGAAAGAGTGAACATTAATTTACTAAAAATAGAAAACTAAGGGTACAATGGTAATAAAATTAAAATTGACATACCATGACAGTTTCTATAAGTGTCTTAACCTTAATAAAATGTAAAGATATTAGTATGATGCAGCCCCTTCAAAGCTTACACTTTTACCTAGAGTGGTCATTCAGATTATTACGTACCGTCCTCAGAAACACGCAATAGACGGCGGTTGGAAGCCACGCTATCATCAATATGAGCTCGTCGGCCTCACTCCCGTAAAAAGCGTGGTAAATCTGCGTAATAATTGCCCCGCTAAGCCCTACGAAACCCTTGAGCAACCCCAACACTGCGCCTCGGCTCTCAGGGAAGCTCTTCACGCAGGCGACTAACGCGCCCGTGTTTGCAAACGCCTGGGAATTCGCCCCGATGCAAATGTATAGGCACATCTGCCATAGGCTAGGGGGATTCTTCTTCTTTTTCCCGAGGACGACCCTTTGTTGGGATACGGAGAGCCATATCATGAAGTATCCGAAGAAGTTCATGGCGGACCCCACGGCTAGGCTGGCCCACGGAGGGGCGACCTCGGCGATTAGGCCCGAGATTAGGCCCACGTTTGCGCCCAAGTCCTTGAAGAAGCTTAGGAGGTTTAGGGTTTTTTGGTCGTAGCCGAGGGATGATTTTATGAGCGATGAGTAGAGGCCGAACATGTACGTCGAGCCCGCCGTGGACATTACGAGCGTCGAGGCGAAGGCCATGAAGTATCGGCCGGCGATGAGTTGGCGGGCGAAGGTCTTTTTGGTCATTTTCTATTTGTGAGGAAAAAAAAAAGGGTTTTTTTTTTTGTGTGTGTGTGTGTGCATGAATGGATAGCTTGGGAGGTGAGATGAACAACCTCGTATTTATAGTGGGAGTTCGTTGTATGTTTGTGAAATGTATATGTACTGAGGAGATTGTGTATTTCTGTCCAAATTGGTAATGTGTTCTATTGTTTAATTGAAATGATGGAAAAAAAGGGGTTAATTCCGTTAGGGTAAATTTTGACCCGTTATAATTGTTGCGAAATGGACAGCTTAACGAAATTGGAAATTACTGTGAGGATAAATGGAACACGGGAATTTACGTGGAAAACCTCTTTTTAACTTGGGGTAAAAAACCACGGGCGAGGTAGAAATTTATTACTGGGGTAAAAACAGGGGTTACAACCTCTCAATCTATAAAGGAGAAAATACTCACTATCTCTCTTTATAGTTGGAGCAAATACTGAACAAACTCTCTATTTTTTTTTTTTTTCTTTCTCCCTCTCTCTCTTATTTTCTTTCTTTTGGTGTTTTGGTGTGTTTTTCATTGCCTCGATCGTTGCCTTTATATAGGCAAACCAAAGAGGAAAATGACAATGTATTACATGTCATTGCTTATATCACTATTGATTATTTTAATGAATTCTTAGACTTCTTGATCAATGGAGAATTTTGATTTGAATTGTCTAGCTTTACCAACAATCTCCCACTTGAAGATTTGATTGAAGCACAATCAGATCTTCACACCATTCTTCTAGCTCGCCATTGTATGTTGCTTATGCTCGGTCAATCCGCATGAGGAACGACACCACATAAACTTGTCCACAGGAATTGCTTTGGTCATGTAGTCTGCCAGATTATCCGCAGTGTGAACTTTTTGCATGTCCACAGTCCCCGCTTCCACTTGTTCACGAACAAAGTGGTATTGGACCCGGATGTGTTTGGTTCTTGAATGATATGCTGGATTCCTTGCAAGATGCAATGCACTCTGGCTATCACAATAAAGAACAATATTCTTCAGTTTGTGGCCGAGTTCTTCCAGCAACATCTTCAACCATATTGCCTCTTTACTGGCCTGCGTAGCTGCGACATATTCTGCTTCCGTTGTTGACGTTACAACAATGGACTGCAGTTTTGAAACCCAGCTTACAGCCCCACCAGCAAGATTGAACACATATCCGGTTGTGGATCTGCTTTTATCAAGTTCACCTGCATAATCTGCATCAACAAAACCATGGACAGTAAAATCTGTACCTCCGTAACATAAGGCAAGATCAGAGGTTCCCTTGATGTATCTGAGAATCCTCTTAACAGCACTCCAGTGCTCTCGGCCAGGGTTGGACATGTATCGGCTAACAACTCTCACTGCATGGGCAATGTCTGGTCTGGTACAGATCATTGCGAACATTAGACTTCCTACCGCCGATGCATATGGCAGTCGAGACATCTCTATCCTCTCGTCTTCATCAGCAGGACACATCTCAGAGGATAACTTGAAATTAGTAGCAAGAGGAGTAGATATTGGCTTACTGTCTTGCATGTTGAACCTCCGCAAGATTTTCTTCAAATAATTCTTTTGGGAAAGCCAAATCTTCCGCTTGCTTCTGTCTCGAGATATTTGCACACCAAGGATTTTGTTTGCTGGCCCCAAGTCCTTCATTTCGAATTCACTAGCCAGTTGAGTCTTTAAGTCGACGATACGACCTTTGTGGGTCCTGCCACCAGCATATCGTCGACGTACAACAGCAACATGATGAAATCGTCATCGCCAAATCTCTTGAAATATGCACAAGGATCTGAATATAGCCTGTTGTAGCCAAGACTCATTATGAAGGAGTCAAATCTCTTATACCAGCATCGAGGTGCTTGTTTGAGCCCGTAAAGAGATTTGATCAATTTGCAAACCAAATCTTCTTTTCCTTTTTCCTCGAAACCTTCTGGTTGAAGCATATATATTTCTTCATCGAGGTCACCATGAAGAAAGGCCGTCTTTACATCCAGCTGCTCAAGATGCAAGTCGAATGTAGCACACATTGACAAGACCACCCTGACTGTTGTAAGTCGTACCACCGGTGAGAAAATTTCGTTGAAGTCAATCCCTTCTTTCTGAGCATATCCTTTTACAACCAGTCTAGCACGGTAACGCTCTACCTGGTCATCACCATTCCGCTTGATTTTGTACACCCATTTGTTGCCAATGGGTTTTCTTCCTTGCGGCAATGGCACCAACTCCCATGTCTTATTTTTATATAGAGCTTTCATTTCCTCTTGCATTGCTAAAATCCACTGACTCGCATCTGGATTATTCAGTGCTTCTTGGAAAGTGGTTGGCTCTCCATCCTCAGTTAGAAAACAGTATGCAAGATTACTCTCTATCTCATAATCTGAGTGCCAACTTGGCGGCCTACGCTCGCGTGATGACCGCCAGAGTTCCGGTACTTCAGATTCGACTGGGTCGAGCTCTTCGTGCGCCGGTTCAGCTTCAGAAGAATTATATTGCTCCAATTTTCTTTTCACCGGCGTAGTCTTTGTCACGCCTTTTGAACTGCTATCATTTTCGACTTGCTCCTCATCGCTATCTTCCAGGAAGATAACATCTCTGCTGATAATCACTTTGTGGTCAGTGAGATCCCACAAGCGATACCCCTTTACTCCTTCAGCGTAGCCCAAGAACAAACATTTCCTGGACTTTGGATCCAACTTTGTCGTTTCTTGGTTGTGATACATCGCGTACGTTGAACTTCCAAATATATGGAGGTTTGAATAGTCTGCAGGTGCACCAGTCCACATTTCCATCGGTGTTCGCATCTCTATAGCAGTAGATGGGGCCCGATTCACCACATAACAGGCAGTACAGACTGCTTCCGCCCAGAATTTCTTTTCCAGGCCCGCAGTTCTCAACATAGCCCTTGTTCTTTCCAACAGGGTTCTGTTCAACCGCTCTGCCACTCCGTTCTGTTGTGGAGTGTAAGCTGTGGTGAACTGCCTTCTGATGCCCGCGTCTTTGCAGAATTCAGTGAATTCTTTGCCAGTATATTCTCCTCCATTATCTGACCGGAGACACTTGATTTTTCTGCCGGTTTCAAGTTCAACTCGCGCCTTGTATGTTTTGAAGATAGGAAACACTTCGTCCTTCTTCTTGATTGGATACACCCAGCATCTCCTGGAGTAGTCGTCTATGAATGATACGAAGTAGTTGGCTCCTCCCAGGGATGAAACCGGTGCTTGCCATACATCAGAGTGGATCAATTCTAGAATTTCTTTGCTTCTAGAATTTGAAGTGGAGAACTTCAGGCGATGCTGCTTGCTCACAATACAATGCTCACAGAATGTAGCGTCACCGTCGTGAGACCAGGAAGTAGATTCTTTTGCGCAAGAATTTTCATGCCTTGTTCAGACATATGACCAAGTTTCTTGTGCCAAGTCATTGTAGACTTTTCATTTGAACTTGTCGTAGCAACAGATGCTTGCCCTTCTTGCAGAGTCTCTCCCTTCAGCTTGTATAAATTTGCAGCTATCTTTTCGCCCTTCATCACCACCAGTGCTCCTTTGGAGACCTTCATGATTTTATTCTCCAATTCAATTTTGAAACCAAGATCATCCAGTTGCCCCACGGACAACAGATTTTTCTTCAAGCCCTCCACATGTCGGACAGCATGGATGGTACGCACAGTGCCATCGTACATCTTTATTTGAATCGTACCGACCCCGACAATCTTCAGCGCTTGGTCATTGCAGCTGTAGACATACCCTCCAAAGGTTGGCTCGTATTGATGAAACCATTCCCTTCGAGAGGTCATGTGGAAAGTAGCTGCTGAGTCCATGAGCCACACGTCGTTGAATCTTCCATTTTCAGCGATAGTGGTTGCGGCTTCACACACCAAGGCAATTCCATCGTCGGTAGTGTTGGCGGCGTTTCCTTGGGCATTGGAATTTTTATTTAGAGCCCAACAATCTTTCTTCAGATGACCTTTCTTGCCACAGTGGTAACATTTTATAACCTTCTTATTTTTGGTAACAAGGCTTTGCCGTTTTTGACTCCCACTTGGATCAGACTCTCCGGGTCTTGGCCGTTTTCGATTCATGTTTGGACCACGTGCTCCTGATCTTGCCCTCGTTACTGCCAATGCTTCCGCCTGTTGGGACGTTATCAACTTGTCTTCTTTGTTATTGCGCCGACTTTCTTCTTCGAGAACCGCAGCTGCAATATTGTCGAAGATAAGTTTCCCCGCAGCTTGGTTGTTGCTCAGATTGATGACGAGTTGATCGTAGGAGTCTGGCAGGCTTTGAAGCAGAAGCTCAGCACGTTCACTTGGCTCTATTTTGTAGTCCAAGTCTTTAAGTTGAGAGAATAGAGTATTCAACTTGTTGATGTGCTCGGTCATTGAAGAAGATTCTTCCATTCGTAGATGATATAATTTTCTTTTCAGAAAAATTCGGCTGTGGAGTGACTTGACTTGATACAGCTTCTCTAGATGATCCCAGATTTCTTTCGCACTAGCTTTCTCTTCAACGCTTGATAATATGTCATCTGCTAATGCTAGATGAATATTGGCGATGGCCCTCCCGTCCATCTTCCTCCAGTTGGCATCACTTGTAATAGTTGTTGGTCTGCCAGTGATCGCCTCCAGACAATTTTCTTTGAGTAAAATTGCCTTTATCCTCATTTTCCACAGTGAGTAGTTTTTCCCGTTGAATTTCTCAATTTCATTTTTAGCTGCCATTTTTTCCCACGTCGCTATCGTCGGAGAAATTCAACAGTCCAGCCAAATAGTACTGATCAGATAATTTGCAGAAAGGGTAGCGACCAGCTTTCAAGACAAAATTACCCTTCTAAGTAAATTCCCAGATGAGATCTGGTGGGGTCACTATGTGTCCCGCTTGGCACCAGCCACCTAGACAGAACTTACTTACACAGTCTATTACCACGACTTGCCAAAAAACTCTTCCGTAACGATAAACCTTTTCGATATCCTTTCTGATGTGGAAGATCAGACAAAGCTGCAACCACAGAGCATAATTGGAATATCAATCAGGGCTGGCTCTGATACCACTTGTTGCGAAATGGACAGCTTAACGAAATTGGAAATTACTGTGAGGATAAATGGAACACGGGAATTTACGTGGAAAACCCCTTTTTAACTTGGGGTAAAAAACCACGGGCGAGGTAGAAATTTATTACTGGGGTAAAAACAGGGGTTACAACCTCTCAATCTATAAAGGAGAAAATACTCACTATCTCTCTTTATAGTTGGAGCAAATACTGAACAAACCCTCTATTTTTTTTTCTTTTCTTCTCCTCTCTCTCTCTTATTTTCTTTCTTTTGGTGTTTTTGGTGTGTTTTTCATTGCCTCGATCGTTGCCTTTATATAGGCAAACCAAAGAGGAAAATGACAATGTATTACATGTCATTGCTTATATCACTATTGATTATTTTAATGAATTCTTAGACTTCTTGATCAATGGAGAATTTTGATTTGAATTGTCTAGCTTTACCAACAATAATATGATTTTGGGTCACCTTATATATATGATTTTCAGTGCATGGCCAGGCTCTCTTTAAGTTGATTTCAATAAACTAGGAGTTCAGAAAAAAAAAAAAAAAAACAAAAAAACAAAAAAACAAAAAAAAAAAGCTGAAGTTTCAAAACTATTACGTTGTTAGAGTTATTAGCAATCTATTTTCATTATCGAATTAATTATATAGCGATCTAGTGACCCAAATTCATAATTTTTGCCTTGTAACGTCAATTGATGCTATAAGATGGAAGAACAGAGAAAATAATGAGAAGTGTTTGGTATTGAGGAGTGTTTCAAAAGAATTACAATTACAACCACGGTTATATTTGGAGCATGAGTATATTTACATTTACATATAATTAAGGAAGATATGATTCAAAATTATTGGGATGAATTGATGCATCTAAACATTGGCATCAATCATCGGATCATCATATCGGTAGTGCGCACGCGGGACAAAAAGGATAAACTGGGAGTTACGACGCGTTTGTTAAGACACTTTCTTTATCATTTCATTACACGAAAATGGAAATAGGATTTTAGAAGAAAATGCTTGAAAAAATGAGGACGGTTGGGGTTATAAATTCGAATAAAAAGCTGCAAGAAAGTAATAAGAACCTGAGCAGGTAATATAACATGGTGGCTTTGGGACTCACTATCATTATATAACTTCCAAAAGGGAAGTTTTGTCTACTTTTTTCTCAATCTACTCTATCGTTATCACGTGCTATAATGCCTGGGAATTAGCTGAAGTAGAGTTTGAATGGACGTCCATTTGGTTATTAGGCTGCTTTATTTGACTTATTAACCATTCATTTCTAACTTGTCACAATGTGGGGATGTTATTTTTTACGACTAAAAGGATGGTAAATATGCATCAGTTATCATGATGTAATAAGGTAACTATAACCAAACCTCGAAAGAAAGTTCGTAAGCGCAGTATCTTTTTTGTAAGAAAAGCATGTGGCTAGGGCTACCTTGAAGAATGATAAGAAGATCGATGGACCAATTTCTTAAAACGTCAAATGACATTAAAAATAACAATAATATTGTTTAAAAAGTGTCAAAAACAGAACACACAGAAGTTAATTTCATCCCATCAAATACAAGTCTTATTTCTAAGCCAGAAACTGCCACAAGAGAAAGCAAGACAAAGAACATCCTCACAACCTGGGCAGTATGGTAAAGGCATACAACAGCAAATCTAAGTCTGCTACCGAATCAGTCACCCTTCGATGTCCACACCAATGAGAAAACGCAACTAATTTACAGTTATAACGACATTTTTTCTGCTCGACGACTAAATTGTAAGGAGCAGCCATCGATGCACATACACTGGAACAGGGGCGAAATGCCTACAAATACAAAGGCGTACGCCACCGTCCTCAACCAAGGCATTGTGACTGGTTTTTGGCTTTTGTCATGGATACATTGGAACATCGCCCGTCGATGAGGACAAATACGTCATTTGTACGTCAGTGTCCTCGGGATTGCCCTTGTTAATGCTAATCTTCCCGGGATCACCTGATATATGCATGTCATACAAGCAAGTGAGGATGTTTCAACTTAACGCAGATAAATACGCTATAGAACAGACAACTGTGATGGTTTTTGCGCTTACTGGGTATGGAGTCAGTAGATGGCCTACTTGGGGAACTACTCCCTGTATGATCTGAAATTTTAAGAGAGTATGAAAAGCCCATAATGTGTGTGTGTGTGTGTTAGGTCTATATGTATGCAATAGGCAACTCCAAACAATGCAATTAATTACCTGATGAATTACGCAGTGCCTTGACAGCGTCAAAGTTCTTGTAAGTGTAGCCCACGAAACTCAGGTCTTTTGGAGTGAGATTTATCTGCTTGGGTTAAAAAGTTGGAGCAATGTTATCAGTTTAACTGAACAATGCAGTTTAACATCTTCTAAATGAATCTCTTAAAAAATAAGGTTGCAGGAGCAGAGCAAATGAGTTCGTGATCAGTCAATCGGAGAAAATAGTGCCAAATGAGTTGCCCAGTTTCCAATCAATTTCGTCGTAGCAGATATTTAACCGAGTATATGAAGACACGAAAAGAGGAAGGAATACCTTTCTAGAAGAAGCTGATCCAGATTTTGATGGAGTTGGTGGATCCAACTGGTCAAACAGAGGTCGTTTATGTTAATAGGCTACTTAAAAGTATAAAAATGATGGATACTGTATAGTGACAGAGGATAAATATTACATGAAAAAATTAAATTACGTAAATGGTCGAGAAAGGTTATCACATATTTAGTTAAATATCTTTCAATGGGCAGTAACAATCAAGGTCCCGGAATCTCACTTACAAATAATCCTGAAGAAAATTATGCCACACACATAACAAAAATGAAAGAAAAAAAAGGCTGCTGTGCAGTCTGTTAGGGTATCCTAATATTTAACATGACAAATGCCGGATAAATATTAAATAGCACGAAGGTTATGAACCAATCTCACTGTTAATGGGTCAGACCGCATAGATTAAATCAATGGACTGGAAAATACGTACTTCGTCAAACTTCATGAAGTTTTGGGTGTCTAGCTCCCCGTTGACCTCTGGTTTGAAGGCTGCTTCCATCTCATAGAGTTTATCCCACTCAACATCCACAAACCAAGGGTGAGCCTGCACATGCATTCAGCTAAGCGAACAAATAACAAGCGGCTATGCTATAAAGCTAGTTTGCAAGAAATTAAGCGGAAGTTGTTTGTAGTAGTATGATCTGACTTTTATCTGATATGCTCCGCCAGTTCCAAGCCTGTGTTCCACGTCACAGAGCAACCTACATATGAGATCTTTGGCTTCCGGACTTAGTTTAACATCATCCGGGAATCTTAAATGATTTCTCCAATGGACAATCTGACAGTCATGTAGTTAAAAGATTAAATCGTCTACCCTTAACTCAATATACTACAAGAAGCACATAAGAAATTTAAGATGGAAAATTCTGAAGACAGCATAGCCCATATACCTTCCTACAAGTGGTCATAGGATCATCAGAATAAAATGGAGGGCAGCCAACAAGCATCTCATACATAATAGCTCCCAGTGACCACCTGCTCATGTATTCCATGGTTATGGAGAGAATCTATAAAAAACTAAGTGAATTTGCTTCAGAATTCCCTACCATTCACGGAAAGATATGTGAATGATCATATATTGTGCCATGACATAGTTGAACAAAAGATGCGTTCTATGGAACTTTGTAACTGGAAATCGAATTCACTAATATTGACATATTGAAGAACTGTTTGACAGAGAAATAAATAGGATGAGGCATTCTTACTGACCAATCACATTCCATGCCATAACCCTTCTTCAGCAGCACTTCTGGAGCAATATAGTCTGGTGTACCCACAGTTGAAAAGGCCTATGAATGCAGAAAGATGAAGATCATTAAAAAATGTTTAAACAGAATCAATACAGCACCAATTGCTTTATTTTGACACGGCAATGACTATGTAAGCAAAGAGATGAGAAAAGCAATTTTTCAGTAACTCGCAACCATGTTCAAGATACATAAATCAGCTATGCTAAATGAGCAATCAGCATTATTCATACTGTGTGTAGGGTCTTTATTGCTGTTAAATGACCATCATGATTCATGGCCGAATAATAGTGGAAAAATATAACTAATAGAGAACAGACATTACCAATTTTCTCCTATTCATTTGCCAGTGCTGGAGTTGTTCGCGGGGACTCCTCCAACTACTACCATTGGCAGCATCTGGAAAGCCGCCATCAATATCCATCGATTCCCTTATGTTCTCATCATCCATTGCCTCGTTTTCATCGACCGTCGACAAAGTTCTACAATCAAGGGGCTTGCAAAGACCAAAATCCGAAAGTTTCATATGACCGTTCTTATCAAGGAGAAGGTTGTCGGGTTTTATATCCCTGAAGCGAAATTGGTGGGTAAATTTAATAGGGACCAAATGGCAGGATAGGGGAAATAAAGAAAATGCAACAATTTTTTTTCGTCTCTAATAGATTGAAACCTGTGAATATAATTATGCTTGTGAATGGACTCAATGGCCAGCACACTTTGAGCAATGTAGAATTTGGCAACACTTTCAGACAGTGTGTCCTCTCTCATCAGGAGAGTCATTACATCTCCACCAGGCAAATATTCCATGATAAGATATAAGTATTCCGCATCTTGGAAAGAGTAATACAATTTGACTATGCAGTGGCTGGCAACTTCAGCCAATAAATTTCTCTCTGCTCTTACATGTTCGACCTATAAGGCATGAAATATTTGTCAGATATTATGCGGTCACAAACACAATATCTCCTTATAACTTTATAATAACTGACAAGTAACATTAGTAGATTCAACTAAGAATATCTTCTTCTTTTTTTAACTTGAAAGGACACAGAATATCTGATAAGTGCACCACCTGTCCCCTAGATACCATTTCTGATTTCTTCAGCTTTTTCATGGCATATATATTTCCTGACTTTTTCTCCCGACATAAACGTACCTGAAGTTATAAAATAATGCAAGCCACAAGAATGAGGAAAGATAGAAGGAAAATATCCGAGGATCGATAGGTATATTTGCATGATGATATTAGCACAGATGGTAGCTGAGAGGAAAGATCTGAACAAATCCACTACCTCGCCAAAGGCTCCACGCCCAATTATTGTAAGAAGCTCAAAATCATCTACACATATCTTGTTCCTTCTCAGTCTAATATATTCTGTTTCCTTTCTCTCTAGATCTTTAATCAGATTTATCTGCTCCTCTTTAGGTACGTCAGAAGATGCTAGCTTCCTTTCCAGTATCCATCTCCTGGAGAACACAGAAAAGTTAAAAAAAAAAAAAAGAAATTGCTTTAAAGAGGATCAGAAATGAAGCAAGATAGAAATCAAGTAAATCATATGCAATTGCATATTATGTTTAGCTTAATGGAGATCTACTGAAAGGTGAATAATTAGGTCATTGGCAACTTCTACAACTAACAAAATCCTTACAGATAACTGTTTCAGCGGATGCCACTTGAGGTACCATACTCACGAGACGCGTCATATTCCCCACGAGTCGTTCTAAGGTCAACATATTCCTTATGACACCTATAACTAGTTCATACATAACGAGTCCCCTAGTCCTAACAATTAGCAGGAGAACAGTAAAATTTTCCGATAAGGTTCGCCATTTAACTTCTTTCATCCAACATAGCTGACCATTATCTCATACCATATATCACTAGACAGAGTGAACCATTTTCTAGTTTACGTCAAAAGCTAAGAATGAACAAGTACTCTAACATCATGATCTAAGCTGCTAACTTTGAAAAATCTAAACTTTCATAATTTTACTTGAAATTTCAAAAGTCGGACAAGAATGATACAAAGTTGTGCCCAGTTGGGCGTTTAAATAACTTTGAACTTACTATCATAATCGAAAAAATGCAAATTCATAACCTACATACACCCAAACCACAAATCCACCCAAATCAAACGAAGATCCTATTCCACTAGAACCTAACCAGACCACCAAGTGTACCCACCCACAAAATGATTAAAAGAATAAACAACACCACCGAAAACTTCATGAGTAAAAAAAAAGGCCGAAGCAAAGTCAATTACTGAAGTCAACCAAAGAGAGCATTAAATCTTCGGAACAACTACTAAGATACTTAAATCGCAACCTAAGCTGGCCAATCCAACACATCACCACCTCATTCCCCAAGTAAACAGAACCACTACTAACAAGAAACTAATCACAGTCCTACATCAAAATAAGATGAGAGTTACTGCTGTTAGAACCTCTCCTTTCTCTCCTGTATGCTCTTCATCTGATTTTTGTAGTGATTCTCGATATACTTCTTAGCTGCTGCAACTTTCTCCATCGTCAAGCTCGAACCCAACACTTCTTCTCCTTTCGCACCGTTGAGCTCTAATTCCTCCATTCTCTCCTTTCTCTGTAGATTTTCCCTAAATTTTCTCTCTCAAAAAAGCAACGATGTGTTTACTAGTCGACTATTAAAAGTGTTGCTGTACTGTATTTTATCGTTTTGCTTATCCATCATTTAATTACTCTTAATGATGTATTTAATTATTATATAAGGTGAATCTACACACATGTACCCATGTCAAAACATTTTACAGATATGTACCTGATTTAATTTTTACCAGTTTCTTTAATTATGTCGTAACTTCATGTGTGTATATTGTGTACCATAACACGTTGATATAGGATACCTAAATATAGCATACGTCGAACCTACGGTATATATGTGTGTTACATAGGGCGTACCTAAATATAGCATACGTCGTACCATTTTCTGTTATATAGGATACCCAAATGTGTTGATATAGGGTTCCCAAATGTGTTGTATGGTGTACTTTCGGGATCGGGTACCTATGTGCAAAAAATTTATTCTGTTAGGTATCTACATATAAAAAAATCCTGTCAGGGTACTAAATTACAAATTTTTATCCAAATAGGTAATTATGTGAATACTTTATATCTGAATTCAGCGGATTTCGGTGTTGCGTTGCAGCGGAGGTTTGAGTACTAGCAGCTGTGCTGTCCTTTATTTTTTTATTTAGTATTTAATCATCAATATATATATATATATATGTTGCATATAGAAATTTGGAGCTGTTAATTATTTAAGCGTATAAGTTTGATTCAAAATTAATAAAATATCCACGAATGAAATGTATTTGACAGCAGTTTCTAGGGAATTGAGACCAGCTAATTTATTTCTGCACCAAATGACAGATCAGCCACTTCTTACTTGGCAACTTGCTTTTTTACAGCCTTGCCTTAGATTTATTTTTTATTATTTAAAAAAAGGTATCCCATGAAAGTTGAAGATACGATCCGTTTGATAGTGTTACAAATATTGACAAATGACAAAACTGATTTTGCACATAATATTGAGAATTTATTCAAAATGAATGGTTTCTTGGAATTTTGTCAAAAATAATGGTGTGTTCCCAAAAATATTTACAATGAAAGGAAGTATTGGGCTTAGCCGTTTGTCCACTACTCGGCCCATTAGAAACCCACCACAAGAAGGATTCGATACGGCATCGTTTGGCAATCGTAACACACTCGAAGGGGCAAAAGGGTCATTTCCTTGTATTCCCCAATCCAAACCCCTACAATTCAAAAGACACGCAGTTTCTCGTTCGCCCTCACTTTTGTCTGTCCTTCAAACTCCGCGGCGCAGATCCGAGGAGTTTTGGAGAAGATTTTACCGTCGAAGCCGAAGTTAGTTTTTGATTAGCTCGCTCTTTGCTATCAGATCTTTGTTTGAATCGAAGTTTCAACTGCTACAAGGTATTTTTGCTGGTGCATGACTAGAATTTAGTTTTGAACGGCCTGTTTGATTAGTATAGAAAGTTACGCGTTCTAGATTTGTTTATGTATCATGTTGTTTTTTATGCTTAAGCTCTGATGATTGTTTGATTATCTATGCTCTTGACCAGGTAAAGTTTTTCTTTTCCTACTTTCTGCTGGTCTGCTTGGTCGGTGATTTCATTTCTCACTTTGTTGTTGTATGTTTGTCCTATTTAAGGAACTTTAGGCGATTTATAACTTGCTCGATTAACTGAATTTTGAGATATCGTAGGTTTCTACAATTTTTTGTTAAGCCTTTCGATATTTATGCGTGTCTGTGCACGTAATTGGATTGGTACTTGTCATCCTGAAGAAGTTTATGTCCAAGCATATGTCTGCAGCTGTGTTTCTCTTATGAGTCTGCCCTTTTTGAAGTTTTGATCACATGAGTTTCTTTAATGTCAATGAATGCGATGCACATTGCTGATTATCAACCCGCATCGAGATTTATAGCTATATTCTCATGTCTTTTTCTTTTGTAATTATTGGAAAGGTTCTTAATGACTTACTGCTTAGTGGTATACCCTGGTATTTCATCGTTTTCTCCTTTTGGTTTCTGTAGTCATGGCTGGCACCGCACCTGAAGGTTCTCAATTTGATGCTCGTCAATTTGACTCGAAAATGAGTGAACTGTAAGTGTTTCGAAATATTTGTGTGTGGCTCTAGCAGTTGGGTTTTCCCTAAAAGTGATTGAAAGAATACTCAGAACTTAGCCATTTATTTCAATTTTATCATTTTGACACAGACTTTCTGCTGATGGTGAGGAGTTTTTCACATCTTATGATGAGGTTTATGACAGTTTCGACGCAATGGGTCTGCAGGAAAATCTTCTTAGGGGCATCTATGCATATGGTAAAACATTAAAGGAAATTATGTGATGGTCATGGTGTTTTGAAATATAGTTCTATTAGTAATGGTTGTATAATTGAGATGGTGCTCTGCCCCTATCCTTTTTCTTCCTTTTGAAAAATCTTATTCGTATTCGTAAGGTTTCGAAAAGCCCTCTGCAATTCAGCAAAGAGGAATCGTACCATTTATCAAGGGGCTCGATGTGATCCAACAGGCTCAGTCTGGGACTGGGAAAACTGCAACCTTTTGCTCTGGAGTCCTGCAGCAGCTGGACTACAGCATCGTCGAGTGCCAAGCCCTTGTCCTTGCACCGACCCGTGAGCTCGCCCAGCAGATCGAAAAGGTCATGCGAGCGCTCGGTGATTACCTTGGCGTTAAGGTCCACGCATGCGTTGGAGGCACCAGTGTTCGTGAAGACCAACGTATCCTCTCCAGTGGGGTCCACGTCATAGTTGGTACTCCCGGGCGTGTCTTCGACATGCTGAGGAGGCAGTATCTCAGGCCCGATCACATCAAAATGTTCGTCTTGGACGAAGCTGATGAGATGCTTTCAAGAGGATTCAAGGATCAGGTCCGTACTTCGCTTCCTTCCATCTTTTCCCCCTTCTCCTCGTCTGTCGATCTTGCAATAAAACTTGCACCGAACATTTTTATCCTTTCAGATATACGACATCTTCCAACTGCTGCCTCCCAAGATTCAAGTGGGCGTGTTCTCTGCCACCATGCCGCCCGAGGCCCTCGAAATCACCAGGAAGTTCATGAACAAGCCAGTTCGTATCCTCGTGAAGCGCGACGAGCTGACCCTCGAGGGAATCAAGCAGTTCTACGTCAACGTCGACAAGGAAGAATGGAAGCTCGAAACCCTCTGCGATCTCTACGAGACTCTGGCCATCACGCAGAGCGTCATCTTCGTCAACACGAGGCGCAAAGTCGACTGGCTCACAGACAAAATGAGGGGCCGCGACCACACTGTCTCGGCCACACACGGTGACATGGACCAAAACACGAGGGACATCATCATGAGGGAGTTTAGGTCTGGCTCGTCCCGGGTGCTCATCACCACCGATCTCTTGGCCCGAGGCATCGACGTTCAGCAGGTATCTTTGGTCATCAACTACGATCTCCCTACTCAGCCCGAGAATTACCTTCACCGTATTGGTCGAAGTGGGAGGTTTGGTAGGAAGGGCGTGGCGATCAACTTTGTGACTCGTGATGATGAGAGGATGCTCGTCGATATTCAGAAGTTCTACAACGTTGTGGTGGAGGAGTTGCCTGCGAACGTGGCGGACCTTCTCTGAATGAGGTTTGTGTTTTCGAACTGTTCTGAGTTATGTTGTTTGCTGTTTTATGTTGTCTTATGTTTGTTTGTCTTGGTATTTTGGGGACCATTTCCTTGTGCTTTTTTTTTTTTCCGAGTGTTGGAAAATTTTGCTGTGTTTTTGTTGTATAATTTAACGTGATGTTGTTGGGACTTGCTTGAGTCTTTGATTGATGCTGTGTTTTCCCTTTACATGGTTTAAGGTAATAAAGAGATCCAAAAATTGCTTTTTAGCTAGCAATAAATTAGGCGATGGCACCGCAGGTTATTGGGGACATTTTAACATAAGGGTCCTGTTCCTATTTTTATTAAGCATAAGGGAGTGGAAAGTTACTAAAATTCCCTACTTAAAAAACACTTATTCGAGTTAAAAAAAATTGAATTAATTCGAATAAATTTTTTTAATTCGAATAATCTATTTGAACAAAAGAAATTCGAATAAAAAAATATCTCGAATTTTCAATTCGAATTTTTTTACTCGAATAAAAGCTATTTTTTCTATCCGAATGTTATCCGAATAGCTCAATTCCAGCTCGAATAATTCGAATAAAAATTCGAATTAATCGTTTTCTGTTCGAAAACGTCGATTTTCAGGCTCAAAAACACGAAAATTTACTCAGATTTAGGGTTAATATGTTTAATAATCACGATCCCATCGATTAACATCTCATTTCGACATGAAATTTCAGTCGACACGGATCAAAATGATAATCAAACCTTCGATTTTTTTTTAACACCCAATCCCTCTTTTAATTTCACACAAAAGTAATCCTATTTAACAACCAGGTTATTGTTACTACTGCTATTCGTTATTATTAATACTTCGGGCCCGTTTGCTATCCAATATAAGCCCAGAAATATAAATAATAACTGATAATAGAGTGTTGGGTTTCTTTATTACGGTCCGGAATTAATTTATCAGCCACAAAGCTCTCTCGAGATAAATAAACTTGTTACATGGGGTAAGATAAATTATTAAAATAAAGTTATTTAGCCTTATTGCTGGTCTTATAACCATACAGAGCTAGTCTTTTGCCATGTGGAATGGAGACCTCCTACATTTCTATAATACTAGATTAATATTATAAGTATTATGCTTGTATTATATTACATTACCGTATGACATTAATGACTTGTTTGGTTCATAGGTTTAGCTTCTTTAAGTGTGGACTTAACACCTGTTCAAGTATTTGGTTTATAGATATAAATAAACCACGAGTTTATATAATCATAGTTTAAACTCATGTCAGCGGGTTTAAATAAACACACGCCCTCACATGTATTCATCTAAACTTACTAACCAAACACCCTTTTATTTTATACCCATTAATTCGTTTTACATAAACTTTATTAATTTACACCCTCCTAAATAAAAACCTACTAACCAAACAAGCACTAAGACAAAATAAATTATCGAACTAATAAATCATCCAAGTATTCATCCAACGAAGAAAATTAAAAGAGGTTAAAGAGGGGACTAGAGCAGAGTAGAGCAAACGGCGTGGGAATTGGGAAAGAGGTGAAAGGTTTCGGATTCCTTTCACGGTTCAAGAACCAATCCGAACCGGGTTTAGAGTGAAGAGGCAAGAATTAAAATATCTACGTCGGTCATAGAACACGAGAAAATTAAAGCGAATATTATTAATACTCCCTCTGTTCCCCTAACAATGTCGTTCTACAGTTTTTATTTTTTCCAAAGCACGTGGTTTTGGTTTTCCAAGAAAAAATTGTGTTTATATTTGCAGATTTACCCCTAGTATTAAAAATCCTATATTAATGATGAGGGATATAATAGACAAACCAATTTCTTAATATGCGTGCACATGTCTAGAACGACAACTAATATGGAGTAGGGAGTAATTTTGATTATTGGAATGTATCTTAATACAAATTTCAGATTAGTGTAGGAAAGATATAGTCAATTATGCACAAGCAATACCATACGTCGCCCTACTTTCTTGGCCTCGATATAGAGATCTACTATATTATATGGCTGCATTTACTTTGGAAGATTGGAAAATATTGGAAAATATATGATAAATTGTCTTTGGGTTACCAATCATAAGTCTTAAGTCATGCGTTCACTTTGCAATATATGAATTGCGTTAATTTCAGTACTATTTTAAAAATTACAAAAGTAACATTTAATTCATCAATACATAATTTTTAAAAAAAATTATTCTTATGAATATCGAGAAATATAAAATATCCATATCAATTTGCTCGTTATGAAACAAATAAGAAATTTGTGTTGTTTATTTATTTTTATCATATAAATCACATGAAATAAAGATAATTTTATGATAAGTGGAATAAAGGCAGGTTTACTCTTTTCGTGATAATAGTATAGTAGTTGGATTGGATGAATTATACCGGGCTTCTTTGATAATCGTAACGGGCCAATGCTTTACTGCGGGCTTTAATAATTGGACTTTATTTATAGCGAACAGTATTACCATGAATAATTTGGGTTTATCAATAAAACTCAACGGACCCGAGATATATATAGTATAAAAATTAAATGCGTGAGGGCATAATAGTCAATCAAGTATCCAGGTTCATGCATCTGCTCCCTCTTCAAAAGTCTTATTACCTCTTTGGATGATTTCGTCATCGAAGGCTTTGCACTGACCCATACCAGCTTCTGATTGTTGTTTTCGAAGTGCATTTGTGATTAATTCTATCAAGTTCGGACCAGTTAGGTTGTGAAATTCTGAACAGGATCGCAAAGGTATTCCAGTTAGTTAGTACCTTGATTTTGTTTGTTCGACGTGTTTCTGAGTTCTATCGATTTTTGGATTTACCGTTTTACGTTTATGCAATGAATACGGAGTTCAGAGATGGTCCTGTACAGCTTTCTTTGGTGTTGTGTTCGTGGTTCTTTGACTTGGTCGGAGCTAAGGAAAATGCTTTTTTGCAGTTACTTTAATGAATTAAAAAGATCAATTTTTTTTTTCTTTTTCTTTTTTTTTTCTTGCGGTGACAATGGTTGTTTCGAAGACTGTTGTGTTTTGGTGGTGAGCTTTGTAATGTTTTGCTATGACGTAATCGGAATGGATCACTAAAAAAATATCTCAAGTTGTAGAATCCTTTTCTACAGCTCTTTCAATTTTACAATCTATATGGATGAGATCTTCTCTTTCATAACAAGGATGGATTTCTCACATACAGTTCCTGTAAGTTGTTGTGATTCCTGGGCTGATAATTTCTTGAATGTGTTAACATGTGGAACACACTACATTTGTGCATTCGATCGAATCGTTAGATGAAATAGTTCCTTTACTAGAACTACCTTGCAATGCTAAATTCCCGATATAAACCACTACGGATATATTGTTCTGTTTTGCCAATTACGGCGGTAAACGACGGCGAGTTAACCAATGCAAGTGCGAGCATGATCTTATACCTTGCAAAGTTTGAGGTTTTGTGAAAGATTTGATCCCTTCATCCATCAATGATCATCTACTACGATACAACCAAGCTACTGTTTCAAATGTTGATCTAAGTCCTGCTTTTGATCTTTTCTTCTTTTAATTCATTGCTAGTTCCACGTGGGATTTACGTGCTGGAGAATGTTGTCTGACGAAGAATCGTCATTGCTAGGTTCATCATCATTACACAAAGACAGCTTACCCCATATGGAGCTCGAACTGCCTAAAGAAGTCCAAGATGGCGCTGATATTCTGTACGAATTCTGGCCATTACAACAAGTAGATCCAAAGAAGGCAAGATTCCCATGTTGCGTGGTTTGGACACCCTTACCTATCGTCTCATGGCTGGCGCCCTTCATCGGACATGTCGGGATATGTAAGGAAGATGGAACCGTGTTAGATTTCTCGGGTTCAAACCTCGTCAACGTCGACGATTTCGCCTTCGGTTCTGTCGCTAGGTACCTTCAACTGAACAGGGAACAGGTAAAAAAACCCTCGATTCGTAAGGTTTTTCTCCAATTTTTTTCTCCTTCCTTGAAATCATAGTGGGAATCTGAAAATCACACTAGCTTTAGTTGTATGGTATAGTGTGCCATTAGGGATTGATCTGCCCCGTGTTTGAAAATGGAAATAACATTTGTTAAGTGACCGCTTCATCTAAAAAACTCGGATTGTATCATTTGACTCTATATACTTCAGTTCCAACACGTCCCTTACGTGTAGACTAATTTCTTTCTTTATCTAGCCTTAGATGTGTAGTTTTCTTAAATGGGTGGTCGTTAGCAGGTTAAAACCCTCTATTTCGTAAGGTTTTTCTCCAATCCATTCTTGAGAATCATAGTGCGAATCTGATCTGCAATCACACTTCACACCATCATCTAGCAGTATAGTTAGTGTTACCATTGGGGATTGCCCCTGTCTGAAAGTAGACATAACATCCGTTAAATGACAGCTTTACCTAAAAGCTCGGACTTTTCAAATTTTAATTATATATACTTTGGTTCCAACATGTTCCCTCACGTTTAGCATGATTTCTTTCTTTATCTTAGCCCCATACGTGTAATTCTTTATCTTAAATGGATGGTCGTGAGGATTCGTACCCGTGACCTCTCTCAGACTGACTTGTAGTTTTCTTAGCATGACCGCGCGTAGGAAAATAGAGATAACATCTATCGATTTGATAATGAATTTACTGACCACGACGTCATTTTTTTTCATCCGTTTTCGAAAAAAAAACAGTGCTGTTTCCCGCAAAACCTCGTGACCCACAAGTGCAAGAACCGCTACGCCCACTCCGAAATGGGAAGCGCAATCTCGTGGGACGACGCGATCCATTCGAGCGCCCGGCATTTCGAGCACAGATCTTACAACCTCTTCACATGCAACTGCCACTCGTTCGTGGCCAACTGCCTTAACCGCCTATGCTACGGCGGGTCGATGGGTTGGAACATGGTCAGCGTGGCTGCCCTCGTTCTGACAAAGGGAAGATGGGTCGACGGGTTTTCGGTGGTGAGGGCATTTATGCCATTTCTGACCGTCGTTTGCCTTGGCGTTTATATGGTGGGTTGGCCGTTTTTTATTGGGTTGTTTTCCTTTTCGTTTCTGCTTATTGGGTGGTTCTTGCTGGGGACCTGCGGTTTCAAGAATTTGTTGGAGTGTTAGAGCAGTGGAGTTGTTTTGTGTTCTAATTGCATTAGAAGAAAATAAACAGTGTATCTTATTGTATGGTATTCACTTTATTTGAACTTAGTTGAACTGTATTTTGCATGATCAGATCTTTAGACTTTCTTTTTGCGCAGAGGACGCAACTGTTATTACAGAGAATTAGCAGTAGTATTAACTTAATAAGTGAAGATACAAGGCAATCTTTTCAATCATGTACGCTTAACTTGCTCAGAGAGACAATATTTTTACTTTCAACATTGGGTAATTGATGTCACCAAATGTGTTATTAATATAAGATATTGTAATAGATAGGATATAAGTAGCTGTAATAAGCAAGGATATAAGTAGCTGTAATAAGCAGATCCAAGGAGTTCGGAGACTTTTCTTAATCTCAGCAGTATTCCACAAGTATGACAGTTTTACTACGCAAAAAGAAAACCAAGTTCTTGCTCATCGAACCTTTGAAACGTCATAAATGAAAAATTGCAATGTATCATATATAACAGAAGTTATAAAAGGGGATAGCATCTTATTTTTGAAAGCTTCCAAACTGAGTTTGCGGGTTGCTTAGGCTAGAGAAGAAGTCATCGTCGTTCATCGTGGCCGTTGATGCAAATCCAGATTTGTCAGATCCAACGGTGGCCATCGATCCACCTCCTGGCCCTACACGCATCGAACCGCCCATGTAAAACGAAGGCATAGGTCCCTTTTCTTCTGATCCATCGGTCAACCCGCCCACAATACCAACATCTGCTAAGTTCACCTTCTTCGCTGAAATCGATAATCAAGTACAGCGTAAATTCAGCATTGTTTAGGGCAACTAGAGTAAATACTTGGTTGTCAAATGAAATCATAAACCTCCGCAATGTTCTATCTAGACGAAAAAGAAAACGAAAGAGGACGTACGTGCAGTTATATTGAGATCAATCAGTCCACGGCTCAAGGAATCTGCCCATATTCCAGATTTAACTTGAAATGCGTCCTTCTTGATCGGAGATTTGGTTTCGACCGAAGAAGAAGCACTGGCGTTTCCATCGTTCCCTACATTAGATGAGCCTTTCCCAGATTCTGTAGGAACGGGGTTGGTGTTTGAAGTGAAGGAACCAAAAGGGTCGGACCCTTCAAAGTTGTTCAATGGAACTGCTGCAAAGGGGTCGAAAGCGCCAGAAGTTGTATCGGGTTTAGAGGTTTTGCTGTCATCGGGCTTTGGAAGTGGATCGGGCGAACCGAAGAAATCCATTGTTGTTGAAACAGTTGGAGCAGGTGCCGAGTCAAACAGATCAATTTTGGGCTGAGAGGAAAGAGAAGGTTGATATTTGGTAGTTAGTGGAAGTTGGGAGACTTGTACCTTAGAGGTATAATTAATTTTTTACCTGTGGAGCGGTAACTTTCGAAGTGTTTGGATCAGGCGTAGCGGATAAAAAAGCTGCATCAGCAAATAAATCGATTTCTGATGAATCTTTGTTCAAAGGGCTGATCGTATCAGTCGGAGCTGATACTACTGGAGCATCCAGAAGATCGCCAACAATGCTTTGGCCGAAAAGATCTACTTGGTTACCTCCAGAAGAAGGTTCTGTTTAACATAGCGAATATCCCATATTAAAACACAATCAATAATATTAAGGTGAATTTAGCATATATAGGAGAAACGAGGAAATGTGAAACTCAAGTAAAACACATTTTCCTTTTGGTACATGATGGGATCACACAGACATATTGTGAGAGAAGGGAAAGAATTTATTCAACAGCTTATAATATATTTTTACTTGGAGTGGAGACAGAGTGCTTACTAGTTGAAGTCCCTCGTGGGTCAAAATCATCAAAATCTTCATCGTATTTGTCTGATGATGAGGTCTTTGAGGAAGCGATATTTTGTGTATCTGGTTTGCTTTTTGTAGATACTTGTGATGTATTGGTAGCAAAAGAGCCTGGTTTCTTGCTGCAAATTATTCTTGATCGTCAGAGAGAACATATGTATCCAAGGAAAATAGAGCAACAACACGCAAGACACTTCCCATATGTCAAACTAATGCAAAAAATTGTATTGGATGTGTTGCACATATGAGGCAGGAGAGGGCTCTAGAGCAAGCCTCTCAACTTACGGGATCTACAATTATCAAACCTTGGAAACTTACAGCGTTCTTACCACAACAGAGTTCATAATAGCTGGTATAAATAAAATCATATCAAAGTCAAGGATCTAAATTTAACAAAAACTGAATAATGGATGATGCCAAAACACTCACCTCCCCTGGCGAGAAGGTTCTCGCTTTGATGCAGTTTTCTCATATTTGTCTACATTGCGATCATTTTCCTTTCTTGCATCACTATATGAAGAGCTGTCTCCTTCACTACCAAATCCCCCATACCCGTCACTGTTTCTGAAGCTACTGCTACTGAATGAGGCTGCACCTGACTTGTATGTTATGCCAGAGGAGGAAAGTCCAAAATACCTGAAAGGTGGAGCAAAAAGCCGCAAAATATCCATCTTGTGAATCATCACTGGGACATGAAGAAATTATATATGAAGTTGACCTCAAGGACCAAGGTAGCCACTTACTTCTCTTTATTTGCGGCAGCTTTATTCCTTACTTCCTGAATTTTGTCTTTGTCATTCAGAAGTCCAGCAATGGTTTCTGCTTTCTTTCTGACATTGATTCCTAAATCCTTACCACTTGGCTCAACATACTCAAAACTTGACAGAGACTGCAGAACTCCATGAAACATCAGTCATAATACAAGGTATATTTACAATAACAACACAATGAAGTACCAACAGTTGGTAACAGTCATATCACATATTCAGATAAAGATATAAAAGAAAAAACATACTGATATCTGGAAAGTATGCTCTACAATGTCATCAACTGCACGTTCAGATCCATGCCCCACTAGGTACTCGATAACAGCCAATGCCTAGCAAAGAACAAATTAGCCTTTTTCCTTGAAAACAATTTCAAAGTTTAACAGAGAGGTAAAGAAATACTGCAGAAGCATTAGAAATTGAACCAAAACATCAACAGTCAAATCTACACATGACAAAGAGTGACGCCAGAAAGAAGTTCGAGGACAATCTAGTATCAACCTTGTAAACAAGACGCCAATTCTTGTCTGTCTCCGTCAATCTTGTCCAGAGTACATTCATTACCATCTGACAATCAGTGCTAGATTGTGTCCCACCATGGCCAGATGCAGAAGGAACTCAAATCAGTTACGCCAAACTCAAAGTAATTGAAAAATTCGCAACTTAACTACAGAAATAAAAAATGTCCATGATGTAAAGAAGTTACAATCTCTTGGTGGCATCAGCTATCTCTGCCAATACTGTACCATGAGGACCCCATGGTTCATCATCTGTTGCATCCAGAACCTAATTCCATACGAAACGACTCATCCATATCAATGATGTGTTGGATAAAGTAACGTAGCCCAACAGTTTATACAATAAGCAGATGCAATTAAAGCCTTCTCTATATATAGATTTCTATAAGCAAACATGACTTGGATAAGCCTCACATCATATGATTTTCTATTGAATCTTGATTTAAATAACTAGACAGGGAATCAAAGATGCATAGAAAATGGGGTTGGAAATTCACGCAAGTTCTGGGCCTTCACCATATTACCAATCAATACAGTCAGAACGTAGAAAGCATAGGAAATTAAAAAACGCAATTAGCACTATTAACAGATTGAACAGCGGAAAATACAAGCTGAATATAAATCTAATATTTTCTTTTACCTTTTGTTCAATCTCCGGGACCTTCAATACCTTCAAATTAACCTCTCTCTTTCTGCAATCACACAAACAGCAATGAAACTACCGCGATTGATTAAAATGATCGAGGCTCGAAGAAAGATGGTAAAACAGATAATTTATCAGGCATACATTTCGCGGACAGTTTGATCAAAAACCTTCATGAAATCCATGCCTCGATCCAATAAACTGTTGCAGAAATTTCTAAATAGCGGATCAGAGATTGATTGATCGACAAAATCAATTGGACGAATGGCCCGCGATCGTCCCTGTAAATTTTCGCTTTTGTTCAACGGTGATTGATGGTTGAAGTTCGAGTAAAATTGACGTAAATGGACCCTGGAGATTACACGCTTTTGTAATGTCGCGTGTGCCGCTCATTGTAAAAAAAAAAAAGCACCTTTCCTTCCGAGGATAATGCACATGCCAATCACTTGCCCTTTTTCATAAAAAAAATGGAATTTTAATTCTAGGAAAATCCAATATTCATATACAACCTTTATATATTTATGCTTTGATTATAATAGTCAATGACGAAAAACATAGGATTAGTCCCGGCAGAAGTTGTAATTGTCTCATAGCATATTTGGGAAATGAAACATATTGGCCATGTATAGTCTGGACGAGAAACATAAGCCATGAAATTAGTTACGAATTTCTTGGATTAGCCAAACATAAAACTAATTTCTTTCCTTATCAATTTCACATCCCATACGACATAAAGAAAGGACAAATGCCTTTTTGACATGATAATTAAGAAACCAAACATATAAGAGTATCGGGTAATTCATTTTTGTGTAAAACATCAAAATGTAGTACGTTTTTTACTCCAATGACTCTATATTTAACACAAATATTGTGTTGATAAGTAGAGATACTCTAGATATATGTTGTGTTGATAAGCAGAGATACCATTGAACTAAAAATAAAGTTGTAGTTTCTATTTATTTATGTTTAACTAATAAAAAATATTTTAATAATTTTAAAATATTTAATATTTTATAATAATAGAAGTAAAAATAATACTAACTTTATTTGTTGTTATTCTTCTTTTTATTTAGTAAGTTAGGACTAAATAATATGCCTATGGTAAAATTTATGTATTTTTAAGTATTAACAATTATAATGTATTGACATCTTAATAATGTAAAGTTTATTAAGTCAATTATGATAGTAATAAATATTAATTTGATTTTTGGTGTAAAAAATGGAGGTAATGGGTTGGAGTAAAAATTAACATATAAATAGAGTTTATGATTTGGAATAAAAGCACTATAGTAACTATATTACTCTGTAAAATTGAAGGTATTTTATGTCATGGGTTGGAGATGCTCTAATACATACACTACACCCAAAAGCTAATTCCAAAACCCTTGTTATAGGCGATGGATATGAGAACCGCCCGACGACAGTATCTTGATAAATTCCACGACCACCGTGACCGAATTGTTAGCCGCGAGGGGTGCGAACGTGTCGGCCTCGTTGGAACCGTCTGAGCCGCCGCCGGCTAAGTCCGAGAGTGCTCGAATGGTGACGAAAGGAACCCTTTGTTGGTAGCACACCAACGCCACGGCCGCGCTCTCCATATCGATAGGGCTCGTGTCGAATTTTCGGTACAAGAAGTCTCTGTACGCCGCATTGTCTACGAAAACGCTCGCGCTCACTCCCCTCGACACCCTCTTTAGCTTCGGAGCCTTCGGCAGGCACGTCGTCGAGTTGATGCAATTCTCTAGTTTAACCCCCTGGAGAAATATAAATACAAAATGAAAAAATTTTCCTGAAATGTTCAAATAAAATCAAGGCAACAAGTGTAATGAATTTTTCTTGTCTATCATATCAGCCGTGTAATATTGATTTTTTAGGTAGTCGGGAGGATATGTATCCATGATTTTCAGGGTTGAGCTCTGATATCATTTTGAATGACAACTCATTTCAGCTAGAATGAAGTGAATCGTATTTTTGAATCTATATTACTCCTAACAATATCATTTAGTAAATTTGTTAATTTTTTTTTTCAAACCTCTAATCTTTGAGAGAGTTTGTAGTAAGCGTCGTCGACGGGCACCCAAAAGACGTGTTGCCTTTGCTCGGGCGAGCCATCGACGGGGAATATCTCTTCAGGTTGGTACCAAACGTTGTTCAGTAAATTGTCGGCGACATTGACGACTTTACCCTTTTCGTTTATCGTGTAGTTTGCGAATCTTAGGTAACCTATTTCTCTCGTGTAGTCGCCGTTTGCCTCGAGCGCGAGCTCGTTCTCTGGTCCATCTCCGTATCTCTGTAAAATTAAATAAAATATATCCTCGTCGTAATAATTCGATGGAAAAAAACCGAAAATAGGGTTTTAAGGCCTAGCGACAATTCGTTCTCGGACTTCGTATTAGAGACGAAAACTAGGGTTTCAAGGTTGAGGTTTTTTTTTTTTTTTTAATGTACAAATAGACGCTTGATTTTCTAAATACGTACACTCTACATATTATTTTTTAAATTTAACTTATTGAAGTTCGTTGGTTATACCTGCCAATACCATAGACCAGAATGAGACCAATACTGAGGAATCACTACGTCTCCAATATTCAACGAAGGGTTTGCATTTCCAGCTATTCCGTAGTGAACCACTCCTTTGATATTGAAAAGGCTCAGCAACAATTGTGTTGTGATCCCAGCATTTACCTAATATATGATGAATATGATTAATTAATTTAATTATGACGCCGATAGTTAAAGTCGTCGTTACTTGTTTGTATTATTAATTAAAAAATGGGACAACGTATGTATATCTCTATTATATACCATTGCCAGGCCAGTCATGACCAATATAACCTTTTCATTCTCAACTGTACCAAACCTGAATCTCTTCCCTGGTAATAAATCAAATACACAAAATATATGCATAGTAATAAACACAAGAATTAGCCGTATTACTATCACTTAAAATGATTTGCGAAAAATACAAAGTTATATAGTTACCAGAAAAATCAATGGTGAGGCCATTTGACTTGTAGCTTGGATGTTGAAGAAGAGGGTTCATCTCAAAGAGGTTAGGAATCACCAAACCAATATAAGGGCCTTTCTCATTTGCGTATTCGATCGATCTTAGCGTATTTTTGTCTATTGCAGCATCTGCAAAATGATGAATCGAATATACGAAGCATAAGCACACTAGTTGACACCACAACGACGACAACGTTGTTTTGAAATTAGCCATGGAAATAAAATATCGATTTTTGCTCTATGATTTTATTTAGGAGAAAAATGAGTAAGCGTATGAAGAATGAAATAAAGAAGGGAATATATCTTAATCCTTATTTATAGTTGGAGGAACAAAAGAGGTGGGCAATAGTGGTGGGCAATTTGTTTATTCACATGTAAAATAATGAACATGGATGCGACTAGAAAATATGAAATTTATTAGCAGGCTTTCGGTTGGACTATTGTTCGAACTCTTTTCTAATTCCTTCATCAGTTGTAAGAGCGGACATCTATACATAAATAGCTAATTGAATGAAATTTTTACACATATGTATCTATGTCAGAAAATCTTACAGATAGGTACCCGATTTAATTTACCAATTTCTTCAGTCATGACGTACCTTCCTGTGTGTGTATGTCGTACCATAACATGTTGATTTAGGGTATCTAAATATGTTCGTACAACGTATCTATGTTTTAAATAGGGCGTACCTAAATGTGCTAATACGGCGTACCATTTTCTATTATGTAGGGTACCCAAATGTGTTGATATAGGGTACCCGAATGTGTTGTATGGTGTACCTACGACAGGTCGGGTACCTATGTGCAAAAAATTTATTCTGTTTACCTACATATAAAAAATCCTGACAGGGTACTAAATTATAAGTTTTTATCCAAGTAGGTATTTATGCGTAAAGACCCCTTGTAAGTAGGGTTGCAAAAGAATCGAATCGAGTTGAATACCGCAATATTCTATTCGTTTTCGGACGACAATCGAATACGAATACGAATACTCGAATACTTACTCGAATCATAAAATTGATTCTTATTCAGATTCGAATATTTTCTCGAATATTCGAATCGAATATCGAATATTTGTATTAAAAAGTCATCTTTCATTTTTTATTTAGTAAACATAAACAATATTATATTTAAAATATATATTGAATTATAATAAATTGTATTTAAACATTATTGAATTATAACATATTATTTTTAAATGTTTTAGTGAGTTATCATATATTATATGTGAATATATATTAGTTATATTGTATTTTATGTTATATTATTTGAATCGAATAATTCGTATTCGGGTAATTCTCGAATAAAAAAAATATTCTTATTCGGATTCGTATTCTAAATATTCGAATTTCGAATCTTGAAATTTCGAATCGAATCGTGAATCTAACAAAAAAAGTTCGATTCGTATGCAACCCTACATGTAAGAATGCACGAATGGTTTCTTTTTTTTAAAAAAAAATATTATTGGCTTAAAAGACTGAATTGTTATATTTATTACAAGACAAACGATTTCATTTTTGCTAAATGAATCCCTGCGTATCCACGTTTTTTCGTTTGAATAGTCAGGTTCAAGAATACGTGAAGTACTAATCGACTATAGAGTACGCAATGTTAGGCCAACCGCCTTATTTGAAAACAGGAAAAAATAATT
Organism: Craterostigma plantagineum; assembly: GCA_027422505.1. Classification (NCBI taxonomy): domain Eukaryota; kingdom Viridiplantae; phylum Streptophyta; class Magnoliopsida; order Lamiales; family Linderniaceae; genus Craterostigma; species Craterostigma plantagineum. Next base: position 2,172,068 of record JAPQWV010000093.1, read on the forward strand.
AATAAATAATATTATAATATTATTTTATATATGTAAAGGAAAACGAAAATTCTAAAGATAAGGAATGAGCGGCCCATATCAACTTGCGATGAGGCGGATTCCTTACCACCGGTTTTGAGCGGTCCAGAAGAGGACATCTATAAACAGGCTGAAATTCTTCAATTATTCTCATCCCAAATCAAGTAGAAGTTCAGTGAGAGATAAATAGTGAGAGGAAAACTTATTCGGGTGAATAAGGGTGAGATGAGATTTTACTTTTATTGGGGTAGTTTGGAATAGGGTACAAATATATTATCCGGGTGGGTAAGGGGTCTCGAGTTTGGATTTAAACACGAGATTTAGTTTGTACGGTGTAATATTATCAATATAGTAAAGCTGGTGCTCTCCGTCGAGGTAGGCGGTATGGCCGAACCACATAAAAATCCATTGTTCTCTATCGGCGTCATTTCGGCTTTATACTATCACAACATAATTGTCGCGGGTCAAAATCAACCTTCCGCTGGGCCCGAAAAATTACGCTCAACCCCAACACGTAACTAAATAACGAAAATAAATTACGTTTGAATCTCTGGTCGCGATGTATTCTACGAAAATAAATTGCGTCCCAATGAGAGAAATTACACGCGAAAGTTACTTATTAAGGTGGAGGTTCGTTAGCTATCCTGAATTTTAATGTTATTATTTCTTCATCATTTTTTTTTTACCTAGTGGATGAGGTGTGGTTATGTTCATGCGTTCAAATCTTACGATTATCGAAGTTTAGTGTAGCTTGGGATAACGTCAAAATTACATTGAAAATACCAAGTAGACTAACTATTTCATCATTGAAATGTGATGAATGTTCATCTATGTTTGATGCATGTAATTCGTCAAAGATACGTATCAAATGCACGATCTTAAAATCACAAGTTTCTGGGGACGCGTAGTTGATTTTTATTTCCTTACAAATGTTTAAATAGTACTTCTTGCCACCATAAAGTATATGTTATTACAATTATAAATTCTTGTTCAAATCTGTTCTTTTATTCCCTCTGAAATTGATAGTGAATGGAAGGTCGGGGGTTCCGTTCCGGGTCAATTTAGTTGACGGGGAAAATTTTGTATTTTGATATTGATTAGTTGGAATAGTCTAAAACTAGCCGAAGATATTTAATCCAACAATGTAGAAAAAATGACTCAAATACGCAGTTGAATACGTCTCTTTGGATATAATATATGAAACCAGACTTGATTGAATCAACATATTTCTGTGGTCAGAAAAATTTAATCATGTGACCTCCCTAATCGTCAAAGACCTCGTCGACAAATTGATCGATTTTTTTTCTTATTTTTGACATTTATATTTAAAAAACAAAAAGAACTTGTGAAAAATCAAGAATTTGAATTTCCGTACTTGATCATAATATTTTGAGGAAACGGGGAAGCTTTGAGGACAGTGTAAGTACTACTTTATACTACTTGCAACTCTTTCGGTCGATGAAGTTTGGCCAATAAAAGTAGTACTGTTTGCAAATGAAATGGAATTTGTGCTTCAAGAAAGATCGTTATTATTTTTTTTTTCAGTTTTTTCTGCAGGAAAATATTGCGAGAGAATGAAATATCGCAACAGAAATGCAGCACATTCGAAAATCAAGAAGGGAATAATTTTTTTTCTTCCATAAGGCGTGAACTGTTTCAGCTTTCTTCACTTCTTAAGAGCTCAATATTGAAAGAGATTTAGTAACCGAAAATCATTTCCATGCATGGCGATCGCTTATCTATCTATGCATTGGTACTACGTTAATGCAAACAAGACGATAACGAATGTGTTTTCTTGGAGAAAGAACATGAAAGCTGCCCTAAATTAAGTGCAAAATATAAAAGAAAAGGCACAAATTTCTATCGACAAAACACCAAATAAAACAATCAAAACACAAGAAAAAAAATTAAACAATTTATACATCACTTACGGTTCCAATGCGCTTGGAGAGGACTAAAAAAAATCCGAAAATGTCGTAACTCAATCTCATGTTAAAAAAAAAGGAAAAATTGCTACATCGCCGACGTGCCCCAAAACCAGACGTGCATGCATGCAAGAAAACTCCATTTTTTTTCAAATACAAAAAATACAAAAAAAAAAAGAAGAAATCAGCAGCCCATTTCCTTACACGGGGTGGTCGAGCAATCTCAGCCGCTCGTAAGCATCACGACAAGCTCTCGAATATTCCGCGAGTGCCGTAAACATCTCGGGCAGACGAACCTTCAAATTCTCCCTCGCCCTAACGCAGTGCTTACGCCTTTCTTCAAGCTCTTCCTCCACCTTTGATCCCCCGGGCGATGGGGCCCGCCACATTCTCTTGCACCAATCTTCGAACCCTCTTTCTTCCTATGATAATCTCTCCTCCTCTCTTCGCAATTCTCCCCGAGCCTAATCTCCTCTTCTTGATACTCGACGATTGCCTTAATTGCGTCGCCGAAGGAGGCGATTGCGCCCTTCGCCAACTCGTGGGGAAGTCTATCGAGCGCGTCTCGCCATGCGGATAAAAGGGCCTTTGCAGGCGTTGAGGAATTACTGATAAAGGCTCTTTCTCTCAAGTAGTAATTTCGACTCTCGATAGGCACGGCGAGGGCCAGCCATGCGTGGAGAGTCCCGACGTATCGCTTCTGGCCCGCCACGAGCCTTTAGAACTCCGTTTGCCACTTTTCGACGGCGTTTGAGAGCTGCTTGGTTCGCTCGCGGTGGTGGTTCGTGGTGGTGGTCTCGACGACGATGGGGCCCGCCGAGGACTTTAGCCTTGCAGAGATTCTCAGCTGTTCGTCGTGGTGGGAGCAAATGGAGTCCCACATTCTCGCCATCCTGCGACAGAAAAATTAAAAAAAAAAAAAAAGAATGAACGAGGATTTTATGTACAAGCGAGAACTAATTGCATTTTTAATTTTTTTCGGAGCGATGGGAAAAACAGGCGAGAAAACCGACCCTCGAACGAGGGAGGCGAGCTTGGGATAGAGCTGATTGTTTATAACGTCGTTGACTTCGGATGCAGTTGAGTCCATGGATTGCTTGTCGACTGCGTAGCGACTGTGTAGGTAATTCACGGCGGCTTTCGCCTTTTCCAACTGTTCGTTGCCAGCGTTGCGCTTCTGAAGTTTTTTCAGGACGGCCGCTTTACGGCGATACTCGCGTTTCATATGCTCGCACGTCTGTAGATCGATGTCCCAAAAATTGAAAGGATAATAAAAAAACATTAGCATTTGGCCATCGACGAGTCGAAAACAAAGATAAACATGATGTGACGAGAGAATCGATTCGAACATGCTAATGTATACCTCAAGAACATGAAAAAGAGAACTATGGAAAAACTGAGAGCCCGCCTAACTAAGGCGAAACTTGTAGTGATAAGAGTAGATGAGAGCTAACATTGGCAGACGAAATACTGTAAGGCGCGAAATTATGTACCTTAACTTCTTTGTAGAGTTTTTTCTCCCATGCGAGCAACTTGTCCAAGATCGCTGCGTGCGTCTCACGATCTTCAGCATCGACTCTGTTCTTCGCCTCGTCTCCATTCGCTGTGCTGTCGAGCGGTTTATTCCAGGCGATAACTTGCATGACCCGAGCAGCATGGTCGACTCGCACTGGAGAATCGAATCATTAGATTTCAATAACCACAATAATGCTAATATCTTTGCCACTTTAAGAGCATAGTGGCGACATATATTTGCAAGAACATCAACTTGTGCGAAACTAAATTGCAAGATATCTCCCCAACCGAAAGATAAGGATATAAATTTACAGTGTAATAACCTCGATTGTCTGCAAAGTCTGAGTGGTAATAATGCAACCTCGTGGCAGCCAACATCTTCGAAACTTCATGCGTGGCTTCAGAAGCCTTGAGAAAATGTTCGTCAACCTCGCTCAAGATTTTCAGCAAATCGGCCCCATTGTTATTATTAGTGTTCCATCCCATAACTCCCAATCTGTTCCTCTCAACCACCATCGGCGTCGTCTTGAACTCTTCGCTCCCACCGACCTCAGCTTTTTTCTCAGGAGTCTTAAACTCGACATTGTCGAAGCTCCGACCATTTTGATTCTCCCTCCTTTGTTCTTCGGCCTCGTCCAATAGGGGTCGCTGCATATCATCATCCACGGAGAAGAAGTCCCATGCCACTCCTCTAGGGTTTCTCAATGGTGTTTCCCATTTTACCTCCTTAGAACTTCTCCTTCGACTGCATAAGTTTCCATTTTCTTCTTCTTCTTCATAAATCCCACTCTCTTCAAGGTTGATGCCCTTCATTTTCTGCGAACGTAAAAGCACAGAGGGCACGGTGGCGGCGCGTTGAAGAGGGGTGAAGGGGGAAAAGGTAGGGAGCGGCGGAGGAGGCGGCGGCAGGGTGGTCTCTGACGGCGGAGGTGGTGGGGGCTCGGAGATGGAAGGGTCCATCAGCTCCGGCGGCTGATGGGGGGCTTCACCTTGGGCATAGTCGCTCAAAGCAGCGCCGATGTCTTTAAGGGAAATGGCGTAGAAAGAGTGAGCTGATGCAAAAGCGTTCCTCGCTAAAACAGCTTCCTTCATCAGGGTTTTCCTCTCTTTCCACCTCGACGCAGATTCATCACCGCCGATTTTCGATTGCCAACAACCCATGAAATTGATATGTCGAAAGACGTCTGACGAAACCCTGAAAAGAAAATCAAATCTTTTACTCTTCTCCACGACAACTTCTCGTCAAAAACATGTTCCAGACAACAATGGGTGACTCATATAACGTGAAATTAGGGATTTAAGCAGCGAAAAATCACCTGAATATGAGAATCTTCAGTTCAATCAGCTGCGGGACAAAGAAGGGTGATGTCGATAGATATACGTATACGCTAAGAATGTACAATCTATAGATGTCGGAATCCGACTTTAAATTGGATTTTCGATTGATTTTTGGCTGTCAGCCCCTTTTTCGAGAGGAAAAGGTTGAGTGGAAGAAGGTGAGTGATGAAATGCTGAGAAGGAAAGCGTATAAGCGGACAAAAAATCATATGCAGAAAAGTGCGCCAAGTAAAGAGAGGAAATGTGTAGAAATCGTCTGCAGTGACGTCTCGTACGGTACGAACTTTTCGTCGTTTGTAATCGCGACTTTAGGATTAATTGCACGGTAAAGTACCGTAGGTACTGACGGCATTGAGCTTTTCGAAAAGGGAAGCTACAACGGCACTCGCTTACTACGACGACGTCGTTTCGGCCTCTTTAGACTTCAATATGTTCATTGAAGCAATTTATGGGCTTTGATTATATTTTCTTTCATCATACAAAGTCAAGTAACAAGAAACAACTGTAAGAAATGTCACAAACTAGTCTGGGCGGTAACCACCAACTATGTATCATGATCTATTTCATTGTCAACCCTATAACAAGGAACTCAAAGGTGTATTAGCAGCTAACGAAAAAGGCCCATATCGTTCTTCTCAGTCGTTCAAACACGAGCGATCAACCTTTTGTTTTTACCGTGTTGTCTGTTGATAATTAGCAGCGGCGAGCCTCGCGTTCCTCGCAGCAGCTTCCCGGGCATTGGCCCGAGCAGCAGAGTCCATCTCTTTGCTGGATTTTTTTCATCTTAGTCGAAGACATCTTCTTCGGTCGTTCTTTCCCATCGATGACCGATGCATATCCTTCGATTTCTGTAGTGGATTCATCAATGGCCTCTTCTGAGGTGTCGAGCTGTTCCTATGTCGTCTCTTTTGGATTCCATAGGAGCGGTATTCTTCTCTGTATCTAAAGTGATGCAAAAGATGATCAACCATACTTATTTCTTATGCCGATCGATCTCTTTTTTCCCTTCTTCCAATCGACATTGAAAGAAAAAAAAAAGAGCAAGGCTTTTTCAAACGACGGGTTGGATTGAAATGGAGTGTTCGAATTAAAGAAGACAAAGAATGAGAATTGGCAATTCCAGCGGGACTTCAATTGAGATGTAAACTGCTATAAAGTGTAAGAATGATTGTTCAAGAATTGGCACGTTGTTATGAGATAAAAAGATGGTCTTTAATTTTTTCCTGAAAAAAAGATGGTCTTTTCGGCGCGGGCAGTTTGCAATTTGAACATTAACTACAATAACAATTACACACACTTTAATTTCTTACTGTTTTACCACTTTTACTATTTACCTCACATCTATGTAACAGTGAAGCTTACCACTTTGTACATATAAGCTCACATTCTTGGTCTCTGTCTTATTCATGAATGCAATCAATTCAAAGCAAATCTCTGTCATAACATCTATGATTAAAACCACAGCATGGCACAAGAAAAAAAAAAAAGCAAAACCAAGAAACCCATAAACAACGCTGCCTAGTACAAAAGGAAAAAGCTAAGAGAAGTAGCAATCCTAGAAAAGAAATTGAAAAGAAAGACAAGCCAATATAACTAACATGTACAAAAACGCCCATTTCTAAGCAGTCGACCTTAAGCTCGAAGCCTACTGCTGTCTCCACGAGGCACCGTGGGGTGGCATCTGCACCCACTGACCACCACCGGGCTGAGCCTGAACGAGCCCACTTGGCAGCTGCTGAGCCACCGTCTGAGCCCCATACTGACCTGCAGTCAAGGCCACGGTCGGCGGCGGCGGCCCATTATGGGGCTGAGCTTGCTGAGGCCTCCACTCAGGGATATCATCTTCATCATCTTTCCATGGCTCAATACCATCGCCCCCAATTCCAAGACCGCCCCTATTATCTGCCCATGCCATACTACTCGGCGTACTACTCTTTCCATACTTCTGAATCAACTCCCTTACATGGTCTCTAGAACGTTCAGCCATTTTCCCGCTACCGAGATGAAGGTTTTGAGGTGGGCCACTGGACAGAGATGGGTTTACGATAGTTCTCGAAAAACTGAATTCTGGCAAGTCATCGTCTTCTTTGGGTGGTTGGGGTCCAAACCCAGGTGGGACATCATCTTCATCGTCTTCTTCTTCTTCTTCAGGCGCGGGCCTGGGACGTGGAGAAACGTGGGTCGATGGGGTGCTTCTATGAGTGGTGGGAATGTTAACTCGCGGAGAGTTCTTGACTATACGCTGCTGTGGGCTAGAAGGTAGTTGTTGCTGCCTCTTCTTGTGATGAGAAGATGAGTTGGGCGATATCAACTTGTTGCTGGCATGAGCTCTTCTCCACACGATGGCACCAATCAATCCACTCTCTGCAGAGTTTTCTATGTCTAGACGTACCTTTGCAATGTTTTTGTTCAGTATATCAATTATTCTCGGGGTGGGTGGACAGAGGTAGAGTTCAACGCCTGAAGCAGGCTCAGCGTATCCTAGTCTATCGTCGGAAGAGTACGAATCAATGGCCTGAGGAGAGTAAATGGTCGTGAGTGGAAAGGGGAAACAGATGAACGAACTTACCAAACGAGTCGAGAACAAAAGGGATCAAAGCTTATAATTACCTCAGAAAGATTGGACCGTTGATGTTCTGATGATTTGTCCTTCAGTACAAATTGTAGAACCTGCAAGGAGTAAAATAAAAGCCTGTGTTAGTAAATGAATGAGTTCGGGTCTATTGCTATATGTTAATGCCACGCAAGATTTGCTTTGTGTGTAAATCACATCAGCTGAGTTTGTGTAATAACATGCCTTGGCCACACAAAACAAACTACTAAAGCAAGTAAATAGTTATTCAACATTCTTTAACGCAAGTACAATCAACCAGCCATTGCGTGAATTGCAGGGTTGACTTGTTCGCAACAATTGTTTGCCAGTGTCTGCTTATTCCCACTTACTTGGAAGGGCTCAAAGTTTCACAATTCACGTGTATTATGGGGAAATGGTGTTGCAGATATTCGATTTTCATATTCTTATTGTTCTTCCACGCTCTTAAATAACAAACAATCCACCAACAAGCTAATATATCTTCTGAAAGAACAATATCTACTAAAACAGGCGTTTCTGCAGATTTTTTATTAGAACTGAGACTGTGCATCCACTCAGATACTCGAAAGAGATAGATGCCGAAACTCAAAACAACTCCAAATTGCTGTGGCTGCACAAGAAAGGGCCACGCCCGGTAAAAGAAAGAAAAGTCAGTTACAAAGAAGAGGGTTTTAAATACCATTACTGCACGAGTACGAGACATGTGAAGTTCTCGGAGAAACTTCTCAAAAGCATCAAGACGAACCCTTCCTTTGGTTTCGAGAGTAACTGGCCACTCTTTTGTGGAAGTCTTCTCCCCACTGTTGATCCAAAAAACATGACCCAGAAAATTAGAAATAAGCAAGTCTAACAAGTTATGATGATGAATATGAGTACAAGGTGAGGCACAACTTACAAACATGGATTGGGGCAAAGAAGACAAAAGAAATAGAAGTCAATATCATTGTTTGCAGGGTTAAAGTGAGATAATCGTCATTTCAAATGCCAACAAAATGTGTAAGGGACATCCACTGCTTAAACAGATTCAATTGCAATATATCGTATGTGAATTTCATTTCAGCATATATGCACATATACGCACAAAATATGGCAGTTCCAAATTCCAGAAATGTCACGTCAATCAAAAAAGAGAAACAAACCTCAGAAACAGGCCACGAACAGAGACTGAGGATGATCCATTTAGCTGAAGGTTACCATCCCAAATATAATCAACTTTTGATCCTGTGGCCAGAGGGACTTGATGCTTCATATGAGTCCTGCTCAATTTCGTGGCCATGTCAGCAGCTTGTTTCTTCAAAACTTTTTTGGATGAAGCATCTTTAGGAGAGCCCGAAGATCGGTCAGTGGACTGAGACTTAACATTGCGTTTTTCTTCTTTTGTTGAAGGGGTCCTCCGATCAGCGTCAGCTGATACATCTTCAAAAGGAGGTTCAGCGTTGAGGGACTCCATGAATTCGTCCAAAGAGACTATAGGAGGTAGCAATTCAGAATCCTTCACTTCATCCACTGTCATTCCTTGCATGATATCAGTGCCATCCGCTGTAATAATCAGGCTAGCATCTTTATTCTCTGAACCGTTCTCCTCTGACACATTTTCTGTGACGGCATTACTTTCCTTGGGTGAAGAAGGAGCATCGTTTTTTCGTTTTCGTACGAGTTGGGTCACCATAGAATTTCCGGCAGAAACATCAGCAACAATGCCCTCGTCATGATCAAATTCCACCTGATACTCCCCCTTATGCGTCTTCTTAACTAAACGTCTCATATCAACTTCTGTATCAGGCAAAACAACCATTTGCGCCATTTCTTCTGCCTTGGCCATCCGCCATTCTGATAACTCCTTGGAGGCAAGTTCTTCAGCTGACATTGAGCACAATCTCTCCGGCGAAATCTCAGCAGAGATCACTCTCTCTCTCAGTTCAGGGTTGCTGGGATCTTTAAGGTTAAACAAAAGAGATCTACCCTTTTCCTTGTACTTCTTGTTCACACCACCATGTAGCTTGAAAAGTTCAGCTTCAATTTCAAAAGCCAAGTCGTCTGGATTCAACGTCTCCACCGGCTTATTCGTCTGCCCATCAGCTTCCTCATTCATCGGCTGCGAATCAAGGAGTTCACCAGAATTTTGAGCATCTTTTCCTTCTTTCATCTGCATATCGAAGTCAAATGCCCAAGACAGTCCATTACCCTGCAGTAGGTCATCTTTAGCAAAAAGGTTGTCACCAAATGAAGCATCAACATCGGCTAGATAGTGGAAGTCTCGAAACGGCTGTTCCTCCATTCCACGAATTTCTTTAGCAGGAATTTGAGAAGGCAACGACTTAGATTTATCAGCAGACGATGCAATTAGTTCTTGGTTTCGCAACATATCTGCAGACTCGGAACAAGAAACTTGCCCACCCGTTGGGAGATTTGATTCAGAGGTTTTGGAGTCACCCATTCCGGGATATTTTTCCGCGTTATTTGAAACATTATCAGTCTTTGGAAGAGCTAAACTTAGTGCAGAAGCTAGAGACTCCCTCATCTTGGATCTTACTGCTTCTGACGAATCTCGAGGATTCTTCGACGCGGATCCAACTTGAGTAGTTTGTTTCTTCACTGGCTGCCCGCGGAGTAAGCCAGATTTACCCAGTGAGGAATCATTACGTCCCCATTTCTTTGCATTCAAGGATTCGACCAGTGAACCCACTTGTGAGGGATGCTTGTTAGGCAGCTGCGAAAGAGGAACGTCTGAAACATTTCCCACCTCAGCCTTTCTTTTCACTGGCAATAATGTTCTTTGTCCAGTCGTTTTGTTTGCCATTACAGTTCCTTGATTACTGGGTTGAACGGGTACCCAATTAGAACTTGAACTCAGACCACTTTCAGAAAGATCAGCATATCCACCTCCATTATTCAGGGACCTTATGGGGTTTAATAATCGATTTCCAAATTTTTCTTCGACGAACGATGGCGCCTGAAACGCCCCCTGAGAATTATCAGCTTGTTGATTGTTGGTGTCAACTACATTCATTTGCATACCTGACACTGGCTCCATCTGGCACATATCCCAGTCCGGTATGGGAAACTGGGAAAAAAGGTCCTCCGACGTCATACAATAATACAGATAAGAGAATCAGCTAATCTTCAAAAGCTACCTGCATCGAACAATCGCAGATTAGATATAAAGGGATCCGAACCAGACTAACGAAAATCAGAACACTATGAGAAAGATTGAAATTAGGCAGGCAACTGTCAACTTTAACGTTTTTATCATATTGTTATCATACACAATTGAAAACATTGCCAAATTTTCTTGTTTTTTTTCAGCTTATGCCATTCAGCCCACGAGTCCAGAGAATTAGTTGGAATACAGAAACATCCTACCCAAATTCAATTCGTCAAGATCTCAATTTAATTTGCATGTATCAAAGTTTAAATTTTCACGCGGCGGACCATAAAAGCCAACAAATGCACCTAAACCGCCCAAAACTAGAATCTAAACAGCTGTTTCCGAGTTCAACATATCGTCCAAGATTAACATCTACGTTTCCACGAATCAAATCAGGAAATACAACAAACTATCACGATTACACCTTAACAAGCGGTGATTCGATCATTAACCCAACAATACATCGCCCAATCCAACCACGAAATAATCAATAAAAACACCGATCTTTACGATTTAGAACCAAATCAATAAAGTATTTAATTTAACAAAAACAGAAAAAGAATACCTTACCTGAACAAACCAGCACAACACGAAGACCCACGGAAAACATACATAGGAGTGAAACTGCAGATGAGTGGTGGTGGGTAGTTAGCTTATCTATGAAACCCTAGAAAATAATCGGCGGGCTATATGAGTGAAAAAAAAAAAAAAACAAGAAACGCACAAACGTGTGTGGACCGTAGACAACGTCTTTTTTTCATAAAAGCGCTGTTCTCTAGGTAAAACCATGAGTTGGCACTGGAGTGACACGTCTTTCATATTACATATCTATCCACTCTTTACTGCCTTTAGAATATACTAGCGACTTTGTTGTGGTCTTTCTATTCCTTTCATTTTTCTATTGTGATATAATTGATTAATAAATTGATTAACTTTTAGATATTGAAATAAAATCCATTTAGAATCATATTTATGTTAAAATGAAGATGGCCATAGGGATGTCAATGAGGTGAGCCCGGATCAAATCTACCTTTAATAGGGCTTATTATTCGGGTAGCGGGACGGGTTACAGGTCTAAATGACTCAACCTGGCCGGATACGGGGCGAGTCCCGAGTTTGGCCAATCCCCGTCCGAAATCCGAGACCTGTCCCATCCCGATTATATAGAAAAAAAATTTAAGTTGAAATTGAGAAACATATTTTTAATTATATTTTTATATTATATAATTTAACTATAAAAATAAATAAATTTAAAGCTTAGCAATTAAAAATTAAAACGGGTCTGTCGGGTCAGATTCCCCGATTTATAGAGGTTCGAATTCTGCCAAATTTGCTTCATACTCGCCCAGTTGACATCCTAGATAGTCATATACTCTCATATTAGAATGTATTGAAGTTTAGATTTTGATATATTTTCTGAGGACTCACTATTTTTTACCATGAATTGCTCAGTCCTTGGAAATGTTTATCTAAACCCTACACAGAGCTTTTTGTTTATTAATAATAGCTTAATTTCAAAACTAAACTATAAAAATCAAACATAAAGTATCCATACTAGTACGCAACGGTTGCAATGCGTTAACTTATTTTTCCACGGCCAATTTCTAAATACCAAACAAACCTCACGTGACAAATGCTATGCAGCTTTGAGACATCCATACTAAAGAAAACGCCCAAAACACATAGCTTAGTCTTAAAAATTCACCTTACCACATAGAAAACCTAAGCACGAAACTGAAGAGAAACAAGCACCATCAGAGCCTTCCAAAAGTCAAAACAAAGGGAGACTGACAAACAAACAAACTACCTACGATGGAAAGCACAATAAACATAGAAATCCAAACATAAACCAAGAAACAGAAACCAACACTGAAAACAAGTTTCCACACACAAACTCTCCACCATTCATTCACATTCACCTTCCCGAAAACTTGGGGCGTTTCGCCAGCCCAGCGCCGGCGGGACCCACCCTGGCCTTCCCCATAGCCTTCACCTTCCTCCTCCTCCTCTCATCCTCGCTGTCCGACTCATTCCCCTTCTCCCTATCAGCGTTGCTCGCCTCTCTCTCCAACTCCTCCCAAGTCTTTCCCTTCTCCTCCTCGGAATCCTCCTCAGAATCCTCCTCCTCCTCGTCCTCAGACTCGACCAGCGACTCGCTGTCCGAGTCATCCTCCTCCGACTCAGACTCGGGCTCAGCGTCAGAAGGCTCGTAGCCCTTGTCAGACTCCACCGAGCCTTCCGAGTCAGAATCAGTAGCCTCGAGGTTCAGAAACTCCCACCCGCCCTCCTCGATGAACTTCTGCGGGTCCTCGGTGATCGTCTTCAATATGGGCCGCCAGTTTAGGTTCAGACGACTCTCATAGTACTTTATGTCGGTGGTGTCGAGCCACTCCTTTATCCCGTCGAGCGAGCTCGATGGTATGGAGTCGATCCTCATAACGTCGCGCTTGAAGTCCTTGAAAACGATGGCCATGTCGAAGTTCTTCTGCCCAAAACCGACCCTCTCCAAGTTTACGATCTCAATCTCCCCCAAAGTGATGACTAGGAAGGGCGTCTCAACAAGCTCGACCAAACAGCTCGACGTCGGGATTATGAAGGCCGACGCCTTGTAAGGGACGCCGTGGAAGCCAAGTTCTCTGAGCGGCTGGTCGAACTCTAGGTCGTGGCCTTTGAACTGTGGCTGGCCCCAGAGGTCGTTGACTCTGTTAACAAAGTGTTGGAAGTCCATGTTGATTTTGTTTTTTCGGTCCCTTTCCCTCTGTTCTTCCTCGATTTCGTCGGGATCGTACGCTGACCTCTTGCCTCCTCCGATGGCCTGGACCATCTCCATCACTTCGACGTAGAATTGGACGTCTTTGGTCTTCTTATTGCCGACCATGATGTGGTTGTGGAGGTGGAAGTGAAGCAGTGTGATCATTTCCTTCTCTGCTGGCTGGAAAAAGGCGTGCTTTACGTTGCCATACATGATGTCGACGCGCTCGTCTGCTCTAGTGGTGGCGTACCTAAAACCGTTGAGGTGGGCTTCGAGCGTGCCCGACATTTTTCTAGCACGGCCTCCAAAGACGGGTCGTATCCAAAGGTCGTGCAGCTTTATGGGCTTGAACTTGTTCCCCGCGAGCTGAAGCTTCTCTTGGGTGACGAGGGTTGCTCTCTCGGCCCTTTCTGATTCCCTAGCCATCACATTACGCCTGAGGGTTTTGATCAGCTGAACGACTTCGCTGATGTGTCGAGGATCCTTGGAGCGAAATGAGACCTCCTTCAAGAATATAGCGGACTGATTCTTCAAGGAAGCGGAATCTTGCGGGGCAAAAGGAGTTCCAGGCACGTTGAAAATGATGCGAATGTAGCAGTTTCGATTTGTGTCTTGCTGGCTCGAGACGGTTTTAACCGTAGATACATGGAAAGGTACCATGTTTCCGTAAATGGGAAGTAGAATGGCCTCGTTTTTCTGGTCAACTTGGATCGATCATCAGGCCTTTGGGAGGTGGGAGTTCGTTCACATTCTTATATGCAATGAGATCGTTCGCCATCTTCGCTGCATTTCGGCCAGATCCACTACCTGAGTCGACCCCAGCAAGCCGCCTAGCAGTTTCCTCGTTCTTCTGGCGTGCAAGTTCTGCTTGGTGCTGCCTTCTCAGTTCTTCCTTAGACATCTCACCGTTGTCCGAACGAAGGGTGGCTTTGGAAAACGCGGACTCCTTGTTGGACGGAGGTTTGGCTTCAACCTGCGGTTCCTCTTCCCCAGGTTCATTGAACGTATAAGCTACATCATTGAAAAGTTTCGAACAACCCCCAGTGACAACCTTACGACCATCTTCAGACACGATGACGGTATCTGCAAGCAATAATGCGAAGTTTTGGCTCTTTGGTTTGCTCGTCTTTGCTTGTAGATTCTGGAAACCAAGTGACACGTTAAAAACCATCCCTGCCTTCAGCACTCGCTCGTTCTTTGCGTTAAGACTCAGCCCTGATTCACGGAACTCCAGCCCAGTACCTGTCCCAGCAGATTTCGTGAGATGTTGGACCAACTCTGGCGCTTCTCTCTCCACTACGGAAACCGCTGCTTCATACACAGCACTAACTTTGTTCCCAGGCTTAATTGCGAGAATGGCTGCCTCTTGAGCTTTCAGAAGAACTTGATAGGCCTTGCTCTGAGCTTCATTGGAGTCAATGAGATACGTCCTAGCGACGTTCGAGCAGTAACTGTTATAACGTGACCCAATTGCGCAAATGATTACACTGGGCGAGTCATAGTACAGGTAATCGTCGTTGCTCGAGGCACTGGGTCTGAGATCAAAGTTTCCGCCACTCTGAAAGATGGGCGGGTAACATATATCAACATTCTCAGCTTTTATTTCGGCTTTTATTTTGGAATTGGGTCCAATCTTCACAGGGTCCAATATCGCCTTTTCCGTTTCATCCATTAGCGAGGAGTGTGTGACCTTCTTCTCCTCGTCAATCACTTTCTCCAGCTTCGGAACAACAAAGTACTTCATCACAAGAGCAGTTAAAAATGCAGCATGTTTAATGCACGTAATCTCAGATTCGCTCTTCACAGCAAAAAGGTCCGCAAATCCATTTGCCACATCATTCAGTTGCATCCCTGAATCCTTCAGCTTGTCAGCCCACAACTCCAACAGTTTCCCTTCTGGGGCTTCTCTAGCTATATATCCAATAGTTGGTGTATTGTCAGACTTAGAATTGGAACGAATGGCACGAATGACGGAATCCATTTGAGTGCTTCCACTTTCATTTTTAGCCTTCACATGCATCACAACATCCACCCCGACGGACTCTTTAGCAGACTTTTTCACAACCTCAAGCAATGAAGCCTTTTTCTGGCTGCAGAGGAAATGAATATGTTTTTCCCCAAAAATAATAATTGTCTCAGGAAACTCATAACCAAGCAACCAGACATTTAGTGCAGAAGATTTCAGATAGCGCAGGTCCTCTGAAGGAGGAGGAGTGGCTACAGAAATCACATCAGCCGAACCCCACATCTCATCTTTCTTTTCATGCCAATGGGCGTACAGAGCCTTCAATCTCTTTCTGAAGTTTTCTAAATCGATTGTATATGCACCACCAGAAGAACTTCCATTGGCTGGTGGTCCATTTCCATTCCCATTTCTTTTTTCTGCCATTCAACACTTGCACAAGGATCTGCAAAAATCTGATGAATAATGAACACAAGTACAGATAAATGTTAAGCATTAGTAAGGAGATGCTATCTAATCAGCTCCATAAGCAAAAAAAAAAAATAGCAATAACCAATAATTAGGGAATAAACTTAAAACATGACGGGCTAAATCAAATCAGCATAATCTAAATTGCGGACAAAACAAAAGGAAATCAAAACCAGGGGAGACGGGATTATTACGTTAATTTTAATCCCTTTGCTGAAGAAATTTCTGAAATCGCTGTTAGTTTTGTTTTTGGGAGAGCTGCGGCGCTTCGTTAGGGCTTCCTATTTTCCCCCCTTTTTGCAGCTCGATATGATTAATCTAAAAACATATCAATAGTAGATTACGGTGTAAATATTTCAAGGGTTAATTCCTTATCTATAACTTTGGAGTTTTCAAATTCCTCTTAAATAACCCTCGAATTATTTCTTCCTTATAATTACCCATTTGAAAATTTCTTCCTGTTCAGTACCTAAAAATATCTTTTCAGGGTTAAAAAGTCGAAAATACCCATGTCTCACACTTAAATTGGACATTTACACCAACTGATTTTGAAATTATACCAGAAATTATAAAAATTATACCATCTGTTTCGTACCAGTAAATAACGTTATTATAATTTTATACAGCGAAATTGGACATTTATACTAACTGATTTTGAAATTATACCCGAAAATACCGAAATTACACCATATGTTGTGGTTATCGTACTAGTAAATAACGTTATTATAATTTTATACAGTGAAATTAGACATTTATACCAATTAATTTTGAAATTATACCAGAAATTGTAGAAATTATACCAACTGTTGTCGTAATTATACCAACATAATTGTAAACTATACCAGTTGGTATTAACAATGATAACAGTTGGTATAATTAGAATGACAGTTGGTATAATAATCGAAGTAGTTGTTAATTAACGTTATTATAATTTTATACAGCGAAATTGGACATTTATACAAGTGATTTTGAAATTATACCAAAAATTGTAGAAATTATACCATCTGTTTTGCTTATCGTACCAAAAAATAACGTTTTATAATTTTATACAGCGAAATTGGACATTTATACCAACTGATTTTGAAATTATACCAGAAATTGTAGAAATTATACCAACTGTTGTCGTAATTATACCAACAGAATTGTACACTATACCAGTTGGTATAATAATGATAACAATTGGTATAATTAGAATAACAGTTGGTATAATAATCAAATCAGTTGGTATGATGTCCAACTTAATTTCAGAAAGGGTATTTCCGTCCGATCACTGTTTGGGGTATTAAACACACAACTTTTTGCAGATGGGTACTGAATAGGAAAAAATTTTCGTAGGGGTACTGATAAAGTAGTTTAGTTTCTGACAGGGTCTGATAAGGAATTTACCCATATTTCAAACCCTTCAAGCCCAAAAGATTACGATTTTTTTCGTCAGCAGATATATCTTCAACAAACCGAATATTTCAATCAATAGCGGCCAAAAGTTTGGGAAGTTTGGGAATTTTAGAGATAAATACCCCACGGCAATTTAAGCTTACTAGTAAATTAAGCACATCCATGTGCTACTATCATAAAATTATTATATAAATTTTTGAATATTTGATTGGAATAATAATATTTTAATTTTGTTTTGTATGATATAAGATGACTTTGTGGTGGTATATTTATATAACGTATTTAAATGATATTTTGAATTATTCAATAATGGCAAAATTGTAATTGATATGTCATTGCAATTAACTGACATTAGATGTGACGGTCGGTTTATTTTATTCATTAGAACATGGAGGCAGTTTTTTCTCTAATATGAGCGAGACAAAAATAGACGCGAGTAACTACCAAATTGGGTTCATTTTTTTGGTGTAATTGATACAGCAAATTGGATTAAATTTGACAGTTTTTAAATGGGGCTGAGGATTAATGTAAAGTATAGATTTTAGTAATGTGCACCCACGTTGTGGGGTAGTTTTTTTCTAAATTCTCGAGATTTTTTCCTATTTTTTTATTTTCTATTAATAGAAGTATATTAAATAACTATCCAATTGGCTTGAAATT
The DNA here is from genome assembly GCA_027422505.1 of Craterostigma plantagineum. Classification (NCBI taxonomy): domain Eukaryota; kingdom Viridiplantae; phylum Streptophyta; class Magnoliopsida; order Lamiales; family Linderniaceae; genus Craterostigma; species Craterostigma plantagineum. Next base: position 2,189,843 of record JAPQWV010000093.1, read on the forward strand.
TTGGTGTAATTGATACACCAAATTAGACCAAATTGGGCAGTTTATAAGTACCCATCACAATTAATAAATAGTATAGATGATTCAGTCCCCCAAGCTTTTATTTTGCAACTAGACTAGATACTGACACATAAGCTAAATTTTAGTTTTTACTCCCTCATATAAAAATTACAGAATAACCCTTTCACTTTTTGGCTGAAATCGATCAAACCTACCTTCCCCAAATCCTCAACTCCTCTTGATGGTTCTCTGCTCGCCGCAGTTTCTCGATCCTCGTGAATTTCGCTCGTCAATTTGCCCTCTCCGGAGTTTATTCGACGCTCGCTCGCTGGTCGAAGCTCAATCCGTTCGCTTGCTCGGTCTTCGATCGCCTGCGGCACGCCTAACTCTGATTCACCACTTTTCTTGACAAGCTTCCTTCAGATTATCAGAATCTAATGACAGTTTAATTCGTCGGTTAGCCAGCTTCTTCGTTGTAATAACATTTTTATTGATTTTATTACGAATTACAATAATGCAGCTGCGATGGGATGTCTTTAGCTTCATGCTGAGATGTCTTGATCCTCCAAAGATTATGTTATCTGCTAATAACATTAACTTGATCTCCAGTGTTCCAAATAGGTCGAAATTCCTTATGCCCCGTTTGGATTCCGGATTTCAATTTGAAATTCGGATTTGGCCCAAATCTACCGTTTGGCAATCGAGTGGATTTGGATTTCGATTTCGGTCAAATTCGTTGCCAAATCGAAACGCTTATTATTTGTCGGATTTGAAATTCCCATGTTGAATGGTCCGTTTTCGAAATCCAAAGTTGAATCGGCAATGAGTTTTTCGCAAATAATAATAATAATAATTAATAATAGCAATAAATAATAATAATAATAATAGTATGTAATAATAATAATGGTGATGTGTAAATGATGAGTCAAGCTGACTCGTGAGCTCGATGAACCGGCGCGAGCTCGTTACGGGCTAGCGATTGAGCTGGCTCGAGCTCGAGCTCACTCGTAGGTGCTCGAAAGCACGAAGCCGTCCTACGAGTTTGTTTTTATTTTATTTTTGCAGTTTTTAATCTTTTAACAAAAAGTTAGAAGTCGAGTTCGACGAGCTAATCGAGCGCTTGAGGTCGAACTTCATTTTGAAATCCGAATTTCGAAATCATAACGTTTTGCCAAACAATGGATTTGGATTTGAAATTAAGATTTTGAAATTCATGATTTCAAATCACGCGATTTCGTTCAAATACGCCAATCCAAACGCAACCTTATTTAAATTCATGACTAGAACCTGTTCTATAAGCCAGAAACTCAAGGAAGATCATCTATTTACATAAGTTATGGGAAGAGGTTGACAATTAGTGATGTATATTTGACTTTAAGATCACCATGGGTTGTTATCTGACAAGCGGTCGCTGCATTTAGTTGTATCCTTGCATTGCCCGCCAGCAGTCGCTGCTCGGCGCTCGCTGGTCGCAATTCTACTCCTGAGGAGCCACTATGGCTACTCTGGGTGGTCGCCACGAATGGCAGTCTGGTACTGGTTCTATCTCTACATTATGCACGTTATAATCAGGTACGCTGGAGAAGATGATGGTGGCCCTCGGATTTCGATTCCTCCTCCATTCGATGTTTTGGAATCGATTCATCCGCTAAGCCTAAGCTTTTTTGGGTAGCTTTGAGTCTGTCCGATAGGTTACGCCTAGGCATGATGGCATTGTACTGCTTTTTAGTGACTGGTGGATATGTTTGGTTTACACATTGGCTTTGTTGGGCTTTCCATGACACAATCGCTCAAAATTGCTTTTTGATTTGTTCTTGGCCGCCCCATATTACATCTGATTGTTGTTGGCTTCTTGGTAAGCATGATTAAATACTCCTATCTATATAAAAAAAATAACAAATGGAGAAATAGACGGATATAGTGCTCATATTACACCAACTATTTTGTTTGACAAACGAGGCTTAACTTTGGGTAAGAGCAGTCAATTTGGCCCGTGGCCCGCGGGCTCGCCCCCCAAAATGGGCGGGCTGGACTGCATTATTTAAGGCCCGCCCCTCAGCCCGCGCGGGCCGCGGGCTAGGCGGGGCGGGGCGGGCTAGCCCACGGGCTGGCCCGTCATAATACTACTAATATACAATATATATATATTATATATAAAATAAATATTAAATATAGAAAATAATATTAAATTAGTTAGAAAATTTAATTAATGATTCATTAATTATGTCTAATTAATATCACATTTATTATCAAATACATAATTAATAAAATATTTATCCATAATTGTTTAATAAATACCATAATTAATTAAATTATTAGTAAATTTAAATTTTAAATTAAAATAAAATTTAAAACATATATATTTATTTGGCAGACGGGCCTGGCCCGCCAGGCCCGAGGCCCGCCGCGGGCCGGGCCGTTTCTTCATTTTTAGGCCCGTCAGATGGTGGGCCAGCCCGCCCCGCCCAGCCAGGTGGCGGGTTTTGGCGGGCGGCGGGCCAACCCGGCCCGGCCCGCCATATTGACATCACTAACTTTGGGGGTTAAAATACCTTAAAACGGAGCAAAAGTACTCAAATTTGGTCATGAAATATCGAAAATCTAGCAAAAAGTAAATGTCAATTTGAGCTGACCCATCTAAGAGTAAATGAACCAATACGATGTTCGCAAACTATATCATTTACTCGGAAGTTTTTCGCATTTCACCTTCGTATAAAATGTAAGTAGTTGAATTCAGCAACAAAATACCAAAAATAAAGAGAAAAGTACTTAGTTTCAAACCTAAAATACCCGTTTTCACGCACAAAATACATATGAATTGTGTCGAAATATTTTAGACTAAAATCATAGATTTCAATCAAACATCTTAAATAATATGGACATTGGTCATCACCAAAACCATAAAAGAAGCTTTATGCAACTTCACCTTAATCTAAAATCAAGTACTCGAATTCAGCAACAAAATACCTAAAATAAAGAGAAAAGTACTTAGTTTTGGACCCAAAATACCAGTTCTCACGCAAACAATACATACGAATTGTGTCGACATATTTTAGACCAAAATCATAGATTTCAATCAAACATCTTATATAATATGGACATTGGTCATCACCAAAACCACAGAAGAAGTTTTTGACCTTGAATGAATGTGAAGTTGCTAGAAAACTCAATTTATGATGTTTATGATGAGTAATATCCTTAATATGTAAGATGTTGATTAAAAAAACCATCATTTTGGACTTCATTAACTCGACCACATATACGAGTATATGCATAAAATCAGTATTCTGAGCCTTAAATTAAGTACTTTTAGTCTCGATTTAGGTATTTTATTGCAGAATTCAAGTATTTGACCGTGAATGAATGTGAAGTTGCTAGAAAACTCATTTTATGTTGTTTATGATGAGTAATGTCCTTAATATGCAAGATGTTGATTAAAAACCATCATTATTTACTTAGATAACTCGACCATATACACGAGTATTTAATGCATAAAAATCAGTATTTGTGGACTTAAGTTAGGACTATTAGTCTCGATTTACTGAATTCAAGTATTTGACCTTGAATGAATGTGAAGTTGCTAGAAAACTCATTTTATGTTGTTTATGATGAGTAATGTCCTTAATATGTAAGATGTTGATTAAAAACCATCATTTTAGGCTTCATTAACTCAACCATAAACACGAGTATTTTATGCATAAAAGTCAGTATTTTGGCCTTAAATTAGGTACTATTCTTTATTTAGGTATTTTATTGCGGAATTCAAGTATTTGACCGTGAATGGATGTGAAGTTGCTAGAAAACTCATTTTTCTCATAAATATCAGTATTTTCGGCCTGAGATTAAATATTTTAGTCTCAAATTAGGTATTTTATTGTTGAAATCAAGTACTTGAAATGAAGGTAAAGTTGCTAGCACACTTTTTTGTGGTGTTGATGAAAATCAATGTCTTTATTATGTAAGATGTTTGATTAAAAACCATTAGTTAAGCCTTGTAAGACAGAAGACTCGACTCAATTCACATGTATTTCCTCATTAATATCAGTATTTTTTGCCGGGCAATAAGTATTTTAGTCTCTAATTTAGGTATTTTATTGTTGAATTCAAGTACTTGACATTGTATGAAGGTAAGCATTTTCGTTTCGTTATAAATATTCAGCCCCATATTAAATACATATCAAACAAGCACTACTGATATATATAATTTAACAAAAAACTAGCAAATAAGGGCAACCGATAAAACAAGAAAGTAAAAAACGAATAACGACGAATGCAGGTGGTATTGTTAATGACAAGGATTTATATTAGAACTCCATAATTTCTCAGTCAGCTACTACAACATTGATATCGAAGGCAGAGAACTTACGCCAATCAAGCAACCAACCACGCACTCCGAAAGAATGCTCTACAATGTTGACAAGCTAACCTGCAGTTGAACGAAACTCAAAGATCAAAACATTGACAAGGTAAGTGGAGATGCAGCCAAGACCAATTGGCCACCGAACACAAACAAAGACAAGATACGGACAAAATTTATTCACAAAAGGGTCATCGGCCTCTAACTTTTGCCCTTGAGAAATGCAAAAGCTAGTACGCCACGGATTACCAGCGGAAAAACCCACAAGTGCATCTTCTAGCATCAAAACTCATAACTACAAACTCATTCATTCCCAATCTTCAATCTCACTTTCAATCAAATTTGGGGAATCAAAACCTTAAGTAAACGACTTCCCCAAAAACTTCATTTTTTTTTACTCAAGAATTAGGGATTCCTCACTTTGGACCAACTAAATAAAACCAGCGCCAAAATGCCAAACAACATCACCGAGAACATTCAACGGTTAAAGTCGAAAAAAAATATTGAACAATCATAAACACAAAAAAAAAGGAGAAAACGAAACCCTCCGTCAGCAAAATGAAAAAAAAATGGAAATTTGTAAATCGCACCAAAATTTTCCCAGAATACTATTGAGGAACACAATTCAGCAGAAAACAGCGACGCAGCGAATGGCAACAAACTAGAAATCAGCGCTGTATTTGTAGAGACGGTGGGCTTGAGAGCTGCGAAATTTATTGCAGAAACCCTATTGCCCGATTTTCATTTCCATCTGTGAGAATGTGTGTGTGTGTGTGTTTTTTGGGTCAATATGAAAAGTACACGATTTATATTGCTGAGACAACACTATTTATATTACTCTTTTCAAATATAAAGAAAAAAGTACACGATTTATATTTCCCTATCCTTTTTTTTTTCGGAGGAAATATTTCCCTATACTTGAACATCCTTGATCGAAGCAACTTCAGGGACTAAAACTATATAAAAGCATTGTATTATGTGTAAGACCATCTTCAATCGTACTGAAAAACCTAAAAAATATCATAAAATAACTCCAATCGAATCCGAAATCAATCACAAAATGGATTTTGCACTTTCTCTATAATCCAGTAAACGCATTTACGCGTTTGAATGCCTAAATGAGTGATACATTTAATAATTATATTTAAAGGCAATTTATGGTAACTAAATGTGTTATATGACGCACCTTGCGGCGAAACGGGTACCAATGTGCAAAAAATTTATGTTAAAATTACCTACATATAAAAGAATACTTACAGGGTACTGGCTTGCAACTTTTTACATAACGAGGCACTTTTTACATAATGAGGCATTTTTTCTGTAAATTTCCCTAAGAAGAAGCTACATTTTTTTTTTTTTGTAAATAAATTTTGTTTCTCGAGTTTTTGCGGTTAGTTTTTGCTCTCGCAGTGTAAATATGAAAAACTCATTCATTTAGTCCAATTCGAAAAAGGAAAAATATAGAAGTTTCGCAACCCAAGCAGTAAGCACAACAGAAAAACAAAAATAATTAAATAAAACTTATAGGAACCGATTTTTATCAAGCCGCCGCACAAGCGACGAGTATTACAGAAGGCGGCGGCGGCACGGCGACATGGCTCAGTTCATCAGCGCGCGGCCTCGCACGAGTCTCAGGCGGAAACTCACCAACGCGAACCTCGCCGCCGCCGCCGTCGTCGCCGCCATCATCCACCTTTTCTTCCTCCCCTTCTTTGCAATCTCGGCCGCCGCCTCTGCAATTCTCCTCAGAATCAACGATGGGGTAGACTTCAGGCGTCCCAACCACCATTATGCTCACCATCTGCTGTCCCACGGCGGCGATCCCCTTCTCCTCGCCGGCGATAATCTCAGCCGCCGCCGGCGTTCTCCTGAAGGCTACGAACAGCACCATCTGTATTATCCCCAGCACAAACCCTAACACGTTGGGAAGCTGGAAATAAACAGAACAGTGGATTAACAATCACAAATTAAGCTGATTAAATCTACTATATATATTATATACATATATACATACCGCGACACACAAATCTCTCTCAAGAACTCCATAGGCGAACCACATAACTGCGCTCAGCGTCAAGAAGAACGACAAAGGGAAAGGCAAGAACTCATTGCTGCGCGTACGGACAACTTGAAGCTGAATCCAAGAAAAAGGGTTTTCTTTTCATTACATTCTTAAGACTTAAACCATTGGTCTCTAATTATGGCATACGCATAGTGTGTGTATTTCTGTGTGTTTTTTCCTTACCAAAACGCTCAAAGGCGCGGCGAAGACGCAGACAGAAACAGCCACGCAAATCCAACCCACGACTTGGACACGAATTTCGCCTTCTTTGAAGACGAAGAAAGTGACAAGAAAGATCAGAGACAAAAGCCCAACGTTCATAAGACCCACTAGCTTCACAGCGTGAATCTGCAATTAATAACATTATGGAAATAAAAAGAGCAATTAAATCTTCAGAAAAAATGAGCTGAGATATACGACGACTCATAAACCAAATTTATATAGGGCTCAGTTATTACCCGAGCTTTTCTCGACGCATAAAAGATGAAGAGGAAGATGTAGATGGTCTCTATGAAGCATCCTATGGAGTTAATGGAGATCAACAGAATGGCGTTTGTCTTTAGGACAGCGTAGTACATCCATAGCATAGCTGAGAAAAGAGCAACTACGTAGGGAAGAGAGTCAAATCCCATCGTTGACTTTTCCTTGTAGATCCTCAAGAATGTCGGCAACGGCGCAAGGTACACAAGGATCGATATAATGTTGCCTGGGGGAAGAAATTAATAAAAACATTAAATTCGAAAATAATACACCTATTACATTACATACATAAATGGTTTTTATTGTTATTATTATAATGAGGAAGGTGAATCACGCAAGTGATCATCATATTCTACCTCCAACCTAGACAAGACATGCCATATCTAACTAGTAACTAGTTTCTGCCGATTTTGAAGTTATAATTTGCAGGTAACAATACATAAATGAAATTGATGCGATAATTGTACCTAAGATACCAAACGTAAATGCCCAAGGTTGATGTGTGTTGAATATAGCCATGTTATAATGTATTATGTGTAGGAGAAGGAGATACACACACCCCACACAGAGAGTATAGAATAACTGAAAATTCTCCAAAGAAGGGTTTCTGGGAGAAACCTTAGAGACGTGTGTGTGTGTGTGTGTTTATTACATATAATAAGGGCGATTGCAGCTGAGTGATGAAAGTCTATTACGTTATATATAGCGAAGAGGAAGAAGGACCATTGTCATAAAACTCATCTCTATTGCATGACAAGTGGAATCATTAGTTAGGTGGCGTACGATAAAAAACATTTCGTATGGTTAGCCCAAGAGAGCTTCTCACGTGCCCTTGCATGAGATTAACACCTTTGCTATGTAAGTTCTTTTACAGCTCATTCTTACGTGGATGTATTTGCCCACATATATGGCTTTGCATAAAAAATAAGAGTGAAGAAAATATTGGAAAAACGGGTCTTGGCATCATGTAATAATTAGCTACTTCGCAGTACGTGTCTCTTTATATCTATATTTAGCAAATTAGCTTTAATTTCTCAATTTGCGTTGCTCTTCAATGATTCCGTGTCACCATGAAAATATATTTGAACATAGTATAATCATTCTGTGGCGATGTCATAACCACAGAGAAGCATTTCTCATGCAAGAAAAAGGGCCTCACCGTTATATGCTTCACGTGATATTATATATATACTCTCCTAAGAGCCGTAACTATTTACGTGCCTTTTGTGCTCTTCGAATGATGCAAGAATGGAAAACGTGGGACCAACACTAAGAAAACACACCACCTTAATTGTCAATTAATTTGTCCTAACGTATAACGAATTTCTTCTCTCAAGTTTAAGTCTTGCTTTTGCTTTAAGCTTTCGATCTTAAGCTTAAAAAAGTATGGCGTGTATCGCAGCATACGACGCCGTTATCTTTTGTTTTTATTTTTTTCGCTCGCAACTTAGTATTATGACTTGTATTGGAAAATTACTCCTTAATTAACCGAAGGCCTACCATAGGTGAGGTTTTATGGCTTGTCTTGGACTATGGCAATCGTGTAAAAAAGAAACTATTGCTATAAATTGAACACAACAATTCTTTTATTTTATTTTTTCCATATCCAAAGTATATAGACTTTCTGAGGAGGAAGACGATTCAAAATATGAATTCCACTTAACAATGGCCATGAGGTTTGAACACAAGGGGATAAAAGTACAACACCCATCAATCACTAGGCTATCCCCATGGGGACAAATAGGACACATATTTTGTAAAATCATCAACTTCATAAATTTATTATTGTCATCATTATTAAATTTGTTAGAATGATTTCTCACTTTGTTGTCGGAATGCCACATAATCCCCACACTCCAAGTAAGTACGATCTGAAGTGAGCTCAATTATGTCTATAGTCTATACAGAAAATGATCTCAAGGAGTACAAGTAAAATTGAACAACAATGTTACTCATTTCTCCAAGTAGTCACAATATATATATATATATATATATATATATATATATATTAGATATATAAGATATTCCCTCCGTCCCGCTAATTTTATCACATTTTTCCATTTCGGGCGTCCCAATAATTTTATCACCTTTCCTTATTTAGCAAAAAAACTATCACAAACATAATAATATTAAATATTCTTAAAAGACGTGTCAAAATATACAATTTTTTAACTTTTTATTGTACTATAGTATTATAATAATACTATCTTAATTTGCGTGCCCACCAATATATGTGACAAAGATAACGGGAAGGAGGAAGTATATTGAAGCCTAGTTGGCCCAATAAGAACAGGCTTTAGCCCAAAAGATATGGAAAATTTTATAGTAAGCTGATGGGTAATTGATCTAAACGGGGTGAAAAGCCCAATATATCAAAATGAGGACTTAAAAGCCCAATACCTAAGGTAATTTAGAGATTCTCTGTGATAAGAGTCGTGTGAAATCTCTGAAACAGAAACCTATTGCCTGACAAAGGCGATTGTTTGTGGATGTTTTCAATCGGAAATCGGAGCTGTAGCACTTGAGGATTTCTTACTCAAGCGTGGAATAGCCTTTGCCGTTCTTCTTTTCAACTGCGATCGTCGTGTTGAATACTTCTCCTGGCCGCCATACAGTTAGCCGTTATTTCACTGAATTCTCGCGTCTTTTCTCCTGGTGATGTGTTCTGTTTTCGTCGTTCGTAGCTTAATTAGCATGTTATGTTTGCGTAGTTTTCTGGTTTGACCAGCAGAATTACAAATTATGTTATTTCGTGTTTTTGTCCAGGAGCAAAGCTTTGTTTTTCCGTTTATACTGAATACTGATACAGAACTAGAAGTTTTCATGATTATAACAAAGTTGGTGTTCGTCCCTCCCTCGAAAGTTGGGGCTATGACCTTTTTAGTATATCCTTTACCGCTTTCAATGAATTATTATTGCTTGTTTTTCTAATTTCACTAACTGGCATGTCCCTGTTTTTATTGTTATCACGCAGATGGCCCTTCCTCTTGGCAAGCTTAGTCTCATCATCGGTGCAGGTCTGCCTAACACCTTACTGAATTGATGCTTCCCACTGCTCCAGCATGATTTCACAAAAAAAATTATTCTTTAGGGGTTTTCTAAAAATGTTAATCAATATCCTTTGGTTGTCTCTTACCTGTGTTCAGTCGTTTTGCGATGATTATGTTGTTTAGTTGATTTCATATCATGAATAAGTTGTGATGTTTGGAAAAGTCACTTAATTGACATTATAAGACACATGTAGCACTGTTTTTCTTATTATTTTCTCTTTGTTGAATATGAAGTTGATGGATTTCACTGGGGTAGTACAACCCTCCTAATTTTTACATTTTTTCTGCACATTTATGAGAATGCTTTTTATGGAAAGATTTTGTTCATGAGTTGGCAGGGTTAGTTGGGTCGATCCTTGCTAAAGAAGACCGTCTATCCTATGTGCCTGGCTTTTTTACTGGTGTTGTAAAGGTAACCATGTCTTGACAGCGAGAAAGTTCTTTTCTGGTCGAAACGCTAAAATTATCGCCTGAATTGATGTTGTTTTCATTGTTTGGCAGACGGCTTGGAAGCAGCTTAAACTTAGTGATTCACCTTCTTCACATCCTGTACAGAAAAATGATTCTTTGTTGCAACAGGTTTGGATACTCTTTTACTCCCTTATTCAGATGATTAATTACTTGGCCTGTTTTATTGACTATGTTTGAGATTATGTGTTGTTTTCTCAACACACATGAAGCGTCTGGGTAATACATCTTGCATATGCAAACTTAAAGTACTTAGTTTTCTACAGGTGAATAGCTTGCGGCAGGAGCTGCAACTTTTGGCATCTAATAGATCAATTACTATAGTTACTGGGAATAAATCAGGTTGGTATTCTTTAAGAATATATCCCTAATAAATTTTCATCAGTTCTTTTCACTGTCAATTTGTAGGATTGGACTCTTCCAGTTTTCAGGATTTTATTTTTGCTAGATATTGATCTGATGACCTGTTACCACATCTCCGACTTGCTTCATGCAATGTTGGTTATTTCTATTGTTTCGTTCACATCTTATATAATTAATGAAATGAATAATTGTTGCAATACAATAAGTTGTTGTCTCTCATTGTTTGATGACAATCTTGGATGACTATACATGCTTAAGAGCTTGTGCATTCTTGCTTTTGTTACTATTTCAATTTTTTTGGCTGTTTATAGGTTCAGGCAAATATGGTGTTGTCGTTATCGTAGTCGTTGTTGGATATGGCTACTTATGGTGGAAGGTAAGTTATGATACTCAGAAACTTCCAATATTGCCATGTAGTTTCGTCAATTGTTGTCACCGGACCTTTCAGATGCCATTGTATCTTTTCCTCGTGAGATTCAAATCAATCATGCTTTGTTCCTAATTGACTTTGTATCAAATTACTTAGTACAATAATAGTCCCTCAGTGTAAGACTTAATACCACCTGTAATGTTTTAGTCCCATTACACTTGTATGAAACATTTGAAGTTGATAATTAAGCATTTGTAGAAATTGATAGCCTTGCAAGTCTTGCGTGTCATACTAATAGTAGTTGCAGCCTTTAACAAATTTTTTAAACTCTAGCTTTTCTTCGTTTATTAAGCGCGTCTAACTTGCAGGGTTGGAGACTTGGCGATATGATGTTTGCAACAAGGCGTGGCTTAAATGATGCTTGTGCTTCTGTAGCAAAGCAGCTGGAGAATGTGTATTCCTCAATTTCGGCAAGTTCTAATCTTGTGGTTCTTTTTTTTTTTTTTTTAAATTATGCACCTTGAATTTAGTAATTCCAGTAGAATGTCATTGGTCATTTTCTTATGGACTAGTTTATATCATTGCGTCATATTCACGGTCATGAAGGCTATAGAAGCTTGGAATCGTCAGAGCCATTAGTTGCATTGTGTTCCAGTGACTAGCGTTTTGGCATGCTTTGCTTCTGCAAGTTTTTTTGAAACTTATGCCATTTCAGAATTCAGCCTCATTAGTCATTTATTACTCTCAAAAGAAAAGAAGCGAAAACTTGTGGGAATCTTACTACTTTGTTGTTTGTCGGAAGGCGAATATACTGCTAAACAGTTATCATCTTTTTAAAGTAAATGTTGGTAGGGGCATCATATATATATATTCTTTTTCAATGGAAAAGGAAAGTGTTACTAGCATATTTACTTGAAACTGCTGTGCTACCTTCTCGCTCTGATATCCTTTCTTACGGGTATTCTTTTATTGAATTTCCAGTCTACTAAAAGGCATTTGTCTTCAAGGATTGACCGTGTTGATTGTAAAATTGACGAGTGCGCTGACAATACAGCCGCAACAAAAGACGAGGTAAGGATAGGAAGCTTGACTTTGGGGCCTCGTCAATTTTATCTATGTTCCATCTTTATGTTATCCCATCCTATGTCATCAAGCTATCGAGTGGCCAATTGTTCAGGTATCTGAGCTTCGCGGTGATGTGAAGCTAATAGGAGCTGATGTCCAATCTGTTCACCACGTAGTGCGATCACTGGTAGCTTCATATATGCCCTTCCTTTTTCAATGAACTCAGTTGTGGGCCATGCTCAGTTTTTGCACCCAAACTTTATATTTCAGGAAAACAAAATCAGTAGGATAGAGGGAAGACAGGTAACACTCGGATTGTCCTTTTCTCAACCCTACAACGACTTGCGTCCTTTCTTAGTCTTTGTATCTCCTAATTAACTGTGGTTGTCATCAACGTAGAGCGAGACGAACTTCGGAGTGGGGCAGTTAGTTTCCTTCGTTCAGAATCTCGAAAATGGCAGAACCGTGGAGCAAATAAAGGTACGCAAACTAAATTCGTACTTCTCTTCGTATTTTGTCGTTCCTAACCGTTTGTCACCATGCAGGGGAGTTCATCTAGGCCCGTCCTCGAACTGCCCCCATTGGCTCCAGCAAGGGTACATTATCTCTTTTCGCGGCTACCAAAATCATCGCGAATCATTTTCCCTATATCGCTTAGATTTGATGCCTATCACAATTTTTAATGGACGACAGGCTATATCTCTACCCACCAATACTCCAACCGTAGAGACCACCCCGTCTCCGTCTTCGTCCACCGAGAACAAAAGAAAACAAGAGCCTTCTACTACTTCGCCGAGCTCGCTTTCTGCATCACGAATCAAGGTAAATCGACGCTCTTATGATTCTTTAGTTTCTATTTTTTTTCCCCATGTAATTGGCTCGTACGTACGTCTCTGTGTATTTTCGCAGGAGCTTCGCGGTATATCTGATGGGATCGGAGTGGCTTCGAGCATTATTAGCACGCCTCAGTCATCATCAGAAGGAAGCAGCAATGGTAATAATAAGTCGTCGGGCTTCGTGGGAAGAAGGTTTAACTTTGGCGGCGGTGCTTTTCTTACGAGAAGCAACAGTGCTATGCAGTCCTTTAAGTAGCACAGATCATTACTACGTCAGACTCTCTAAGCTATATATTAAGCGTATACATATTTATGCATGAATTTTGCACCAAGTGAGCTGAGCCTTTGTTCAGCCAATGCAAGCCCATTTCTGCAACTGTGCTTTTCTTGACGGAATTTTGTAGAGCGCCCTTGTCGATATTTTACAAATTTTATTTTAATTAGGAAGATTTATTATTATTATTATTATTCAATTAATGTCATCTTAAGTAGTAGACATCTTATATAAAATAGTAGACATCTTTAGCTGTCTATGGTGTAGTATGTACAACACCACTGCAGTTTACGTCGGAGTTATTCTCAAAGACTATGACAGAAAAGTGAAAATTCGACTAGTTTTCATTTACTGGGAATCAATTTTTACACATTACATTAATACATTCGATTCGATGTGATCCAAAACGCAAGCATAACGCACCGTCGTCCGTCGTCCTTCTCACTTGGGGGTGAAAGCCTGCAATACAACAATCACGTTACTCGATCGTCGAGATACATAACTAACTTATGTGGTCGAAAAGATAAAAAAAAAAAAAAACTTACGGCGAAAATGGTTGCATGGCCGGGATCAGCGAGGTGGGCGAAGAGGTTGTCGATGGGGCCCGTGCCGGTGTATATGTGCTGGAACCAAGCGCCCATCACGGCCAACATAGCCAGCCTACCGTTTTTGATCTCCTTTGTCCTCAATTCCCTGACCTTCTGGGGCGAACCCGAACCCCAACCCAACGGGTCGAACCAAAGCCCGCCCGGGTAACCCACGTCGGTCCCCGTGAGCTTGTTGTTGGGGAAGATTGGGTCCGTGTTGACCGACCCGGGCTTGATGATGTCGGCCCATCTCCTCCCCTCGGCCCAACCGATGAGTACGAGCTCAATCACGAAGAGCGTGGTCGTGTCGGTGAAGTACTCGAGCTCGCCCGCGGTGTACCACGAGGGAGTGTTGAGGATCCCGATCTTCGTAAGGAATTCCGGGATGAATATCCCGGCGGCTCCGAGCATGGCCCACCTGCAGTGCACGAGCTCCGCCTGAACGTTCCACTTCAGGCTCTCTGGGTCCGATCCTGAAACAACAACGTATTGTGTGCGTATAATATGTTAGAACTTCTCTTTTTTCTTTTTTGCGAACTTGGAGTGTGGGCACTCAATCGACTAAGGGCTTGCGTTACGCAAAAGAGTGATGGAACTTAATCTCTAGGAATCATGTGAATATTGTCTCGAGTTCACATAATACGGTAGTCATGGAGTTTGAATCCGTGGCCTAAGGGGTGAAATACCATCCCCGAATCCATTTTATATGATAAGTCAACCCAAAATTATACGATTTAAAGGGAGTGTGTCATATTTCAATTTTTATACGTTACATTTTCAACACGCTCCTTACGTTAAGACTTAAGGTTGATGTCTTCATATCAATAGTCCAAGACACATACTTTTTTTAAATGGCTGGTCGTGAGGATTCCTACTCACGACCTCTTAGCATGAGATCAAATTTCGGTCCACCTAACCTAGAAACTTATGTTTAAAGGGGCATATTTTGATTTTATATATATATTATATATATATATATATATATATATATTTCAACGCTGTGATCAAAACAACGTAATACCTAGGCCGAGAGGATCGAAGCCAAAGTCGCCTGGGAGGCTACCGTCGAGCCACGGTGGTGGGGTGCTCCCGGGGAACCACAGCGGTCTCTCGGGATCCGCTACGGCTGCTCGCACCGCCAACGACCGACGAGCCGCCGCCTTGCCTACGCCGCCGGCGGTCAGTCTCCTGCCTCCGAACAACGAAGCTGTTGCTCCGACGTTGATCGATCCATTCTTCTGCGAACTGCACCACGTTTATATATATATATATATGCAAAGTAAGAAAGATTTTATAGGAAAGAAAAGATTAAGGAGTAGCTTCAGTAGAGAGGGTTGCTTGCCTTGGCGAAGCAAAGGCGACGGCGGAGGAGGCACAAGTGGTGGCCATTGTTTAAGGTTTGAACAGTAAGACTATAATGTCCTGATTGGACTCCGAGAGAAGTGAGAGAGATGATATGATATCTTTGAGACTTGAGAGAGATTTGACGATTTTTATCAGTATGAATATGATAATTGGACAATTGCATTGGCTTTGGCTTATCCTCGCAGGAGATAGAGAGATTGGTTTGATTGGATTCTTGCACTGCCACGTGGCATGCAGAATCTAATATCTCGTCCCTCTTGCCCCATCTGTATTATCTTCAAACTCGTGGTCCGAATTTTTTTTCTTCGATATTAATGGGCCTATTTGATTGATGGGCCGTAGTCTACATAAATGGGCTTGCCCATCGTTATGAATGGTAGAGTTTTTGGATTTAATTTTTTTTCCCTTTTCCTTGTGATTTATTCGTGTTTTTTTTTCTTTTTTACACAAACAGGTGCGTGATATATAACATTGGTTGATCAGTTTGGATTTTAGCTGCTTTCGTCTGCAGTGTTGAGGTAATTCTTCGGACGATATGATTTTGGATTTTCGTTTGCTAACTAAGTTTCGATATCGGGACTTTGTTTTGGGGCTCTGATCTAAATTTTCAGCTTAATTTTTCGTGGTTCATTGATGCTGATTCGAAATCTAGGGTTTGTTTCCCATCGGATCTTCGTTTGCAATCCTTTTTCGCAAGAGCGAAAGTCCATTTCTAAGCATAATTGTATGTGTGCTTTACAATATTATCCTTCCCCTGAGGCTTCATTTTCAGATTGTTATCAAGCGAACCATTTTATTCCCAGATGAGGTTGCGAGATTAATGGTTGATTGAATTTTCCATCTCACTGTCTCCTTTGTTTGTTTTTACTACATGATTGCATCGGACTCCATCCTGATCGTCATAGTTAGCGTCGTATTATGTCGTAAATCAAGTTTTTCAGATGGGTTTCATAATGGAGTTTGCGGAGAATCTGATCCTTCGACTGATGGAAGATCCAAAGGAAAGGGACAGAAAGTTCAGGGAACACTTGTATGAGCTTCAAGACAAGTGCAAGAAAACCAAGGAAATGTGGAGCTTGCCCCTTCGTCCATACGGTTTCTGGACATTTGATCGTCACAACGCTCAAATTTTCTGGGATTCTCAGATCAGCCAAGCTCCCGGCCGAAGGGACCCTTACGATGATCTCCTCCAGGATCAAAGCAGCAGCACTTCAACCTCAAAGTGATTCCATTGGGGTTAGCTTTCTCATGTTTTCTAGTCAATCTCATAATAAATTAGACAATTGTGTTGTATGGTTGCGTCTCTCTTCGTAAGCATTTCCCTTCAAAGTACCTTCCGTTATCTGTGAACGATTAGAAAAGTTGCTTTGCTCCTTTATAAACAGTTTACAGCGTCTTTCCTTCTCGATGTGGCATTTCCATCTCTACGAATGCACGATCATAATTTATAAAATGTGTCGTTTTTCATCTTGTTCGAAGTTCTTGAGGTTAATCTTCGTGTTCTTCACGCATGTTGTGTAGTAGCTGTGCTTTGTCTCTCAAAGAAATTGCCTGTCTCGTGACAATGTTCTATTCGAGAACACGGATTCATCACTGATTCACTGATATTGAATGCATACAGCATCTATTCATATATGAACAAAGTTATAATCGAACAGACATAAGTTTCTCTCCTACTCATACTAGTAATAGTTTGCCCCGACGATGTAACAGTGCGAAAAACATGTTCGTTTAAGAAGCACCGTAGGTTCCTTTCGTTATAGTCAGACTGTGCAAAGAATGAATATATAAGAAAAAGTATACATAGATATAGTAGAAATTCATCTCCACCAATCTGGGATTTTCAGCCTTCTGCTTCGATGCAAAGCAAGTCGAACAGAAGGCACCTTATGCTTCACCTGCCTCCATATCATATTCACAGCATCTTCCTTCTTTGGTGGGTACTGAAACTCAAAGTGATGGCTTATGTTCTTAAGCTGTGCCCACATTTCGACCCATCTCTCTTTCGAAACCTTTCTGAGCTCGCCGACCATATAGCCCGGCGCTGTTGCCTCTTGGTTCGAGAAGAAGATGGAGAAGTCTTTGTAGTCGAGCTCGTCTTCGAAGGGCAATTCGATTCTGTCGCTCACAATCACGGGAACGCAGTGGCTCACTATGGCGTCGAAAAGGCGACAAGACGATGGCGTGTCGCCGGCCGGGTGGAGACAGAACTTCGAAGATCTCATTTGGTCGGCAGACTGCAAGATGAACCAGTTAAATGTTTACCAAGAGCCACCATAGTCTTTGGCAAAGACCAGTAAGCAAAATGGTTGATTATTTTTTCAGCCCTGTAAATTTCCGGGGTGGTATTTATTGTAGCAGAGAGTTTGAGGGGTGACATTTTACGTCGTAACCCTAGATTTTCTCCAAATTTTTGCTTGATTTTGAAAGTTACTATCTGTATGAACTAACCTCCTAAATTTGCCGGAACCCTAGAATTTCAGGCGTATAATCTCCCCTAAATTGCTTCATCTTGGAAGCTACTGTCCCTATAACGCCAACCCCAAAGTTCGTTGTTACTGTAGTGCGTGCTACCAACCCTAAACTACTAGTGAGAGTACTTTTCACTGTCTATGTTTAATTCAGAGGACTTACAGCTTTGAAGCCTTCTTCGGATGCAAATCCCTCTTCGTATATTACATCTTTCGTCCCGTTTAACATCTTGTGAAGCTTGGCGCGGACTTTTCCTTCCTGGGCATGTAACGTTTTGTCAGAAAAGATGTTACAGTTTTGTAAGAATTGGAGTTTGACGAGAGATGCAAATACTGCAACTTTGGCGTACATCTTTCCTGTGAGTCCTCCCACGGAAGAAGAGGAGTGTTTTCCTAGATTCGTAAGGGTCTTGATCTTCATCGCCTTTGTATGTTTCTAGCATGTGGGGGTAAGGGGCAACGACGTCTTTTGCCAGTCGAGAAATGTGGCTTATGCGCCCGAAATCAGCGACGATGAATATGGAGGAATTGAGCTCATCGCGATGGTGCCTCAGAGCGTTTGGATGGTGAAGAGGAATCACATGGTCTTTTCCTCCAGACTTTTTCCAATGTTCTGATGCTTTCAGAATGTTTACTAGCTCAAGCTGGAGACAAATACGACGGAATTAGTCAGCTCCAAACAAAGAACTGTAAAGTCACAGAAAACATATCTAAATCTAACGTCTGAAGTTTGAACAAATGATAGGAGAAATACATGCAGTTAAGCAATCCAATAAAGAGAGCATTCTGCACTCAAGTTAATATCGCTGCCGTTAATATGGCTGATGAGACTCAGCATAACAACACATAGAAGCCACAACAAGAACCATAATGAGATTTCCTGTAATCAATTATTCGAGAAAAAAAAAACCCACACAATTCTGGAATCATGTGTTTACCCTAGCGAAGAAAGACACATTAATGGGCACATATTGATCAAGTATGCAGCAGAAAGTCAAAGCATGGCTTCTGAGAAAGAAATCTGCTGTGGATTACATTCAAAATAGGAAGTTGAAGAGAAACCAAAACCTTTTGGGAGTTATCAGTTGGATCTTAGACCACATTTACATAAACAATCATTCAAAGAAATTCTTCTTGGCTAATTTGCGTAAGACGATTTTTCATGATAAAATCAAATCATACCTGTAACTTCTCATCAACGGTGTCAGTCTCCGCCATGTTCCTCACGTGGATATTAAAACTAAGCGAAGAGAAGAACGGCACAAAGAACACATCAGCTGAGTTAGGATCCATGACTCGAACCGCCTCCCGACCCGACCCACCGTCAGCCCCCTTATGAAGAAGAGACGCCATCATCCAATACTCAACACTGTGCTGCCTCCTCAGCCCGTCGTTCCAACCCCAGGCCGGAATATTCTCCGCCGTGACGAGCCTATCGTCGGGGAAATTAGGGTCCATCAGGCCCACGTTGAATCGAGCGGGCAGATCATACATATAGACTCGAAGAGGCTGCGGCGATCCACCGCCGCGGCATTGTGAGCCGTTGCTCAGCTGCGGGAAGAACGAAGATAGGAACGGCGACGACGACCTGTTGAATTCTAGGGTTCCGGCGAGGAACACTGATCCGAACACCAACGGGACGCAAAAAGCTAGGCATATCACGCTCTTATTCATCGATTTTTGCATCTGATTTCCACGATCACCGTTCTGATCTTCCCAGCCTCTCTTCTGATTCGTAATTGGTAGTAATTTGTGGTTTGCTCGATTGGATCTGCGAGCGAGCGAGCAA
The DNA here is from genome assembly GCA_027422505.1 of Craterostigma plantagineum. Taxonomy (NCBI): domain Eukaryota; kingdom Viridiplantae; phylum Streptophyta; class Magnoliopsida; order Lamiales; family Linderniaceae; genus Craterostigma; species Craterostigma plantagineum. The sequence continues at coordinate 2,209,377 of JAPQWV010000093.1, forward strand.
GAATGAAATCAAACTGATTGTTTATGCTTTGCTCCTTTCCTTCCCTTCCCTTTGTGAGTTTGCTTGAGTTGTCAGTCGTCGACCAAGCAATCGATCAATCTTTTAATTATCTAATAATTATTAATTTTATTGCCATATATATATATATATATTGCTCTGTTTTCGCTCTCGCTACCGACGTTTCAGGGATTTTACCGCAATTAACTAGCGATTCCTGGTTATTGGGCTAACGGGCCCAATCATTGTAGGAGTAAATATACGAATATGGGCCCTCAGGCCCAGTTTTGACTCTTCGTTAAGTCGTAAGTAGGTTTTCTGCCAGCAAAATAAATCTCAGACGTTTGTTGCTAGTGTGCAGCCGAAGCTTTCAATCAGCGGCGACGATGGTATGAATGAGAGAAACACGATGCAGTAGCTACGTTTTGATGATTTGAGTTTGCTTGTGTTTTTCAGCTTTGTAAGCGTCGAATTTTTCTTGCAGGTGAAGTACTCCCAGGAGCCCTCAAATCCAACCAAATGTAGGTCTTTGTTGCTTATTTTTACTGGGTTTTGTGGTTGGAGATGTTCGTTGCTCATTTTCTATCTGCTGCATTTATTTGTTTTAGCCTGCAAGGCAAGGGGCTCGGACCTCCGTGTTCACTTCAAGGTGATATATTATTTACTATTAACTTTTGATGTTATGCACTTCTTCTTGTGCTCATTTTTTAGGTCACGTACGACTTCTCCAGTCTATTTGATGTGAAATTGCTGTATAATCTTATGTTTGCGTAAATGTCTGATGTATAATTTGTGCGGTGCTGTAGATATCTGCAGCATTTAGTTGGGCTGTGATATATGCTAGGTTGATTTACAAGTCGGGTATGTGATCATTGGTGCTTAGGTGAACCTAAACGATCCCAATGAAGGAGATTAAACAAGGCTACATCAGCGTTTCATGATTTCGTTTTATGCTAATAGATCGGAATGATTACAGTGACTTTCTTGGCAAACCATGCGATATTAACTTAGTTCGCGACGATTTGTAGAACACTAGGGAGACAGCGCATGCCATCAGAAAACTTCCCCTAACCAAGGCCAAGAGATACTTGGAAGATGTGATTGCCCACAAACAGGCCATACCTTTCACACGTTTCTGTGGCGGTGTTGGCCGAACTGCTCAGGCAAAGAACAGGCACTCCAATGGTCAGGGGCGTTGGCCCGTGAAATCAGCCAAGTTCATCTTGGATTTACTCAAGAATGCTGAAAGCAATGCTGAGGTACAGTACATGCCATCAAGTTCAGTTCCCATTTCACCCCTTTTTCTTTTAACGTAATAATCACTCCGGACATGTAATAATTCTTGTGTACATGACAGGTGAAAGGGTTGGACGTGGATGCACTCTTCATCTCTCATATTCAGGTTAACCAAGCACAGAAGCAAAGGCGCCGCACTTACCGTGCTCACGGAAGGATCAACCCTTACATGTCCTCTCCGTGCCACATTGAGCTGATACTGTCAGAGAAGGAAGAGCCCGTTAAAAAGGAGGTAATCTCCCATTTATTTCCCTGCCGTCTTTCATTTTTTGGAGAACTGAGTTTTAGTGGAGGAATTTTGACTAGTTTCACATATCCTGACTGCTCCTTGTTTCTGCAGCCCGAAACACAGTTGGCCACAAGCAAGGCTTAGGGAACCCTTCAACTCTTGCAGAATCCCTTTGGCTGTTGAGTTTTTAATATCACAATCTTTCCGATCCCATCATGCGCGCTGTTTTTTTACGGATACAATTTTGTTCCTAGTTGTTTTACATTATGACAAAATTTGAATTTTAAAGATCAATTTGTGGGCTAATCTTGAACTTTGATTGGAAACCAATGAATAACTCCACCCTTGCAATCTTGGAGTTTTCTTGCTTTTGAAGTTACATGGTTCTGTTCACCGTGCTTCGATTGTTCGAAGGCCAATTTATCTATCGTACAATTATCATTTTCACGTTGAGTTTTACAACATGCTGATGATATGCTGCTTAAATATCATCTTGGCTTCGATGATGTGGGCATACTGCCGCTAAACTATGTGTAAACTGTAAAGTTCACCAGCAAATTGATTATATACAAGTTAATATAAGTTCCATCTACAAACCTAATTTTCTGGGTCTGTATCGAGAGGATGAACCAGGGATTGAAACTCTCTTCTCTTTTTCTCCCTTCACAACCCTTCCCTTCTCCTCCCTCATTTCCTCTTTTGTGACGCTCGCCTCGCATTTCCCCGAGAACTTATCAACGTCGTCTTTCACCGAGAAAAACACAGAACCTACCTCAGCTAGCCACTGAGGTTCGACTGCAGTGACACATTGCAAGAACTCTTTCGTCGTCAAGACCAACTCATGATAGACAACGTAGCCCGATACATATCCCGACCCATACAATGAACTGCTCGGATGCAAAGTACACACAACACCATTTCTGCAGTTAACGTACTTCCCAAAGCCACCGCCTTTGGCCTTCGCAGCGTTTTGGAAATAAGCAGAGCAAATGGCCTTCCTCACTACATCCCAGTCGTGCCCACAAGACGTTAGCTCGCCAATCTTTAAGTTCTTGAGAAGAATATCCAGCAGTTGAGACCTCACCTTCCTCGCCTTTCTCAAGCCCTTCGCATGAAGAAAATGTTTTTCGCACCAATTTCCTCGGCACCCATTAGCCTCCCACTGCTTGTAAACGTTTAGGAGAGTGAGGTGGTCAGATTCGGGCACGGAGAACTTCTCCCTAGCAGCGTCGCTCTCCTCCACCCTATCCTTAGGTCTGAAGAAGACAGAAGGCACTGAGAGCATCGATACGATGGTCAGAACCTCTTCGAGGCATTCGAACTTGTCGCCCATCAGAAGCATCTTAGCCATTGGAGGATCGAGCGGCAGCTCGACCATTTTCGAACCCAAATTTGTAATACTCCCACAGTCGTTGAGAGCGCCCAAAACCCACAATTGTTCCATGGAGTTTAAGATGTTCTCTTGAGGAGGTGGGTCCATGAAGTCAAAGTCCAACAAGTCGTTGACCTTCATAGACTTGAGCAAGAGAACGGCGTTTCCCAGATTAGTACGCTGGATTTCAGGGATGGGACTTGCAAGCATTTCGTTTTCGTAAGCGCTCTCGGTGTAGAGGCGGTAACAAGTCCCGGGCCCAGTCCGGCCCGCTCGTCCGGCCCGTTGGTCTGCGGCGGCCCGACTGATGGGGAACACTTGGAGTGCGTCCATGCCAATATGGGGATTGTAGACCTTCATCTTGCAATAGCCCGCGTCTATAACGTAGAAGATACCATCCACGGTCAAAGAGGTCTCTGCGATATTGGTTGCTACTATGCACTTGCGAGCGCCTTCCTCTGCTTTCTGAAATATCTTCGCTTGTAAATCGGCGGGAAGTTGGGAGTATATTGGAAGGATCGAGAGCTTGGGAGCATCCTTGTTTGATGAAGTTAGCTGCTCCATTCGTTCGAAGAGAGCAGAGCACGTCGCTTCGATCTCTTCTTGGCCAGTCATGAAGATCAGTATGTCGCCTGGGCCATTGGTTAGGTGAACTACCATGGCCTGCTTCACTACAGCTTGGACGTAGTCTTCGCAGGGTATTTTGGTAAATATAGTTTGGACGGGAAATGTTCTGCCTGGAATGTGAAATATAGGCGCACTGCATGGCGAAAGAAGTTTGTAGTTTTAGTGAAAAAGAAAAATTCGAACGCTATTCGATAGGTTTATGCAAAGCGTGCATTTGCATGAACCTGCCAAAGAAGTCGGAGAATTTCTGGGCGTCTAGAGTTGCTGATGTCACTATGAGCTTGAAATCGAGTCGGCGGGCGACGACTTTCTTGAGGATGCCGAAAAGGATGTCCGTGTTTAAGGATCGTTCGTGCGCTTCGTCCATTATGATGACACTATCCAATAGAAGAGTGTATACATAATATGGTTTCAAGTGTTCTTTTTTTCTTTTGAAATATTCAGTAAAACTTGTATCATAAAGCTCGTACCGATATTTTTCCAGGTCAGAATCGATTAGCGCCTCCCTGAGAAGCAGACCTTCAGTCATGTACTGCCAAAAGTATAAGTCAGTGAAAAACTCCACAAATAATACTGATGATTTTAGGATCTGGATATAAAAGATCAGCAATCGTTCAATGACATACATATTTTCCGGGTTTCCCAAGTCTAGACTTTAAGGAAATACTAAAAATGGCTTTACCTTAATCACAGTGTTAGGACTAGTCACATCTTCAAATCGTATTGCATAGCCTACTTTATCGCCCAACTGCGTTTCCATCTCTTCGCTGACCCTTTTGGCAACACTCATGGCAGCTACACGCCTCGGTTGAGTGCAGCCAACGATGCTATTATTTGTGTAACCATCCTCGTGCAGATACTGAAGAAATTCCCGTGTAAGGGGTCTTAAAATTGCAAAACTTATATTTCACAAACTGCTTTCTAATTATGCAGTCTTGAAAGTCACGAAAGTTAAGACACATGCCCCATGCAAAGAGGATAGATTATTTAAACGTGCAACAAACCTGGGTTAGTTGAGTTGTTTTCCCAGAACCAGTTTCACCAACTACAATCACAACTTGATTTTCACGGATCACCTGCGTCGTTGATGTATGAGAATACGTTTCAACTGAAGATTTAAGGATTTTCAACTCATTAGTTTAATAAAAAGATCTGTGTTCAAACCACTTGAAGTATATGCATGTGAACATCACACCCTAACAAAAGAGACCGGTTTCTATGTTGAAACAAAATAAAGGAATTACAAACCTGCAGTAATTCATCTCGCACAGAGAAAATGGGTAAATAATGTCTCTGTTGCTCTATTGTTTTGGATTTAGCAAAATCACTCACTGCCTCACCCTTCTTAAAATGCTGTGCAAATTTGGCATCCTCCGTGAAATCAACCTTACCTCGCTCACTCACTACAGAAGTATCTGCATCAATCTAGCAAGCAAGGAACGTTCGATTAGGATTTAGGGATGGGCAATCGGCAATTCGGCATTCAATTCATAATTCGATATATGACAGCAGCATACATATTCTACAGGTTCTTCGACGCCAAGAATGTCACCGAGTTTTGAACCAGCAAGCTCCCAGAATCGATGGCGTGACTTGTTCATGCTCTGTTTTTCACGGAATTCCCGGACTAGGTTCGAGCCCTTGCGTGCTATAATAGCCATATCTGATGTAGGGTCTTTTAATGGGATAACAAGGTCAGTTTGCTTGGCAAAGATGATTCTACCATCTAGAAAAGGAGGTTTTGCATCTGCGATCAACGAAATAACAAAATCATAAGGGCCAAGCAATTCTGTTTTATAAAGATAATAATGGAAATCAATAAACGACATTTAATAACTAAGGAAAAGGATTACCATGAACACGAAGAATAGTTTCTCCTTCTTCATCACTGAACTCACTCTGCACCTCGGTTCCTTGGACAGCTCCAGATCTCAGAAGTTGTCTGTCCTCCCACTGAGCATTATCGACAGCTAGCTGCGATAACTTTTTCCTTCGTGAAAAAGTCATTTTGCTTCGATCTCCGCTGGCCTGTCATTAAGAACAAAACATTGCAAGGTAGGAAGCAGAACACTGGAGAGCGAAAAAAATATCAAATTCATAATTCTGTAAACAAAAGTCTTATCATTTATGAGCTAAACCCCATCAATATAAAGAAATGAGAAATAAATACATGTGGTTTTGCAAAATCTACCTCTTTCTTCTGAAAAGATGCCTCATCACCGAGAAAAACTGAGGAGCTCTGTAAATTGTAGATAGTGCTGCTTTCCTCACGATCATACCTATAAATAGATGAATTCACGTTTAATAAAAGATGAATAAAGAACCTAGTACAGAAGATAATGTAAGAAATTACCAGGCAAGATCAGAAAAGTATTCCATCTCGATACGCTGACTTTCAGAGATTTTTTGGTTCAGGTCTTTAAATACGATTCCTTCCTCAATTTCGCCAGCCTAGAACCGGATGTGAGCACAAACAATTAAAATCTTCAAAACGGGGACTCGAGGAGGCTACCAAAGGCAATTGAAAGCAGTACCTCATAAACTCGGGGATTATCCAAATAATCATTGACCTGATTAGGCCCAGAAGTTGCTCTAATTGGAGAATGGGAAGGAGCAATTCTGTCCCATGGTGATCCATCAGCTTCAAAAAAGCACATATACCGCACATTCATCAGTTTAACTGAATCATCTAAACAAGATGTCCATCAACACACATATCCCACTTAAATGAAGAGCCAAGTAACAAAACACATTTGGTAAGATATCCAAAAACTTTAATGTTCACTCAAGCAAGAGACAATCTAAAGCAGGCGCTACGAAGCTGAAACCTTTTTTTGTTGCTGCCTCAACATCAATAAGAATAGTATACCATGTGATCGGATGGTTCTTTTCCTCTCATAGCCACCGCCGTGTTCTTTGATCAGATTAAGAGCCGACTCCTTCGAGGTCCATTCCCTGTCGAAGCTATGTGGTGGGTGCTTCTGATCCTTGTTTCTACTTTCTCGACGAGATTCCCCCACCCTCTCAGAGCTGTTTCCATCTCTATTGCAGTCCGAAGAAGGACTTCTTTTCCTGGACCTTCGGGATGACGCAGATGGAGCCTGAATCAACAAACATTAAATGGCGATTACGACAAAATGAAGACAGTCACAGAAGCTAGCATTTTTTCCTACCAACGAGCCTACTACGACCAAACAATTTCACATTTATAACACTAGAATATAGATAAAAAAGAACACCTTCATTCATGTATTTTGACAAGAGGATGAGCTGAAGTGCTTCAGCAGTCCTTCAACAGCAACGATCGCTGGAACGGATGCAGCAATTAATTTATGAGCATAACAAACACGAAAGCTCCACATCAAAGTACGGTGCTGATCTTTTCACTCTTTAACATCCCCCCATCTTCATTATCCGAAGTGATCACATCACACAATCGCAAATCCCCAATTACCAATTGATTCATAAGAGCAATGACGGGACGTTAATTTCTCTCTATATGCGTACCTTAAGAATATTGGAGCTCAAGCACCACTTTGTCCACCATCACCATTCAGTCATTCACCACACAAGAATTTTTAAAAATGTTTTTTTAAAGCAATATTTAAAGGAAAACGATAAATATCGTACTAATTAGATGGGCTTGCGTGGATAAACTAGGCCCATTAAAATGGCCCAATTGTTAATTCTGTTTCCAACGTTCCTAATTGCCAACACGGATACCATCCCCTTCCTTGAACAACATGATCAGAGTTCTTGATAGTGGGAGGCGAAGAAAACCCTAGGGAAATTACGAATCGCCATGCCCACTGGTTTGTGAATTGGAGCGGAACGCCTTTTTCACATTTCATAAGCATCAGATTAGAGCATTTGCATGCGAAATTGGCGCGTCTCTCCGCCTACGACCGCTGGGTTTTTGTCCGATTTACCCAATGCCGGCGACGAGCCTGAATCAATGTGAGTCCGTAGGTGCACTCTGCTAATATCTAGCATTTTCCTCCCTGAATGAACTGTGCTAATTCTATTTTCTGCTGGAAATAACGAAAAGTTCAATCAGATTCATCGCGAGAGTTAATCCGATTTTCGTTATTGTTTGCCTTTAGTTGTCAATTCACGTATCAAATCAGTGGGTTGAGTGGTAGGAAAATGGAATGCCATTATCAACGGTCACCATATTCGCTAGATATTTGGCGTATAACTTGTTCTGCCATGATTGTATGCTTTCAGTAATGCATCTGAGTGTTAATGGTAGCCTTTTTCTGTGGAAAAAACTCATTGACATGTTCTGCCATGTTTATATGCTTTCTGTAAAGCCTCTGAGTGTTGACAGTTGCCTTTTTCTGTGGGAAAAAACCCATAACATGTTTCAATGGTGTTCTCCGAACGTTCGATGTATAATGACCAGTCCCAATTCATGGGCATATCGTTATGCTATTGTTTATATGATCAGATTATTTACTTGATGAGAGTTCAACTTCAATTCATCTCAACATTGAATCTCATGTTCGAATGTAATATGATATGACCCGATTCATGAGCAGTAACCGATATTGAGGTCAAAATGATAATGTTGAATGATTGGATTTATTTACTTGATGAACTTCGAAACATCGAAGATTATGATGACCTGCCCCGAATCATGAGCAAAAGTATTGTCCCACCCCGATTATAAAGGGTCAAGCTTGTATGCCAATCATGAGATGATCAGATTATTTACTTGAAGTTCGATTCATTCTATCGTCGAATGTTCGATGTGTAATTACTTGTCCCGAGTAGTGAGCAAACGTTCCCTTCCCTATGAAGGTCAAATTTTTATGCTAATGCTGAGATGATCCGCATTATCATCTTGACGTAGTTCGGTTCATCTCAGCATCGCATATTTGATGTATAACTAGTTACAAGTTCGGTCCTGACCCGACTAAAAAGGTCAAATTTTTACGCTAATTTTGAAATGATTGGACTATTTACTCATTTGTTCGATTCATCGAACATTAGAACACGTCCCGAATCATGAGAAAACGTTTTCGTCTGGACTATAAAGATCAAATTTTTATGCTAATGTTGAGATGTTTAATTATCTATAGTCGACGACGCTCAGTTCACCTCACATCGAATGTTCGATGTATCATTATCTTGTCCCAAATCATTATGTCTAAAGCTTCTTACATGTCATAAAAATTGTAGGTGGAGACATTTGAGTGTACGTACATTACATTAATGGTAACAGTGGGAATAAGCACTATCGATGGAGCCACGAAAATGGAAATGGGTGAGACTTTTAGAAGATGGTCACGCCTTATGTTTGGATAAATCATACAAATTCAGCGTTAGTAGAAGTAAAACAGCGTTTGTAATAGATAAATATTCATTTCTGTTTAAATAATAATGCCCATTTTGAAGGGATTCTGTAAAATTTGTGGGACATTCTATAGAAAATATATTTAAAATATCATCCCAACTTCTTTCTTACCTAATATTAAAAGCCTCGTTCTCATCGGCCGCAACGAACGGAAATTACGAGGCTCCCAAACATCACATAAAAAGAGCCGTTTTTTTCGCATGTGGGTTCAGTCCCAGTTCATTTATCTGGCGTGTCTCAGATCTTCGTCGCGCTCTCTCTTCCTATTTCGATTTCGGTTTCAATCTGAAAAGATGGCTGCTTCCGCTTCAGCTTGCGCTTCTGGATCGGCCGCTGTCGCTTCCGCCGTTTCTCGCCGGGAAATCGCCGATTTCAGTTGCTTGTCTTCGGCGGTGAAGCTCCCTTCGCGCCTCAATCCGAAATGCATGTCGCTTAGTAGATCTCTCTCGTCTGCTTCAGGTATGCGTACTTTGACGGCCTTTCCCGCCTTTTTCTTTTCTATTCGGTAAGGCGTGGGATTTTAGAATCAAAATTTGGAAGATATCTGTGTTATTAGGTGGCCGATGTTGTTTTTCGCTTTTTGATTGGAAAGCATGGGTTGGGTTAATGAAACCACCAGCTGATTTCGTTAGGGTTGAAATTTGATTTTTGTATGAGTAGGGATAAAGGCCCAAGTGGCTACTGTTGAGCCATTAAGTGCTGAACCAGCAAAAAAGTTAGAAGCGCCCGTTGTTGTCGTCACTGGGGCTTCGAGAGGCATTGGAAAATCAGTTGCGTTGGCTCTTGGAAAATCCGGTTGCAAGGTTAAATCTTTTCGTGTTCATGATTTATATATCGAGGAAGTGAACACAGCGTGTATTGACGTCTCTTCTTAAAACGTTTGTATGGATGTTCGGAACTAATAGCGGTATGAATTGATTGTGATTCGATGTGCTGCAGGTTCTTGTTAATTATGCGAGGTCGTCGAAGGACGCAGAAGAAGTGTGCAAAGAGGTCACTGCATTCTTTTTCTATTTTTGTGCTTTTTTCGGTAGGTTGAGGTCCAAGATGGTTAGTGGGAAAATAGGAGTCATCCCCTTGTTTCTGTTTTATTGCAGATCGATGCTGCTGGTGGACAAGCTCTTGCTTTTGGTGGAGATGTTTCGAAGGAAGCAGATGTTGAGTCAATGATTAAGACTGTAAGACAACGCTTGTAATTTTGTCGTTTCACTTATACATTTGACTACGCAGATAAATGAGCATGTTCGCCGTGCTTTTGAGATTTCTGCAGGCAGTTAACACATGGGGAACGGTTGATGTTTTGATCAATAATGCAGGTCGCCTACTGCTCGACTGTCCTTAGCAGATCAATTTCTTCGTTTTGGTTGTCTTTTACGTACTGTTAACCAACTCCAGGTATTACAAGGGATGGTCTATTGATGAGAATGAAGACATCTCAGTGGCAGGAAGTTATTGATCTCAACCTTACTGGAGTTTTCCTTTGTACGCAGGTCAATTTTCTGTCCTCATGATATGACAACAGCAGTAAAGCACCATAGAATCAAAGTTAATCCGTTATTCTTTATTTTTGTATTTCTGCAGGCAGCAGCTAAAATAATGATGAAGAAGAGAAAGGTATGCATATGTCTATGTGTGCTTCACTCGTCTGTCTTGGGGCCATTTATCTTAGAATTTTGTGTATTTTGAAGGGAAGGATAATAAACATATCCTCGGTTGTTGGTATCATGGGCAATGTTGGGCAAGCGAACTATAGTGCTGCTAAAGCTGGGGTCATCGGATTTACAAAGTCAGTTGCAAAGGAATACGCAAGCAGAAACATCACTGTATGTGATAGACTATTTTCCGCTATAATCTTATAGTAGTACATACACTACATGTAAATAAGTTCCTAAATCTTTTATTTGACAGGTAAATGCCATTGCCCCGGGTTTCATTGCTTCTGATATGACAGCTAAGCTCGGAGAAGACTTTGAGAAGAAGATATTAGATGCTATCCCACTGGGTTAGTTTCCATTTCTCACTCTTAAGCTTCTAATGAAGATGTATACTTTATTACATCGTAGATTCTGTGTTTATACTTTATCTGTATGCATGAAAAGTAGTACTTTTTATAATTAAGTTTCAACTGTTACTTTCGAAATCAAATTCAGGGAGATATGGGCAACCAGACGAAGTTGCTGGGCTTGTGGAGTTCTTGGCTCTTAGCCCGGCGGCAAGTTACATCACAGGCCAGGTTTGTTCTTACTATTATCTGCTAATGAAACAGAGTCGTATCTTTCGTTTTTATTTTTTCGTCCTTACATGGAAAATCTTGGTTGTACTTTTATCAGTGATCTTCGTATGTTTGGATATTGATTCTCGTTTTTGTATTGGTTAGGTAATAACTATTGATGGAGGAATGGTCATGTAAGAGGCTTTCTTTCAAATTTCTGTTCTAATTGGATTTGCAGTGAAATTCCAAAATCCTGAGATTCCTTCCATTCCTCTGCTTAGTTTACTTTTGTCAGTACGGTGTATTTTGCCTTCGAATGTTGAGTTATTCAGTGAAACGAAAACAACGCTGATAAGAGAAAACAAATTTGAACCCATTAAACATACGTCTCAGAGCTTTGCGTTGGAGAATATCCACAACAGTTTTCGAATATAGCTTTTGCCAGAGAAATTGATTAAGCACGTTCAACTTCTCTTAAGTTAGACTTTGTATTTATTACTAATTGGAAGACGAGAGAGCATTTCATTCTCAAATTCAATCTTGTGACGTATATATATGCATAAAAATAAATCGATTATTCTAAAAAAAATTCTCGGTGCTGCTTGATGCGAGTCAATGCAGAGGGGATTAGGTTTAATTAAAATGTTTTAATCGAGTCAATGCAGAGGGATTAGGTTTAATTAAAATATTTTAATTGAAAGTAATTAATTAAATTTAGTTGAGGTAAAAGTATAATTATCAATAAAATATTGCTTATTAGTAGTAATGAGTGTGGAATTGTAATTTGAAATAGGTTTGTGGTCAAAGTGAAAAAAAAATAATAATTAAAAGTGAAAAAATTGCTTAGTTTTGCAACATTGTTAAAAAATTAATTATATTTGCACTTATATTTTAAAGAGATCATATATTTGCCTTTCGCTCCTTGAAGATGGATGGCCCGGATGGGCGTTGCCCTAGCTTATAATATATAGGACTAGTATGTTTAAGATCGCACATGCGTGTGCAAATATATCAAATTATTTTATATTTAATTAAGCTATTCAAAAAATAAAGGATAAAATTATAATTAAGATCAAGTTGACAGATGAACGAACAGTTTTTTATCCATGTTAAGCTCTTTATATATTATTAGTACTTCCTGCACACTTTATGCATGTGCTCAAAACATAAATTATTATATTTATGTTACTTCAATTTTGATATTTATAATATTTAATATTAGATAAATGAAATATAATTTTTAAACATATAAATTAAAACTTGTTGGGGTATAACTACAATAACTAAAAATTATAGAAGTGAAATGGAAACTTATATATTAATTAAATTACAAATAGAAGGACTAAATTACTAAAGGACAGATCAAATGGCATTTTTAAGCCACCATAGACAGTTTATAAATAGAGACTAGTATTTTAGCACATTCTATATGATTGTAATAAAATAAAATGTCGGTGGTTTAAATAAGTGATATCCTAAATAGGGCTGTTCATTCGGTTAAAACCGAACCGAACCGAACCGAAAATTCGGTTAACCGAATTTTCAGTTCAAGAATTTTATAACCGAAAACCGAACCGAACTTAATCGGTTCGGTTCGGTAAAAACCGAATTTTTTTTCGGTTTTTTCGGTTACCGACCGAAAAAACCGAAAAAAAATAATAATAATAATTTTGGGGAAAAAATAATATTTCGGAATTAATTTATATTATATTAATTAATTTACTAAATATATATTCAATAATTTATTAAAATACATATATTAATTAATTATTAAACATATATATTAATTATTAAATATATCAATATATATAATTAATTTATTAAATATATATATTAATTAATTTATTAAATTTCGGTTTTTCGGTTTTTATTCGGTTAACCGAATAACCGAACCGAAAAAACCGAAATTTTCGGTTTTCTATTTTTAAGAACCGAAAACCGAACCGAACCCATTCGGTTCGGTTCGGTTCATACCGAATTTTCGGTTTTCGGTTCGGTTATTCGGTTATCCCGATTTTTGAACACCCCTAATCCTAAAAATAGAATAATGTAATTATTTTGAGGTTACTACAAGGAATAAAAAATTTTTAATGGTAATTGAAGTAGAAAAATCTGATTGATAAAAAGACACCGATCAATTTACAGTTTTTATCCGTATAACCTCTTTATAAAATAGTAAAGACAGTATAAGATAACTTATCCTTCTAAACATTTGGACCAATTTATTATGTAATGAGGCCCACTAAAATCCCATCACAAGAAAATTCCAATTAAATAATACAATTACAGAACCCAAACAATCGCCGCCGCCTGGGCCAATGGCCGCCGCCATCTCCGACGACCAAGCAGAAGCCTCATAGATAGGGCCGAAAAGCCCGAGCCCGAACGGCCAGCCGCCGAGCGCGAGAATAACGCCGGGAACACAGAGAACCGCGGGCACCAGAGGGAGGAGAAGGGGCAGCCCGCGGCTGTCCCATTCAGGCTATCTCCGCCGGTTTCTGCACGGCGGCGAAGGCCGGCGGTAGGCGGCGGTTCTCGTGGATTGTTCTTTTTTTTTATCTCAAAAGCTGTATTTGATGAGATGTTGACCGCAATTCCTTCCAACCAAAGTCATTAGTATTATTATGTTACTATTAGGCTTCGATAAGCGATGTATTGTGCATTGTGCAAGTTGGCTTATTTAATAAATAAATAAGTAGACAATCAAATGAACATTTTTAGGGTATTAATATTATTGATTGGCATAGCTTGTATGTTGAAATTAATTGGTGGATTATGTCGTCTATGCTACGGATTTGGATATTTTTTACTCTTAGTTCTTATTTCTTTGAACACGGAAAGAGGTGTTGGGATTGTTCTTTTTAAGCAAAATGGTCGCTTAACATGACATAAGAACTCGCCTGAATAGTAATAAAGATATATTTTCACGACCAACTTCAATGGTAAGTAGTCGCTTGCTTTACAAAACATCGCTTAAAATCAGTCTTGTGATTTCTGCATATATACAACAATAATTTGCCAGGACTTAATTGTAACAAATAAAAAAATTGAAGCTTAAAATGATAAATTTCAAATAAAGACATAAATAAGTAAAACTCGTATGTTTGCACACTCAAATGCGTGTTATACAATATATAAATGTATACTACAGATAGAGGGGTAAAATTAGAATATAAAAAGTGGAGTGTGCAGTTTTTTTATTTAACATTATTACTTTTAATTAATTGACAGACCAAAATTTTACAGTTTATCCAAACCTTGAGGTTCAATAAAAGAGTATAGATAGTAATTTAAACCGACGGACCAAATGTGACCGCTTTTTATCCCCATCTCGATAATTATAAAGGTATAATATAGATTACATGTAACTCATCCGAAAGCATGGTGTGCGGATTAATGATTATATCTAATTGGGCCGATCTCGCGACGTTCTACTCTGCCCATTAAGATTAGGGTTTCATCTGTCATTATAAATAGAGCTCTCGCGTTCTCAGTCTCTTACAGTCGCAAGTTCCTCAATCGTAGGAAAGTACACAAACAGGATCGCCTCCGCGAAAGAGCAAAGAGGCGAAAATTTAGACTCAAATCTCGATAATCGTTCAAGGTAACCTTTACTTGTTAATTCGATCGTGTTTTTTATACGATTTGCGAGACGACTTAATTTGAATGTGACGGAGATTATTTGGGGATTTATGTGGTTTATTAATTCCAACACATTCATGCCTTATATATCTAATGATGTTGAGGAATGTTAATACTCCTGTATTTAATTTATTAACCACAACCTCAAGTTTATTCTTTCTTACTAAATAGAATAGAAATTATTCTAAAATGTATAATGGAGAGAACGTCCCAAGAATAGGTAAGTGGTTAAGACATGACATTTCTAGATAGAGATAATGAGTTAGAATCCATTTGTAGCCCTTAGGTATTTTAGTTTCTGTTGTTTTTGAATGAGTCAGATAAGTTAGGAGAATTAGTTCAGCTGGAAGTCAGATCGACCACAAATTGCCATAGTCGACAATGTAGTTCAAATTCATTTCGGACTGAAATTATTCGGAGAGCGGAGACTATAATGACATTATGTAGGAATACCTCCTTTTAGATTTTTGTCTTTTATTATCACTTGGAAATGATTTAATTAGATTTGTAGTTTATTTTTAATCTATACTATATATTTTGAGAGGAGAGAGAGAGATATAGAGAGGAGAGAGAGAGATGTAAAATTGATGTATCAATATGATGTTATTTTAATTACATTTTATCCTTCAAAGTTTTTTAATAATAATTTTATCCTTCATTTTCGTTTTATTACAACTTTATCTTCCAATTAAAATTTTACTTAAAGATTTTATCCTTAATTCTAAATTATACAATAGTACTATATTTATACTTTATTGAGGGTGTATTTAGAATAACTATTATTTTATGTGAAGTGATTTCATATTATTAATAATTAGCGGTGAAAACCATGTTTTATTAGCGTTGCGTCTCCGAATAGTTCAAGAGTAAGACTAGTGGATGGGCATAATATGACTATTTTACCCTCCGTCGACAAAATATCCATTTTCTTCACCGTATCGCATGTGATTATGTTTCAAATTAAAAATCGCGTTTTTGATTTCCTACAATCTTGGCTTTAGATACGTTCCCATATATAGATCATTTCTTCATACGTTTTTTTCCTCTTGCATATTGCTTTGA
The DNA here is from genome assembly GCA_027422505.1 of Craterostigma plantagineum. Taxonomy (NCBI): domain Eukaryota; kingdom Viridiplantae; phylum Streptophyta; class Magnoliopsida; order Lamiales; family Linderniaceae; genus Craterostigma; species Craterostigma plantagineum. The sequence goes on from JAPQWV010000093.1 coordinate 2,225,173, forward strand.
AATACATATAGAAAAAATAGGCAAATTCATACAAAAATTTCACCTTTGTGGACGAGGTTATAACTCGGATGAGCAAAAGCCACAATGCATAAAGCATACTGACCCCTCATATATCCTTTAAATTGCATTCCATTAAGCGTAGTGTAATTCCTATATATATCTTCTCCACGCAGACTCTCTCTCTCTCTTTCTCTTTCTCTCTATAATTCCTTGACAAACAACCCCACCGTTTTTTCTGGCTTTGTCCAAATCATAAGCTTCCGACGATCAACAGAAGAAAAAGAATAGTCACACTAGGGAAAAAGTAAAATATATTAAATTGCAAACTGGGTATACCCCTTTTGATCATAGTTTGAGTTGTTTTGTGTTGAAATTCCTGTAGCCAACGGAGTTTCTCAGGAATCTTTGGGACGATTTTCATGTTCGATTTGTCAGTGGATTTTGTTTTTTTGATCACTTCTGTGCATCATAATGTGCAAGATCAAGAGTAAATTGTATGTTTTTTTTATCTTCTGTTTTTGGGCACAGTTGATTATTGAAATTCTACTTGATCCTTACTCCGATTGTAGAGATAAGCCCATAGATTGATCGAAAGAGATATTTACACATGTGGGTTGCTCCAAGATTGGATATTTATGGTCGATTGATGTATAAAAAATGTCCGATCATTGTAGAACTCTTGTAAACGCCTCTTCGATGAAGAGTTATAATGGAAATATTTCTTTATCTGAGTGTGATTATTCCTTTCTTTCTCTGGGCTGATTTTGAAATGCGAGAATATCCTCTGTGGAGGTTTCTCTCATGCTTCATAGAAGAGTATTCTTCATCTCTGCAAAATCTATTTTCACTACTCTTTTTTGCCTCTCTTCTTCTTGCAACATTGGATTGTGTTTTTCTTGTCTGTTTCAGTTCGTAGTTAGCTTCTCTCTTTTGACATACTTGTCCTCTGTCACTTCAGGTTTGGGCTCTAATCCTCTTATCAACTCATTCAACAACTCTCCTTGTCTTTAGGTGATCACAGCACAAAATGCTCTTTACACAATATCATCAAACTTTTGCAATCAACTAACACAAACATGGTATTTCCTATTTTCTGTATTCTTCTCTTTCGCCAGGGCATTATCAATCAATAGGTGCCCATGGATGCAGTAGACAGCGAAGAACCCTCGACTTTTCCTCACCTCATCGTCCGCGAAAAGCAGACGTTAGCTGCCTCGCCAGCAGCAAACCAACGACACTGCTCGGGCGATGCGAGCCCGGGAGAATTCTTCTTGTCTGCAAATCCCTCAATCGTTCTTCACGTCCTCACCAACCGTAACCTAACTCCCGACGACCTAGCCAGGCTCGAGGCAAGCCCTTCTCAATCTTATTACCAGTTTTTTTTTTTACCGCATAAACCCCAGACAACGATCGAATCTTGAAATGTACCTTCCTTTACAGGCCACTTGCAAGTTTTTCAGACAGCCCGCCGATTTCCACCCGGACAAAGAGCTCTCCCTCGCCGAGCTCGCAGCCCTCGACATGTGCGAAAAGAGATCTATATTCAGAACAATGGCGGTCGAAGAAAGAAAGGATTTGAAGGGACGCTGTGGAGGGTCGTGGAAGCTCGTCCTAAGGTTCCTCGTGGCTGGAGAAAATTTCTTCAGAAGGGAAAAATCTCAGGCCATAGCTGGCGCTGGGCACAGCCTTGCCATCACTTCTAAAGGGGGCGTCTACTCCTTCGGCGCCAACAGCTCGGGCCAGCTAGGCCATGGAACCACTGCTGATGACTTTCGCCCTCGTCTCATCAAGTGGGGCGGCGAACAAATTCTTTACGTAAAAGTCGATTCTTTCGCCCAAAAGGAGGACGTAAATCGAAGCTTTCTTTTTTTTCGCTCAGATCGCTGGCTGGGATACGCATTACGCACGCGGCTACTGGCATTGGACGAACGATGCTGATAAGCGACGTGGGCCAAGTCTACGCCTTTGGCATAGATTGTTTCGGCGAGCCTCAGTTCGGAGCTCAAGGGAACAAATTAGTGACGACTCCTCAGTTAGTCGAGTCCTTGAAGGACGTGTTCGTCGTTCAAGCTGCTATAGGGAACTTCTTCACTGCTGTGCTGTCCAGGGAAGGGCGTGTCTACACCTTTTCTTGGGGGGACGGGGAAAAGCTCGGGCACCTGACCGAGCCCGCTGACCGTGAGCCACGTCAGTTGATGGGCCCGCTCGAGTTCGCCCCAGTGGTTCAGATCTCGGCTGGATACTGCTATCTTCTTGCATTGGCTTGTCGGCCTGATAATGCCATGTAAAATATATGACCTCTTTTGCCTGCACGTACGAAAATGGTCGACGATTCCAAGAAAAGATTCGAACTTTTTCCTTTTTTTTTTTCTCTCCTATGAATGATTGATTAGGTCTGTCTACTCTGTGGGCTGTGGGCTCGGCGGGAAATTAGGGCATGGGACTAGGGCCGACGATACGCAGCCGAGGCTGATTCATCAGTTTGAGGCGTTGAAGTTTCAGCCGGTGGCGATCTCGGCCGGCGCGTGGCACGCCGCCGTGTTGGGGAGAGACGGGCGTGTGTGCACTTGGGGTTGGGGAAGGCACGGCTGCTTGGGCCATGGGAGCGAAGACTGCGAATTGGTTCCTAGGGTGGTGGAAGCCCTAGGGAACGTAAGGGCCGTCCACGTCGCCGCCGGACATTACACGACCTTCGTGGTCTCCGACGAGGGCGACGTCTATTCCTTTGGGTGCTCCGAATCTCTGAGCCTCGGACACAACGCCGCCGGCGCGGCGGAGCAGGTTTTTTTTTTCTCTTTTTTCGAATTTTTCCAGCCCACCCCAAAAATCTCCAATTTCGCAGCAATTTCACTCAATCCGACGCCGTTGTTTCTCGACGGCGTTCTTAGGATGCGTTTGAGAACGCCGACGTTATGTGGCCGACGGCGGTGGCTACTCTGAAGGAGAATAAGGAGAGGGTTTTGCAGATAAGTCCGACGAGCTCTAACTATTGGAATCCCCACACCTTGGCGCTGACCGAGGCGGGCAGGGTGTACGGATTCGGCGGAAGCGACACCGGGCAGCTCGGAGTGGGGCCCGACGCTGACCGGAATGAGAGGCCGGCGCCGGGGCTGGTGGATGTCGATCTGAGTTAAAAATGTTGTTTAAATCTTAATTATTATATAATCCGTAGATTGACATTAAAATTCAACTCAACTGGTTTTTTTTTTTGCTTTTTGACTTAACGTGGATAGAAACTGCATTTGTGAATAATTGTAGGGTTTCGGAGCTAAATTAACCTTCTTTAGCTCCTACATTGTGGTATAACTAGGATTTTATGACTTGCAGTATTTTGTCATATGTTCTTTTTTGTTATTTATCACCTTTAACATGTATGTATTTATTTATGTACTATACTCATAGCTCCCAATAGATAAGGTGATTTCGATTCTGATTAGTGAAAATTGTTGTCTGTGTAGAACTGAGTGGGAACCCTTGGATAATAAAAATTAGTCTCTCTAGATCAGTTCCATAACTAGCGTTGTGTAGTAGATGACATTGTCTATGTGAAGATATTATGTCAAATGTAAATGTATTACAGTTTATTGTTGTCTGTGTGGTCTTGGGATATATCCTAAGCTCTTGCTTTAAAAGTTTGGTGTGGGCTTGGTTGGCTTGTCCATGCTTTGGTCAGTTTTTTTTTTTTGTTCCGAGGTATCCCTACTCTTATTATTAGTGGACCTAAATACCGAAGTAGACTTGCGCCACACATACCTTGCGGAGGCTTAATTGCGCCACACAATCAAATGGTGAGACTAATCTCCGATGCCAGATGAATAATTATCAAACTTACCTAGTCATGGGACAACACCACATGGGGACAAGTACAATACACTATCGAATCATGTGTATGAATTAGAAAATATGACACCTCGTGAAACAGGGCAAGTTACTATTAACTGTGAAAGAATATAGGCAGATTTAAGAATTAGATTCAACAATCAACATGGTTGAGAAACAATTAGAGGCTGTGGCGGTTAAATCGGTTGGGTCCGTTCTAATTAGACCCAATACCCACTATTTTTAGTAATTTTCAGCGGGGTCCCTTTAGTATGATTTTTCTTGAAAAAAAATTTTAACCCTAACATTATTAGTTCACCTATATGATTAATATTTTTTTTTTCGGTCGACCCCCACTGGATCACATGTGGCTCCACCAATGATTAGAGGTCATCTTTTCAACATGCTTTTGAATCCAAACCAAGAATGAACGGCCCTCGGTAAAATGATGGGCCTCCTCATTGCTTGGGCAATCAATCATTAGTTAATAACTTTCCCAAGATTTATTGAACTCGATGAACACACGAGATAAAAAAAACATAACTCACGGTACGGCTATCTTTCTTTAATATTTTTTTTCTAGAAGAAATTTAATCATTTCGACATGCAAAATAAATCATAGGAAGAAAGCTCCAGCAACGCCGCCAAAGACGGCCGCCGTCATGGCTCGGAGAGATCCCACGCCACTGTTAGGGCTCGGTGCAGCCGGCGCCAGGTCGGGAAAAGCGTTTTCGGGGACGGGCCCGCCGACCGGTGCTGCATCGGTGATCGAGCCGCTCACCGTTCCGATCACATTGTCGTAGGCGTTGGGTCCCTCGGCTTGGGCCGGCAGGTCGGGGACGGTCGGACCCTCGGCTGCTACGACCGAGCCGGTAGGAGCCGACGAGTCCATGGAAGCCAAGGCCACAGCGGTGAAGAAAACAAGGACAAGGACAAATGGTGCTATTTGCTTTGCCATTTTTCTTCTTTTCGTTGGAATTTCTCCTCTTTTTCTTTTTTTTTTTGGCTTTCCTTGCACTTGCTTTTCCTTGGCAAGAATCGTGGGAGTTGAGATATGCGTATATATATGCGTGTGTGAGGTAGTTGAATGTTGGTGTAGTAACGTTTATTGCGGACCGTTGTTAACTTAATGGAGAATATGAAACATCAATTTGCAGTAAGGTCGAAGAAAATCAGCAGCCCAATTATCAATTTGCAATTAGTTAGTCCTTTTACAAACTTAGCCACGTCGAAGACTGAGTTAGATAAATTATACATGCGATAAAATCGACACAATCATGGCATATCACGTCTAGTATTTCTGCTAAATACAGAGAGACTATGGCTATTAAAAAGGTACAGATCAATCACTATGACTAAAAACACAACGGTACATATTAAACACCACTCTTAACCAGACAGACAACATTGGACATATATGTGTTAATAGTTCGAGTAGCGACAGCCTAGAGGCGGGTTCACAGTAACACACTGAAGTTGATAGGAAACATAGAAGTAATATCATTGTTTTTTTATTGATAACTCAAAGCTTCAAGCAAATGCGAAATAGAGTTCTTTCTTGGACGCGAATAGAAAAAGGGTACTTACCTCTCCGAGGTCAGAGAGTAGTTCGGCTGAAGTAAGCAAGCCATTGGATCTTTATAACACCGTTGTTCTTGTCCCATCACTCAGATGGCAAGCGCCTCCTTTTCCCATAATCAGCATCCCTCGATCTCGACCTGTAATCTTCCTCGGGAACAGCATGAGATCTGCTGCGAGACCTCGACGACTGTCCCCTGTCCCAGTCGTCATCGTAGTCGCGATCTTTGTGGCGATAATCACGGTGGCGTTCCTTCTCTTCCCTGTGCTTATGGTCCCTATCGTGATGCCTGTCTCCATCGTAGTCCCTCTCATCCCCCCTATGTCTCCGTTCATGGTTGCCAGAAAACTCACGGTCAGAATTCCTCTCCTTTTCTCTAGAAGCACCGCCGCTCGACTTTGCGCCGCCCTTGTCCTGGCTCGCCTCTCCATACCCATATTCAGAAGCATTGTCCTCACCGCCGCCGCCGCCATAGCTAGACTCTCTTGCACCACCTCGGCTGTTCTCTTCACCACCGCCCCATCCGCCCATGCTTGGATCGTTCCACATCCCAGAAGCTTGCCCCTCCATACCAGCGCTGGGCATCATTCCCATTCCATTTGGAGACATTCCTCGGCCAAAAAAGGCGGGGTTCATATGAGGAGCCACGCCAGGGAGTCCCATCGAATTGACCGCTGGATAAGGAGGAATCATCCCAGGGTAAGGGCCTGCGAAGCCTCCATAACCCGCTCCGCGACCCATGAAGGCCAGGTCGAAACCAGGACCCATCATTCCCTGAGGATGCATCATGCCTGGCGGCCCACCGAAGGCTGGGCCAGGAAGGCCTTGACCGAACGGTTGGGCGGGCGTATTACCCATCATGTTATTGTTTCCCATACCTCCTCTTCCTCTCATGGGACCACCGCCGGGCCCAAAATTCTTGTTAGGGGCTTGGTTTCCTCTTCCCCAGCCACCCCGCCCGAAGTTCCTCCCTGTATCTCCTCCACTAGGAAAGTTTGTTCCATTGCCTCTTCCTACTCCATCATTCATGTTCCTACCCAAAGGCTGAGATTGCGCCTGGACTTGGTTTTTATTACCATAAGCCGAACCCATCTGTCTCATGGTCTGGGGAGTGGCAAAGGTGACTACACACGATCTGCCGTTGAAAATATAGCCATGCATGCCTTCCTTGCACGCAGCTGCAGCAGCTGGATCGTAGAATTCAACTTGGCAGTAGCCTTTGGACTTACCACTAGCCCGTTCATCGAAAAACTTGATCTCCTTGACCTTTCCATATTGAATTAGGACGCTCTCAACTTCAGCATCTGTTGTCCACCAATGCAACTCTCCAACATAGAGCATTGTGTTTCCATTCTCCACAGTCGGCCTCACGACGTAGTCATCATCTGCTGAGCGGTGTGCATTAACGTTTGGACTCGGGTTTATCGGGTTGGTTGGGATCTGTGGAGCACCATGAGAGCTGCCCACGTTAGGATTTCGTGGGGGTGCAATTTCACCTGCTATTGTGGCTGGCCGGTTCATCCCATCATCACCAAATTTTGGGGGCGTAGGTATTGATCCTTGATATCCCATTTGCCCAGACTGAGAACCATGTCCCAAATCAGGGATCCTTGCTCCGTGAGAACCATCCATAGGTTGAGTAGTTACCCCAGAAGAAGGCAAACTAGACTTTTGCTCTTGATATTGGACTCCTCCAGGAGAAACATAGTTTCCTTGAGTAGCAACTCTAGCATTCTCTGCCCCTTGAAGGGCCATTGAATCTGCTCGCCGTCCAAGAGGATTAGTATTCGAAGACTGATTCCCACCATTATCAGCAGCTGAAGGCTGCATCTGCGCCTGCTGCATCTGCTGAAAACCTTCCCCGACATTAACATCATTGTATAAGTCATCGTAATCATCGTCGTCGCCTAGCAACTCATCCTCAGCAAGGGCAGGTATAGTTCCACCTTGGTGATAGTGAATCTTGTCATCTCCCAAATCTACTTGCTCATCATGCGCCGGATCCATTGAGGTAAGTTAAACTCCAGAGGTACGCTATGTATCCCCACCTGATTACAATCCCGAAAGAAACTCAGCTCATATATATATATATATATATATATATATATATATATATATAAAGAATTACACTATCTGCAGCTTTATACTCTCTGGAAAAGAAAACTATATGTTCAATTTTACAAAGGTAACACTTCTACAGTTAAAGATCTAGATCAGAATCGCAAAAACATAGAAACTTAAAGTTTAGATCTTTACAGCAGCCTACCTTAACATCTTTGTACTTCTCATGTACTTCCATCAAACACAACATATAGCTAGCGACGATAACGCCGAAGCAGCAACAAAATTACAAAAGTAGCGGAGAACTACAAGAATCAAATCGATCTACCACAAACTCATGCTGAAATAGAATTCTCAAACAACAAAAGGAAAAAACAACTTCTACAGACTCAAAAGAACAGAACAACATCACAGGATTCAGCAATCGGCTACTAATTTAAGTATTTTACAGAACAACAGGCGCCGATACATCCAAAGTACAGAATTAAAAGAGCGCGTACAAGGTCGCGAACCTCGAAACTACGAAATAAATTACAGATGTACAAACGGAGATAAGTGCCTGCCCGGGGGATCGATTACTCGACAATCCAAGACGAAAACTGGTGGCGTCGGTCAACTGATGAGCCGCAGCTTAATTAGATCGCCGGTCTCCTCAGAACGAAGCTGCTAGCCGCTCTGCTTTGGACTTTATTTGCCCTAGGAAGGATTTTCTTCATAAAACATTATTTTGATTAAAATATGATTTTTCTTACAATAAGATTAGATAGACTTTGTTGGGGGCGTGTTTCGGTAATTTTTCCGTCCCAAAACTATATTTTCGTGGAATTCTTGTCAAATAAACGTAGGATGAAATTGTTTCCAGAACTTTAAAGTGTCTTTTGTTTCTATATATTGAATTTTTAAGTAGGCGTATCTACCGAAAAATACATATTTATATAAAAAATTTGCACGTCAGATCCCTGTTAGAAAAATTTTCATATAAGTACTTATTCGATTGTGTGTACCATTTTTCCATTCTTGACATACTTTTATGTATGCGCATTATGTCATGCGCATATATGGTACTCACATATGGTACCATATACGGTCGATATGGTACCTTAATGTGTGTTGTATGATGTACCATTTTCTCACTGTATAATGTACTACAGTATGTTTTCATATGCTACCTAAATGTATTCTGTGACGTACTTGCGACGAAACGGTACCAATGTGCAATTTTAGGGGCATTTTCATTTCAGGCCCTCCCATAACTATCATTTAGGATTCAGACCCTCTTGATAAAAAAAATTAGTTTTAAGGACCCATTTTCTGCAGTGCCACTTCATTGCTCTTACATACCAGTATGTTGAAATTCTGTACCAAAAATCATAATCCGGTACCAGTTTATGATTATCTGATACCAGTTTATTTTCTGCAGTACCACTTTATTGCTCTGACATACCAGTATATTGAAACTTTGTAACACAAAATGATCATTCTATATCAGTTCATATATCTTTCATACCACTTTTTTACACCACACAAAATTGGTTCTTTAACCCAAAAAATTCTCAAATAGGGCCTAAGTTCGAAATCAAACCCTTAATGGGGCCTGATTTCGAATTGACCCAAAATTTTATTCTGCAGGTACCTGCATACTGACCGGGGTCTAATTTGCAAATTGTTTATATAAATGGGTATTTATGTAAGATCTAACTTTTAAGTAAAAACAACCTAAACATTATTCTTTCAGTTCAAACCGACTTTCGTTAGATTTTTAACACGCCAGAAATAATAAACCTATTTTGATAAGGTGTATAGCAACAAATAAAAGGGTCCTAACATAATTATCCTATGTCTAACTCCTCCAACTTCATCGTTATTCAAAAACTAAGATAGAGTATGAGACCATCTCCAACCAAAAAAAAAACATTTCTTAAACTCAAACTCATTCTCAAACTCAGTAATTCATCTCCAACCGTCAAACCAATCTCAAACTCAAATAATACTTGCAATATTCTTCTACCCGAGCTTTTAATAATTTCCATATAGTTTACAATATACAAATTAGACCACACTATTATTTTAAATTTGACTGGAAAGAATAATTACATTAAAATAACAATAAACTCAATATTTTTTCATATTACAAAAATAGAAAAAAAATTATATCACGAATCCTTTAATATATTTTATTTTTTATTTTTATTTTTTATATGCATACTTAATAATTAAAAAAGGTGTGTATTGAAATTTTTAAGACATTAAACTCATATTTTGAGATATCTCATTTTCAAATGCATATTTGGGGTTAAAACAGGATATGATAGATGACGAACGCATTTTGAGTTTGGAGCAAGGTGAAGAACTTTTAGTCTTTGTTTTTGGATTCGTGGATCGCAATTGGAGATGCTCTATTTAGAGTAAAATTTGAATTTGTTGTTAATTATGATTTATGGTTGTGTTTAACAAAACAATTACTTAAATATGGTTATAGAAGAGCTACATTACAAACTTCATGAGGGAGAGCATTTCCAGTCAAGATCAGAATATAGCTCTAAATGATCGAATATATAAAATTTCATAAACTATGTAGATTAATCAATTTTTTCCCCTAAACGATAGATTTCCTCTAAAAATAGGCATGAGTGCTCCTCAAAATAATCGAACCACCACTAGTCAAGAAAACTCTCTTGACTCCGAGAGAGAAAGCAAAGGACCGAAAAATCGAAAGAACACGAACAAGACATCGTCTCTCACCGTTGTTTCGTCATTTCAACGAGAATTAGCAATGACCATTTTAACAAATAGCAAGTGGTACACACCTAATGCAATGAGCAATTCAGGTCTCATTCTGCAGCGAACAACAGAAAACATAACCAGTAAGAGAGTCATATATCCCAAAGTAGACAGAAAGTTGCATTATTCATCATAAGAAAAGAAGTTCGCATAGGGTGTTCAAGTGCAGAAACTACAAGCCCACTTAAGAAAAGCTAAGTAAGCGCAAAACAGAACTACCATCAAAGTTGATCATATGTTCTGTTTTTGCATACGCTCGTACTCAAGTGTTGGCTGAAAATAACCTTTTGAATTAGCAATTCGAAAAAATTGTCGAGGAATAAATAAGACATGAGTGATACAGACAATCCAACGGGTCAGGCCAGAGAGTCCTTTTCTTTCTGCTGCTGATAAAACTCCTCTTTCATTCTCCTTATTTCAGCCTCTTTCTCCATCTTCTCCTTCTGCACAAAGAAATAGAGAAAAAAAGGGTAGTGAAGTAAAAGTTTAAGCACCAACGGATTATGATCCTTAGTAATGCTCACAACACAATATCTTAAACCGCTATCTCAGCATTTGCTCCGTGAAAGAACTATATGAGTTCCATCGGCATAATATTAACTCTTCAGACGTAGCAAAAGCCATATCTCTACCGAAGAATCCTCACGAGGTTAAAGTTTCAAAATTTCCATATCTCCAAGAGTGAGATGAATTTATTCAGGAAATTTCCTCTACAAATGAGCAGATGAAACATCTAATAAAATATAAAGCACCCAAATCAAAATAGGCCAGAAATACCCAGACAACAAACAAAACTCTCAGCAATCCCCTTATGAAATTCCAATCGGAAGAGTCTACAACATGAAAATCAATCTTTTCTACAATATTTACCAATCTATGTAACGATCACCTGCAGCCGAAGCACAGAGTAAGCCAAGATACGAATGAAAATAGATATACCTTCTCATCTTGATGAAGAGCGATCCACACGTGGACTTTGTCCATTGTCTGCCAGAAGAGGAAGGCCCCAAACGCCATACCAAAGAATGTCGCTACTTTCACCATCTTCAGAATTAGCACAAATCTCCTTCGCTTCCTTGTCGCCTGTTATCTGTGTGCCGTAGATTCACCGATTTGTTCCCCCAAATCGTTTGGGCTAGGCCAATCCAAAACGACGTCGTTAATCAAATATTGAATATTTACCCTACCAATCCAATCCAACTCATCTATCGAATGCCGATATTGCCCCAATGTTTTTACTTGTTTGAGCTAATATCGTCCCATGCAAATGCAACTTAAGAATAAGATAGTTTTTTGTCAAATTTCTCCCTGAACTTCTGAATTTCGTGTTTTTGACCCCAGGGAAAAGGAAAATAAATATTTTCGACATATTCAACTCGACGGATCGTCCCTGTTCTTCTCTCCCTCTTCTGAAAACTACGAAAAACAAGAAAAGCGAAAAAAAAAAAGGAAAAAGCTCAAAAATGTCAAAATCGCCCTGGAGCAACATCGGCGCGTGGGCCGATGAAGCCGAACGCGCTGAAGCCGAAGAGAAATCCTCCCAGCCGACGCCGTCGCAAGCCGGATTTCCGTCCCTCAAGGAAGCCTCCGCCACCGGCACCGCCTCCACCGCCAGGCAGAAGAAGAAGAAGAACAAAATGACCTACCAGGAATTCACCATGCAGGTCAAGCAAAACGACGACGTCGACATTCTTCGCCAGCTACCCACGGCGCCCAAACAGCGCTCCGCCGACGAACAAACCAATTTCGCCGGATTCTCTAATTACTCATCCAGGCAAGGGTTCCCATCGGGTTATCCAAACAGATCCCAGCAATACAGGGTTTCGGATTCGGATCAGCCGATGAGGAGGCATCAATTTCAATCACAATCGGAACAAGAGCAACAGCCATCTCGAGCTGATGGGGCTGACAATTGGGCTTCTATGAAGAAGCAAACCCTACCGATGACCTCAAATCGATCTCAGCCGCATAACTACAATTCTGATCAGGGTCCGCCACAAAGGTATGGTTCAATTGGCGCCTCCTCAAGGGCTGATGAGGTGCGCGATTGGGCTTCTGAGAAGAAACCCTTTTCTACCATTTCTTCATCTGATAGCTGGGCAGGGAGTAAGGGTCGTGCATTCGGGTCAGGATTTGCACAGTCGCGGCCTGAGACTGATAGCTGGGTTCGGAATGAGGGGAAAGAGAAAGATTTCGTCGGCGAGAAGGAAGACGAAGATGCGAATGTGATTGTAAGAGTCAGTAAGCCGCACCCATTTGGCGCAGCGAGGCCGAGGGAGGAGCTGTTGGCTGAAAAGGGGTTGGATTGGAAGAAGATTGATTTAGAGATTGAGGCTAAGAAACAGCTGGTCAAGGAGAACACTCCGAGGCCAACGAGTTCGCAGTCAAGCCGCCCAGGGAGCTCACAAAGCACTAGGGCAGATGAAGTTATTGGGGGTGAAGTGAAGCCAAGACCGAAGGTGAACCCTTTTGGAGATGCAAAGCCGAGGGAGGTTTTGCTCGAGGAGAAGGGCTTGGATTGGAAGAAGATTGATCTTGATTTGGAGCAGCGGCGTATAGATAGGTAATGGTTTATGTCTTATAGTTTTTTTCCCCCTTTTAGTCGCATGAGTTATTTGCCTTGATATGGTTATGGTATGTATGTACTGTTTTTCTCAATTTGAGTCCTTTTTAGCATATATTGGTAATCACCTTTAGAAGAAAGTGGGTTTACCATATGTGGGAGATTGTGCATTGTCCACGAGTATGGCTTGGAAACCAACAGTTCTTTCCATTTATGTGCAATGGCATGCCAATTTGCCCCATTTGGGATAATGAATTACATGATAAGTAGAGGATGTAACTCTCTGGGATCATAAATCGGAGGGAAGATAATGGGTCTTGAATTGAGTTGTTGATTAAGGTGCATTCGTTCATTAACATTCTTGCATTGGTTCATCTCGCCGATGTCACGGTTCTTGCTAAAAAGATTGCTTGGGTAGAAAGCATTTAACGTCATCACATCTAATAATACATGACTTTCTTAATATCAGGCCTGAGACCGAGGAAGAAAAGAAGTTGGTGGAAGAAATCGAGCATCTGAAAGCAGAACTGCCTCAAAAATCTGGCGAAGATGCTACCACATTACAGAATCTCATCCTCGTCAAGGCGCACGATCTCGAGGCGCTGGCTCGGCAGCTCGACGACAAAGTTCGATACAGTCAAAAAGTTGCCGAGAATCAAAGTGGGCCCAATAGGCCAGGCTCATCGGGCTTTGGAGATCGCCCCCCTTCAAGGACTGGGGCCCACGAGGATCCTAGGGCAGGCTATCAAGACAGACCTCCTTCTCGCCAAGGAGCTTACGATGAATCTAGGGAGGCTTACCCTCGTCAGAGATCTTCTTCGTTCAAGCATGGATCATCAAATCATCAAGATCGTAGAGGTGTTGAGTTTAATGGGAGGCAGCGATCGTTTGCTAGACCAAGTGATGACAGAAGAGCTTTCCATGGCGGTGGTGGAAGAGGATTCTCAGGAAGCAGAGATTCAGACAGGTTTGCCTTCTTTAACAGCCAAACAAGAAATCTTCTTAACAATTTAAACGAAGCGTGGTTGTTCTTGATTGGTCAGGGCTGGGTCTCGATGGTGAAATTCTCAAAGGTCTCTTTTCTCGGCTTTTTTCGGCTGACTTCGTAAGTAAGTAGAACAGCGTAAAAATAACGATATACTTGGAGTGCATCAACATGCCTACAGCTACTGAAATGTTTTCGTTGTCAGTTTTTTATTTGTCATTCATTGTAGAACTTAAATCATTCATTCATGAACAGCTTGGATTTCGTATTCTTGCAAAGACTCAGTTGTAATAGATGCTCCTCTCCTCCATTGTTTTACTCTTCCTCTATGTTGAAGAAGAAGATCAAGATTTCATTCATTACAAAGAACTTAATTTATTATATAATGAAACCATAATCAGATAAGCTTTGGGTTAAGCCAACCATGGTCAGAATGTGGTGGTAATGGTTGGTTTGGCTTCGGCGGTGGTGGGACTTGGCCGCCCACTCTTAGCTGTGACCTCAGATTATCATTACCACCTTTTGCTTCACTCACCGACGATTCTTTAACTAGGGAACATTTTAAGCTAATTTAGGAGATTGGAAGTTAGAAATAAAGATTATTACAGCGAGTAATTTATTACCTATACCAACAACGGAGGATGAAATAACAGGGGAAGGATTGAGTATGAAGAAGATGATCAAGAATGCTGCTTGCAGACTACGAGCCATGTTGATGTTGTTGGCCATTGTTTCGATGTTGATAGACTTTGATTTGCTCTTTTTTTTTTCTTGGGCAGTTGAAGATTAGATAGAAAAGAAAAAAAGGTTCGATTGCTGAGAGGAAATGTGAAGGAAAAAAAAAGATATCTCCTCTTACTGCTTTATGATTGTAAAGGTAGTACAAATGGAGAAGATACAGACGACATTAATGTAGTTAGCCTTATCTATTTATTATTTTGACGCGCATCAAAAGCTTGTAATTAAATCCAATAATTTTGTTGGGATCACATTTATATTCAGCAAAATCAAACTGACAATATGAAGTTCATCATGAAATTCATTTCATAGAATATGCAAAAAAGAAAAGGAAAAAAACACACGTGTGGAGGAAAACGCAAGTTCAACATCTAATGCGTTCATCTGAGAACAACTGTATTACCAGACGATCATATGAGCAGTCAGAGAAATCTCAACGATGAGAGTTCAGTTCATGGAGCAGTATATGAAGATCAAACAGATACATATTTGGATAAGAATATATCCCACAATAATCTTGTTTTTTGTCTTTCGACTGCTTGTTTTACAATAGCTTATGCATGTAAGAAGAATATTTAGAAAGAAGGGAAAAATACTTGAAACTATTGACGGCTGCAAGAAGACAACTTAGTTTGGTTTTGGTCCCCCATTAAACGAAAAAATTAAAAGTCAATAATGTCTGCCGCTCTCATGTGGAAATTTCACGTGTATAAGACTTTGATCAGCCCTTCTTCCGATCATCTTATCCTTTGATATAGACATGTCTCATCTTTCTACGTATAATTTGAATTAAACATAAAATTAAAAAAAAAAAAAAACTAATAAAAATTCTCTATTTATTCATCTCATTCGTTGCTCCTCTTTCCTAGTTCCTACTAACTTTTCTCTCTACATCCAAAACAAAGAATCTCCAATCCACTTTCCTCCATCTTACCACAACCATTTCTTGGAAAAACTCACCGAAAGCATAACAAATCATTACATGGGTATCTCAGAAAACCCTCACAAGATAGATCATCATAATCATCATAACCATTTTGATCTCTTGGAGAGCCCATTGAACCCAATTCTAACCAAGAGAAGCTCAGGCGAAGAAGAAGCACATGAATCTGAGTACAATCCAACCACTCCAACTTACGCAGAATCAAGAATTCCTAGGTTGCTAAAATGCCCGCCAGCTCCAAAGAAGAGAAAACCTAAACCATCTTCGACGTATTCTCATCATCACTCTTCTTCATCCTCGATATGCTACAGTTATTGCATTGGTGTTAGAGAATTTTTCAACCCGCCAGAGTTGGAATCGATCTTCGCTCATCAGAGGGTTCGAAGTTCGTAGAAAAAGCATGTAATAACGATCAAAAAAGCTTGGTTTAGTTACTTTTGATCTGCTAACTCTTTTCTTTGATTTTCTGCACATTTCGTTAGTGTAATGTTGAATGTATTATAGGTATGTAATGTAGCTAAAAATGTGTAGTACTGCAAGTAAGATCGAAGCTTTCAATCAAATCCAACGATTTGCTGGATTTTTCTCAAGTGTTTTTCCTTTGAAGCCAAAAAGGCCATGAATTATTCCATTTTCCCTTTCTATTATTTATTGTTAAAAGTTCGAAACTATATGAGTGCTTTAATTAATATTTTATGTTATCTTTCCACGGAAATGTCCCACCAAATACAATGACTTGTTACCATCCACCCACGTTAGGACTGCCTTGGCAATAGTGGGAAGCTTCTCTGTAATGTCTTCCTTTGATAATAAGGTTTGGTTGGGCATAGAAGACAAAATAGTGAAAGACGAGTTAGGACATAGATCAGAATTCAGAATCCTATGCTTTTTTAACACTAGCCACATTATACGGAAAAGTTTAAGTTTTATACTGTAAACCTACATTTTCGTTTGTTTCTAGAAATTTTTGTTTCAAAATAAAATTTCGTCCAATTATTATTATTATTATTATTATTATTATTATTATTATTATTATTATTATTATTATAATTATTATTATTACTATTATTATTATTAATTTTTAGTATTATTATTATTACTATTATTATATTTTTTTTCGTCCAATCAATGTCGATTAGGTATCGATCAAATTGTACATTCGAAGCTACAAGTTATATGAAAGTATGGCACTTATCTAAGATTGAGAAGTGGGACGGAAAGTTATTTTATTCCCTTAAGAAAATTATAAGAAAGGATCAAATTGTACATCATCTATACTACATTTCTGTACTCTTTTATTAAGGCTCGGGATGTATGTTACACCGTATTTTTGGTCTGTAAAATAACAATCAATAATAAAAAAAAAACCATTTACATTTCTAATTTTACCCTTCTATTTTTGGAAATTTTTAATTTATACATAATATATAGCACACATGTATGATCCTTTTATTTGTAGTAGATTATTATTTTATAATTAATATACATAATATATAGCCGGTATGGTTGTGCAAAGTACTAGTACTATTTATTAAGCGTTAGGGTTGTCTTTTATATGGTCCAACTAGTATGTCAATTGAGTCTTATTAAAAACCATCAAATAAAATAAAAGAAAAACCACCCACTATATATATACTTACTATGTTTAGTTATTATTAAATTATTATTTTAATTAATTATAATTCTACCTTTAAATTGAGCACTATGGTTCTTACGTGGCACGTCGTGAGTGAGGAAAGTAGGATTCCAATATATCCCAATAATGAATCAAAAAAGTAATTGTTTGAGCTCCAATAATTGAAGAAAAGGGAAATTTTTAATAATGTTTGGGAAATTTTTAATAATGTTTGCATCACAACTTTAAAAAAAAAAAAATGAACCAACTTGTACGTTTCTTACTAAAGAAATAAGCAATGTGCAGCACTAAATGAGCATAGACTATGTGTTCCTTGCACGACGACGAAGATCTATCACTACAAAAAAATCATTTTATGCGACGATTTTTTTCCCCACAAAAGAGTAAATTTTCGTCACATAAATTTAATGTGAGGAAAAATTTTCGTCACCGGCTCGTCACCGAAGGCCCGTGGCATAAGATTAAATCGCGCCAAATGTGACGATATTTTATTTCCTCACGTTTGGCATATGTGAGGAGTGCAATTTCCTCGCATAAAATTCTTATTGTGACGAAATATTTCTCACAATAGATATACTATTTTGTCACATTTTGAACTTCCTCACATTTAAACATATAAACGCAACAAAAAATTTGTCACTTTAAATATATTTTTCTCATAATTACCATAATATATACTACGAAAATAGGCCTCACATTTAGGGATGGCAGCAGGGACGGGTATGGGTCGGGTTTGGCCGCGGACCCGGGACCCGCCCCGCCTCGCCCCGGGCCGGACCCGAATGGACCGGGTCAGCTATTTTCTCCTTTTTCTTTATTTTTTAGATCGAATTTTTTTAAAAGTACAAAAGTAGGATTCGATCCCACGACCTATAGCAAATTAACTAAAGACTTATCCAGTAGGCTACAAAGCTTTTTATTAATAATTTGAACACTTTATGTATATATACGTACAATAAAATAAATTTAAATATAATATATATCGGGGAGGATATCGGGCCGGGTTGAGATTTTTCGGACCCGTGACCCGCCCCATTACCCGAATAGAAAAAAAACCCGATTCATTAGGGGCGGATGTAGGCGGGTCCGGGTCTAGACCCGCTCCATTGTCATCCCTACTCACATTAAATTAATTTTCCTCACAATAACCATGATATATAATACGAAAATATTCCTCACAAAAATATTTCCTCACAATTACTATGATATATAATGCGAAAATATTCCTCACATTAAAAATATTTTTCCTCACAATTACTATTATATACTACGAAAATATTCCTCGCGTTAAACATATTTTTCCTCATAATTACAATGATTTATAATATAGAAATATTCCTCACATTTCTAATGACTAAAATTATCATATATTCTAATACATATTATTGGTTGACGACGGCTTCTCTTTTGTTTTATGTGAGGATTTTTTGTCACATAAAAAATTTATTTATTATTAGGAAATTTGTTAACTATATGTGAGGATTTTATCTATCACATTAATGTTTAGCTTTTGTGAGGAAATATATTACTATTATGTGATGAAAAAACAGTTTCCTCACATATTATATATTCATTTATGAGGAAAAAAAATTCTTCACATTATATAATAGTTATTGTGAGAAAAAATTATTTCCTCATATAATCTAATTTTATGTGATGATTTTTAATGTTATCACAAAAACATGGTCACATAAAATAACATTTTTTGTAGTGTATAAAGAGAAAACCAATGAAACACGAGATTGTGGAATATATTTCTGGCACTGTGGGTCATATAGAGACTTATTTAAAAATATATCATATACTTCGTTTAGGTGTTTTTTTTTTTTTGAGGTAAAAAATTTCAACACACAGCGTATCATCGATAAGTCACAATCGAATTTAAACATAACATGCGATCTCTTTAAGAAAACGTACCCTTCGAGTTGAAGAACAAAACTTCAACAATAGATTAGATGTCCAAAGTGATTGTGAGCAACGAATTAATCGAGGAAATTCGATGTTGCACTTATTTATGGGAAGTCACAAAGTTACAGTCTTTATTGCCTCGTTATTTCCGAAAAGTATATATATCAAAAGCACATCAGAATCAATCCGCTTTCACAAAATAAAAATAATCGCAACAGTTTCGTGCGGCTCCATATATTCCATCATTGTCACAACATAGATGCGTTGGATTCGATGAGTTTATTCTAGGTAGGACTATTTATCCTTAATTAATTATAAAATGATCTTAGAAAACTACCAACATGGAATCAGTATTGCGTTATTCTTTCTTGATTAATAACAGAAAGCCTTCGTTCTTGACGTTTGGGAGGAGAAAGCAACGTTGAAAAAAAAATTGTTGGCCGGCGTATGATCTTTTGTTCGTATCAACTATATATTCGATTGCCATAGAAAACCCTAAAATACGTTAAACCCATCAAAACAAAACACAAAACAACACTTATATAAATACATGTATATATATACGTGCATTAAATGTCACTTGTAAGAGAAGAAGAGACGAAGGAAAAAAAAACATAATGTGTTCTTGCCTAAGCTGGTCCAACGCAGCACTAGAAGATGACGACGACGACCAAGTCAGAGGGAAGAAGGAGTCGCCGCCGGCGACGATCCTCAGCGCCGCCGAGAAAAGCAAGGACATGCTGGTGAAGGTAGTCCACGCCGGCGGCAGGGTAGAACTTTACCAAAAAGCAGTTCATGTCTCGATACTTACACAGAAGTATCCCGGGATGTGCGTCGCCCGTCCGACCGTTTTCCGGCGTCCGTACGAGTCCCTGCTTTCCGCCGACGAGTTTTTGCTTCCTGGGAATAAGTACTTCGTCGTACGTTGCACCACCGTGGAGAAACTGAAGAGCAGGTTTCAGTTTTCATCTGGGGAAGAAGGAAGGACTAAGAAGAAGCAGAGGGAAGTAGCTAACGGTAATAGCACTAATAACGAGGATCCATTATCTATGCGTTCTGGCGATTTTGCCACCGTGTCCAAAGACAATTGGTCGGTTTTGAGGAAGCATGTTAAGGAGGGAGGAGGAAGAGGAGGGTTTGTGAAGCCTATTCAAAGGCCTAGGGTTTGGAAAGAGTACGAATGGGAGCCTAGTTTAACTTCTATTAAGGAGGTTTCTCCATGATCTATCAGGAATTTGTTGACGTATATCTTTTTAGTTGTATTGCACCATGAAAAATTAATATTAGTAAGTCTCTCTTTATTACAGATTGACAAGTACGGATTAGTAATTGAACGAGTTGAGCGTGTGGTCTGGTTAAGGCAAGATTTGGGTATTATAATTTATATGTATCTTTGATGTGTCTCATAAGTTTATTATAGCTATAAGATTATGTTTATTATGTGTTGTCACTTGTCATGCTCAAGCTCAAGTAGGGAATGGAAATTATTGCAATTAAGGAGACGGCATTTGCTTTTTTTTTTGTCGCTCTCTATCTCTTTGCTTCTTTTTTTGTTAAGATTATACAAGAATCAAATTATTCAGAAGAAATACAGCCCTTACATTGTTGGAGACCAATACTTTTGTTGGCATTATTTTCTGTGGGCTGGGCTTATTACAAAGATATAGACAATCCAATAACAAAAATACTACTAGTAATTGCTCAAAAGTGATACTGAATGCAATGTGTCTGATTCGTTGACTTTTAGTCAAGGTCAACTCTTCGTGAGGTCTTCGTAGTAATTAGTTACAGGGCCGTCAAGTTACGTGCTCAGA
This sequence comes from Craterostigma plantagineum, assembly GCA_027422505.1. Classification (NCBI taxonomy): domain Eukaryota; kingdom Viridiplantae; phylum Streptophyta; class Magnoliopsida; order Lamiales; family Linderniaceae; genus Craterostigma; species Craterostigma plantagineum. The sequence goes on from JAPQWV010000093.1 coordinate 2,246,000, forward strand.
ATAATAACATAACATGTTGGCGCATCAATATAATATAATATATATAAAAAGTAATATATATATACCAATCGACATTCGTCGATGTTCAAAACGTCGAGCTATGATTGGAGCCGCCCTTTCACCTACTAAGGGGTGAGGAATAGTCAGATATTAAGCAACAAACAAATATAATATGACCAAATCAATTAATCAAACTAAATCGCGTGTGCTTATAGTGATATTCTCAAAACGACTTTTGGATTAATTGAATTCTATATTGTATACTATCCAGTTTGTTAGTTGATTCCTAAAAAAAAAATTAGGATGACTTGAGGTGTTAATTGATAACTTCTATAAATATTTTAATGCAAGGCGTCGTCATTCAGTAGTTGTCACCCTTTTTCAGTTGTTAATTTGAGCATATTCGACATGATAATTAGCGTTGAACCATTCGCATCAAGAATTGATTAATCTGATTGAATTGTCCCAAGTTGGAAAGTCTCCGTAGAATCAAACGCGTAATGGAAACCATTAATTAAGAAATGTTACGTATGGATTGGGTCAAAGCACAATATTATATATACTTACATAGAATAATACTCCCTCCGATTTTATTTACACGACGTTTAAGGTTTTTCACTTATATTTAGAAATAGAATAAAATGTTTAATATACCCCTAATTAATTGCTTAACCCTATTCATATACTTACTTTCCATTTATTAATTGAAAAGAGTAAAAAAGGGTAAAACTGGAAATATGATAAATATTTGTATTGAAATCTGTAAAACGACATCTAATTAAAAACAAAATTAGAGAGCTAAAACGACATGTAAATAAATCGGAGGGAGTATATATTATGAGGAATTTCATGGTGCTCACCTTACGTAACCACCTAATGTGGGCACCTGTAAATGTGGCATTGATTCGTGCCATTTCAACATCCAACATCGATATCTAAGGTTATATCGTCTTAATTAACACCTTCTAGGTGCCATTAATCGACATTATGGATGCCGATATGACAAATTGACGCCTCACAAACATTTCACGTGCCAATGAAATGTATCGCGTCAATTTATCTCATCATCTCCGAAATGTCGATTAATGACACCTAGAAGGTGTTAATTAAGACGATATAATTTTAGATGCCGATATTGAATGTTGAAATGGCACGATCGGTGCCACATCAACATGTAGTGAGCACCGTAAAATTCCTATATATATCATTGACTAATGTTTAAATTGATTAGTCGGACAGGTTCATGTGAGCCGATGCTTACTCGACAACTTCAACTGCCTTTTCTTACGACTACTTACGGCGGATAATAATTGTTTAACATTTATATTTATATTCTCCATGTTGGCGTTGGGCCCAATAAAGGCATATAAAGTTAGGTAAAAAAAATAATAAAAGTAATGTTCGTATAGCATTTCTTCAATTTTCTTCCCTATTAGAGCACACCAGAACAGAAATGTAAATCTGAAATACGAAATTTAGATTTTAGTGTATATAGGTCAATATTTCGGCTGTCGATAAATGGATAAAACATTTCGGATAAAATGTATCATATGTTAATGTACTAATGGCATTAGTAGTTAACAAATTAATATAATTGTATTTATTTGAGGAGGTCAATTACGCGTTATAGGTAGTGACTAAGCCCAAACTAACGCCTACATCATTTGTCACACAAAAGACAAAAGTACCCCTTACTCTCTTCTCCAAACGCCAGAGAATGACGTCATCGAGGGCCAGTTTAGTCATTTAATGCATCATGAACAATCCAAACGTGAAGCACTATTTATATAGATCAGCCTCGTACTCAATGTCGAAGACGACGAGAAACGGCTTATAATCAATCAATCCTCTGCACATCTGCCACAAATTAATCAAAGCGAATATTCGTTCTTTTTGCGAATTCGTAGATTTTTCTTTTAAGGGTTTTGTCTGCGTCCTTCTCCTTCAATCCCTTGCGTGGCCAGTGCTTTAAGTTTTTTTCTGGGTTGAGATCGATCTTTCGAGGTTTACATTCTTCTTTTCTTCGCTTGATATTAAAAAAAATTTAGTGGGTGGGTTTGAGTTATATATAGGTATGTGCACTGTTTCAAGGTTTTCTGAAAAATCGAGTTTGATGTCTGATGGAGGGTCTCGCCATTGTTCTAAAAAGTGCGATGATTTATGCTGTGATGCTTCGGAGGTAAACAAAGAATTGCATAACTTTTCCCCTTTTTTTGTTCATTCGATATCATTGTAATGTGTGCGCTGATATGGGTTTGATCTTTTTGTATTTCCGAAAATTTCAATTCGTTTTTCGTTTCCCTTTTATGAGGATTTAGAGTTGCTCTTTCTATTACGTTGCTATGCCTGAATTTTTATCTGTGAATTCTAATATGGAGATGCTGCTGATTAGATTCAAGATCTTTATGTTCTTCCATTGTTCGTTTCGTATTGCTAGCATTCTCAAAATGATCACTTTCCTTGTTTTCTGGCAATTAATCATGTACAAATGTCCTGTGATAACAACAATCTCGATCTTCTTACACGCAGGACTCATTACGCACATTCAGCGCAAAGAGATTGAAGTGCTTCTTGGAGGGCTCGACATAAAAACCTGCTTATTCCTCTTCGTATTGGTCCCAACTTGCTTGTTCGTCGCATGCGTTCACGGCCAGAAAATCACATACTTCCTTCGACCCTTGTGGGAATCTCCTCCAAAACCCTTCCACGAAATACCTCACTATTACCACGAAAACGTATCAATGGAAAACCTCTGCAAACTCCACGGCTGGGAGATAAGAGAATACCCAGGCGTGTCTTCGATGCAGTTCTGTTCAACAATGAAGTAGACATCCTTAAAATACGATGGAAGGAAATGTACCCTTATGTGACCGAATTCGTCCTCCTTGAGTCGAACTCGACCTTCACTGGCCTGCCCAAGCCCTTCGTGTTCGAAGGGGCTCGAGCCCAATTCAAATTCGTTGAGCCGAGGCTGACTTACGGTCAGGCCCCGGGCAGGTTCAAGAGGGGAGAAAACCCTTTCGTAGAAGAAGCGTATCAAAGGCTGGCATTGGATTACCTCCTAAAGCAAGCCGGGATACAAGACGATGATCTTCTGATCATGTCTGATGTTGACGAAATCCCAAGCAGACATACGATCAATCTATTGAGATGGTGCGATGGAATTCCTCCCATTCTTCACCTTCGTCTGAAAAACTATCTCTACTCCTTCGAGTTTCTCTTGGACAACAACTCATGGAGGGCTTCGATTCATGTCTATGAATCTGGGAAGACAAAGTATGCCCATTACAGGCAATCTGACGAGCTATTGGCCGATGCTGGCTGGCACTGCAGCTTTTGCTTTAGGCGAATCAGCGAGTTTATATTCAAGATGAAGGCTTATAGCCACGTGGATAGGGTGAGGTTCTCGCATTTCTTGAATCCTAAGAGGATTCAGAGAGTTATATGCAAAGGGGCTGATTTGTTCGATATGCTCCCGAGGAATATACTTTCAGGGAGATTATTGGGAAAATGGGACCCATCCCTCATTCGTATTCTGCAGTTCATCTCCCTGCGTTTCTTCTTGAGAGAGCTGAGGAATTCAAGTATCTCTTGCCGGGAAACTGTGTAAGAGAAAGTGGCTGACTGAGGTTGTGATGATTAAGCGGACCTTTTTCTTATGGTCCAATCCATGGGCGCCGGGCGGGCTTTAAACGCATGCCTTAATTTATATCATTCTTTTTAAGCAGGCCGTGAAGTAGCTCGGGATTTTTTGTGTACATAACCTTTTTTTTCTTTGTAGCGTTTGATTACGAGCAAATGCAGCAGCGAAACGAAATCTGTGTTTGTGGGAAGTTGTGCTGCTGTAAGAAGTAGACTTGTAGTGTAGTAGTTTTCCTTTGTAAGATTTCGTGTGAGCTTGTAACGTGTTTTTTGATAATGCTATGCTAACCACTGAGTTTTTGCGAGAATTCTTCTCATTTATCGCTTACTTAAACTTACTCCTCTGCTTTTTTAAGGGATTATAGCCTATGTTTTTCTCTATTCTGTGCATTGACATTTTCAGTTAGTTAAACTCTTGTTCTTCGTGGTTTGGTTTATCTTCTCGAGAAATTTTATTAGCTACGACGAGGAAGCTCTTAAGAATGGCGTGATCGGATTTTTGACATAAAACATAGACAAATAGACATCTTTCATTCTTTCTATCTTTCTTAAAACCTGCAAATTTGTGGCTATCAGCTTTTCGCCGATGATCTCAGCACAACTAAGGCGAAAATACAATCGCTGATCACCGACCAACAACAGATGACCAAAAAAGGTATGTCTACATATGTGTTCATATGTATATATATATAAATCTATAAAGAATTTTTTGTTGGGAAAAACTAGTGCTGAACATGATTAGGCATCGCCGGCGTCTTCCTAAACGCATGTTTTCTGCATCGTCCGAAAATCCCGTCGTATATTACGTCGAACTGAACGCCCGCCCTCTCCCTATTGATGATGAATAGGATGTGATCCCCTTCCACAATCTTGTAGTACCTTCAATCACAAATCAATTCGTACTTTTTTCGTTCCTTCGCTATCAAAAAAAAAAAAAAAATCGAGTCTTTTTCTTTTTCGAGCTTTTTCTTACCATATCCCAGGTTGCAATGGTTGGCAATCAGAGTCGTTCACTACAAGCCGATTGGGATGCTCGGTCGGGATTCGTGGGTGCGTCATGGACACTGTGTTCAACGCCCCGTCGTTGTCCCACCAATCTTCATCCCTGATAAATTACCGAAAATTTTCGTAAATGTTTGAGACGATTGCCATTAAACGCACTTTTTGATAAGTCAACTTCTTCATAAGTCCATTTTGGAGAAGTGCAAGAAAGTCTTACTTTTGAGAAGTACATTTCTGCCGCCGGCATAAATCGACTTCTCAAATGTGCATTTTAGCGAATACTAATTAAAAATTTCTTTTTTTTTGCTAGAAAGTCCATTCTTGAAAGGGCTTTTGTCTAGTAACCTGTATCCCTTATAGGGCGAAGGCACGTCGGGCGGGTGCCTCCACTGGCTCATCTGAAGGACCCGAACGAAGAGCAAAGGGTGGACCGCCAAAAACCCCGAGGGAACGGTGAACCCTAAGATTTTCCTAGTCCCTTTTGTAGCATAGCTAAAGTAGTAAGTTCCTTCGAAAGTCTTTACATGACGATTTATATCCATGGATCCTTGGATCGTAAGGTCGGGTAGGATCCAATCCGCCGACCCGAACGGGCCGCTCCGACCCGTCAGGCAGTTGATTAGGCCCAAAATCCCGATTTTCTTCCTAGACATGTCGAAGTGGTCGAACCCAAAGTTGTAGTAAGATTTCAGCCATGGAATGTCGAGCCAGTCGTAGAGGATCGACCCGACCCGTAAAAGCTGGAGCAGGCAAACGGGCCTCAGCGTTTTCCCGTCCTCCGCCCTGTCGTTGGAGACCTTAAATTAAATCTTATGTAAGAAAAAAGGCGTCGCGTTGAGGTTGCGTTTGGCATGCGGAATTCTGGTATACTTTCGGTCTGCAATCGAAGCGCAGCGCATCACTGTTCGATGTGCCGACTTAAGTTTTTCCGTAGGGTGTCCGTTCGGTATGCGGAACTCAACATGGAAAAGAAAAGGAAAAAATGCAATGATATGCATCGGATCGCTGTACATTACGCCTCGCGTGTCGTACCGTAACGCATTTTCTTTTCTATTCCACGCCGAATTCTGCATGCCGAACGCACACGAAAGGTCTTTCCAGCGCACAGAATTCCGCACGCCAAACGCGCCCTAAGGTGTTACGTGGAAGCTTACTGTATTCCGTCGAGGTAGGTTCGAGTCGTGCCGTTGAATGCTCCCGACAGTGAAGTAAGGCTTAGGACCCAATCGGGCGACGTATTTCCGTGTCCTTCGAATTGCTGCGAAATTTTCGTCGATATTATTTTTCGAAGCCTGTTTTTTTTCTTCGAACGAAAAAAAGAAAGAAAAAAAAAATTGGCTTTTGTTTACTTTTATTACCTTATCGGCGAGCATCTGCTGCAAGACTCTAACAACTTGGGCGCCAGCTGAGTGTCCTACGAAGTGAATTGGGTGTTCTTCATCCCATATAGGATAATGCCCTGCAAATTATTTATTTATTTATTTTCTTGCAAACATATCAATGGAGAACAGAGAAATTGAAATTCTTGTCTTCCAATTTTGTTCTAACCTTTTTCATAAACTCTGCCAAACTGGGAGTGTCCGCAAGCTTTACTGTGTTCTTCACCATAATCAACTTGGCCTCCTTTCAGGTAATAAAACAATTCTCTAGCCCTGTAAGAAATTCGATTTTATGAATTAAAACTTTCAAAAAACTGTAGAAAAAGATTCAATCTTTTTACCTGTCGTGTATGCTTGTTAATGAGCCTAAATCAGGCACTAGCACTCTATCGTCCTTCTTCTCTGCTCCAGCGAAGTAAGACAAACCTCCTAACCTCTGTTTTTTTATGAATAAAAGCTCAACATCAGAAAGAAAGAAGAAAAACGAATTATTACATGTGAAAAAAATGGGATGATTATTACCCCTTTTCCGAAGCCAAAGATCCCATGAACTAAAACAATAGGGGGCAAATCTTCAGCAGCAGAAGTTGGCTTGTCTGAATATTCCTCTGCTGTTCTAAGCTCACCGCCCAATAAGTTAGGCTTAAAGATCAAATCGCTCAATGTCTGAGAAAGGTCGCCGGCGACGGCTGAACTGAATATGTAAAAGCCGTACACCAAATGCACCACAGAGCTCACTAAGAGCTCTATAAGCTGCAGAGATGAAATCCACCATCTAATCATCCTATTTTCTTGGCTACCCTTTTTCTTTCTTTTCTTTTTAAAATGATGAATGAATTGGAAAAAAAAAAATCTGACCTTTAAATCAAGGCTTTAGAAGACGACCACGAAAGAAAGAAGAGAAGCTATTTAAAACGTGTGAATGGAAGCTTCCCACAATTTCTACGCTGCCCAACCTCCACATACACAACTAGAATTTCACGCTAAGAGAGGTGTGTCTTAAAAGTTCAAATGTTGTCCGGAAAATTTATTTTATATTCCAAAATTGAAAGCCTATGGTTCGTTAATACGAGGCGTGCTTCTATGGGCTTTGCTTGTTTCGAACCCCACGCGTTCTTGGGTTAACCGTTGCCACAAGAATTTTATGGGTCCCACTAAGGGGAATTTTATGATATTATCTATGTTCAAGAATCTTGAAAAATTCCCAAAATTGCGTTCTTTTTTTTTTTTTTGTTGGGTTGCATGTTAGAATATATGGATAAAGGGGGATTCTTTGCAGGGATGGATTGCGCTGGAAACAGAGGTGGAATGGTCTTCAACGAACCAACTGTCAACTGTCCCGCTCATATTTTTATCTCTTTGCTCCGTGGGAGGAGTTGTAATAAATAAGAACAAACAATAATTAAAGCTATGCTACATAAAATGGTTGAACTAAATTGAGCTGCGATTTTGTTGTTGATATGTCAAAATATCACAATTATATGCGTGGAAATGTTGGGACCCACTAAGCTTGGAAAGAAAGGGAGAGCTAAGTGATAGAATGGAGGAGATAGTAGCTTGGTTGGGCCATATGATGGGCTTACAAAACATTGGGCCTTATTCATGATTGATCTCATAAATGGCCCAATATAGTGCTTAATTAACTTTCAAATAGCCCATCCGTTGGCCATTATACACATATATATATTTAAATATGTAATGAGAAATTTATTGGTAATCAACTTACGTGAGCTATGGGCATTTTATATGGACATCTCTTATGTGATATTTTTCGGTGCCACATAAACGTGCAATTTCAACATAAGATGTGTTAACCTATTCCAAGTAAAAAGGTATGAATCTGAAGGCGGTCCCGCACACAATGGATGTAAAATGCTGAAACAACTACTGATGTTGGACACAATGTTAGGCTAACACTCGTTCTAACTCTTTTGTACGCACAGCGGAAAAACGAAACGAAGACACGATAAATTGTGCAGCAAGTCAAATAACTTGCTGCGAGCCCCAAAGGGAAAAGATCCACTAGAAAGGTGGATTACAAAAACTATCGAAAAAGATAGTCAAAAACTAGTCTAGCCAAAACCCACGAATCATAAAGAATTCAGCAATCACTAGACTAAAAAGAAAACTCTTTCAAGAAAATAAACTCGCTCAAAGACGCTCTGTTTTTCGCTCGTGTTCTTCGTGGTTCGAAATGATTAAGTCTTCGACTTATATAGGTCTTCATTCGCAAGAGACTTGTCCAAAGGACTTGGTAACTCCCCACAACGTCCACTAACGTCCACTAAGAGTATTTGGACAGTTAGTGACCGTTGGAACTTGACTTGATCAGCTCGACTTGCTCGATCTTCACTTGAGCTCCAAGTCGCCTATTTTTAGTATGCTGTTTTTCCGATTTTTGCTCTAACTCCTATACGCTTCTTCAACGCGGTTTGATTCGTTCTAGCCCTTATCCATAACCTGCACAATAATAGAAAAATGCCACGTCATAATTACAATAGGTTTTGGGCATGAAAGATAAAACTAGGAAAGGGAACATTCTCGGCCAACTGATGTTGACTTAGAATGTTACCCAACATTGTTTCTGTTGAACGCTCAACATCAACAATCTCCCCCTTTTTATCTTTCTTCCCAAAACCAAAGCAGAAGTCAGTCATTGTGAAACTCCCCCTAAAGACAATCATCAACTCAACCAAAAAAAACAAAATGGTTAGACTTAGATGAAACACAGAATAGTAAGAAAAACTATTCGAAGTACTAGAAAATTAGTACATGCCTTAGAGGTCCTGGAAAATCTGCAAAATAAAAATAACTTGGTCCAAAATAAACAGCACACAGAAAAATAAGAAACGAGCATGCAAGCAAAATGCGCATGCACAAAAGTCGAAGTCTAAGGGTTTAGACTCTCGATCGTTTCTTCCACTTCAGCTCCCTCTCCTTGACCTTGCTCTCTCTCATCCCTGATCTCCCCCTGCTTGGTCTGCGTTAGCACCCTGCCCTTCTTCAGCCTGTACATCACTCGGTCCTGCTCGATCCTCCGCTCTCTGCTCAGTCGGTGCTTCTGCTCTATCTCCCCCTTTTTGGGAAGAAATGATCCTTCTCAAAGCATCCCTTTGAGCCACCAAAGCTGCGATGGACTCATCAAGCGCTCTCAGGGCCTGCTCTGCCACAGATGTTGCACCAACATCGTGGTCAACATTATGCTCAGGACTGCGCCAGGGCAGATCTACTACTCTGCCAGAGGCTGCCAAATGACTTGGCTGGACAGGATATGGGCTCGTCTGAGTGATTACCGAGTCTCGTCGTGTAGGTTGGAAACCACCTTGTAGAAGTACTCCGTAGATGATCGAAGGATAAGGGAGAACCCCTTTCCCTTTCTTCTCAGCTTGGTTCGACATATTGTCCAGAATGTACTTCCCCCAATTAATAGGCAGATTTTGACCAAGGGCAAACAACAAATGCGCCATGGTCTCAGTCACCCTGACCTCATTAGAAGTAGGCAGCCAACTACATACCCCAATCTTAAACAAGACGGAAAACAGGGATGTAAGAGCACTACCCGCACAGTTTCCTACCCACTTGGACACTCTACCCCGGTAATGAACTTAACCACAGTATCATTGTCATAATCATACCCCATTTCTACATCAGGAGTATGAAGAAACCTGTTAATCGCACTAGCCGACATATCATAAAGTCTCCCCCTCAGAAACACCTTCCCATACTTCTTAGACTTAACCTCAGCCACGTTAAAGAACAGATTAGCATATACCTCTCGGACGATACTGTCACAGTACGTCCCCAAGCTAGTCACCATGTGCCCGAGATGCCGTGATTCCAGGAATTGCATCACGCCGTACTTCCTGAAGCTCAACGACCCGCTCCACCCTAAAGAGTCTCTGACTCAGGGATTCCCACAGCTCCTCGTTGGCTGGGCGGTAGAACATGCGGTCGGGCAAGGGACTCTCCCAATCAGAATCTTCTAATGTTGAGTCAACATCAGACCCAACATTGTCTTCAGTGGCTGGCACAGGGGAGACATCTCGATGGCTTTCGGCTAGTTGAGGTGCACTTTCAGTCCTCGCTTTCTTCGATGGCTGGTCATCACTCTCCATGGGGCGTTTACCAGCGCGCTTTTCTACCCTTTTCCTCAAAGATGCTAGAGTCTCAGCAAGATCCGCCCCAACAACATCGATGCTCTGTGAGCGATCTGAGGCTGTAAAAGACTCTGTGGCAGAGGATGGCGATTCTCCCCTGAAAGTTTGAAGTCCTCATCTGAGCTTTCCGAGTCGAGGCTGTTGTATGTTGTAGAGTCGACGATCGTATCAACCGAGTCGCTGGAAAGATCGATGGGATCATCGGCGTTGGAAGTTGGGTTCAGCGCTCGTCTGATACGCCCGCTTCGTCGCTTCGTCACTGGAGCAGAAGTCTTGGTCTGGGATTTGCCCTTCTTCTTCTTGGAGGTTCCTGGCCGAGACTTCTTCGTCTTTGGGGCCGTTGCAGTCCCCGGAATTGAGCTCGAGGCGCCAGGTAAAGTCGTCGTGACTTCTTGAGGCTGTGGAGGAGGAACAGACGACGGCGCTGGGACAAAAATTGCGCCTCCCACCAAGCTTGTCTGGACCGGCCGTGACTGGAATGGAGTTGCACCTAGCGGCACGTTGGCAAAAGTGAAGACCGGCGGAGGAATCGTCTGTCTGGGAGCTATCGGAGCCGGCAAAAGAGGGTATGAGAAAATAGGGGTTTCCTCCATCTCAGGGTCCGGCGCTGGCTGCTCGTCACCCCCAATTGGGGTACCAGATTCTGGAATTGCACCAGATGAGCTCGGCGGTGAGTCATCCTTGCGTTTTCTTCGCCGGGTTTGGAGCGATTTGAGACGATTTCCCAGAGGTACATCATCGTCACTTTCTTGGCTTGGCATCGTCGCTGTAGGAGGGACTGTCGACGTTGGTTGTGGCACTTCTGTGGTCTCCGGTGGTGGAGCTTGTTCTTCGGCGGCCTGCGGTGGTGATCTGGCTGGTCGAAGAGGCTGAAAAGGCCCGGTATAGACCACAATCTCTAAGGGACCTGGGATTACTTGTAGAGGAACTGGATAAACAGGGTTAGGGTCGAATGTTGGGTCAACATTTGGTTGAGATGATGAATTCGACATGATTTCGTCAAGAAACAGTGAATCAAAATCGAAAATCTGAGAAACCCTAAGAACTATAGATCACGAAGAGCAGTTTCAGAGAAGTAAAGAACGATGTGAAGCAAGTGGGATGATATGACAAGTTAAATAAAATCATATAATCTACCACTTATAAATCGTGCAAGGCACAACGGTCACTGTAGCAGTTACTTTAGCTAAACATGGAGTAAATGGGCAGAAAAATAACCGTTGAACACTAGGAGAAAACTGCATAAATTGGATAAGTTCAAACTAAGTCATGATTTTTCAAAACATGAAGCTAAAAATAGTATATACCAAATCCAATTAATCGAGCACATAGGAGCTAGCTTTAAGACTAAGTCATGCGAATAAAACTGGAAAACAGTTTGAAGACTAAGCCATGCAAATTAACCACGGAGCACTTCGTATCATGATTCAACCAAAAAGAACTAAATCAAAAGTCAAGGTAGAATCAAGAAATACTAACCGTTTGAGCGACTTAGACGAACACATCGAGACAAGTGTAAAGAACTGTTCTTCGAGAGTTTCTAATGCATTTCTGAGAGATAACTAAACTAGACACAAAAGACTAAAAAGCAGTACTAAAGACAGACACGAATAAAACGAAAGCACACAAAAAAATAGCAATATCGAACTGTTAGTCACATGTTGCCCTAACATTTGACTCAACATTCTAATTCCGTAATCCTAGACTTTTCTGCTTAATTCTTCTCAAAATCAGTTCCCCTTATTTCTACCCTTTCACCTCACATATCCAACCGAAATTATGCACTGCCCTTATACTCCCTTGCCTCAAGGATCGGCTTTTTGTCGCATAGTATACATCGTCACCGCGAATGCCGTGTACCTAAGGAATTTTATTACCGAGAGCCTATATCTAGCAGAGAGTTTATAAGCATGCTTAACACAAAAAAAAGGATTGGTTTTTAGTCGCAAAGAGTACATCGTCACAGCGAATGCCGTGTACCTAGGGACGTATTACCAAGAGCCTATAAAAGAGGGATTGGGTTCATTTAGGGACCAATCAAGAAGAATCAAGACATTTCACAGAAAAACAGAACAGAATATTAAATCAAACATTAAAGCAGCAACTATCAAAATCGACATATGCTATGTTGATCCAAATGTTGGACCAACACCTATACTAATATGTGCAATCCTATGGATTTCTTCAGGTCCGAGAACCTTTCAAAATCCAATGCTTTCGTAAAAATGTCTGCTAACTGATTCTTAGTGTCTATATGCTCGATGCGGACTAACTCTTTTTCGACCATATCTCTCAGAAAGTGATGCCTAATATCTATATGCTTTGTACGAGAATGTTGGATGGGATTCCTAGAGATGTTAATAGCACTAAGGTTATCACAATACATAAGCACAGATTCGCACTCTAACCCATAGTCACATAACATACTATTTAACCACAATAATTGCGTGCAACAACTACCCGCCGCAACATATTCGGACTCAGCAGTAGATAAAGACACACAATTCTGTTTCTTGCTATACCATGCAACTAAGTTATTACCTAGGAAGAAACAGCCACCACTTGTACTCTTGCGGTCATCTTCGTCACCCGCCCAGTCAGCATCGCTATAGCCTACAAGACTCAAATTAGTATCTTTGGAAAACCATAATCCGAGGCTACACGATCCACTCACATACCGAAGTATTCTCTTAACAGCATTAAGATGCGACATCTTAGGTTCAGATTGATATCTAGCACATACGCAAACACTATACATGATATCAGGTCTACTCGCAGATAAGTACAATAAACTGCCTATCATGGAACGGTACAATGTTGGGTCAACATTTGGTCCAACATTGTTTTTACTTACCTTCTGCGAGGAACCCATGGGCGTTTTCATTACCTTTGCAGTGTCCAATCCGAACTTCTTGACAGTGTTCTTGGCGTATTTTTCTTGGGACATAAAGGTCCCATCACTGCTTTGCTTAATCTGTAAACCTAGAAAATAGGTTAGTTCGCCAATCATTGACATCTCAAAAGTAGTGTTCATTGCCTGCACAAACTGGTCTAAAAGAACTTGTGAGCTCGAGCCAAAAACGATGTCATCAACATATACTTGAGCAATCAAAATATCGGATCCGACCCTCTTAACAAAAAGAGTGCGGTCCGCCTCACCACGAGTGAAACCAAACTCAAGTAAAAACGTTGCTAACCTCGCATACCAAGCTCGAGGCGCTTGCTTCAACCCGTACAAAGCTTTCTGTAGCTTAAAAACATGGTTAGGATAATGGGGATCTTCGAACCCTTTAGGCTGTTCGACATAGATTTCCTTATCAATATACCCATTCAAGAAAGCACCTTAACATCCATTTGATGTAATGTAATGTTAAGCCAACATGCAATAGCTAACAAAAGCCTAATTGATTCTAACCTAGCAACGGGAGCAAACGTCTCATCAAAGTCTATACCTTCTACTTGCGTGTAACCCTGAGCTACTAAACGTGCTTTATTTCTAACAACCCTACCATGTTCATCAGATTTGTTCTTAAAAATCCACTTCGTGCCTATGACATTAATGTCTTTCGGCCGTGGGACAAGTGTCCATACTTGGTTTTTCTCGAATTGCAAGAGTTCCTCTTGCATCGCATTTATCCAGAAATTATCTTTAAGAGCTTCATGGATATTTCTAGGTTCTAATTCAGAAACAAAACAGTTAAAACGTACCTCAGAGTATACTGTGTTCAAGCATACATTCCTTACCATAGTCTTGTAATCCTTTCGTGGTTTGACTCTGGTCTTTCTTCCTTCGTTGACACCTCCAATAATCAGATCTGTGGGATGATCTTTCTGGATCTTAGCTGGCGGATCACGTCGAACTTCGCTGGGACCAGCTTCTTCGTTCTGTTCGGGCTCAGATGTTGAGTCCAATGTTGGCTCAACATTGTCATCCCCCGTCTCCTCAGGTTCCTTACCCGCTTGAATAACATCTGAAACGTCAACTTGAGGAGGCATATTGCTAAGATCAGTAGCATCATCAAACACAATGTTCACTGACTCTTGAACAGATTTCAGACGTAAGTTATAAACACGATATGCACGACTATTGGAAGAATATCCTAAGAAGATGCACTTATCACTTTTCGAATCAAACTTGGTTAAATACTCACGATCATTCAGCATGTAACAAAAACATCCAAAGACATGAAAGTATTTAACTGTAGGCTTCTTACCATTCAACAATTCATACGAAGTTTTCTTTGTACCATGCCTAAAGAACACACGATTCGAAATGTGACATGCGGTATGTAAAGCTTCAGCCCAAAATCGCTTCGAAACATTCTTAGAAAGTAACATGACACGAGCCATTTCTTGTAACGTCCTATTCTTCATTTCGGCCACCCCATTTTGTTGGGGTGTCTTAGGAGACGAATACTCATGCACAATGCCTTTCTTATCACAGAATTCATCAAAGAACTGATTCTCAAACTCTCTACCATGGTCAGACCTAATGCGAAAAACAGTAGCACTGAAATTGTTTCGAATCATAGCACAGAATTTTTTGAAAGACTCGACCGATTCTGATTTTTCCCTAAGAAAGAAGATCCATGCATATCTGGAAAAATCATCCACGAGCACATAAGCATATTTTTTACCCCCTATGCTATCAACTTCCATCGGACCCATCAAATCCATGTGAACTAATTGAAAACAGTGAGCAGTTTTAAAATGTTGGGCAGCTTGTTGGTCAACATTGTGACTAACATGTGTTTGCTTACCCTTCAAACACGACTCACAAACAACCTTACCAAACTCCTTAAGCTTAGGAATGCCTCTGATTGCATCATGTTTGATAAGTTGCTCCAATGTTCTGTAGTTAACGTGGCCCAATTTGTAATGCCAAAGAACAACATCGTCCTCGGCCTTTGAAAGTTGGCACACGTCCTTCACACTTGATTTGTCACCAACTAGGTAACAATTGTCGCTAGATCTCTTACCTGCCATCACTAGAACAGAATTTCGGTTAAAAACTTCACAACACTCCTTATTAAACCTTACCTCAAGGTCATCGTCGCACAACTGGCTAATGCTTATCAGATTCGCAACCAGCCCGTCTACATGGAGTACATTGCTAAGCTTGGGAAAATCGGGCACATTCAGTCTGCCTCTGCCGAGAATTCGACCTTTGGAACCACCTCCGAACGTCACAGATCCACTCCTTAAAGGCGTGTAGTCACTGAGATATTCTTTGGTACCCGTCATATGTCGGGAACACCCGCTATCGAAGTACCATGAACCTGTAACGTTAGCTCGCAAAGAGGTGTACACAACAAGACTCTTATCCCCTGATTTCCTAATCCAAGATTTCTTAGAAGATTTAACCACATTCTGTTTACTAGAATTCGAAGACGAGCCGGCTGATTTTTCTCCAGACACATCCTTCAACACTGATTTCTCAATGTTGACCGATATGTTGGGTAACATCTCAGCTGACATCGATTTCTTAGCAGAAATCTCTCTCTTCAATTTCCAGCAGTAAGATTTTAAGTGACCTGATTTCTTACAGTGTTCACACAAAAAGGATTTATCATGAGTTTTTGGGGTCACATGCTCGGGTCTATCCTTAAGATTCGAAACTTCATCATTCATGGATTGAGCTTTAACGAAGACAATCTTAGACTTCTCAAGAGTCAAGGGTTTTGTACTATCATGAGCAGATGGCAGTTATAACCTAGACCTTGTTTATCAGTAACACCAATAGATAGTACCTCTTCATGGCTAGTTTTGCTCCTATTCCATTTCGCAAAAGTTCTGTCGGCATCATTTAGTCGCTTTTGAAGTGAGTCGTTTTCCCTGTCCTTTCGTGTCAAAGCGGCTTCCAACTTGTTCATGCCATCCATTAGTCCTTCAATGACCTTCTCGTTTTTCTCATTTTCCTCGGACAGTAATTTCACCGCGGCACGAAGTTGTGAGTTGATCGTCTTTTCTACTTCATATTGCGAGGTCAATTGCTTAACAACTTCTTCACCACACTCTGTCTCAGTTTCTGTATCATCACAGCTCAAAAGACCATCAAGACAGTTTGAATCATCATAATCAAAAATGATATGTTTTACAGATGTTGAGTCAGATGTTGGCTCAACATCAGTTACCGCAGTAAGACCGATTTGATTATCTTCATCTTCTTCGTCATCAGAAAATGACTGGATGGTCACGGATGATTGCTTAGGCTCTTCCTCTTCATCTTCATCTTCCTCGTCTGACAGATCGATCCACATGACCTTACCACCACGCTTGCGAATGGTGTTGGCACATTCGTTGGCAAAATGGCCCCAACCTTGGCATTCAAAACATCTGACTGCCTCATAATTGACGTTCTTCTTTGGCTTTCCGTCTGGCCTCCCAAAAGGTTTCCGTTTAGGGAACGGAGGAGCTGACGAAGATTCGGCCTTGGCATTCTGACCTTTTCTGAATGTTGGGCCAACATTTTGCACAACATTCTTCTTCTTGAAAAACTTCGCGAATTTCTTTACCACCATGGCCATGTCTTCTGCGTTTCTGGGGTCGACCTCGATCAATTCATCGGATGGCTGGGTGACTAGTGCGAGACTCTTCCACGAGAGGCCCTCTTTTGGACTTCAAGATTGGTTTCATAATTTTTCAAAATGTTCATCAACACGTTGAAGTCCATGGTAGCTAGATTGTGTGACTCCTCGATCGCTGACACCTTCATATTAAATTTTTCTGTTAGTGTACGAATTGCTTTTGAATTTAATACCTTGTTTGATAGAGGATCTCCTAGGCTGGCACACTCGCTGGAGATGGTCAAAAGCTTCCCAAAGTACGTCGTAATATCCTCGTCTTCCTTCATTCTGATATTCTCGAATTGGCTTAAGAGGAGGCGTAGTTTGGTTTCTCGCACCGTTGTATCACCTTCACAATACCTCTCGAGCAGATCCCACGCATTCTTGGCCGTTGTACAGTTCTGGATTATCTTAAACATGAAGATATCCACCGTGGAGAAAATGGCGTTGAGAGCCTTGTCATTGAATTCAGCTAGGCTTCGCTCGGCTGCCGTCCATAGTTCGACCGGTTTGTCGACAACCTCGCCATCTGCATCAGGTTCTGTCCTTGGTGGGGTATACCCATGAAGTACTGCCTCCCATGATCGCACGTCGATAGACTTGATACACTGACGAACTCGGACCTTCCAATACGCATAGTTGGTGCCGTCAAGTACAGGGACTTTGCCGATGTTGTTGGAACTGGTAATATCCATTGTAGAGGATGTTAAGCGCTTAGTGACGTCAAGCGATGGCTCTGATACCACTTTGAAGGCGGTCCCGCACACAATGGATGTAAAATGCTGAAACAACTACTGATGTTGGACACAATGTTAGGCTAACACTCGTTCTAACTCTTTTGTACGCACAGCGGAAAAACGAAACGAAGACACGATAAATTGTGCAGCAAGTCAAATAACTTGCTGCGAGCCCCAAAGGGAAAAGATCCACTAGAAAGGTGGATTACAAAAACTATCGAAAAAGATAGTCAAAAACTAATCTAGCCAAAACCCACGAATCAATAAAGAATTCAGCAATCACTAGACTAAAAAGAAAACTCTTTCAAGAAAATAAACTCGCTCAAAGACGCTCTGTTTTTCGCTCGTGTTCTTCGTGGTTCGAAATGATTAAGTCTTCGACTTATATAGGTCTTCATTCGCAAGAGACTTGTCCAAAGGACTTGGTAACTCCCCACAACGTCCACTAACGTCCACTAAGAGTATTTGGACAGTTAGTGACCGTTGGAACTTGACTTGATCAGCTCGACTTGCTCGATCTTCACTTGAGCTCCAAGTCGCCTATTTTTAGTATGCTGTTTTTCCGATTTTGCTCTAACTCCTATACGCTTCTTCAACGCGGTTTGATTCGTTCTAGCCCTTATCCATAACCTGCACAATAATAGAAAAATGCCACGTCATAATTACAATAGGTTTTGGGCATGAAAGATAAAACTAGGAAAGGGAACATTCTCGGCCAACTGATGTTGACTTAGAATGTTACCCAACATTGTTTCTGTTGAACGCTCAACATCAACAGAATCAATACTACATCACCTTTTATGTTGAAATGACACTAACTATGTGGCATCCAAAAATAGGAATGGCCCATTATAAAGTTTCATAGAAGTCAGCAACATAATATTTCTCTATGTATAACAAGCAACATAATATTTCTCTATGTATAACAAGCATATACATTATATATATATTTCAGTTAATAGTATATGTCACGTTATGCTTCTTGAATTGTCTGCATCATAGATCTTCCTCGTTCCTATCCCTAAAGAGTTTCTTTTTTCCTCTCTTTTAGGATAGCGACAGCTCAATACGACTTGTATAGATGGACTCTTCTTAATTTCTACGCTATAATACGATACTAACCCATAAAATAAATATATCAAGTAATAATAGAGATGGGATAAATCATAAATATATGCCAGTCAACGTCTGTTACGGTTGGTGGAACCATTAAGGCAGCGAACGAATAGATATTAAATGCCAACTCCAAAATTTTATACATTTCAATTTCTCTGTTCTGGACCAGTAAATTGATTTCTTGCTTGTAAATATAGATTTTAGGCTTGACATAACATATCAATATATATATATATATATATATGCTTACATATGCAAGCAAGATGAAATCCCGCGATTTGTCGACTTTTACACGCACACGTACGCATATAAATATATATTAAACATTGATAGTATATAAGTGGTTCGAAGTTGATGCAACGACTTTAATGATGTGTTGAAATATGATTTTGTCCCCCGTTGTAGTAAATGGGCCTACCCCGCATACAAAAATTAAATGTTACATCATCATTATTCATTATTATAGCTACTTTCAATTCAAAAACAAAACAAGTCCGAAGTATGAAATAAAATAAGAAAATTTGCTACATTAACGAAAATAAAAATTAACTATTTCCATTTGCAATTTTACAAAACTGAATAAAATCCAGCCCAAAAAATATATATATGTAACAATAAAAATAAATTTTTAAATTCAAGGACATCTAGAATTTCTCCCAGGTCCTCCATAATAGAAGTAATTACCCCAAGCCCTATTACTCCCACCGCGGGTATCATAACAATTTGGATGATCCGCCAAGAGCTTAAGGTTCGACGTGGGGACCAAATTGTTATCCCAGTCGACAATTTGGACGTTTCTGAAATAAGACGCCTTACCAAACCCCTCATCCGCAAAATGCCCACTCCCCATCTGAGTCAACGTGTGCGCCCTAGAACTTCCCGTATTTACAATTTCGCCCCCAAACTGCACCATACTCGCACCACGGTCCCTTAAATGCGTGAATAGCACCGATGGCCAATATCCCACTAAAACGCCATTTCCAAACTCTAACCACCAATTTCCATGCTTGGGATCCTTGCAATACAAACAAAAAATTATAAAAAAAATATTGACAAAAAAAGAAATAAAAATTGATTAACTAACTAACTCACCTTCCATATCATTAATGTAATATCAAATTGGGCACCATTGTAAGAAGATCTTGGTGAAATTGCAGCTCCAATTGCTATTCTACGATTAGTTTGTATAAAACCCGAGCACAGCAAATTGTAACAACCTGTCGTTCTATATGCGTCGCTCTGCAAATTAATAAATTTAAATAGTTACCATTTATTGCAAAATAGATAAAATTTCACATGTACATGTATTGCAAATTAGATGCTTGCTTACAGTCCAGTAAGTGAAGAACCTTGGATAGCTGTCCCCATATAGCTCGGGGCTAACCTGCAAGAGATTAAGCATGATTGTAGTTAAATGTAATAATCAATTAGCAAAATCTACTTAATTACAACGTACCCCTTGTAGAAATCAATGTTAATCAATTAACACCCACGGAGTTTTGTCAGTCAGTCAATTACACGATTTACCTGCCAACCAGCTTCAATGGTGTTGAGATCGCCGCCGAAGTTGCCCGAAATCACCCAAATCTGAGACAAGCTGAACTCTTGCCGGCTAGAGACACGTGGGGCCCACACGTTGATGCTCGCCTTGGCGCCGTAGTACTCTTCGCCGCTGACGTAGCCGACGGCGTGCTGCGGAGGCGGAAGAAGAAACAATAATCCACGGCGGCGGAGATCGTCGATGTGAGGCGAACAGTGTGAGAAATAGTAATCCGACGATTCGATTGATTAATTTACCTCGTGGCCGTTTGTCGAAGAATCCCTTCTCACAAGTCGGGCGATCTTCCGGCCGAACCTCGCGGCGGAGCTCGATCGGAGGACGTCTTTCACGGTGGTCCTCCTCACGGGGATTGTTCCTTCAGGGCATGATTCATTGTTATTACTGCTCCAAGATTGGTAATAATAGTCCTCGGAGAACGCCGATGGTGAGTATTCTTTTTCTTGATCTTTTGGCCTTTGAGGGGGATCCTTTTAACAAGAAATCTTGTCAGTAAATTGAAGATGGAAGTGAAATAAATCTCTGATTTTTTTTTTTTTCGATAAACTCACCGCTGGCTTTTGGCCTCTCAACAATGGGTGATCAAAGGCATGTTGTTTGTGTAATAACACACAGTCTATGATATCTCCATCTGGGCTCTAATTGTAGCAGTTTAAGTTAGTTAAAAAAAAAAACCTCGGATTGAACACTTAGTGAAGAACAAGAAATGAAGATGAAGACATGTACACATACATATGCAAGTAATGATACCTGGATAGTCTTGATGGAAGGCTTGTTGATCTTCATCAAATGGGCTCTGATGAGCTTTATCTTTCTCTTGGATTCGTGCTTGGGAATGAAGCTATTCGTGTCATTGAGATTTACAGACAGTACAGGACAAAGAGAAGAGATTAAAAAGAGGAAGAAAACAAAAGACGAAATGATTGGAGATTTGCAGATAGTATGAGCCATGTTTGTTTATGGGATTTGTCTGTTTCTCTTGTTTCGTCTTCTAGCAGAAAGACAAATGGTGTCTGCGTACATTTGCTGCTGCCTTGTCGTCTTCTCCTCCTCTCTTCTTCTTGAGAAGATTCATTCAAATTTATTTATTTTTGTAGTATTAGAATTGGAAATTTAGAAGGGATGATATATGAGTTTGTTTTCTGACAGAATTTGCCAGTTCAGGCTGGTGTTGATGTAATAGAAAAAATGACTTTGGGAAACGATGTTTGTGAATATTGAGAGTTTTGCCCCATGTGGGGATGTGAATTATATATAATATGTTGTGACCAAGACATTGCATTATAATATATAATTTATATATGCACATTTAATTTTGGAAGAATGAGAATTCTCTTTCCGTTTTCCAAGACCTAAACTAGAAGGCAACTACTCTCTCTATTTGCATACAATATCAAAATTTAGTTTCTAAATTCGATTCGTTTCTTCGTGAATTTTGTACAATGGTTGATGAGAATCGGACTGGATTCTAGTCCAAAGTTGTTTATTTGATCACTTTCTCATTCCCCTAGATGTTCTTTTTTTTTGGTCAGCCTTTTAATCACCTCCTCTCATTTAATATACGTTCTATCAATGTTTTTTTTTTTTTTTTTTTTTTTTTTTTTTTTTTTAAATTTCGTACCTCACCACACCGTGGTATTCATAAATTTAAAAAGATGGAAAAAATAAAAATAGGGTCTCTTTAAGGAGATGTGTTAAGTTACGCCCCCCATCATCATAATGTCTCATCTTTTATCGGTCCAATTGATTACAATTTTGGCGGAAAAGCAAACACACATTCATTCATGTTTATAAAGCTAGGAATGAGCAATTCTAGCAATTGAAAGCACACCATATAGTTCAAAATTGCATATTTTACCCCTAAATTACCATGATTGAAGAATGTGATCCATCCATCCATCATATTGTGTAAAGGTTGTAAAAGTATTACTACACACATTGATTCTTAAATCTTTGTCTGCCCACACTTGGGATTTCTTCACTTTCTCATCATGTCCGTGCATGCCTTAACTATATAATGATGACCAAACATAATACAATATTATTATTGAGTCATATATAGGCTCCTTCATGAGTGACGTCATCATGACGCAGGGATTGGTTCTTCGAACATTAGATAGTGTGAACACCAAACTAGTTCTTGTCTTAGTTAGCAGCTGCAGCATCTCATTCCTTGCCTATCACTCTTAGCATCATAAGTGCTAATTATTAAAGGGAGCCCATTCCATTTCATACCATCATCATATCACATCTTTTGAATTAGATGGTCAAAGACTATGTACAAATGGGTTGACATGACTATGTAACTTCATGATGTTGTCTTCCTTTCCTCCTTAAAACACGAATTTGAAACTTTATAGAGCTTTCTCTTTGCACTAACTATGATGATGATGATTATATTATTATTTTGTCTTGTTTTGTTTGCTAATATTGCATGGGCTAGCTTATAGGCTTGCAATATTTTATTTTTTGGGTTTTTACGGGCCGTTGAATCAAGGCCCGCATAAGTGGTCTAGTGCAATCTTAGAGCATCTCCAACGGGTACTTCATTTTTGTGTAAAACACAAAAATAGAGTACGATTATACTCCAACGGAACTCTATATTTAACACAAATATTGTGTTGATCAGCAGAGAAACTCTACATCTAGAGTACGCACAATTTTTAACACAAAAATAGAGTTTTAATTTCTATTTATATTTATTTAGTAATACATATTTTGTTATATTTAAATATTGGATACACTATTATAATACAAATAAAATTAAAAATAATATAATTTTTATTTATATAATAAAATTAAATTTAAATAATATGCTAATTTTATCATTCATGTAATTTTAAATATTAATAATTAAAATACATTGAATTTTTAATTTTATATAGTAAAGTATAGTAAGTCAATTATGATAGTAAATATAGGAATTTGATTTTTAGTGTAAAATAGAGTTCATGGGTTGGAGAGAAAACTAGTGTAGAAAATAGAGTTTATGGGTTGGAGTAAAAGCACTGTAGCAACTGTATTATTGTGTAATATTACTGTATTTTTATGCATTGCATTGGAGATGCTCTTACATGGAAAATAAGGATTCCAATTATACTATATTACAATATAACACATTAAACTTGGGTGTAGTTTGTCTCGATATTGAGTTTGAACAACCCAAACAAAGACATGAGCTTAACTACGTTCCCTAATAACAATGATCATCCAAGGCCAAAATAAATTCATATCACCTTGTTATAAATAATATTCGTACATTAAATGGGAAAAAAAAAAGAGAAGAACGACAAGCAAATGAGAAAAAATAAAATAAATCTTCGAGTTTTCTTTCCTTTTCTTCAATTTCCACCCACACATTTGCTTTAGAAATCAATTTTGATCCACGACGGCGAAGCAATTATCGACGTGCTTCATCAATTGCTTCTGCATCCTCGCAAAAGGAAACGTCGCCCCGAATTCGGACATTGCATCCTGACAATCGGTCCCGAAGGCCGCGCTCAAGTGGGTCCGAGCAGTCCCAATATCGTTCTGGTCCAAAGCCTCCAACGCCGTCTGTTACGGTAATGAAAGTTAGAAATAGTTTAGAATAAAATCCCCTTTAGCCCAAACTCAAAAGCCCATGTGCAATTTCACTCTAAAACCAATTAGCAATAGGGGGAGTAACCTGTTACAACTATTTATTCCAATGTCATAAAAAGTGGGTGTTGTCCAACGTTGGTTAATCAAAGTTCTAAATCTCACCTTCAATAGGCAACATTCTCCTGTCGCCAATTTGTTTTAGGAAATATCCCTCAATTTCAGTATAAATGCAACTAAACAATGAAAATAAATTGGTTTAAGTGGTCATTCAACAACCTGAACGTCATCGACTGTTCCCTCGAAGTCCTCGACGCACGTAGAGATGATCGAGTTGCGGGTTTGAGGAGGGAGGCTAGCCAGGGAAGCCTTGACCTTAGGGACCAACGCTTGCAGTTGCTTAGCCAGGGCGATGGTCGACTTCATGGCATTGGCCGATGCATCGTGGAGGTTCGTGGCACCGCCCACCATGTGGTTGCATAGTGGCTTGTAGGTGGCGGTTCGACAGAATTGGCTCACGCCCGGGTCCGCGTGGGTCGAGCCGATGAGGTGGGCCACCGTTAGGGCCAGGGTTAGGACGAAGAGGTAGTTGAACTTTGTTGCTGGAGCCATTTTTTATAGGGTTTGAATAGAAATTTCTTTCTTGAAGATGCTTAGGTGGCTCCTATTTGGTTTTTTTTTTTTTGTTCTTCTATCTCATTTGGTTGAAGGTGGAAAAGAGAGGTGTTGTTGGGCAATGTCTTATGTTTATGTAATAAGGGTTTGTTTGGAGATGTATGGTTCTTAATTTAAGCTATTTTTGTTGGGGAGGTTGAAAGTGAATGGATTTTGTTGGCCATGGATTCTTTTTTGACTAATTGAAATTTGAGATGCAGCGTGGATTTAGCTGCCGAGTTATTTGCATGGAAGTGATTTTTGGATCCATTTTGGTTATATGAAAACATTGTTCATATTTCTAGTGTTGATGAATGTCTCACTAGTTTTCTATTCGTTAATGTTACTTACTACAAGCAACTTGTCAAAAATCTATGCATATCCACAATATTTGATCTAATGACGGAAACAAATAATGACTAACTAGACTATTTCTGTTTATATTATAAATAGGCTGTATTCAATATTACGGGGAAGAAGAGATTATTGAAAGAAAATAATTTTATTACCTATGATATAAATTAATATTATTCATTTACTTAGGGTACATCGCAAAAATTCAAACATTTAACATCCGTCCAAAAATAGAAAAGTAAACTGAAATTTTTTAAATAGTGAGATTAAGTTTAAATTGTAAAATTCCACGCCATGCATCATTCTTAAATAACAAACATACTAGTAACCAACCGTGCACGCTCGATGTGTGTGCAAAATCTAACTACAAATTAAATAAACAAATAAAATCGAATCAGAATCGACTCAGAGTCGATGAAAACACACCAGACATATTCAGCGTTCATCTTCTCCATTGAGATGTGAAAGAAGCGGCGTAATAGCAATAAGGTTACTCCCTCTGTATTGATGATGTGCGACTATTCTATGCTCAGAGGATCTTTAATAAGCAGAGGGAAAATATTCCAACTTCGCAAATCTCTTGTCAGAGGAAACACAAATCTTCTGTCCCGCAATGCGCATGTTGGCGCATGTTGGGTAATGAGAAAACAAAGAAATGGTTGGTTTTCATTGATCGTGGTGGCTTCATTGTTAAGCAATTATGGCAAGTTTTCTTTTTTGAACGTTGGATTTCATTTCATTCATCCAAATGGACACAAATTACAGTAGAGCAACAATAAAAAAGATACAGCAAATTTGACCATTTCTATTGCGTAACGACCGATGATATCACAAATGTCCGTTCACAAACCCAAAAAGGAAAAAAGAAACCCCGATGGGACACTCCCACTAGGGGAGGAAATACACTCCCACGAGGGGAAGGGATACGCTCCCACGAGGGGAGAAAAACTCTTACAAAGGGGAGAAAACTCCAAAAAAGATAGAACTCCCCCGAGACGCCACGACCCAAAAGGCCGAGCGGAAGATAGGGTGGCCGGCGGACGTACGGGAGGTAGAGACGGCTGCAGACCGGCGGGTCGCCCCAAACAGGACATGAGGTGAGGCGGTGGACCGGTAGATCGAGGCGCAGAGGAGGCGTGGCGAGGAGGTGGGTGGTCTAGCACCCCTGCCCTGAGCCGTAGACGGTGGTGGCGGTGGAGGTGGAGGAGGGCGCGGCCGGCGGAAGCTGGCGTGACGGGCAGAGACGGCCGAGCAGAGGTGGAGCTTGTCGTGCCTTATTGATTGAAAACGAGAAAAGAGAAAGAAAAACTGAAAAATGAAGAGTTCGAAAAATAAAGATCTCCCCCACCTCCATTAATGGAGGATGGAGGAGAAAACCCTCTTTTTTGTGGCGGCTTGCTGGAGAGATAAGTGAGAGAAACCCTGGAGAGAACTTTTTTCACTTCTAATCATCAATTATGGCAAGTTTTTGAATTGTAAGTTATGAACGTGGGTCAATAAATTTTTTGAAAATCATTAGTAATTTTTTCTTAAAATAATAATTATGTAGATTGAGATATGATTGGTCAATAAACAGAGCAAATTAATTTAATTAGTGGAAGTTTAACCAAAGACACGGGGTTAATAAAATAGAATAGATTGGGATGAAAGCAACTTAAGCCCGCACGTAGATGGTGGCCAATAATTAACGTTGCAATATCTTAATCAGATACTTAGTCTCGATGAATATCCCATTGTAATCTTTCTACTAATTCCAGCCAAGTCAAAACCAGTAATCCCTTTACTTAACGTTGTTCGAAATGACTAAATCACCCTCCCAGAGCTTTCAGCTGATGTAGAAACAAACAAATATCCCCCCATTACAATATTAAAAGTGGGCTTAAAAGTCAATACACACACAAAATAAATAAATAACACCCAATACGAATCTCTTACCAAAACTCGTTGACTTTGCACATGATTCACTTGGATTCTTGGCAAAAGCTGTCCCCAGCTTCCAAAGTCAATGGATCAGACAAACTAAATATTACACAAACCTCCAAACCCTCTTCATTCTTCTCCATTACAGCATGCATTATATATAGTAAATCTATACTTTTAAATAACATGTTGGTAAATAATCAATGTCCGTAATTAGTTGCCGTACGTCAAAGAACAGCCCTATCTTTGAGACTCGGCGAGTTTCAAAGTAAGCTGCTCTTTTCTTACCCTCAAAAGGGTCATCAGTTGCATAGATTACAAGCAATTTAACGATAACAGATTTATTATTGCAATCTATGTACCTTAAGCACAAGTTGGGTAAAAATTATTCAGACATTTACAGTACTCTTCATTTTACGAAGAGGCCAACGTACGTTTCACTGTCATTTCATTAATAACCATAAAGGGCACAACCTCGTCTCTATAAATCCTCAGTTTCAGACACTAATAACCTTCATCGGAGAAGAAGGAAAAAAAAGAAAAAAAAAAAAATCTCCGGCGGCAATTTAGCTTCAAATTACAGCACCAACGATGGAGATCTCCCACAATCCGCCGGAAACCCACGACCACCGCAAGAAATTCGCCCTCCCCGTCGACTCCGAGCACAAATCCACCGAGTTCCGCCTCTTCTCCTTCGCCGCGCCGCACATGCGCGCATTTCACCTGTCGTGGATCTCGTTCTTCTCATGCTTCGTCTCCTCCTTCGCCGCGCCGCCGCTCCTCCCCATCATCCGCGACAACCTAAACCTAACCGCCACCGACATAGGCAACGCCGGGATCGCCTCCGTCTCCGGCGCCGTCTTCGCCCGTATAGCCATGGGAACCGCCTGCGACCTCTTCGGCCCCCGACTCGCCTCCTCCATCCTCATACTCATAACCGCGCCGGCCGTCTTCTCCACCGCCGTGATAAACTCAGCCTCCTCCTTCCTCCTGGTCCGCTTCTTCACCGGATTCTCCCTGGCAACCTTCGTCTCCACCCAGTTCTGGATGAGCTCCCTCTTCAACGCCAAGGTCGTCGGAACCGCCAACGGCCTCGCCGGAGGGTGGGGGAACCTCGGCGGCGGCGCCGTACAGCTAATCATGCCCTTAGTCTACGACGTCATACACAGCAAAATAGGTTCGACCTCCTTCACGGCCTGGAGGATCGCCTTCTTCATACCAGCGCTGTTCCAGACAATGTCGGCCTACGCCGTCTTCTTCCTCGGCCAGGACTTGCCGGACGGCAACTATTCCGAGCTCCACCGCTCCGGCGACAAGCACAAGGACAACCTCAAGGACGTGCTTCACCACGCG
This sequence comes from Craterostigma plantagineum, assembly GCA_027422505.1. Taxonomy (NCBI): domain Eukaryota; kingdom Viridiplantae; phylum Streptophyta; class Magnoliopsida; order Lamiales; family Linderniaceae; genus Craterostigma; species Craterostigma plantagineum. Next base: position 2,274,017 of record JAPQWV010000093.1, read on the forward strand.
TTCTCAAACTACAGAGGATGGATTTTAGCCCTAACCTACGGGTACTGCTTTGGGGTTGAGCTGACCATAGACAACATCATAGCTCAGTACTTCTACGACAGGTTCGACGTGAAGCTGCACACGGCGGGCCTGATAGCGGCGAGCTTCGGGCTCGCGAACGCATTCTCGAGGCCCGGCGGGGGAATGCTGTCGGACTTGGTGTCGAGGAGGTTCGGGATGAGGGGAAGGCTTTGGACGCTTTGGGCGGTGCAGACGCTGGGCGGAGTCTTCTGCGTGCTCTTGGGAGTCGTAGGGTCCCTCGGCGTGTCGGTTGCGGTTATGCTCGTTTTCTCCGTCTTCGTGCAGGCCGCATGCGGGCTCACCTTCGGGGTCGCTCCTTTCGTGTCCAGAAGGTATATATGTCTTTCTATTTTATTAAGCGAGAGAGGCACGCACTAATCGTTTCAATTGGCGTGTCAATTTTTATATTAAAAACTAGTAACTGAAAATAAACATAATGATAACATCACACTAGGGTTGGGATCGGGTCGGGTTTTGCGGGTTTTTCGGGCCGGGTCCCCGATTTGTTCGGGTTCTTATTTTGATACCTGATCCCGACCCGACCAATTTCGGGTACCCAATGGTCGGGTACCCGCGGGTCGGGTTCGGGTTTATTTTTTTAAAATTTTTTGAATATAACTTAAATTAGTTACAAAATTGACGAAAGGGACTCGAACCCAAGTCTAAAGAACGAGACACCTACACAAAGCCTTTCAACCACTAAGCCAAGCTTGCTTTTTAGTTTATTCTTATATGATAGTAATATAATTAATTTTATAAATAATTTTTTTTTTTAAAATTGGGTCGGGTACCCGATACCCGATCGGGTAGCATATTGATACCCGAAACCCGACCCGAAGTATTGTATCGGGTATCGGGTTTAAACCCGATACCCGATTTTTCACCCAAAACCCGATCGGGTCGGGTCGGGTACCCGAAACCCGACCCCGAATGCCCACCCCTACATCACACGACCCAAGCTCCCCGTAAAACTGTCCATTTCTATTTTTAGCATGTTGTTTACTATAATAAATATTAGGTTATTATTAATAAAAGAACCATAGCAATTAATTTTATTTTATGCAAGCACATAGGTTAATTATTTTTTTAGTAATATACTTTAGGGGGTTGACGTTAGAGGGACGGAGAATTTGTGGGTGGTGTTAGTACGAAAAATAACTTTCAGAATTAAGACATTTATGCCGGGACACTGGATTTTGCCTCAAACTTAAGTTTAGGAGTATAATATATTGTTTTGGGGAATTTTAGGGGGTGACATTATATGGACAATAACACTCAAAACTAAACAGTGGGATAAAATCTAGGGTTATGCTTAAAATATCTTAAAATTGCTTAATTTCGAAAGTTAATGTCCGTATAATGTCACCTGTTAAATTTTGTCTCTAGAATACCACTATCTAAATTACAGAACTGACAAACTAATTACGTGTATGTATATATATACATATATATATATATATGTGTGTGTGTGTGTGTGTGTGTTCTCATTACATTATTAAAGCGGGCTCGACGAATTATCGTACGTAACTGTTGGAAACATATTATATAACAAATAAAGAATACTTCCGAGCCTAAGGCGAAATAATTACGAATCCTCACGATGACCCATTTCGAACCTAAGGCTAAATAATTAAGAAATCAGTGTGTAAGTAAGGGACAATGCGTGTTGGAAGTATAATAGATAAAATAAAGAAAATGATATGCTCGTTATAACTTAAGCTTAAACTGTAAGGTGAGTTGGTCATTCAGCGTGGGACTTACCTCAACGTAAAATTTTTCAGGTCGCTCGGGATCATATCTGGGATGACGGGAGGGGGCGGGAACGTGGGGGCGGTTATCACTCAGGTGATATTCTTTCGAGGGTCGAGGTACTCGACGGAGAAGGGCATAGAGCTGATGGGAGTTATGATCATATGCATCACGACTACGATCATGCTCATATACTTCCCGCAGTGGGGCGGAATGTTTTTCGGGCCGTCGTCGAAGGGCACCACCGAGGAAGATTATTACGTAAAGGAATGGACTGAAGAGGAGCAAAAACGAGGGCTTCATGTCGGGAGCTTGAAGTTCGCCGAGAATTGCAGGAGAGAGAGGGGGCAGAGACTCGCTCGTTCGGCTCCGTCGCCGACTATAACGACGCCGTAAATGCTTTGTTTTTGTTGTTGTTGCTGCTGTTGGCTACGTGTCTGTGTTTTGCTTGTTTGCCCTCTCTCTGCCTTATTGAAGATGTCAAGTGTTTGACTAATGTGTTTTGATTGTGATCATTTTAGTGTGCGTTTGGGAGTATATATATATGTTGTAAAGGAATATAGGAGGGTTTGTGTTGTTACTTGTTTACCTTATATTGTGTAAAATGTTTGGGGTTCCTTGTGTAAAAGTAATATCATTTCCTCTAACAATTTCCTCAATGTTGGACACATTCAATAAAGTGAAGAAAGCAGTGGTTGATCGGTATGTAGTATTTCAGAAAATACTGCTTGTATTTGGTTTAAAATATAAAAATAAAAAGTGATTCTGTCAATAGATAACCAGGTAGTTTTATATTGTACTCCTTTTAATACTTATGATTGAACTAACAAAGACATGACTATTTACTTGTAAACAAAGAACGAAACTGAAGGGGGAAGAGCTTGAGTTAATACACCGTCATACATTGTGTAGTTGATCAAATAAACTGGTAAAATCCCTTTAAAATAACAAGCTCGACTTTCTTATATTACGATTGATTCTGTCAAATACATAACCATGGTGCAGCACAGAACTTACCCATGTAAGAAGGAAGGTTAAAAAGATGAGTTTCTGTTTTTCAAGTTCTTTTGATCTTGGAGAAAGTCCCAGTTTCTGAGAAATAAGTACTCTGTGTTCCACTTCCAAGTTGGTTTGCCTGAGGATTCGAAAGTTCGATTCCCTGCAAAAAAACAAAAGTAAACATAAAACTATTGCAGGTAATAAGAAAATAGAGAAACATTTCCATATTTTTGCTCGAATGCAAATATCTGACGATAAATAGTCACTGTGGGTAAGTTAACAAAGGGAAGAGTGTGCATATACCTGGACAGGCGTGAAGGCTAAGCTCGACGTGAGTCCAGAAGTTGCACCGCCAGTTCCGTAACTCCTCTCCTTAACTCTGAAAATTTAAGGCGATAAAAATCTTTAGTTTAAGAAATTTTTCAAAACTTTCAATTGTCGAGAATGAAAAGCAAAGCAAAGAGAGCTTACCCTCTTGGCCACTTTAGATGCAAGACGGCTCTGACCAACTGATACACGTAGCTTACCACTACCAGCCTGACCAAGCATTCCATATCCTTCACCAAGTCCATCACCTTCACAGAAAAGCGAGCAAAATGTGAGATCCAATTGATAATGCGAGCTTGCCTCAAGGTCAGATGACCTCGGTAAAATAGACGTAACTAGAGACACTAAAAATATGTCGCTCCCATGTTCACAAATTTTTTGTTCATATCAATATTACCCAAGGAGCTCTCTTCGGGTACCCCAAACTGCATCCTATTAGCAAGCTTGCGCATGTCTGTAATGGCATACCTATTTTAACAGTACAAGATCCATGTTAGCTTATTTCTAGCATGGCAAAAGCGTGCCATCTAGACTTTATGATGAGCCAAATGACTATGAATGTTACCTTTCTTTCAACTTCCTTAATCTTCGTCCACCCCTCTTCTTTTTAGGTTCAGAGTCAGGCACCGGGAGAGGCTTGGGCTGCTTAGCGGGCGGAGGCTCTTGCCATTTCTCGATCTTCTTCTGAATCTCCTCGCGCAATTTTCTCCCGGTAATGCCCGAAGGGTCCCCTCTAATAGCATCGACGCGTGCAGCCAACGTTGATTTCGCAGCCAACAGGCGACAAGCTCGCATCCTAAGAGCGGGTGGCGTGCTCTGAAATATCTCAGTTTGCTCTATATAACCAATGCGAAACAGCGACGTTGCAGTAGATAAACCAGCAAGATTCTTCCTTTTGGCTCCGAGAAGCTGAACATTACAAGCAGGCATCTTGGCTAACGATGAAAGACCGCCTGCCGTTCCCATAAGCTTTGCAGCAACTGCAGTTCCAACTATAGCAGAAAGGTTAGGAGCGATGAATTCCATACGACTCTCTACATAATCAAGCACCTTCTTCTTAGCTGAATCCAAGGTAAGGGCCCTATCGCAAGCCTCGACTGTCTTTTCCAAGACATCCTCGGGAAGAGGCTTGCCGCTGGTGGTGGATGCTGTAACAGAGACGACCATGATAATTGCAGACGGTAATAAACCTTCAAGGTCTACGAGGGTCAGATCCATTTCGTTGCCAATCTTTTTTACAACTCGGGCGTAGTCGATGGGATGATGGACAAGGGACTCGAGCTCGGGAAATTTAAGTCTATACTTGTCGCGGATGAAATTGTGAATGATGATAATTTCATTCTCGATGTCCACAGATAAGGCGTTGCAGTCGACTATCAACTTGTATTCTGGATCATCTTCTAACACAATCCCCTGACTTGAAATCTCAGACCCCTTTTCCATTGCACTTTCGACTTTCTACAAGCAAATAATTCCAAACATCACACATAAGACATATTGAAACAGAAAAGCATAGAAATATGGTGCAGCCGCTTAACAGTTAAGAAATTGACAAATCGAACTTAAAGTGCTATCTAAACATTTCTAGCAATGAGATAAAGCCTAACATTTTCTAGAGAAATATAAAATTCATATTACCTGCATGATGTCATTATAACGCTGAGTCTTCTGTAGCTTGGAAACACTATCCAGGTCATCGTAGTTAAGAGCTTCGATGTCAGCAAGCTCACCGTCCAAATCTTCTTCCATCTTATCAGCATCAACATTATCAGAATCCTGAAAATGAGATAGATTGAGAAACCTAGAGGACCAAGAAAACAGTAACAGAAGCGCGAAGGCAAGAACTTTCTAAATTAAGAAAATGGAAAAACGCCACCAATATAACAAAATTAGGGTATATTTTACTCACCAGAGCATCATCTTCGTGATCGGACAACTCCTCAAGATCAGCTAGAAAAGAATCATTCAGGGAAGCCTGCAAAAAAGAATTAAATTAATCCCAAAGCTCAAAGCTTGTTAAACTACAACACATAGTACTACTTAGCTTCGCACGAACTCAAGCACTCATATCCTCTTAATTGCAGCCTACAATAACAGTATCGCATCGAAATAAAGTAGCTATAATTCTGCATAGACATGCTGAGAGTTGTGATATGTACCACATGGAAGAAAGGAAAAACCCGAAATAAGACACAGAGAGATGAAACGAATCATTTACCATTGCTTAATACAGAGAAGGAGAAAAAACGCCAAAGAAATTCCAAAACGGAAGCTTATTGAGGAAATGCTAAGAGATAATCGATGGAATTGAAACCCTAAATAACGGCAATTGCTTCTGCGATTAGAGAAAAACTGCTCTCTCTCTCTCTCTCTCTCTCTCTCTCTCTCTCTTAATGCAAATTGAGTTGTTGAATAGGTGTTTTTCTGTGACCCGTCGATACGACGGCCCAAATTGGCTAATTGGGCCATTTAAAGCCCATCTACATTTTTAATAATCACTACTTTAACAATATTTCTATTCCGGTATTCCAAATCAGTATTGTATGTATTTGTCTCTTGATCAAGATTATATTTCCTTTTGTGTTTAAACACGGTGTAATGATATATATATAGGCGTAACGATATTTAGAAATGTTTAGACACTTGATACGGGAGGCGTAATGATTTTTCCTAAGTTGGAATGACCAGTGGAATAGAGGATCTCGTACCAAATATTTGTCTGTGTTGATAAAATTCCGTTTCCACGGGGGAAACGATATATTATTTCACTAGTTTAATACTAGAATCGGAAGAAGCAATTCTAATGATATGATCTATTTGATTATTAGAGAAATGAAGAAAGAGCAATTTCTTTCTTTCACGTGAACGTTCGAGTTCCAATTCAAGGAGTGGGATATCTTATCTTATATAAATAGAAATGTAGCTTTCATGATAGGGGAATACGTGTCCACCTCTTCATTTAATACAAAAATAATTTACTTTAAAAAGATATAAAACCCAGGTTGGTTAACCAATAATTATTTTAAATTTAAAAACTAGAAACTACCCACTATCATATTAATTTAGTCAATAACTATCCACTAGCACACATAAAATATACTAATTTTATTAGCATATAAAAATTAGGAATAGCTAATGCACGGGAATATACTTAGTAGTTCGTAACTTGATTGTGAAAACTTATTTATCAAAAGGATTATAATAATAAATGCGACCACTGTCATTGAGCACTTCCTAATAGCAGCATTTCTTTCTTTTTATGGGTAAGGAAATAAATACATACACAACTACTTTACAAAATCTCCTAACTGTAAAATCAAAATAATCATATCATAGATTTACAGACTAACTCTCAAGCCATCCTTTTGACAATATCCAACAAAACCTCATTCCAAGCATCAATGGCGCCGGGCAAACACCAATGAACGCAGTCGTTTTGAACCATTTCTGATACCCCATTCGCAAACGGAAATGGATTCATGTAGGGCCCGGGATGAGCGTCGGGCCTAAGCAACGCCAATTTCGTAATATCGACAACCTCAAACCTTAACTTATTTGCAATATCCTCCTCCAAAACCCTAGATTTTGCATCTAACAATGCCTTAACCCCAACTTTCCTCATCTCCTCGTTCATGCCCTCGAGCGTAACTTCGCCTGGATGGTAGGGACGAATCCTCGAACACGCCCCAAATTTATCCCATTCGCCCTCGAAGTGTGCCGGTGAAAACGTCGTCAAGAAAACGTACTTTGTCTTACCACTGTCTTCTCTCTTGACCCTATAAATAATCTCATCGAATGCTGTCCTTAGGGCTTTACCATAAGCATCGTAAAACCCTACCTCGGGACAATTGTCGAGGAAATGACAACCTAGTACTTTGCCCCCATAATTGTAGACAGCTCGGTGCAAATACCAATGCCCTATGGACAAAACGATGACGTCTAGGGTTCCTATGTCCCGAGCCCACTTTTTGTCGGCGGTGTCCAAAAACAAGGCGTTGAAGTCTTTCTCGGGGGTTTTCTCAACCCCCTTGACGAGGAACGGCGACCAGTAAATTGAGAGGTTGACTCTGTGCGAAGGGATTTTCCATCTCCTGAACTTTGTGCTGTCATCTCCTCCGCCCGTGTAATAAAGGTAGGGTTTCGAGACTGTGGATAACGAGCAGAGCAATGACTCTAACTGGTTTCTCGCCAGGGAATCTCCTACGAAGGCTACGTGTTTTTCTTCGAGGAGTTTGAGGAATATTTTGGGGTTGAATCTTGGAAGTTCGCACTGGCTAGGGTTCCATCGCCAGTAGAGGTAGTCCTTGTCTGGCCGTCCGTAGGAGATGCAGTTTTGGCCTTGTTTGATCGTTTCGCATGTTGTCCCGTCGTATAGCGGGCCCACGTCGGTTTTGACCCATTCTCCTTGCGTGTAATCGCATGGTAATGTTTCGTTTTTAACTATTGAAGCTTCTGCAGAAACACACACACGCACACATTCCTTAAATAATATTAACTATAGAAAATGATATCTAATTAAGATTAGGATCCATACTGCATGCATACCTTGCGAAGGAGGCGGAAGAGGAGAGGTTTGAACATCGAGATTGTGCGCATAATTATTATGATTAATTGGAGAAAAAGGAAATGGATTTAGATAGAGGTAATGAAGGAGGAGTATTGGGAAGATGGGAAGCAAAATGTAGGGCAATGGTTTGGTGTAAGAAAAGGGATGTGATTGTGTTTTTTTATCTTGTGCTAATGCGTAGGTGTTGATCGATGATGAAGAACTCATTTTCTGATCACCATGTTATGAGATGATGAGAGGGGAGGGGAATCACATAGAAATGAAATGTGTGTTGTTTTTTTTTTTTTTTTAAAAAAAAGAACGAAGAAAAGTAAAGAAAAGCTAAACAATCTCAAGAATCCCATTACATGTGGTTGGCCAATTAATGTTTGCTACCATTTTTTGAGCTTCAAAACATGTGGTGACGCTCACCTTTTTCTGACGCATTTAGATTCTTACACTTATATTTGACATACATGTTATACTCTTACAAATATATATCTATATAGACTCCATTTTACGTGTTATATAAATTATACATTATTTTTTTGTCTAGGTATCGCCACCGCATAATTTTTTTTATATATAAATGGCTTCTGAAAGTCTTCCAGTTATTTTATGTAATGGACCAGTTAATATTTTTTTTAATAATATTTTTGGACCAAAATTGAACATCAGATGTATCAGTACCACAATCGTATATTTATCGTTGCAATGCAATAGATATAAACTCTTTTGCTGGTAAAGCAAGTCATCTTTCTTTCTAAATTGGGATTGTTACGGAACGGAAGCCAATTTTCTTCGATTTTCTATTTTTTTTTTTTTTTTGTCGTCATTGTAATGGGGAACTGATTTTCTGTCCATAACATAACAATGTCATGAGAGTTTTCAGAAATCAACATTTCGAAATTTAATGCCAAAGTATGTTCCAAGCTTCAACTCATGACATTCGTTAATTGTCGTGTGGTATATAATATGATGAGACCGTCATTTCTTGATAACAAGATGCTTAAATTAGTAAATAGCTGAAGCAAGAAAGTTGAAATAATTGAGGAAAGGTTAGGTGAATAGAATAAATAAAATCATACCAGAACTCGATGTGCCTATGAGTATAAAAAATAATAAAGATGTCAACATATGCAGCAAAACTAAGATTCAAACATTGGACCTAGGCGTTCATGATCATTTCATGTAAACATCAAATGATCGCATTTGACTTCGGCTAAAAATTACATCATTGAAGAACCCTCAATTATTACGTATTGATGGGAAGAAATTACAGCTTTGATTATTTCTTCCGAAAAGCCAAAATTAAATCAAACGAGTCGAAGAAACTCGTCATAAACCGCATTTAATAATACGTCATTCACTTCCTCACCGCCTTGTAAAAGACGCATCGTGTCGCTCATCTCCCCATCATCGTTACAGTAACGATCACAATTCTCCGGCCGCAGCCCAACCACCGCCGGCGGCCCCTCCGCCGCATCTCCGCCGCCTATCGCCGCCTGGCTGCCCAAGCTCTCCGTTCTTGGCAGATTAGCCAAACTAGAAACTCTTACAGGCTTCGGAAAATAAACCCTTACCTTTTCCCCTTCATCATTACAAGAGCTCATCCTCTTTGACTTGTCTTCAACCTCCACCTTTTGCTTCTTCTTCATCGTACTACTACGGTCCGAAAAATCATCACTTTTGGATTTCTTGGTGGGTTCGGGAAAATTAATAATATTACTATTGTACTCAGTAAGCTTCTTCTTTTTCTTGCAGAGATGGGTATTCCAATGGTTCTTAATCTCATTGTCAGTTCGACCCGGCAACCGACCCGAGATCAGAGACCATCGATTTCCCAGGAGGCTTTGCAGCCGTACGATTAGATCTTCTTCGTCTTGGGTTATGTTCCCTCTTATGATTCCTGGCCGTAGATAGTTCATCCACCTAAGCCTACAACTCTTACCACATCTCAACAACCCTATTTATTCATTCGATATATTGTAAGAACTGAAGTCTACATATATATACATATATATAAGGTACAAGAATTCAAAGCGTAGAGTACAAACCAGCGTTCTTGGGAAGTGAACGCCATTGGCCTTCACCGTTTTGATGAATGTAATTTGCGAGCAAAGCATCTTCTTGGGCTGACCATGGACCTCTATTTAGTCCCACCTTCGAACAACATGGAGTTCTTCCCATTATATTATTATTTATTTATGTTATTAGAGTTGAGTTTGTACTAAATACGCACTATAGAGAGAGGGAGAGGGGAGTTTTTTTTTTTGCTTTTATAGCTAGTTAGCTACGCTATGAGGGACAATATATAGAGGGAAATTAATTACGTAACATATTTATGTGTGTGTACAACGTGCATTGATCTGAATCTAACGATGATGATTATGATGACGATGATGTTGACTTGTGAGATTGGAAATATAAATACAAATATGAACGCACGATGCAAAGAAATATTTCACGTGAATAATTAGTAGTATATTTTTCAAGCTTGTTCCATTTATTTATACGTGTTGTTCGTCAAGCTAAGTGATTTTTTGTCTTGTCGCACCAAATAAATAATCTTACGTAGTTGATGCATCAACCAAACTCATTGGTTCCAAATTCCCAAAGCTATTTTCAGATAAAAGAACTTGTTGGAACTTGGAGAGAAAAAAAAAAAAAAAAGAAAAAAACTATATAATGCATTAGTATTGATTTCGGTACAAGCGATGTTCTGTCTCTTACTTTTACCCCAGAAATTAAAATAGCGTATCTATGTAAGAATTATATTGGGCGTATCTATCTGAGTTCTTTTTGAAGAATCGACCTTCCCCTTTTGTTTTGGTACGTTAAATGCGTATATTGATAGTTCATTGTGTCTTTCTTTTTCTATTAATAAGACCATAAAAAAAGAATTGCATCAGCTTAGAACTCACAAAGTTCTACGAAATTGAGTCTGAACTTGATTTACGAGTAAGATTTTTTAACACGTATTATTATATACGTATTACTATTATAATTTCTAATCAGAATTCAATGCATACACGGGGCTCATTAAGTCTACATATATGTCATTTAGTAGCTTTCATCAACCATGTCTTATTACGTAATGTTTCCCAATTTTTCGTTTTTAATATGCTCCGTTGATTGTGTTGCGAAAAAGGACAAACTATTTAACGATTGAAGGTGAATATGATTATTGTACTCCTACTTCCATGGTTCAGAAGATGTATTTAGGATAAAATTATTGCAAAAAAGAAAAGCAAAAGGAAGTTATGTGCATGAATATTTACCTCATGTGAAATCCTATAATCTTTTGCAAAAGTAAATATGAGGTGTTTGTTTTGGGTGATCCTCGAAAACATCACCATAATCCTCCAATCGCCTAATCCACCATGTTTGTTAAGCCTAGTGACTAGTCATCACCAAGATGAAAATGACGTGATATTCTAATTTTTGGATCACCCCGAAAAAGCCCGGTGATCTTACATCACGGTGATAGGTCTTTATTTCAAAATTTTATTTGGACAACATTACCCTTTTGTTGAACATTTATGCATACTACATCCTTATTCATATGGTAATTATATAATTTTAAAGTATTTAAATCTTAAAATAATATATTTAATAATATTGAATACCTATATAAAAAAAACTTAGTATCAATTCAATTTATACACAATATTATAGTAATCATCATTACGTAATTATCATCTCAATATCAACATAATCTATATAATATTCGTTGGACTAAATATGATATTTATGCAATATTACCGCTCACACATCACCGTGTTTAGACGAACACAATATTCTAATATCACCTTGATATGCAAAATGAAATATCACTAATATAAACACGGTATTAATATATCACCTTCACATCACGGTGAGGTGAGTATCACCATGGTGTTACTAGAAACAAAACGAACACTCCTAATAGTAATGGAAAGTAAATGCACGCGAGCCTGTGACAGCACATGGCTTTACGACCACGAAATTGGATTGTTACTAGAAAATAAATGCAATTTCCAATTCTTTTATCTACCTAACTAATTGCACGCTTTAATGTTCATATAGCGCAGCCTTGAATATGTTAAAGAGATTTTTGTCTAGCTACAAGTCTCATGATATCACAAGTGAAAAAAAAAAAGAAAGAATAAGGAAAAACATGTACTTAAACCGATTCGAGAGTCGAGTATATTGCTTCGGGTTATTTATGTGTTAGTGTTTGGTAATGTCTGTGAAATTTTTTATGTTTGTTCATTATTCTCGGCTATGTTTGATATAAAGACTCCAATGTATAATTTAAAAGAAACGTGCAATGATACAATACAACAAGCGTATAATAATGTCACGTGATCTTAAAAGCCATTACGTAATATACGTTTAAATATGCTCCGTTGATTGTGTTTGTTAGAAGACAAACTACTCATTTAATTTATCATATATGCCTTTTTTTTTTAATTCTATTTTGTGCCAAACACGTTTATTATGCCTCTTAATAAAATAACGAAGCTACTACAAATATTCTAAAGATATGACAACTTGATTCTCGTTAGCAATTTTGTTTTATAGTAACAAAACAGAGAAAGAGGAAGCTTCGAATAATGAACGAGCCAAAAACAAATGAAATTCCTTTCAACACATAATAATCATCAATAGTGACGATTTCAGAAAAGAATATATTATCAAGAAAGTCACGTTTAGTAGGCTAGACTATATAATAGGGAGTTCAATGTGTTTTGCTCTTCATTTGTATAATGTAAACAATGAGCCAGCCAATATTAAGACAAAGTTACTAGTTTTGTTTTTCCATTTGTCGGTCTTCTTGGGCCGGAAAGTTCAAGGATTGCCCAATTTGTTTGGGCTTACAAGCCCAAATTATTTCCGCAATAGCGTTTCTTTCGAATTTAGTTGAATAAGACCCCTGGGAAAAATGCTTATTTTGATGATTATACTATTTTTTGTTTTCAACGTAGTCGTCGCGTAATCTTTCAATTACCTAGTCTTTTCTATACAGAGTTGTTTTTTGGGGGGTAAATATTGTCATTTCCTTTATACAGAATTTAGGGTGGATAAAAAAAAAAGTTGTTGAATATACAAAAGGAAAAAAGCTGACGTGGCATAACATGTCGCTTGTCATCAAATTGCGGGCCCACTTTTTACTCAGTGTAGAATGTAGATGTCGTGGTAATGCCGACATTCTGGTCCTAGGATTTTACACCGTCAGATTCAGACACATCACTCTACATCGACGGCTACTGAGAGCTCTTGCTTTTCAGAGTACAACAAGTGAATAAGACAAAAAATACAGTAGGACCAATAATTTCCTTTTCCATGTTTTAATTCATTGAATGTATTATCAATGTTGTTACGAGGTTTAAGATGCTTAAGAGAAGTGCGTGCATATCAAATTTAGGTGTCATTCAATAGATTCAAAGATTTTTTATTTTCTCATTTCTTTATTTGCTTTCTTTTTTCTCTTTTGGGTTATGATCGTTCATTATTGATGAAGGTAAAGGCAAAAGCTGGAAAATGAAGAAACTTTAATTGACAAAAAGCTGAAAAACAAAGTGGTGAAAAAAAGGAAAAGCAAGACATTGGGATGCCGTTGACTTATTTCTCATTGATTCTAATGATGCGATGTGGCTTTGAGATGCGACAAACTTATATTGAAAATCTTTTGCAATTCAAATAATTTTCATATAATTAAATAACAAACTTAAATATTAGTTCGCATACTAAATCTGTTTATGAATGGACTGAAAAGCTAGCCAAAACCGTGACATATTATAACTTATGATATATTAGTGCTCAATTATGTTAGTGTAGCTAATAATGGTTTATGAACTTACACCAACTATAGAAAGGGATTGTTGTTCCTAAATCCATCTAAAGTTAGATTTAGCTAGACAGAAAGTGGTCCTAATATCTTCTGTGGGTTTTCCTGCTAAAGTAAACGTGCTTAATTTGAAAAGGATAATATTTGGCCACTCGAAAAAGATTGAGTTAATTAGATTAAACATGCCATGTCGAGATAGGAATAAAATCAAATCCAAGGTCACCGTTTTAGCTTAAAGCGTGTTTTAGATAAAATTTTGAGGTTGGCGAATGGTGAGTGAATGTATGAATTGCAAATGCTAAGTCAAGATTATCAAGCTATATTTTGATATCATAACTTATAAATAGCATGGGACCCTTGTTTAATAACATGTTAATTCTTTTAGTACAAATGTTTCTCGATATTCCTTACCAAACATCGACATTGTAGAGGACGGCTTTGGATTCCTTTGAATAGTGTAAATTTTTTGTGCATGTATGTGTGTGCGTCGACATTTAACTTCATTACACTAATTGTGTTGGGAGGTAAAAATTGTCACAAATAAGGTTAATTTTTACCGTTTTTACAGAAAAATTAATAAGAAAATTTAACTGCTTAATCTATAACATGAGAAATCTCTGAAAATGAAAAGAGGACAGTGCAGGGACGAAATGCATTTTTTAAAAAAATCTTTGCAATTCTAAGGTAAAACGGTAATTATAAAAGATAAACCCTATTAGGTATTCCACATATATTCAAACTTCAAACCATGATAGTATAGTATCAATAACGCTGTCTCAACTAAAAATTCAAATTGAATTAATACTTCTATATCTGCCGTCAGATTATTTATCATTTAGTCCGTAATTTTCATGACAAGAAAACATAAACTCAGTAGGTATAGTCCATTTTGATTTGAACTTCACTATGTATGTTGTAACTACTAATTGTGTATTATTTCGTCAACGTGATTTTATACATACCTGAAATAAATGTAGTATTATATATAACTAGGGTTGTGACGTCTTTTCTGTACGTAGCTGAGGTATAATAAATGTTTATATATTTGATATATAATTATATACGTTTACCGTAGCTTCCTTTATGTAATCATAATCCGTTCACATACCCCAGAATATATAGCCTTATTAGGGTTTTGTAGAAAAGGCAGTTCTTGATATTATAATCTTATGGGGATTTTCTTTTCTTGAAAAATAAAAATAAGAATTCGGGGCAGTGACAGAACTTTGTTCAGAAATTGATCTCTTAAAGCTTTACAATTTTACAGTATAGAATAGAAAGGGGTGGTACCAATTATATGCATACGTATAATTAATAATGTATGTATTGTAACATTTTCTTACAAGTTACAATAGCTGTAAAGTAAAAAACAAATACCATCATCATCAGTTTCCAAGGTGGGGACTGACTCATAATAATGTACTACTATTCATCTCGTGCTTCACTCCCGCGGAATATTCTCATCAATTTGGTCACCAAGAAAAACATAAATCTGTATATATAGTGTACGATTAATATGTGATAACACTATTTAGTATTTACGTACGATTTATCTAGAGTTAGAAGGAAAAAAAAAAAAAGAAGTGTATTTGCTATTTATTGTGATTCAATTAATTTCCTTTCAAATGTATGTCATCAAGAGAATTAAACTTCATCTCTGCAATTAAGAGGATATCAGCAGTGTAATTAAGTAATGATACGAAAGCTTTATATATAAAGGCATGATTCTGAATTAAAAATTAAACTAACATTTTTATGTCTATTTAGTGTATTTACCTTACCCGTCACTTGTCCGGGAATATGATCAAAATACTTTTATTGTTGGATATGATACACCGGAATAATTGTATTAAATAAATATTATATGAAGATCCTTTTTAATAACAGATTGAATATCACCATTGAAGTCTTTGGTCATCAACGACACCTCTCGACTCTCATCATCCCAATTGACTAAACATTTGACGCTCATTAATATGTCTTTTTTGCATCCAATTTTGTTATTTGATTTATTTAAATATAACTATTTACGAATTCGTCATTCATGTCGTTATCAGCTTTATTCTTAGCGCTATGTTTATATTCTATTTCGTTTTTTTTTTTTTTTCTATTTTAAATTGGGTGGGCAGAAAAGCAATATTGGACCGCAAATTGTTGGGGGAGGGCCACAAGCAAAAGGGACCTTTTTAGATCTATGTTTTCTTTGTAATATACTTATTTATTTAATTGACATTATCATTGTATAAATTGACAAATGGCATTTACTATATTAACTGTTTTAGCATTACTGAAAAATCCTAATTTGTAGTTGTAAAAGCGTTTAGAAGGAACAATATCAAATGATTGGTGAAGAGATGTTGAGGTCGTTTTGTAATGACTTCTCTTCCATATTTTAAATTAGTCAAATAGTTTCATATCATCGTACGAATTACAAAACTTAGAATAATGAAAATGAACAGTAAGATTGGATCTCACCTAAACTCTTCGATTATTGTAATATATATTAATAGATGAAATATAGGGACTACGGCGCATTGTTACTTAAAAAAATGATTAAGCTTAAGCTACTTTGATGATTAACTAAAACTAGTGATTTAACACAATTAACGTATATGCTACTTTCTAAAAGATATTAATTAAATATTTGAATATATGATGTAAATATTATAATGTTAATTTTTTTCAATATTTTTAATGATAAATTGGTTTCATCTTTAATATAATAGTGTTTAAATTAATAATAATTTTTAATTTTATTCACTAATGAAAAAATGGCAATTTACATGAAATTAACACACCAAATAGCAGTTATTATGTAGTGATCTCCCTTAATATAATAGATAGATAAAGGGGAGAAATTACCTCCGGAAAAAAAAAAAAAAAAGCGGAGAAAGTATACTTTATCATCAAGATAAAATTGGTTTAGTTCTGCTATTTCTATGTCACATAAAAAGGAAAAAAAAAAAGAAATAAATCTCGTGCTCGAAATAGTATAAAAAAGCATCAAGAATTTAATGGGTTGAGATCCTCTATTCCACTTTCTGTATTCCACCCTGTATTCCAACGAACGAAAATCGTTACAGCTCCCCCGACAAGTGTTAAACCACACATAAACATCATTACATATGAATTTCATTACAACAAGTGTTTAAATAAAAAAAACAACCTCATTATTACGTATTTTTCTATTTTAATATATAATACTGATCTTTTCTACTCATATTAAAAAAATACGTAATAATGAGGTTTTTTTTTGTTTAAACACTTGTTGTAATGAAATTCATATGTGTAATGATGTTTATGTGTGTTTTAACACTTGTCGGGGGAGGTGTAACGATTTTCGTTCGTTGGAATACGGAGTGGAATACAGAAAGTGGAATAGAGGATCCCAACCCGAATTTAATACGATATTAGCTCTCCCAGCTCTCCCAAGTTGAATAAATCTCCCGCAAAGTATTATAGGAGATTAAAGGGCATTAAAAAGCAATAAACGCTTTACGTAAGGAATATCGCAGTCATTGTCAAGTCTCAATACATGAATTATAGCATATTCATTTTCTTCTCACAATTAAAAATCCACTAATTTATCTTTTTCTCGCACATATCAAATTTCTTTTTCTTTTTTTTTGTTTTATGAAGTGCTTCAAGCTTTTTGACATTTTTGGTAAGACTGCAGACAAACAACATCCATGAACCAACCGACTTTTTTAGTTATTACACAGATATACAATATATATGTATATATATATCTCACTAGTGTTTCTGTTTTCTTGTTTAATTGTTGGAACACTTTCTCTCAGAACCATTCATTTCTGCTCAAGATTCCTCAAACTATAGCATCGTTGTTTGGTATCTGCTCATTGATAGCTCTTCCTTTATCTAACCTGAAAATCAAACAAAAAACACTTCCGTTTTCCCCTCAAAGTTCGACTTCAATTGTTTGTTATCTTCGATCAGCAATGTTTACAGAGAAGACAGATTCAGCTGTAAAAGAAACCCTAGCGTGTATATGCTCAAGCTGTGAATGGTGCTACGGAGTTTTCTGGGGCTTTCATCAGATGAATTCACTGTAAGTTCAATATTTTTTTTCCTCCATCTTACAACCTACTTCTTACATTTTCATCTATACTTCGTTCTTTACATGCTGTTTAGGCGTTCAAAAAACCTATGTTCGCTGTAACTTAGAAATTGCAGCGTCTTTTGTGGTTGTTCTATTCTAAGCACCCTTTTCCACCGATATATACTGTTGAGCTTTATTGATAAATGCTGCTAAATCAAATTGGCTATTAGTATAGTATTGAATAATCTTTCTTTATTCCATGTCAGCTTTCTAACACAAAAAGATGCACACTTTGAACAACACATGGAAGCCCTTGCCGATGATATGCTGCTGCAAGTTCACGTCCTTGGAGGAGGGTAAAAATTAAGCCTATAAAACATAATGATATTTATAGCATTATTATGTGCTGCGTAATAACTATATTCAGCATTTGATATACAGAGAAATAGGACAAACTGCATTATCTCAGAACCACAAATGGATATATTCTGATGCCCACCTTCAAATTCAAGACCATCAATCTCAGTTTTATTCTGAGTTCTTCAGCCACTTCACTTTGGGAATCAAGGTAATGAATGATATGCTCTTTATATATATGTATGTATATGTACAAATATCATTTTTTTTTTTTTTATTTATATGTTACTTTCTTTGCAGACTATAGCTCTGATCTCAGTTGAACCGTGGGGAGTTGTTCAATTTGGTTCCACCAAGAAGGTAATGAAGCTCTCTTTCATCTCCAATTTCCGACAAACTACTATGATGATCTTTATCTTTCGCAGATACCCCAAACGAACGAATTTCCCGAACTAGTTAGGCAATGGTTGTTCGAAGAACTCAACGGACCTTCCCAGAAAGAATTCCAAGGCCTTAATAATGTTATTACAGGCGAGCAAACCTCTCAGCAATACG
Organism: Craterostigma plantagineum; assembly: GCA_027422505.1. NCBI lineage: Eukaryota > Viridiplantae > Streptophyta > Magnoliopsida > Lamiales > Linderniaceae > Craterostigma > Craterostigma plantagineum. The sequence continues at coordinate 2,292,503 of JAPQWV010000093.1, forward strand.
GTTTATATTCGAATCTCCTTACAACATCAGAAGATGATCATCACAGTTTCGAACCTTACTGTTTGGAAACCCTCGCCGAGTTTTTTCGAGAGAATAATCATCGTTACGATTTTCCCGAGGATACTATCACATCGACCGACGATCCCAATAATAATCAGGTGCATAGTTCGAACAACTACGGAGTCGAAGCATTAGAACATTCTGGGACGAGAAATAGCTTATTCTCTAGGTTAGGTATCGATCGCCTCTTGGATGGAAACAATGACAACTACGGCGGTTCTTTTTCTTCGAAGAAGCAAAAGATCGACGACGGCCATTATTCACGGATTCGCGGGCAAGAGAAAGCTCAAGGCGGGCCCACCTTCGATAGAAACCCTAACGGTAGAGTATGCGAAAATGAGGGCATAAAAAGGGAAGCCGACATAGAGGAGCAACAAGGTTCTATCACTACAGAAAATAATGGTGGTAAGAAAAGGGCTAAGTCATCATCGGGCGCAAAAAAACCTAGGCCTAAAGATCGCCAGATGATCCAAGATCGCTTAGCAGAGCTAAGAAAACTCGTCCCCAACGGCGAAAAGGTGAGCTAAAATTAACCCTAATAGGTCGAAAATGATATAGTAAAGGTTATAAAATTTCAGATTATTCTTGAAAGTTCGAATTTTAACTTTTTTTTTTTCGACAGATGAGCATCGACCGTTTGCTGGAAAGGACAATCAGGCACTTGAACTACTTGAAGAGCCTAACGAAGAACGCAGAAATACTGAGGAAAAGCGTAGATCATCGTAAGCCAAGAAATGACCTGCAGTCATCGTCGGCGGGGGCCACGTGGGCTTGCGAAGTTGGGGGAAATAAGAGCTCTGTATGTCCTTTGATGGTCGAGGATATTCTTACATCGCAAGGCCAACTTCTGATAGAGGTAAATAATGAGGGAAGAATAATATATCGTGGAACTACGTTACCATTTTCTTCTCTTTTCTCATGCAAATAACTAAGAAAATTTCCTCCCATATCTCGAGTTTAATTCCTTCACTTTCTATGCAGATCCTATACGAGGAACGATGGGGATTCTTTCTAGAGATCGTAAGCGTATTGAGAAGCTTAGGTTTGGTTGTGCTCAAAGGAGTGATGGAAGATCGTGGAAATGAGATATGGGCTCGTTTTATAGTCGACGGCGGCGGCGAGGTAAAATTTCAATCGAGAAGTCCTCTCAAGACATTTATTTATCTTACAATAACAATATTCACTTCTTTTTCGATCTTATGTTCATTTCATTACAGGGAAACCGAAGGGTAACGCGCCATGAAATCTTTACTTCACTCATTCAACTTTTGCAGATGGCTCAAGAAAATAATGACGACGATTATAGTAATAGCGTTATTACATCATCAGCTGCTGGGACATCTTTATTTTCGTTTCCCGTCAGCATACGACAGTGTTCTTGAATTTTTAATCGTTGGTTTGGTTTTATACGTATAATTGCATGTCATTGTTTCGATGATGAACTTTGAAATGATCGCCGATTATCTCTTGTTGGAAAAGAAAAATTCAAATATGGGCTTAACCCATTTAATTTAATTAAATAAGCGATTGGCCCGAATACAATTTATGAAAAGCCCAGCCCATATCCAATTAAGTTCTTTCCACATTTCCTTTTCATAGTTCGTGTCTTCTGCTTCAATCCCAAATCGAAGCTAACACGTCGAACGCCATAGTTACCGCACAGTGAATTCTCTTCAACTCAAATTCATCTCCACCCACAACTGAATCAGCTCCACCCTTCTTCATGGAGGATCATCCTTGATATTTATTGGAAGGTTGAAATTCTTTGCTGATTCCTTTAACTTTGTTTTTTGTTCTGTTGGGGTTTTGATATGTCGGACGGCGTATTGACATCGGAGACGTCTTCTCAGGCGTCGAGTTTCGACTCGAACGCTCGCATAATCTGCCGCGTGTAAGTTTCTCTTTTGTCTCTCTGTTTTCCTCTGCCTCATATTTACGTTGTAGATAATCTGTTTGGACGAAAAAATTGTGATTTGTGTTGTACTGGGAATTGTTGGGTATGGTTCTTGAAATTTTGAAATGCTAATCTTGATCAGAGAACTGAGCTCCATACGAGAGATGATTTTGGTTTTTCGAAGTCCAATTATTTATTCGTCGAATTTTTATGCCTTTCAGATGCGAAAAGCAGTTCTCGCAGTATACATGCCCTCGATGCTATACGCGCTATTGTTCCCTGCCTTGCTACAAGGTACTAATTCAGCTTTCTTTTACAAACTGTACTTAAAATGTTTATGGTTTTAGGTGATAAATGTCTTTCATGTACTATGGTATCTCTTTTCAGGATTTTTCTGTCACTATCAATGTCTGTTTTTCTGTCTCACAGTCCCATAGTCTTCGGTGTACCGAGTCTTTCATGAGAGAGAATGTCATGGATGAGATGAAACTTGTGCAGCACGACGGAGGAACTAAGTCGAAGATGCTTGACATACTCAAACGGTTTCACGAGGAAGAAGAAGAAGAAGAAAATGATAGCATGGATAAAGATGGTATGTAATACTCTTGAATTAGATCATCAAGTTACAGTAAGAAACACTTGCAATCTTATTGTAGCGAAATTCTTGCAATCTTCAAGCATATGTCCTTATTGTTCTAATCATTGTTTTCAGAGGCTGATTCATCTTTGTCAGAGGAGATTCTTCAAAAAGTTCTAGCTGGTATGTTGAAACCTTCATTTTTCGTTTCTCAATAACTGGGTTCATTCCTATTCCATAACCCCCGAAGAATTTTTCTAAACTTCTGCTTTTCGGTAGGTGACGATATAAGCCTCAACGATCTTACCAACGAGGAAAAGAAACGTTTCAAGCAGGCATTAGCTTCGGGCGAGCTCAGCAAACTGATCGAACCATGGGAACCATGGTGGTTAAAGCCTTCTGCAAAGCACATATCACTCTCCTCAGACGGAACACAGCTAGTCCAACCCATCGAAAACGATTCAGACAACAATCAATCTTACGACATCCCTCGAGGGCCCGAAACACCCTTATCCCCACTCAGCAAGCTCACGTCATCTCCTCCCTCTCCTCAGCTATCAGCCCACCTCGTGGACATGACATACAGCTACTGTTTCACCCTTCGCCTCTACAACGGAGAGTGGAGAACAGATCCCATAGAAGCATTCACTTCGTTCCTCACCGTATCTTCCGTGCTGGGGCAGAACGGGCAGCCTCAGACAGTACCCGAAGCCCTATATCACTGCCTGGAGCAGACATGTTCGTCTCCTTACAAGCAAGTGGGCGGCGGTCAGCAGTTGTGCGTTAGGTTCATGGAGGACGTTAGCTGTCTTCTTCGTCTGGGCAGCTCAGCTTTGATCTGCATGCTAAGCGATGCGCAGAGACTTATTCGGGCTTCTAAGAGGGACTTGAAATTGGAAAAACTCGACAAGTCGAAGAAGGTTGAGCTGAAGGGCAAGCTTAATTCGACCGATAGGAAAGTTTACTTTATGATGTGTTGGGTAAATGAGCTGCCTTTTGGGTTTTGGTCTGCTTTGGGAGATGTTGTGGATAGAGAGAAAGGTTTTGTAGCTGAGCATATGAATAGTTCGAGTGGTTCTTTGAAAGGAGAAGGGAACAGCTGTAATAGAGGAGGCAAACCTTTGATTAAGGAGCTTTAAGTGAGACTTTTTCTTATTGAGTTGTAAGGATGGTATCTATTAACATATACTGTAACTATTTTGATTTGAAGTTGGAATTCTGTTTCTATTTTCTTGCGAAAAGAAAAACCCTATTTTCCCTCATTTCTATAGTTTAATAGGACAAAAATGAAACAAAAAAAAAATAAAAATGGCGTCGCCCGGACTCGAACCGGAGACCTTCAGTGTGTTAGACTGACGTGATAACCAACTACACCACGACACCTTTTTGCTATCACAAATTGTCAGTTATTTATTTATCAAAAAATACTTTATGGTTACGATATAAAGAACAAAAGTCTCGTGAATGTTGCAGCCAAAAAGTCACCGTCTCAGAACAAAAATGGGTAGGAATCTTAGTTTACCGAAAAGTAAGGATCTCTTTTTCTCAGGACAACGTGCGATTACTACATCTCTTCAGCTTTTACCAACATTTATTTAACCAACTCATATATATGTGTACTAAAACTTGAGGTAACTTGTCTACTTATTAATTTTAATTTATGTAACATAATAACGGAAACCAGCGCAATAAATATCTTCCCCATTCTCGAAGTGATTGAAGTTTGAAGCTACCACGTCGTCCAGTCCTTAATTATCGGTACAAGTTATCTAATATGCATATATAAAAAATGTTATTTACGTATGTATGTATGTAGCCTAGAAAAGAATCTATATTCAAACCACTGGGCCCATGCAATTAATTACACTACACATACAGCACATGCATCAACTTCTCAAGCAAAGACATAAATGTGTGTTTTTATTACCACTTCACCACACAATGTTTACTCCCCCAACGTTTTCTTCTTATCATTTCCAACTATTTTCTTTGGCAGCTTCCAATAATGGCGTAAAAGATTCCTCCCAAGATTCACCACACAACCATCATCATAGATCCAATTCTTAGCTCCAAATAACAGATTATTCATCTGAAAACATTAAACAATGGAACAACAAGAATCTTCCCATCAAGAAATCACAGCCCCCCTAATCGGTAAGCAAATCAGAGATCTTTTCATTACATTACAATTCTTGAACACATGTCCGAAGAAATAATAACTTGATATGCTGCTTATCCTAATACTCATTACAGCACCGAAATCGGAGCATCAGAAAGATGGAGAGTCGAGCACTTCATCGTCGTCGTCGTCGTCTCAGATCGGAGACGAAGAGATCGAAAATTCTCCGATCAAGCAGGTGGCACTAACCGTCGCCACCACCGACGATTCATCGTTGCCCGTCCTAACCTTTCGAATGTGGTTCTTGGGCACAGTTTCGTGCGTTCTCTTGTCTTTCCTCAACCAATTTTTCTGGTACAGAACCGAGCCGCTCTCCATCACCGCCATCTCGGCTCAGATCGCCGTCGTCCCCTTGGGACAGCTCATGGCGGCGAGGATCACCGATAGGGTTTTCTTCAGAGGGTCAAAGTGGGAGTTCACGCTGAACCCAGGGCCGTTCAACGTCAAAGAACACGTTTTGATAACCATTTTTGCAAACTCCGGCGCCGGCACAGTCTACGCCATACACATAGTCACGGCGGTGAAGGTTTTCTACAGGAAGCAAATCACCTTCTTCGTGTCCTTGATCGTCGTCATCACGACGCAGGTAAGTTAATGATTTTAATAAAATAATGGTTGGCCAAAACTATTGATTTTTGGAATAATTTGGGTTTGACTTTCTCGGTTGAATGGTAGGTTCTTGGATTTGGATGGGCTGGAATTTACAGAAGGTATTTAGTTGAACCAGCTGAGATGTGGTGGCCTGCGAATTTAGTACAAGTTTCACTTTTCAGGCAAGCTTTTTTTCTTTTTTTTTTTTTCTTGCATTTTCGGAGAAACCCATGAAGAACTCTATCACTTAGATCTAAAGAACTATCAAAAGTTAGATTTTCTGTTTCTTGCACGCACCACCGCCGTGCTTATTCAACTATTACCTGCTTAATCAGACATTTATGCGTGGTGGTAGGGTGTTTATTTCGTAGTTTTTGCAATAAATTGTCAAAAAACGAGTTGCTTGTTGCTATCAATCAATCAATTGTCAAAAAGATAAAAAAATTCCTTAATTACGCAACTTATAGTTTACCCTTCTTTGAATATTCTGTCATTTTTAGTTTAACATCCCCTCGACACGTCACACTCGATCAAAGTTCCCACCTTTTCCCAAAAGCGATGGGACACAATTTTGTTTACGCAAAGAATGGCTTCTTACAGAAATGCATCGTTTGTCTTATTATATACTTCAACAAATTCATCCCATTTTTTCCTTCAATAATTCGAGAAATATAGGGCCCTCCACGAAAAGGACAAAAGACCTAAAGGAGGAGTCACAAGGACACAGTTCTTCATCATAGCCTTCATATGCAGCTTCGCCTACTACATATTCCCAGGCTACTTGTTCCAAATGCTAACTTCCCTCTCATGGATATGTTGGATCTTCCCAAACTCTGTCCTAGCCCACCAACTCGGGTCGGGGCTCCACGGGCTCGGCATAGGAGCCATAGGCGTTGACTGGTCATCCATTTCTTCATACCTCGGCAGCCCATTGGCCAGCCCATGGTTCGCTACAGCAAACGTAGCAGTTGGGTTCTTCTTCGTCATGTACGTAGTGACCCCTCTGAGCTATTGGCTCAACATTTATCAGGCCAAGAACTTCCCTATATTCTCAGACGAACTGTTCACTGGCCAAGGAAAGATTTACGACATTTCGAGCATCATCGACGACCGCTTCCATTTGGACAACGAGGCGTACGAAAGGCAGGGAAAGCTTCGCCTAAGCACGTTCTTCGCGATGACTTACGGCGTTGGATTCGCTGCCCTAAGCGCCACAGTCGTGCATGTTCTCCTCTTTCATGGAAGGTTTGTTGTTGTTGTTATTACAGCAAAACCCTAGCTACGTATTAAATGGAGGGAGAAAGAAAACCCTAATTATGTGATCTATTGCAGGGAGATATGGGAGCAAAGCAGATCGAGCTTTAAGGACAAGAAGATGGACATACACACGAAGCTTATGAGCAAGTACAAGCAAGTGCCCGAATGGTGGTTTTGGTGCATTCTTTTGGGAAACATTGCGCTTACGATATTCGCATGCGAGTATTACAAGGAACAGCTTCAGCTTCCATGGTGGGGCGTAATATTGGCTTGTGTAATAGCCATTTTCTTCACGCTGCCTATTGGGATCATTACAGCCATCACAAACCAGGTATGTACACATGCTAACACTCATGAAAAAAAACGTACATTTTTATGACATTGTCGTCGGTTGGGAAAAACAGGCGCCGGGATTGAACATCATCACCGAGTACATAATCGGGTACATATATCCTGGCTACCCAGTGGCGAACATGTGCTTTAAGGTCTACGGATATATAAGCATGTCTCAGGCCATCACTTTCCTTCAAGACTTCAAGCTCGGGCATTACATGAAGATCCCGCCAAGAACCATGTTCATGGCCCAGGTAATAAGCAAGCACATTATTTTAGGGTTCCTTCAAAAAATGGCCTTGACCGAGTCACTTTTTAAAACTTTGACCGATCCTTTCAGTCTATGACATAAATTTTAAGGGTACTTCGGTCATTTACAAGATAGAAGGTTTCATGTTGTATATAGGGGACCCATGTTGTACAGCAGGGAAGTCACCTGCCTGTATAGGGGGTCACCACATTCAGGGGACCCGTAAACCCCTTATAGATAGATGTTGTTGAATTGAGGGTATAACAGTCATTTTATATCTGTTTAACGTCCACTGGACTTGAACCATCCGCCCGGCCTCGTAGCGTTTAACTTACATGTTTCTATGTGGGGGACAATTAGTAGGGGTATAATAGTCATTTCACACCTGAAGTCTGTCACTAGGACTATTTGCCGAATTGATCCCATAATGATATCTATCACAAGAACACATAAACACCACATAAAAGTCGCACTGATTCGATCTTTTATCCTTAAAGGTAGTGGGAACCCTAATTGCGGCCCTCGTATACCTAACGACCGCGTGGTGGCTCATGGAGACGATCCCGGGAATATGCGATAAAACCCTAGACAATGTGTGGACTTGCCCAGGCGACCACGTCTTCTACGACGCTTCGGTCATATGGGGACTCATAGGCCCAAGGAAGATCTTCGGCGACCAGGGAACCTACGGTATGATCAACTGGTTCTTTTTATTAGGAGCTGTGGCCCCATTGCTCGTGTGGCTAGCCTCGCGGGCCCTACCGAGCCATCGGTGGCTCAAGTTGGTCAACATGCCCGTCCTCATAGGTGCGTGCGGAATGATGCCCCCGGCGACGGCGGTCAACTACACGACTTGGATTTTGGTGGGGTTTTTGTCGGGATTTGTCGCGTTTAGGTATAGGCCCGACCTCTGGGAGAGGTACAACTACGTTTTGTCGGGCGCTTTGGATGCGGGATTGGCCTTCATGGGTGTTTTGTTGTACGCGTTTTTGGGGTTGGAAGGGATCGGTTTGGATTGGTGGGGGAATGATCTCGACGGTTGTCCTTACGCCTCGTGCCCGACAGCTATCGGGGTTTTTTCCGAGGGTTGTCCGGTTATTTCTTGATTTTGAAGAGAAAAAAAAAATGTATGTGTTTGTTTATATTGGGTTTGTCTAATGGAGCTTTTGTAAAGGTTGTTGTTGACTAATTGGAATTCAAGAATGGTGAGGCTGTTGAGTAAAGATTGGTTTTTTTATTTTTAGGGTTTGGTGGGAATGAGGTTGGGTTGGAAGTGAAATTTAAGAATAATCTTAAAACGTCGTTGAATAATAAAGATCTATTCTTTTATCTAGGGTTTTGTGGATTTAGGTTTGAATTGAAATTTTTTCTTTATGAGTTTTTATGGATATGAAGGTTTGAATTGAAATCCAAGAATCTTATATGGATTAGTAATTTAATTTGAGGATCAATATATATTAGGTTGTTATTGCAACAGAGTTTTGCAGGTTTTTTATTTTATTTTTTTATTAGCACGTGATTAGCAATATCGCAAGTTGATTGTATGAATTTCTTAATGGTTTTCCTTGCAATAATTGAAGTGACAGCCAATTAAACTTCTTTTATGGACATGATCAGCATGCCGATGCACGTCTCCATTTGACTTAATTCACAGTTACATTATATCAAAGATTCAAAAGAGGCAAAGGAAAAATATAAAAATAGAATAAATTAAACTTATATAGCATAGCATATTGTCGAAGAATAATAGAGTACCATCGAAAGAAAACGAAATACTGAACTACGTCTTTAAGTTTGAATCTTGATTCTTGAAAAAATGCAGATACTTTATCCATAGGATAAAAATAGATCTCCCAACACAAAAGCCCAATAAATCGCAGTTGGAAACAGTTTCTATAGGTTCAAAGCAGCTTTTGCCATTGCAAAAACACCATCGAAGTTTTGATTCCCACCAATGAATCCACTCATGTGTACAAAAACACAACCTGGGATTCCACATTCTCGAGAAAGCTCTTCGTCTCTCAAACCTCTCCACTGCAAAGGAAGCGCCTTTCTGCTCTCAAACTTGTCGGGCGATACAGACACGGCTTGTACTCTCCGGTTCTTGCTTCGATCGTCCTAGAAAGAAAAAAAAAAACAGAAATTTTTTTGACCCACAAAAGAAAAAGAACGAAAGAAATTAATCCTCGGCCCGCGCTTTGTTAATTTACCTGATAGATGACGTATTTAACTCGAGGGTCGATCTTCATCTCTTCCTCAAGCTCGAACAAGTGGATCTTCCACTGTTTTCATGACGCTAGAATGAGATTTTCCATTCGGACAAGAAAAAACTTGGGAAAAAATAATGCAACCATTGCGGTGGAAATGCATGTGTAAGAATGTGCACGCAAATTCGCTTAGTACTTACAGGGCAAGGTCTCTGTAACAACAGTATTTCACCACTGGGGTCGATTTCTAGTCTAGTTAGAAGGCATTCCATAACGATTCTTCGAGCTGGCAGCCATGATTTCCCAAGATGGCGAACACACTATATCATAAACAGAGCGATGGCCTCAGTGGAATTTTAATACTCAAATAAGCACTCAGAACAGAACATTCACAAGCTATTTCAATAGTTAAGAAGAATCCTTACATCCAAAAATTCATTGCCAGCCAAAGCCATAGCACGATGAAAGGCAGCATTTTCTTTCTCGGACGACTGGTCGGGATCTGTCCAATCCAAGTTTAGTCTGCCGACTCGTGAAGACAAGTTTGTGTTGTTCACGTATCGTGGTGGGAGGTCGGTATCGTACTTATTGATTCCATTATCAATGGCATCAATTGCCTGCCCCATTACGTAAAGGAAACTTCAACCTTGATAAACAGAGAACTATGCATTCTTACACTAAATAGACCTAAAGAAGAGAAAGAAATGTTGATTACCTCCATGAAGTTCTTATAAACCGTAAGAAACAACTTATGCACATCGGGATGGTCTTCGTCGAGTTTAAGCTCCTTCGCAATTATCTCCTTTCCAAAGTGCTGCAGGCATGGGAAACACTGGTTATATAGCTAACAGCAAAGAAAGATCACATTAATGAATGTTATCAGCATATTATGAAGACATCAACAAAAGAAACTCAAGATTGAAGAAGTACAAACATAAATATCTTAAGATCACCTTGTAGACAAGACCAGCACTGCTGAGTTTAGTGCTAAAACCATGTCCGAAGACCTCCTCGAAACCCTTCTGATGATGATCGTAGCGATCTCTACTAGGATCGTAAACGCCACCAACATCAAGCACAGCGTCAAGAGTCTCCAACACCTAAACACAATTACAGAGGCATTTCAACAGTAACATCACGGGCACTACTCCAAACAAGAAAACAGAGATAAACCCACACCTTATTCTAAAACCAATTAAGCTGAAAAGGGGTAGATGATGAACAATTCGACGCACCTGCGGATCCCGAGTACAACTATTTGAGCATCTCTGAACTTTTCAGTTAGCTTAATCATGAAGCAGCCCAGAGCTTCGTCGCAGTGGAAGCTTCCGTTGTGTGTGCCCACGCTCTTAGAATTGGCACCGGCGTCGGACATTCTCAAGGAGGCGATCGTCGCGAAGGTTCTTCTTTGTCTAGGGTTTATGCTGAGTACAGAGAAGACGAACAAGTTTCTTGGAAGGTAAGCCGCGAACATGCTTTTATTGATTGAATTTGAGGCAAATTGAGAATTCGAACCGTTATTTCATTTGTAATTTGCGCCGGTTCAGATGAACCGTTTTTCAACTTTAGTGTAATTAATGCCAACCGTTTTTTTATTTTCTTTTCCAAGATAAGGTAATTTTGGATTTTGAGTATGCTGAAGAACTGAAGAAGCGCCAATTAACACAATAACACCACACAGCAAAACTAACAACTTGTACAAAATAATAATGTTGAAAAAGAAAGAAAAAGAAAAGAAAGGCATCACATTATTACGAATGACAATACAAAAAAAAAACTACTAAATGTCCCACCACTGTAGGGAACTATTATTATTATTATTACCACCAATAATAACAATGTTGTCGTCTTCCATGAAGTTACTACAAGACTCGAAGCTGCAATCTCCTCCTCCTCCTCCTCCTATGATGACGTCAGAGGAGCTCTGTTCTCCATTATTATTCATCTGCTGTGCCAAGTTCAAGAAATGTTCATCTTCAATTTCATCGTTTTCCAGGTAACTGTTATTGCCTATGCACAGCATATCATTGTAATAAGGCGCAGCAGTCGACGGTTTATTAGCAATAACGAACTTCTCATCGCCTTTGCTGTCACTCTCTTCGTCTCTTTTCTCAGCCGCCGCCATCTTTCTCAGCCTCTCCACCTGAAATAAAAAAGAAAAAAGAAAATTAAACTCTGAAGACAACAACAACAACAATATATATGTACATAACATAAAAACAGAAACCTGATTGAGAAGATTATGATTCTCTTTCTTCAAACCCTCGAACTTCAAAGCAAGCTCATCGAAATCAGACTTGAGAGAATCGTAATCTCTCTCTAAGTGCTTCGATTTCGACCTTGCCCTCTTATTTTGGAACCATATAGCGACTTGCCGAGGCTGCAATCCTAACTTGCTCGCCAAGTGCTGCTTAAGCCTTAGTTCTGGCCTTGCCTCAGTTTCGAAGGTTGTCTCCAAAGACTTTATCTGATCGTCGTTGAATCTCCTCCTCCTGTTATAGCAGCTTTGTGACGAGGTTGTCTTCTTAATCCCCGACATGATCACACATGTATTTGGGTTTTTGATCAAGTTCTCGGCGGCGCCGGCGGCGGCAGTTCCTTTGAGTTTGAGTGTCTTCTTTTTCCGAGTTCTTGGATTGTGTCAGAAAAAAGAGTGTGTGTTAACTATTTTTGTGTTTATCTATAATTTTCTTGGAGTTGCTGCTCTGCTTTTTAACATAAGGTGAGAGACTATTTCTGTGTGGGAAGTGATGAGTGGGTGTGGACTATAAACATAGGATTCTCGTCCAGGTGTCCAATTTTTTTGTATTAGAATATATGAATTATATTGTCTATTTATGGGCCCCACAGGTTTGAATATTATTGTTATTTATTGTGTAACAAATTGTATTGAACCACGTTGGCGCTTCTGATAAATATGAGTATGAGATGGATTATTTTTGCATGTCGACCCATGTAAGGAGAGAAGGACACATAGCCCTCTTTGCAAGTGTGGGTCCCAAATTTGTTCGAAGTTATTTTGCTAAACGACGTAAGTATTAGTATGCTTCGTTGTCGTTTTTGGGACCAATGGGATTGTGACGATAGGAGGTTTCTATAAGGATCTTGTCTTAGACTTACGTGGAACGATTTGTTTCTATGAGACATGGCTTTGTGTCGGTAAAAATTCATAAAGCTATAAAATGTCAAATGATAATTAATACGTTGAACTGAAATTATAAGATGCATGCATGTGTAATTAACATTTAGGAGGATCTCCATGTGTTTATATAATAAATAATATATAACGTGATATCATAGGTTGTCATTACCAATTAACTAGCTTTTTTTTTATATATTGATTTAGTATGTAGTTCTTGATTTTCATTGAACAAACCCAATGGTTAATAAAGACGAACCTCTCATAAAGGAAATAATGATGAGCCGTAATATTATTGGGCTTATTACCTAATAAGAAAAATGATGTGCCCAAAACCTATAAATAAGACCAATTAAGATCATACAAAGCCACCTATAAACCACCCGAAGAATTGAGGTTTCTAGAAAAATGTTGTAATTGAGGTTGAGTTCGATTTTGGTTTTTAGTTTTTTTTTGTTATATCAATTATTGAAAAGTGTCATTTTCATATTTCTCGGACGAATGCATTGAAGTCAAACCTATCTCTGTACTTTGTGTCCCACCCCTTTATGTGTACAAGACTAGGCATCGAACAAGCATTGGTGGCAAGTCATTAATATAATACATCACTCACGAAAAAGAAGAATGTTTAAAAAGACAAAAATTATTTTAAAAGAAGAGAAGATACCAAGTTTTTGAACCACCACCACCGCATCGCCACTTGCATAGTAACATAGTACGCAATGCTAAAAAGCCTTTCATTCGCTTCGGTGGGCTGAGGTCATCAGTTGCGATTTATACATACCAAACAAGAAAACTACGAACCAAAAGAGATTAAAAAAAAAGCGAACAAAGAAGGAAAGAAAAAAAACATATCATCAAGAATAGACCGAACTCTAGATGGGAAATGAAAACGAAAGAACAATACCATGTTAGTGTTTGAAGTTGGTTTGGGCTTGAAGATGCAGCAATTACAACAGCAGCCTACGCTTGAGCCTTCTCTTTCTTGTAATGAAAATGGACTACCTTTTTATTCTTCATCTTCCTTGAGCTCCAACTTTTTTCTTTCTTCTGTAATATGCTGCACTTGGTGGTAATAATAACGACTATGAAGGAAGAAGTTATGCTTCAGCTTTTCCTGAGATTTCTCGTACAACTGCCCGACACCCTTTTGCATCTGGTTAGAGCATCGCCAACGGGTACTTTACTTTTGTGTAAAACACAAAAATAGAGTACGATTCTACTCCAACGGGACTTTATATTTAACACAAATATTGTGTTGATCAGCAGAGAAACTCTACATCTAGAGTACGCACAATTTTTAACACAAAATAGAGTTTCAATTTCTATTTATATTTATTTAGTAATACATATTTTATTATATTTAAATATTTGATATTATAATACAAATAAAATTAAAAATAATATAATTTTATTTATATAATAAAATTAAATTTAAATAATATGCTAATTTTATCATTCATGTAATTTTTAAATATTAATAATTAAAATACATTGAATTTTTAATTTTATATAATAAAGTTTAATAAGTCAATTATGATAGTAAATATAGAAATTTGTTTTTTAGTGTAAAAATAGAGTTCATGGGTTGGAGAGAAAACTAGTGTAGAAAATAGAATTTATCGGTTGGAGTAAAAGCACTGTAACAACTGTATTATTGTGTAATATTACCTGTATTTTTATGCGTTGCATTGGAGATGCTCTTAGTCTCTCTTTCCCTCTTTCGCTCTAAAGGGAACAAATAGGGTTGTGTAAAGATTGTTGAAAATCAAAAAATAAAAATAATAATAAGTTTGAAATTTCCAAATAATAAAAATGGTTAGTTTTAACTTGGAATAGCCTTGATAAATGACTACAATTTAGATATCCAATATTGAATATTGAATGTTGAATGTTGAATGTCCAGATTATTGAATGAAATCTATGAATAGGTTATCATATGTAATACATTTGCAATATGAGCAATAAAAATTAAAAATCCTCTCTCTTATATCTCTAATATTTTTTTCTATTATTTTTTCTTAATATATTTCCATAATATATGTAAAATAAATAATACTTATATTATTCTCCTAATTAATAAATATTCCACCATATTAAAAAATTACCAACAAATTTGGTATCAGAGCCACTCGGTTCTCGAAGCCTCGCCTACCCGAAAAAAAATGGCCTCAGATTCAACGTCTACCATGTTCGCCTATTCTCCTGGTCAAGTACCGATTTTCGCTGGAGAACATTACGACTATTGGAGCAGTCAAATGAAGACGTTGTTCATTTCCGTAGATCTATGGGATGTTGTCGAAAGCACGTATCCCGAGCCACCCAAAGAAGGAACAAGCGAAGCGTGGACCGATGCGCAACAAAAGAAAATATAAGGAGGATGTTCGAAAAGATGCAAGCGCTTTTTGAGACATCTCCAACAAGGCGTTAGTAAAATAATATTCCTGAGAATCTTTGGAGCTAAGAAGGCGAAAGAAGCATGGGATATTCTCAATCAAGGATTCCAAGGTGATCAAAAAGTAGTTTCTTTGAAGTTACAAAATCTTTGGAGGGATTTCGACAACATCGAGATGAAAACCGGCGAAGATATACAATCTTTCCTATCAAGAGTTTCAGAAATCGTCAATAATAAGAAGTCTCGGTGACGTCATGGATGAAAGAAACATTGTTCAAAAGGTTCTACGAAGTTTACCCATAAAATTCGATCACGTGGTTGCGGCGATTGAAGCATCGAAGGATCTCGACAAATAAACATTTCATGAACTTTCGAGCTCTCTTCAAGTGCATGAAGTCAGACTAAGCCGGTTGTCACATCAATCCATGGAGCAGGCCTTCCAGTCTAAAGTTCATCTTTCGGATGGAAAAAACTTACACACAAAATAAGGGAGGCAAGAAAGGAAAGTGGAAAGGCAAGAACAAATTTCAGCGAAAAGGAGATTTTGATACACAATGTCGTATTTGCAAAAAGAACAATCATGAGATGAAAGATTGTTTCTTTCGATGCAAAAGCTGCAACAATCCGGACCACTCATACACCAACTGTCCAAAGAAGAAGAACGACGGAGCAATCGTCAACTTTATGAAGGGTGGAGAAGAGCGAGTATTCCCTTGCATGAATGCAAACGCAGAAAGTGAAGAACTGTGGTACGTTGATAGCGGCTATAGCAATCATATGACCGGTAACAAGAAGTTCTTCGTGGAGATGGATACTAACTACACTTCCTACGTCAAACTTGGCGACGAAAAGATACAAGACGCAAAAGGCAAAGGAGTCATTGCAGTGCAAAGCAAAGAAGGTAGTAAGAAATTTATCAGCGACGTTCTGTACGTACCGTACCCAACCTCAAGCAAAATTTATTAAGCGTCGGGCTGCTGATGACGAAAGGATATTCGGTCTCCTTTGATGAAGACGAGTGCAAAATCTTCGACAAGATAAATTATACACTGGTAGCATATGTTGCTATGTCTTCCAATAAAGTTTTCTCATTTGTCATGCCTTCGGAGGAAAAGTGGCCTTCGCAGGAGAAAATGTTGGTCCATTTCAGCTGTGGCATTTGAGGTACGGTCATCTTCATAGCAAAGGATTGCAGCTTCTTAAAACAAAGAACATGGTCGTGGGTATTCCATCCATCGAGCAAAAGGATCAGATTTGTGAAGGATGTATATATGGGAAGATGCATCGTCTTCCGTTCCCAAAGACGTCTTGGAGAGCAAAAACCCCTCTCGAGTTGGTGCATGCGGACATATGTGGTCCTACGAGAACACCCTCGCTCGGTAACAAGCGATATTTCATTCTTTTTGTCGATGATTTTACAAGAATGATATGGCTAAATTTTTTGCCGAGAAGTCGGAAGCTTTTGCAGCTTTTCTACATTTTCAAGCGCTCGTGGAAAAACAAAGTGGTCGACATATAAAATCCTTAAGGACTGATCGTGGTGGAGAATTTCTTTATACTCCATTCTTGGAGTATTGTAAGAGGAATGGCATCGAACGGCAATTAACGGTTAGTAGAACGCCACAAAACGGAGTTGCCGAGAGAAAAAACCGAACAATTATTGAGATGGCGAGGAGTATGCTCAAAGGAAAAGAACTAGAGAAGAAATTTTGGGCAGAAGCTGTTCACAAGGCAGCTTATATCCTCAACCGCTCACCCACAAAGGCAGTTCTCAACAAAACTCCATTCGAAGCTTGGCACAACCGAAAACCAGTTGTAAGTCACTTGAAAATTTTTGGATGTATCGCGTACTTGCACATATCAATCCCAAACCGGGATAAGTATGATACAAAAGGCGATAAATTCATCTTTCTTGGCTACAACGATGAGTCTAGGGATATAGACTTTTTAATCCAAAGACTAGCAAACTTGTGGTGTCAAGAGACGTTATCTTTGATGAGCATGCAGCTTGGAAATGGGGTGAAAACTCTTCTTAAGAACCATTTCCACCGTCAAAGTTATCGCAGTCGGTAGCACGACAACAAGAACAACCACAACATAATCAAGCTACATCACCTACGCCAGAAAGTTCTCCAAGATCTACCCATACCCATCTTATTTATTACGGGGTGTTATTCTTTCTATTTCATACTGAAATAAATTTGGTACCAAAATCAGAACTCCTAATTCCATGTAGCAATTGACCATAGCTTTATATCTAACTAGCACTTGCCAAAAAGCATATTATATACATGAAAAAGGAATAGACCCACGACGAAATAAAGATCCAATTAGACTTGTAACTTAATAAGGAAAAAAAAGTGGGAATAGAAAAAGAAAGCAACACAGAGTCTTTAATAAACAATACAACACTAATCATTCATCTCAACCACCGTCGCAAATCCGTAGTAGAGCACGGCGATATCTCGCCGGCGACGACACTCTCGGCGTAGTAGTAACCGTTCTCCTCATCCATCCCCACATATCCCGCCTGAACGCTCTTAAAGCTCGGGCTTCTCAGATCCGGCCCGAACCCGTAATTCACGCCGCCGCCGTAAGGCTCGGGGATAGGATAAGACAGCCTTTTCTTGACCGACGGCGCTCCGGCAACGCCGCGCTCTCTGTCGGGCGTACACGGCCTCTGCCTCGGCGCGCTCTGGGACCTTATCCGCGCCTTCGCCGATGCTGTGGCCGCCATGTAGTTGGGCAGAATCGCGTCGCCGCCGTTGCTGGTGCTGTAGCGCGGTGGTGGGCCCGTCGGCCGCTGCATCCTCAGGGAAGGCGTGTTCGCCGCCGACTGAGTACGGTCTTCCCTGACACACCTCGGGCTCGCCGACCTCACCTGCGAGCCCCGCGGCCTCGACGCGAACGACGGCGTGGTGGGAGGCTGAGCCGTACGGCCTTCGCTGCCGTGGTGGTGCTGCGATCTAGCGTGGATAGGGCTTTGGGGCCGTGATCTCCGGCCGCCGGCCCCGCCGTTGTTGGTGGTGGGTTTTCTCAGTGAGTCGATTTCAAGCGTTTTTGCGGCCTCCCTCTTGAAATTGTTGTCTTCCCATGGCTTCGATGGCATCATCCGCTTTTCAAGAACGCGTGTTTGCACGCGCTCGTCGTCTTCTTCTTGTAGCTCGCGTACGTCTCTTTCATAAGGTGGGACTCTCTCTGAATCCATTATCTGCTTCTGTAGCAAAGATTTAACGATTCATTCATCCATGGAAAAAGTTCATATATTATATTCACATCAAGAATCAAAGATGATGAAGCTATTATATATATAGATTATATATATGTATATATAAACCTGCTGTTGAAAAGCAAATGCTAGAGATCTCTCATGCGCAACAAAAGAAGCAGCTTCATTCCTCGCTTTCAAGATTGCTTCGAGTTCTTGCAACGTACGAGGAAACTCTCCTCCCCACTCTTCACTAACGTAGCTTCCTTCCCTAGACTGTACAGCAATCAATCATAAGCCAAGAAAATCAAATCATAAAGAAGAAAGAAAGAAAGAAAGAAAAGGAGGTTTATCTTCATTACCCTCGAGTTCCTAGCTCTGATGTCCTTAAGGTGCTTAGATTCCCAAAGATTGGTATACTCTGCAAACATGGACTTCCTCCCTCCGCCGTCGACGTGAGAGAGACGCGCGCGATGGTCCCTCACGCGCGCCTGGACACGAAGCAGAGCTTCCATGCATTTCATGGTCATGTTCGCTTGCCTGCGCACTATTTGCCCTCTTACCAAAGCTTGTAGCTTCACTATCCCTTTCAGAGCCGTCAAAGCGCTCCTTGCTAGGTAGCCTCTGAATGCTGTCTGAATCACAGTAGCCGCCGCCGTCTTCGCCATCGGCGGCGCAGAATTCTGCTTTAAATTAGTGCCGGGCTGAGTCAGGCGCATGATCTCCACGGCCGCTTTGGCCGTCGCCACGGCGGCCTCCGCCGCGGCTGCGGTGGCTGCAGCCACTGCAATCGCATGCCTGTGCTCGGCAGGGAGCAGCTGTGGCGGAGGAGCACCGCCCTTAGCAGGCGGCGCAGCGTTGACCTCGGTGGCCTTGTTTTGACTCTGTCTCCTAAACAACCATCTTCTCCTTTCTTTCTTCTGCACAGTGAATTACATTACGCAGTGAGTTCAACCGCCCATACAAAACATATGCATGCATTAAAGCTGTGTAATAAATAATAAATAAGATGAGATGGAATAATCTTAGTACCTTATCTTCTTCATCAGTTTCTTCTTTATGGTGTTCGACTTTTTTCGTCGAACTCTTTTTGTCAGAATCTTTATTGGGCGATCTGAAAGCTCTCTTGACTGCGGTCAACCATGAAGAAGAAGAAGAAGTACCACCTTTCTTTCCCATTGGTAATAGAAAGAAGATGTGATTCACTTTCTTGCAACTTCGATGAATAATGTTTTTGAGTTTTATTACATGCAAGGTTATGAAAGGGAGATGAAAGAAATAGAGTTCGAAGAGTGTTTCGTAAAGACTATGAAAGGGTACAATGTACTGAAGCTACCTAGCTAATCTTGTCTGTCAGATTAAATAAAGAAAAGAAAAAGGTTTAGTTAGAAAAAGAATTTTATGTACGAGCTTCGATGTTCAATGTTCATCTCTGATGCAGTGCAAGATGTCATTCATTAGCCATGAAAATATACGTTAAATACTAACGAAAATTTCAGAAAATTTTCATTTTCTTCACGGTAGTAATTAATGCTTAAAACATTGGTTTTTGTTCTGCGAAAGAAATGAAGAGCGCTTTTCAAAGTGTTGACATGCGTACTATACTTATTAGGCAAAGATTAAGAAACTAAGGGAGAGAGAAAAGAGAGATTCTTGAAATTATGACTGACTTCAATGTATCAGGTTTTCACGTGATATGTCATAATGGGAAGTAAAGGGCTTTGAGTTGTAATGATTTATGATGTTTTTTTTAACTATATATTTTCCCGCTGTATTATATTTTGTACAGAAGGGGTGGTGGTGGAGCATATCTGCATATGCAATCTATCGTTTTCCTGTAAATTTACTTATTTTTATATAGTTTTTGCTTATTTTAAAAACATTGGAGATTGGAGATCTGATATATGTACGTACTGTGTTTTTTTCTTGGTAAAAGGGAAAACGAGGGAGGGAGAGAGTGATGCTTTTACCGTAGACCAGTCAAAACCTTTTTTTTTTGTTCTTGCGATTTTAATTGTCGTGTATGCATTGAATAAGAAAACAAGAATATTTTGGAATTATTAAAACTTCATAAAATAAATGACGAACTGGAATTATTATTTTGCCATGTCTATATCTTTTCGAACTTTGTAAAGAATATCATTGTCTACAAGTTGTATCCTCTGTGACAAAGGACAGATTATAAATATACCAATGAATGAGCCTATTCAATTCAAACCCATTTCTTGAAATTCGATAATAGGAAAAAAAAAAGGGCGGAAATTTTCGACCTCATATTTTACGGTTGTGCACTTTATGTCTCTATATTATTTGAGGTTATAATGTTTTGTACACTTTATTGCCCATGCAATTTTCATTCCTACATTTTTTGGTGTTATAATTTTCGATGTCATATTTTACTGTCGTGTAACTTTCTGTCCATATATTAGTTGAGCTTACAATTTTCGTCCTTATATATTTTGTTATCAACAATTTATATATTTATTACAATAACTATTGATAATAGAAACATTAGTTTTTAACGGTAATTAGAATAACATCAAATAATGTTTCTACTTCTTATACTTCTTTATATGTATGTTTGCAAATAAAAATGTTGGTTATTTTACGGAAATTAGGATTAAGGCAAAAATTGTTGATAGTAAAACTATAAGGACGAAACTTATAACTTCAAATAATATGGTGAGGACGAAAATTGCAACCTTAAATAGGTAAAGACGAAAATTGTCTGGGTAGTGAAATATGAGGACAAAAATCATAACCTCCAATAACATAGGGACAAGATTGGAAAAAAAAATAACATAGGGACAAAAATTATGATAAAAGGACGACAGTTTTACAACAATTATGATAAAATAAAAAATAACAAAAAAGGCCCGAGATGCACGCGGCCCAATTTTTTTTTGTTTTGGGCCACAAATGGGCCTTTGCCTATTAACTTTTGAGTCTTACAATATAACTGATAATTGCAAAATTCATATGGTTGAAGAAATTTGAGTTTTAGATCATTTTCCAACAAAATAAGTGATAAAAATCTTACGTGTCAAACCCAAGTCCCACATCAAATAATTAGAAAGATTATGAATGGCTCGTAAGCTTCTGGGCTAACTCCCTTTATTGCCAATTCGTTTTAGAGAGGAACCCCACAAGCTTATACGGGCTTGGACTTGCGCTAGAATTGGGCCTGAAAAATCCCTACACTGGTGCGGTGAGCGTGGACGAATGCGTGAGGGTGACCTTCAGATGAGAGAAATTCTAGCCCAATATGGTGTGGGTGGTGTGTCCCCGACCCTTGTAAGACGATTGGTGAACTGCGGTGAAAGAAAGCGCTTGGTGCAATGATTGCGGGAAAGCGCTTGGTGGAGATAATCTTTGAAAGGGAGGTTGATTGGTCTTGAGTTTGAGGGGAGGATTGTTGGGTGTCAAACCCAAATCCCACATCGGATAATTAGAAAGATTATGAGTAGCTTGTAAGCTTGTGGACTAACTCCCTCTATTGCCAATTGGTTTTAGAGAGTAACCCGACAAGCTTATACGGGCTTGGTCTTTTACTAGAATTGGGCCTGAAAAATCCATAGACTTACTTTGCCCATGAATTCAAATATTTCATCACTCACTTGGTTGCTGACATGAGAACAATTCTCTGAGGCTCGGAGATGAATGATCGAAGATTCAGATTGGTCTTCGCATATGAAGTTGCTGACCTATTTTTGCAATTATATGGTGCAATGGTACAAGATAAATAATAAAAAAATATCATTAGTAACTCAAATATATATATATATATATATATATATATATATATCACTTTAATTCTACTAACAAAAAACATTCATCGTTCTCAACTAACATGCATCGTTGTCAAATGGATAAAAAATGTGATATTAAAAAAAGTCATAGTTCTCCATCATCTAAGATAATATCAATCATGTGAGTTGATGAAGTTTGTTATTTCCAGTGTTGGAGTTAAAGTGTTGCTATCGATTGGGTGAAAGAAAGTGAGACATCATATTCACATGAGAACAAAACTAACTCTATTTTCTCTCTCTCGATAAATACAAATATACATACTATATATTAGAAAGTTATTTATAGCTTTTCGAAGCGATGATGATGATCATATACGCGACTAAAATGGAGAAAAACGTGATCCTGTGGTGTCACTGCATATCTTTAATAGTTCGATATTTTATTTATTTTATTGTCTAAATTTTGAATAGACTTTTTGTGGTAAAGTTGAGAATTGTATATCATCACATTCTCATATTTTTCTCTGAACTGATAGAGCCAGCCATAAACCTTCAGTGTGACATAAAAAGGAAATCTTTATAGTAGAAATAATAATAAAGATTTCAAAAACTACAAACTAGAAAATAATTCCAATAGGCAATACACAAATTTCGATAAGGTAATTAAAAAACAAAAGAAAGAAAATTAGGCAAATCAACGCACTTCTAGTCTACGCTTCTAGTCGGAGTCCAAATCAGTCATCCCAAAGTATAAATCGAAGCTGAAGTTTTAATTATGGAGATAGGTTTCATCATTAAATGTAGCTTGAGAGCTCTTATAAAAATGTAAACGAAGCGGACTAATTAAATATCGTAATATTGTGTTTATGTAGGAATTTTTTGGTACGTACTTTACAATTTTTAAATAACGTTTATATAAATGGAGCAATCTAGGCGATTATTTAAAGGTTTTCTACATGGTAGTTAGTAATAATCATAGAATAAATTAATCAGATAGGCATTTGCTTGACCATATCAATCACAAGGCAGTGATAATTATCACCAGTTTTTTTTTTTAAATTAACTAGACGTGCTCTACTGCCTATCAACGAGAGGAAACAAATCATAATATACAAAATCAAATTCCCCCTTTAGTTAATTAGCAACATTATCTTTCAAATAATATATATCTATATCATTCAGCCAGCTCCAAAAATATGTGCACATGCATATTCATTAATGTCACACGACAAAAAGGTGGATTATTTATCTTGATCAGAACAGCATCATTACAATCCTTGATAAATGTCAAGAATAATCATATCTTACAACACTCATTGCAACTTGAATTTATTGCATCTCATTTCAAACTCTGAAACTACGTTAAAAAAGCACAGTAACACACACTCTACATAAACATAGTCGACGACATAGATACGAAGGTAATCTCATTTCAAACTCTGAAACTACGTTAAAAAAAAGTCGTATGCATCTTCACAGACAGCGACAGTTCAACGTTAAAATCATCATTACTCACACGAAAACATTGAATCCATCAAACAAACATCGAGTCAAACTTCATATTGGACGATATTACTACTTTCCAATCCACCTTTAACTTAAGGAAGACAAAATACAATATTATCATTTCATAATATCACATGTATGTATGTAAATGCAGCATATGCCTATTTATTATATGACACCAAACCCTAGTACACGTATACATGTATCTATATAGTATAGGTGTGTATATATATAATGTAATGACGTGAGATATATATGCTTCTTATTACATCATACGGATAAATGGCACAAAGGGTCCGAAGAAGACGAAGAAAGCGAAGAAGATTCGCGCCCAAAGTTCCAAAAATCAGCGTCGGGGCTCGAACCAACGCCTTGACCGTGAGCCGCGCTGGCTCGATCCTCCGAGCCATGCATGCCCAACAGCCCTAACTGATCTTCGTGGTCAAAAGAGAAGGAAAAGTCTTCTCCTTCTTCTTCGCCGTAGTTTGTCATGAGATTCGTCTTCGATGGCTGACAGTTGAGCTGAGATGCCACCAAACGGTCCAAAGCAACCCAATCACTCGAAGCCCGTGGGCCCATCGTCTGATCCATTAATACGACGTTCGGGCTTTCGAGGTTCGGGCTTTCGAGGCCCGGAAGTTGTAGGAAGCTCCCGGAGGATTGGATCGGGAAAATAGGGTTTTCGTGCTCGTTCTTGCACGATGGGGACGGGCGCGATCCCATGTATGTGAGTATGTGGTCCAATACACCGTCGCCAATAATTGTTCTCGGATTATTGTTCACAGTAAGGTTATTGTTGTTGTTGTTGTTGCTGTTGTTGTTTCTGAACAGCATTGAGGCTGTTGATGGGCTGCTGTCTAAAGCCTTATGGTAATTCTTCTTCTTGAATACACGGCACACTACCCAACCCTCCTCCGAGCCTGAGTCGCCGGAGATAATACTCATCACCGCCTGAAACGTTAATTAGGACTCGTTAAAGATTCAATCTTTTTACCAACCTTCATAAAAAGATTCGATCTTTTTATCAACCCATGTTGATAAAGATTTACGGGCAAGAAAATTAGAGATTATTACATTGTTTGTGATTTCGTGGGCACTGCTGATGCTGTTGCTGCTGTTGTTGTTGTTGTTGTTGCTGTTGTTCTCGTCGAGACGATACTCGTGCATGATCCAGTCGGACTTCTGGCCGTGTGGGGCCCGTCCGCGGTAGAAGACGAGGGTTTTCCTCATTCCGATACGCCTGAAATTGCTGTGTATGACCTTGTCTCGGCCCGTGGCCTTCCAAAGCCCCGCAGCGGTGGCCCGATTGGTTCGTGTCCCCGTGGGATACTTCTTGTCCTTGTGACTGAAGAAGTACCAATCGCTCTGCGGCGTCGACCCAATCTTGCACTTCTCTAATACGCATACCCAAAAAAAGTAAATAAATCAGTCGAAAAAAAACTAACATATTGTAAATCTTCCTTTCTAACATAGTCATGCCCCAAGAACCACCATTTTTTTCTAACAAAACACACACACACATTTACCTTGAATATCCCATGGTTCGAGCTTGTTAAGATCTACGTCTCGAATAACATCAAGGTCGATTTTTTCGTAAGCGACTTTCTTCCTTAGGTAGTAGTGAAGCAGTTCTTCCTCGGTGGGATGGAAACGAAATCCAGGAGGTACCTTCGATTGTCCATTTACAGACAAATTCATCTCTTCTGACATTATTTAAATCAACTCCCTTACAAACACATACACACACACACTCTCTGCTTATGTTTTCCTTTACATTTGAAAAATGGGAGGGGAATGGCTTTAATTTCTGTAGTAGTTATCAAGATTGAAGGTTCATTAAAATGGGAATGGTGAAAAAGTGCGTGTGTGTGGGTGTGTGTGTTTTGCATATGAATAAAGGGTTTGGAGGAGATATGATGATTATATATGGAGGTGGTAGGCCTACACAAGTGATGCATGGGAAATAATATTTGGTATCGTGGGGTCTATATAGCTTCTTCAACAATACCAACCACCTCTCTATTTATTTATATGAATATAGATATATTTAATATTAGATGAAAAAATTAAATAAATGGAGTATTCGAATTTTTTTAGAGAAATGATTTAAATTCTCTAGGAAGTACAACCACCGATTTAATTGTGTTCTCATTGCATAAATTGTTCATGATTAGATTCATTTAATACATCATAAGATGATTAAAGATTCCATTATTTTACTTGAGAGGAATGGGTTCCACATTAGCCGTTAGATGACTCCATAAGTCTTCAGTTTCGGGACACATGAGTCCATCTTACAACGGTGACGCTCGACCTTAAAAATCTTTAAGAAAACCTCTTTCTAAACCACCATAATATGATATATATAGATATATTGATGAATAAAGAAATAAAAAGATAATAAATCAATCAATTACACATTTTACTCGTGCGGCCACTACAAAACTCCAAAACAAGAACTATGCAGTATCATGTTTTTATAAATAATGTTAATGTTTGTCTTTCATACCCAAAAACCGTTTTTGCCAAAAAATAGAAGATATAGGGAGATCAGCCAAGAAGATGAGAAGATATGAAGATTCTAAATTAACAAGTTAATATATGGAGAGAAGATATTGGATGAATCAAGCACTTACCAAAACTAGAAGATATGAAGATCGTGAGTAGGTAAAGTACCTACAAAAAATGGAAGATATGGAGATAATGACTAAATGAATCAAGATCGGAGCAACTATAACTGGAGGACTCCCATCTCAAAGAGAATAAAGGTCAACACACGAAAGAAATTGAGAGACGCAATTTTAGACACATGAATGAACGAGACGGAAAAAGTCGAGAAGAGCTCTCATTGAAACAATCTATGTGTAAATGTGTTTTTGTCTAGAGTTTTACCTTTACGTAGAGTAGAGATTAGAAGAGTCTTTAGATTCTTTTCTAGGCTAGCTTTACTATCTTCGTTCTTATTTTTGTAACCCGTTCAAGTAATGGAATTTTGCCCTGAAGGCGGTAACAAGTTGAAAAACTTGCTGCATATTTTTAAAACAGTGTCTGTGTCATTTTACTTGTAAGTTTTAATTTTTCCGCGGTGCAAAAGACATTCTGATCCCGAATGTTTGTTCAACATTAGGGTCAATATTTTCGTGTCTGCTTTAACTTAGGTCACATCCATATCGTACCGGGACCACTTCGTATAATTTAAAAGATGAGTCGTGTTGATTATTTTATGTAAAGTTTGTCATATATTGACTTAATTTCGGCATTGGGTGTAAGAGATGACCAACGTTTGTAGTCACTAAAAATCAAGACAAACGAACACAATATAGAAGAAACTGAGACAGTCATTAAAAAAAAAAAACTGAAAAACCACCACCATATTGACATTTTAAATGGTGCATGATCATCATCATAATGTGCATGTAATAACAATATTGGGCAAAATAATAAATTTGAATTACTGAGTATAACGATTTTTATTTTATATTGCTATGTTTGATAATTACGGGAATAGATATGTAACTGCGTAAGTCGGGACAAATTTCGATTTATTTTTTCTCCCGTCGCCGTTACGTACTTATTTTGTTGGGAAAATAATCGAATACCGAATTTTTCCGCTTCAACATATGAAACTAGTGACCAATTTTTCTTATTATCACATATAATGACCCCAAATTGAAATCCGATATACTTAGTGACCCAAATTTAATTTATAATTTCCCTTAAAAACAATTTATATAAGGCCTAATACAACAAACTACATATATTACACTATTGCTCCATAAACAATATCTCAATTTTACGAAAAAGATTAATTACACAATATATAACATCCTGCCATTGTAAAAATATACGATGATAAACATTACGATCGATCCCTTAACAACCATTACAGTGGAACATGATAAACATTTCTTCAATATTGATAATATATAATAATAATGACATTGTAACCAGAACTGTCACTCTTCCATAAATTAATTTCTAAATGCGTTACAAAATCTTGTTGAGGACTTCATCATAATAACTAGTCAGAATCTGCAACTTAGCATCCAAGAGAATTTTGCGAGTGCACGTAAATTAAAATGTCGAAATCAAATTAACTGATTAATCAGTGGAATTATTTCCATTATTATGTTGCCTGGAAAATACAATTTAAATGGCCTAACATAAAGGATACATTCTAACATGGTAACTAGACATGCTATTTTGATAGTGAATGAAAAAAAAGACATAATCGATAAGATCGGTGATATGTGTATTAATAATAAGCAAAATATATTCGAACAATGACAAGACTAGTAACAACTAGTAGACGAATATATAATCATTCGGTTTATTATTGTATTGATCTTTTTTTTTTCAAATAATTACAAAAAACGTGTCCTTTTTTTACTTGCCTATTTGACTAAATCTTACCTGTTACTCGTGGTTCCCAGTCGAGATTTCTAAGTTTTGAATTACAGTTGAAATACAAAAACGACTGCAATACTTAAAATTTACCAGAAAAAGGAATTCCAAATTTTTTACTTAATTGTAGAAATATTTAACTCCCAAGTATTTGACATATCACTTGGTACCGACTACCGCTCATATGTTTCGATGTTAAAAAATGCAATTGTTTTAATTTCTTTATATATACCCATTTTCCTTTCATTTCTCCCTCAAGGTAATTAAGCTACCCCAAACATGTCATAACCATCTTTTGCTGAACTTTTCGAATCATAATTTCACTAAATACTTTCAAACGCTTGCTTAACTGAAAACGTCATTGCAAGCGTATATAGTATAATAATAAATTTCGATTTAATTAACAACTAACTACACTAGCACTAGGACACTCCACTCCATTTACAAAAGTTATAACATCACTAGTTAATGCAAAAATATACCGTTATGAGGTCATGGGGAAATCGTCTTAATATAATGATGATCCATCTCTATTACCCTCGTAAATTCTTGCTTTAATCATTATTATGGCCAACAATTAATTGACGAAACAACCACTTTCCCCCTTCTACTTACCAGCACCACTGCTATTTTTATCTTCGATTTTTTTTTTTTAATTACTCTCAAATCTTTGCTAGGTCTTTGCATCACTCACTAGCTACCACTCGCTAGTTGGTACGTTATTGTTGAAAACCCTTTACTCGGTTAACTTTTACTTATGCCTTGACTCTTATTTCCTACTTCATTTACAATTATAGCTCCTCCCCTCCTACATTTTATATATTTATTTTAAAAAATATTTCTAGCCTTTAATGTATATAGTGGAAAAGAGTTATCGATATTAATTATATTACTTTGACGAAAGAGGGTTTTTTGTTTATGCGTTATGTAGTTTGCATGAGCAGCAATCTCCAGATTCAGCAATGCTATTACTATCTCATCATGTATTTTCTTTTCTGTCAATAAGTTATTACACAGCCATCAATTTTACCGTTGAAATCGTTTATGTTCATGCGATTCCACTAACTTCATGAAGATCGAACCTTAGCTCCCAATAACGGTTAAATCTTATATGACTAATAAGAAGCCTCTTTCTATCTTAAATAAAGGCACATTTAACTGCAACTGTATTTGATATTTCTATGTCTCGTGGCTCATCACAAGCCATAAAAAGTTGCGAACTTTTAGTTAAATCAAATGACAGCCTACAAGGGGTTTCTTTTGTTGGTCCAGCCACCAAGGTGGACGCCCACCAATATGGAAAGAAAAAAAATAATATAATATTATTAATATTATATTATAATATTATTTTATATATATAATAAAATAATGAACGGCTGATATTGAAGGGCGACGCGGCGGATTCCTGGCCTCCGGTTTTGAGTGGTCCAGAAGAGCTGAAGACATCTATAAATAGGCTGAGGATTCTTCAGTTATTATCATCCCAAATCAAGTGAGAAGTTCAGTTAGAGAGAAATAGTGAGAGGTAAACTTATCCGGGTGGATAAGGGTGAGAGTGAGTTATAGTTTTACTGGGGTAGTTGGGAATAGGTACAAAAACATTACCCAGGTGGGTAAGGGGTCTCGGGTTTGGGTTTAAACACGAGCGTTATTTTGTACGGTGTAATATTCTCAATATAGTAAAGCTGGTGCTCTCCGTGGATGTAGGCGGTATTGGCCGAACCACGTAAAAATCTCGTGTTCTCTTCTGGCGTCATTTCGGCTTTAATTCCAACAAAATTGTCGCGAGTCCAAAATCAACCTTCCGCTGTGCCCGAAGAATTACCGCTCAATCCCAACAAGTGGTATCAGAGCCAAGCCTAATTGATATTCTGAGTATGCTCTGTGGTTGCAGCTTTGTCTGATCTTCCACATCAGAAAAGATATCAAGAAGGTTCGTTACGGGGGAGCCAGTGTCGGGCCAAAGCTGTCGAATCTCTGCAAGGATAATGGCGACGGAAAGCAGTTTCAAAGTGCGGCAATTTGATGGTACGGGGAGTTTCACTCTGTGGCAGAGACGAGTGAAGGATATTCTTGTTCATCAAGGGTTGGCAAAGGCTTTGAAAGGGGAAAAGGGAAAGCCGGAGAAAATGACACAAGAAGACTGGGAGGATTTGGGGTCAAGATGTGTCAGCACAATCCGTCTGTACATTGCGGATAACATTATTAATAATGTTGTTAATGAGGATTCTGCACCAGACTTGTGGGCGAAGTTGGAGGAGCTGCATCTCGGGAAAAATTTAACCACAAAGTTAGATCTGAAGCGGGAGCTGTACCGGCTGAAGATGGAGGAAGGTGGAAATCTCATGGATCATATAAGCGTGTTCAACGGACTTGTGGATCAACTTATAAAAGTTGAAGTAAAGTTGGAGGAAGAAGATAAAGCCCTTTTACTTCTTACCTCGCTTCCTGATTCTTATGATAATTTGGTCACAACCATCTTGTACGGAAAGACGACGGTGAAGATGGTGGATGTGCAGTCAACTCTTTTGGCGCATGAAAAGAGGAGACGATCAAATTATGGAGATAGCCAAAATTCGGCGTTGGCTATTCATGGGGAGAATCGTAGAGGAAGATTTCACGCCAGGGAATTTGGAGGTAGCAGCAGGTCCAAATCAAAGGATGGCGGGAAGGGCATCATGTGCTACAAGTGTGGTGAGCCGGGACACATCAAGAGGAATTGTCCGACTTGGAGGAAGGACAAGAACGGCGAGAAAAATTCCACAACCATGATAGCACAGGATACGGATGATGTTGTAGACGTTCTCACAGTCTACAACGATGACGCTCGTTCTCAGGATGAATGGATATTTGATTCGGGGTCGAAGTACCATATTTGCTCCGTAAGAAAATATTTTGATACGTTCCAGAAGATACGAAGAGGTTCGGTTTCCATGGCTGATGGATACCGTCAGGCGGTTCGTGGTGTCGGAACTGTGAAGATCAAAATGACTGACGGAGCGGTTCGAGCTTTGGGTGGTGTGATCTTTGTCCCAAAGTTACGGAAAAATTTAATATCCTTGAGCCAGTTAGATTCCAAGGGCTATGGGAGTTTCATAGCAGGGGGAGTCTGTAAAATCACACATGGCGAAAGAGTCCTACTGAAAGGAGAAGAGCGTGGAGGTTTATATCGTCTGGATGGGAGTGTGGTACAAAACACTCTGACTTCGATGGGTTCACGAAAGTCGCGCGCGCGTGGTGGAAAGGCAGACGATCGTGAGAAGGGAAGTCCTGCTGGAGAAGGGGTTGCGTCGAAGTCCCTCTTCAAAATCGACGGGTAGAGTCGGTTCCGCAGCTGCACATAGGATTGGCCGCGGGTGAATCAAGTTGGTAGGACCTGAATTCTTGATTCTGTTATGTGTAGCTGGTACAAGGAAGGCCAATGGACGTTCGTGGTATTTACGAACGGGTTACTCTCAGACAGACTTGCTGGGATGGGTACTTGACGGTGCTGAAGACGGTGTTCGGATAGGTGTCGAATGCGGCTGGAGGGGGAGAATTGTTGGTCCAGCCACCAAGGTGGACGCCCACCAATATGGAAAGAAAAAAAATAATATAATATTATTAATATTATATTATAATATTATTTTATATATATAATAAAATAATGAACGGCTGATATTGAAGGGCGACGCGGCGGATTCCTGGCCTCCGGTTTTGAGTGGTCCAGAAGAGCTGAAGACATCTATAAATAGGCTGAGGATTCTTCAGTTATTATCATCCCAAATCAAGTGAGAAGTTCAGTTAGAGAGAAATAGTGAGAGGTAAACTTATCCGGGTGGATAAGGGTGAGAGTGAGTTATAGTTTTACTGGGGTAGTTGGGAATAGGTACAAAAACATTACCCAGGTGGGTAAGGGGTCTCGGGTTTGGGTTTAAACACGAGCGTTATTTTGTACGGTGTAATATTCTCAATATAGTAAAGCTGGTGCTCTCCGTGGATGTAGGCGGTATTGGCCGAACCACGTAAAAATCTCGTGTTCTCTTCTGGCGTCATTTCGGCTTTAATTCCAACAAAATTGTCGCGAGTCCAAAATCAACCTTCCGCTGTGCCCGAAGAATTACCGCTCAATCCCAACATCTTTATCAGAAGAGAATTCAGCGGAAAATATGAAAAAGAAGCTCTTTTTTTCCCTTTTTCTCTGAAAAGTGATACTGAAAAAAATGGTAATTATTAGTGAATGATAAGATGATTTTATTTCTTGTCTGGAAACATTGGGGGCCAATAGAAGAAAACGGATTCTTAAACAGTGACATGAGACCAGATTTAAAGATAGCTTTAGCTGAATTATGTCTTAACAGCATATATATGCAATAGATAATCTGCCACAGCTAATAATCTGTTTTGAAGATGAAGGCTATGCGAATTATTAACCAGGCAAATAACATATATATATGTATATATATATATATATATTGAGTTGTAAATATATATGATATGGAGAAGGCATATGCTTATGTCAGAAACAAACCCTAAGATGCGAACTGCAATAATATTGATTTGATCTAAAGGTGAAATGTACTCATTTTATATTTGTCTTGTTATTGGGTAACCTCGCTTTTTGGTCTGTGAAAGCCCATTTTATGCTTTAGGCCCATTAAGGGCAATAAGATGAATTTTTTATTGTCCTAATTTTATCTATCTATAGGCAGAGCACGTTAGAGTAACTGCTTCCCAATTTGGTATGTCAATTTCAATGTAGAATTTAGTCCTTCAAATTTTAGTTTTAATTAAATCCTTATAATATATTTATTAATTTACATATTTCAAAACATTCCTTTAGAATTTAATGATAATATTATATATTAAGTATCAATTTTTTCAACTGTAAATTAAATTATATAATTATGAATTGGGCTTCCGAGTGTGTGCTTATTATAGCAGTACAATTAATGCATCTGGGCCTACATTATTAAATGTTAAATCTGTTCATTCAACTGGCAACCTTCGCATATATAAAAATAAAATCGGAAATTTCAAGCAACTCTATTGTCTATAATCTATATATCTCCTTGAGTGATGGAAGGTGACCCACGTCGAAGGCAGGGTAAAAGCTGATTAATGATATTTTCTTTTTTTTTTCGGTTGTCGAAAGCACTAATTAATATATGATCATGAGTCAGGTAAGCTCAGCATTTGTATTTCTACATGTTTTTTAACATCAATTATTTACGACAAATCAATAGTGTATTGATTGATGTTATTAGTTATATATTGAAGATGACGGCTATAATATAATAGTAGCTCTAAGGTATAAATATAGAATACTTTAAATTATTTGTAGTTTAAATGTTTAATGGATAAAAATATGACATCAATTTTAACGTGTATTATTTCAAGAATGTAAGAAGAAGAAAAGTGATTTATGAGGATTTGATTACAAATAAAAAGTAAAAGAATTACATCCAACTCCCGCTCACTAGTCACTAGTTTGATCTCTTAGTGTACTTTTTTTACGCGTGATCACATGTTAGCCTATCATATTCAATTTTTTCAACAATAATATAGCTAGTTTGTCGAGTGTTTAAATATATAGTTATTAATATATTGCCGTGAGAATCTCAAAAACATGATTTTCAAATGCTTTTGAAAATTTTTTAAGATGTACACTCAAAATGGAATGTAATGTTATCATGTTAACTAAGAAATCGAAACAAATAGCAACCTAGAAAAAGATTATGTTGGTCAAATAATATAACCTATCATTTGATATCCGTAATTCTTTTTCTACAATACATAACATTGAGAATATAATAATCTGAAAATAAGAAAAAAAAAACATGTGGATGCTCTTTGCTGCAACGCATTAAATACAAACCAAACTCACTCTGCTTTTACGGTTGCTCTATATCTCTAAGCCTTCATTGCATCATGTTCAGATCTATCTATCTAGAGAGAGAGAGAGAGAGAGAGAGAGAGAGAGAGAGAGAGAGAGAGAGAGAGAGAGAGAGAGAGAGAGAGAGAGAGAGAGAGAGAGAGAGAGAGAGAGAGTACTGCAATCACGACAAGGGAGTTTATCATTAATCAATCATGGAGGTTACTTTGGAGAGCCATGGAAACCTAATTTCAAATGAGACCATTGGCAAAGTCATAACATGCAAAGGCACGTTAGACTTTACCAAATTTACTTCCCTTATCATCCACCGATTAAAAATACATATATATATATATATTTAATTTTATTGCAGCTGCCGTAGCTTACGGGCCAGGGCAAGCACTAGTGGTGGAGGACATCGAAGTTGATCCTCCTCAGAAAATGGAGGTTCGAATTAGGGTTTTGTTCACTTGTATTTGCCATACTGATCTCAGCGCTTGGAAAGGCGAGGTACACACCACTATATATATAAATGTGCATATACATAGCTATATAGTAATAATAATCATTTCATGCAAGATTTATGATCACGTGTTTTATGTATGTGTGTTTGTGTCCTGAAGAATGAAGCTCAGAGGATGTATCCACGGATTCTTGGACATGAAGCTTCTGGGTAATAAGATCATTAATCACTTATAATTTGAACTAATTTAGTCTAAATCGCGCATTTAAATAAAAAACTCGTGTATAATGTATATCTGAGTTTAGTGGATAGGTAGGTGAGGCATGCGTTTGCTGTCTAAAAATTGTTGTGAAATAGAGGCAGTATAATAATATAGGAAATAAAGATGATGAAGAATTTTACGTGGCAAATCCCCAACAATGTGTTTGGTTTGAGGAGAGTAAGGTGGAAAAGAAATGGTTTCAATAACGTTTTCTTTCGTTTTCCCCACTATATGGTGAGGAAATTAGTTTTCCTTAGTTTTAGTAAAAATGGATTTTATTTTCTTTTCTTTTCCTCATCTATTTCTTTACCAAACATGACCACAAAGTTCTATTTTTCCTTTCATTTTCTTTCCACTAATTTCCACAAACCAAACACATCCTAAAAGTCATGGGTGATGTAGAAGCAACCTATCAAATCTATAAGGCTGTGTTGGATAAAGAAATGGGTGAGGAATGAAAACTAAAGAGAAAATGATTTTCTCTTGTTTTCCTTTCATTGATGAGAAAATTGATTTTCCATGGTTTTAGTAAAAATTGGTTTAAGTTTTCTTTCATTTATTTTCCTCATTTATTTCTCTAATCAACCAAACACAAAAACTAATTATCCTTTTCATTTTCATTCATTTCCTCACCAAATTTCATAAACCAAACACAGCCTAAAAAATCTCTCTTCATCATTACCAGCGCTCCTCGAAAGATTTTCATGATCGTGTTCTGCAATTCAATTTTGAAAGCAAAATCATCTAGCTAATTGTCCCACGAACAACAAATTTTTCTTCAAATACATCATCACTGCTGCCGATTTATATATTTATTTATGTAATAGCGTAGTAGAAAGTGTCGGAGAAGGCGTAGAAGGCCTCGAAATAGGAGACCACGTCGTTCCAATATTCAACGGCGAGTGCGGTCAATGCGCTTATTGCACGTCGGAGAAGAAAACGAACCTTTGCGAGAATTTTCGAGTCAACCCTTTCAACGGTACGATGGTGAGGGACGGGAAATGTCGTTTTCGGACGACGAAAGGCGTGAAATTACCAATTTACCACTTCCTAAACACATCCACCTTCACGCAGTACACGGTGGTTGACTCCGCCTGCGTGGCTAAGATTGACCGAAACGCCCCTATGGATAAAATTAGCCTACTTAGCTGTAGCATTTCTACTGGTAATATTAGCCACTCTTCTTCATTTATTGTTACTAGTACTCCTTGCACACTCAAATGCGTGTGATATAATATATAAATGTATAGTTATATAGTAATTAACTAAAGATAGCAATTACAGATATTGAGTAGTTTTCTTTTAATTTTATTAATAATTTTTAAAGATTAATTGACAGACTAATTGATTGTTTATATCAAGCTCTCACTCTTAATAAAGTTGTATAGATTGTATAGTTATTACTATTTATAATTTTGTTACTATCTTCTTTATTTATGAAGGTATTGGAGCTGTGTGGAATACGGCTAACGTGAAAGCTAAGGAGACAGTGGCAGTTTTTGGTCTTGGGGCAGTTGGACTTGCAGTTAAGTTCGTTGATAAAATAATAATTTATGAAAGTATGTGATAATAAAATTTCGAAGGCATTCAATTGATTAATGGTTTAATTAAATATATCGGGTTCCAAGGTGATTGAAGGGGCGAGATTGAGAGGAGCTTCTAGAATCATTGGGGTCGACATCAACCCAGAAAAACGTACTAAAGGTAAATTTTAGGTAATTACTGAAAAGAGTGGCAATATGATTAACTTATTGATATATGGATAATAGTACAAAACCTTTGTCTAAAAAAAATATGTAACTTTTTTCCTCAGGTGAAGCATTAGGATTGACAGACTTCATTGATCCCCAATACATAGACAAGCCACTGCACGAGGTTACCTTGCTCAGTTATTTTATCTTAAAATTTTATAAAATAAATAACTCTGAAAAGGGAAGGAAAAAAGAATCACTTTTTCGTTTCTTTAATTCAATCCATAACATCTCCAATGGATACTTCATATTTGTGTGTGACACAAATAAAGCATGCGCCTGCTCAAATGAACTCTATATAATCTTGTGTTGATGGGCAGAGAAATTGAGTACGCACAAATTTCAACGTAAAAATAGAATTGTAGTTTTTATTTGTTTATATTTTATTTGTATTTAAAATATTTGATTTTATTATAATTCTAAAAGTAAAAATAACATTAATTTTCTTTTATTTATTGATATTTCCTTTTAATTTAATAAAATTAATTAAATAAATATTCTAATTATCTAATTGTAAATATTAATATTATAATATATTGACTCATTACAATATAAAAAATTTAATAAGTAAATATAGTTTGTGGGTTTGAGTAATATTATAATATATTATTTGTATTTATGCCGTGTTTCGAGATCCTCTAATAAGATGGAAAATTGACAGAAAATAAAGGAAATGAGTGAAGGAGGCGTGGACTACAGCTTTGAGTGTGCAGGAAATTTAAACGTTCTTCGTGAGGCATTCTTGTCAACCCATGATGTAATGTTTGAAGTTCTTCATTTCACATATATAATGTGAATTTTGTTTAGTTAAAAGATATAAATATATATTTGCAGGGCTGGGGATTAACAGTATTATTAGGTGTTCATCCAACGCCAAAGACTTTACCTTTGCATCCCATGGAATTATTCGATGGAAGAAGAATCGTTGGATCTGTTTTCGGTGACTTCAAAGGGAAATCCCAATTGCCTCATCTTGCAATTCAATGCGCAAAAGGGGTAATTTAGATTTAATCTGGAAAATATTAATGCAAGAAAAAAACATCTTACTTTATAACATAATCTTTATTTCAGGAGATAAATCTGAAGGAGTTCATCACACATGAGATGCCATTCGAAGAGATCAACGATGCCTTGAATCTGCTGGTTGATGGGAAATCACTCAGATGCCTTCTTCGCCTTTAGACAAACAAGGAAAAAGAAAAATTCTGTAATAAGATGAAGTGTAGATATTGTCTTACTTTCATTGTGGTTGTGATGATGTTCGAAAACAGAAATAGTTTCGCAAACATGCGACTGAAGATGGGAGAGTAAAAAGGATATATACCTAAAGGGCAGTGCGCCATTTCTCCAGAAACTTTGAGTAATCTAAAAGACCCAAAAAAAAGTTAGAACTGTTAGGTGCCATTATTTTCTCGAGAAAACTAAACTTAGTGGATCGATCAAGAAATGATTTTTCGAGAAACATCTTTTCAGACTTTCCTTACACACTCAAAGAAACCAAAAACTTACTATATCATAATCAAGAGAAGAAATGTGTTCTTTTATGTCTTACTTTACAGAAAAAGCAAGCAATTTGAACGCAAACCTGAGGCGAAAGCGAGGGATTCAACAGAAGCGAAACGAAGTATGGAGTTAGGATTCTTCACAGACTCTGCAGTCAACAATTTTTGTAACATAGATCAGCCAAACATAAGACATTGAGACATAAACTTATCAGCTAAGACAGCAAAGATTTTATTCACATATGTTTTCAATACATATCAAGAACGGAATCAAAACAAATATATAGAATTTCAATCACTAATGAGCCGCTTTAACAAAACTAGTGCTGGGAAGAAGACCTGATTATCGATAACATCTTGATGAGCTAAGTTAGTACCATTATTCTTATTCTACATGGAATCACATACACAGAGAGAACATTATAAACACACATAATAAGGAATCAAATGTAAGTCAAAAAATTTCAAAACAAGTAGTAGTATAGAATCTTAGGTATGCAAGAAGATCACATACCCCTCTTCGACTCGTTCAACTACATAATATCAAAAGATCCACTCTTTAAGCTCATTGAGAGCTAGAAACTGAATGGGGCACAAATTCTTCAGCCATGTTTGGGATTTATCACAAACCATCGCTACTCTGCCAAGAGCCAATTGGTGACTGAAACTGCTTCTCCATCTTCAGAAGCATCGATCGATCCCCATTATTATCATCCACCATCGCCATTCTTCCTAATCAGATAGATAAACCAATTTGAAAACGAAAAATGCGCTAATTTTCTGGGGTTTGCCCAAAACCCATTTAAAATCGAGTAGATACTGAGAATTTGCCAGACGATCTTTAGAGCAACGTACCATTTTTGGAGGAGATGAATCCATGGAGCAAGTATTTTTTTTTTATGTTTTGTCTTTTTTTTTTTCTTTCGGGTTTATCGGGTCGGGCGGATGTGGTCGCGGTCGCGGATGAATTTTTTTCTTTAAAAATATTATTTATATTTTAAGAAAACAAATTAAAAACTGCGACTTTACTCCCATCGCAAATAATGGCGACGGCTCCGTCGCAAATCACTCGTTGGTATGGACTTAAAATCGACCATCGTAATTTTCTGTTTATTGGTACTGAATTTAATAATAATGTATATATAAACATAATGGTTTGTGTACTGCAACAAAAACATCTATTCCTCTCCGTTCTCTTGAAATAAATTTCCTATATTTTCGTGTTTAAAACTCAAGCGAGAATCCAAAAAGGAGCGAATAAATTGGCTGATTACGTAATTTGAACGGTGTCTTGTACTTAAAAACGTTTGTCGTATTAGTGAGCGGAACAATATCAATATTGCTTAGCGTTGAAAGCTCTCGACAATAAAATCAGCTTTATATCTTGAATTGATGAATTATATATAAATATATATGTACACTATACTAAAATTGCCCGACAACGTATGTAGTGATTCTTTGTTGACCCTTGATGTAGAATTAATATTTTTTCTCAATTATATGCATCATCTATCGAGAAGCATTCACTGCCATTGAACATGATATTCATATTCAAATGAATCTTTCAGCATAGGGTTGCAGACGAATCACATTTTTTTTGTTCGATTCGCGATTCGAATCGAAATTTTAAGATTAGAATTAAAAGATATTTAGAATACGAATCCGAATAAAAATATTTTTTTTTATGCGGGAAATATCCGAATATGAAATCACAATATTCGATTCGAATATTAATTAATAGATTCGAATAATTTAATATATATTTATAAATTTTAATATATTATAAATACTTGTAGTTTAATAGGCCCGTTAAGAATGTTTAGAATATTAGAGCCCAAGATAAATATTACAGACCAAACTTAGAAATCAACAAGTCCACGAATTATATGCTTGGCAATTTTTATTATAATATTTGCTTTCTATTACAGAATTTGTAACAAAAAAAATTTACATTCGAATCCAAATATTCGAATATCACATTCGACTCGAATTCGAATCGGAATAAAGATTCAAATACTAATCGAATAAGAATAAGAATATTTGATAGATTAACCGAATACTAATAGAATATCACGCTATTTGATTCGTTTGCAACCCTATGTTCGAAAAGTCAACAAAATTGTAGAGTCGAAATATAAATTTGTCACGGCATTAGAGCTGTCGAACGGGAAGGCTCGCCCCAACACGTACTGCCCCGTGTCAACCCGCCATTAAGCGGGACGGGGTGGGCCAGCCCGCCAACGTAACGGGATACAAACCCAGTAACCCGCCTCGCCCCGTGGCGGCCTAGCGGGCCAACCCGCCAAAAAATATATATTTAAAAAATATTATTAACCATCTACTTCAAAAATATATATATTATTAACCAGCTACTTCAAAAAATATATATTATTAACTATTAGTACTATTAAATTTTATATATTATTTAAATAGCGGGCAAACCCGCCCCAACCCGTCAGCCCGCAACCCAAACGGGCTAGCCCGAATAGACCCACCTTTAAATGGGCCTTAATTCTATCTAACCCACCTATTATTAACGCGGGGCGGGCCAACCCGACTGGCTTGACCGATCATGACAACTCTACACGGCAGCATAGTATACAATATACACATAGTATACATGTGGATCGTGTCGATGATATCTATATCTTTACAAACATGATTATATATGCAAAACACAACCCTATCTTGTCTCCATTCTAACATCAGCTTGTCAAGTTTCAAACGATCACTAGTCACGGCATAATTAAAAAATTCCATTTTTTCAATGATAATATGTTATCATTATGATGCCCGATAAAATGATTGCACGTTTATGATTTCTATAAACTTTCTACTTCAAAAATCCTACCACAGCCCACCTTGTCCTACCTATACGAACAAGGAAATAATTATAATTATGCATCTCCTATAGTTATCTGAACTAAGATTATATCGTCTAGTTTGCAAATACGTGTCCTTACAACCTCTGTACGTTGGTTCGGCCTAAAGTTATATATATTATGAATTCGATTTGATTCATTGCACACAATCTAATCCAATCTAATAGAGCCTTTATTGAGATTAACAAGTCGATGTAGTTATACATCGTATCCGTCTAATTTGCTAGAATTAATCTCCAGGCAATGGACCACAAAAGATGCCAAATCGTCCAAATCTATTAGTTCAACGTTTATGTTTGTTATCACAATATAAATTTACATTTATTATAATGGATATTATTTTAGACTGAACCACAGTTGGCAATTGATGTTTGTCGGTGTTGTCTGAAAGATAGCTATCAAATCTCCAAAGTAGGGGATTATGGCGTCACTTTTAAACCTCGTTACTATGTTAATTAGATCCTAAATTTTGAAGTACTAGACATTAATTACTAAACATCAGTTCGAAGAGGTTTAACCTAGTGATT
The DNA here is from genome assembly GCA_027422505.1 of Craterostigma plantagineum. NCBI lineage: Eukaryota > Viridiplantae > Streptophyta > Magnoliopsida > Lamiales > Linderniaceae > Craterostigma > Craterostigma plantagineum. The sequence continues at coordinate 2,333,493 of JAPQWV010000093.1, forward strand.
TTCCTATAACTATGATATATATTCTGGTTTCCTATAATAAGCCAATAAATTTGCATGACCCATACAAACTGGCAATATGAATATCCCATAGAATATCATAATGACTAGTCCTGAAATAAAATCTTTGGCAATATATAGACAATTATTTTACGAAGACCCTATTCTCTTAGGGCAAATAAATAAGCCGATAGAGCGATTAATTGTGTTAGTTTCTTGGGCTTTTGTGCCATTGTTCCTTATTCCATATCGGTTAGAAAAAAATGTGAATTCTTATCTACTAAAAAAAAGTTTAGATACAAAAGGTGGAAAAGTTCACTTTCATCGAGTTTCAGCGACAACGTATTACTATTATTTCCTCTTAAATTTTACCTAATTTTGTGTATTTATTATGTAGGCACATGAATAAATATGTATATGTGATTTTACTGGGAGAACGACATTTTAGTACCCGACGTTTGGGGCATGGGCGTTTTCGGTCCCCATGTTCCGAGGGACCACTTTTAGTCCCAATCTTACTGATTTTGGGCCATTTTGGTCCTTCATGTAATCATTAATTTAGATGGAACTTAACACATGAGAGCGCATGATCTCTTTTAACTTGACTTAACACCACATGACTCATCATGTTCTTCAACTACAACGCACGTGAGCATCATTCGTATCACATTTAACTCATTTCAAGGTTGTCGATCATTTCCTAAATGTGACGTATAATGATGTTCATGTGCATTTAAATCGAAGAAGAAGATGTGTTGTGAGGTTTTACGTCGAGTAAAAGGAGATCATGGACTCTCACTTATTAAATTTCGTCTAAGTTAGCGGTTAAATTAACCGATGGACCAAAATCTTCCAAAATCGATAACATTGGGGACGAAAAGTGGCAAATCGGAACATGAAGATCACAAACGCACACGCCTCAAACATTGGGACTGAAAATATCGTTCGCCCTGATTTTATTATGTGTATGTAAGTTAGATCAGTAGCTGGGAGGTTGTATGTGGTGGTCCTTGACTAACTCTGTCCAAAAGCACAATACTACAATAGCATTAAAAGAAATTAATGATAGAGCTCAAATTAAATACAATGAAAGAAAAATTAATAATGTCCGTAGTCGATATATTATAATTATTATTATATGTGGCTATAATAATTTACAACCGAAATAAAAACCAAACTATGATTTCTGGATGTTCAGGTGACGCACCTGTCAAGTTTTCAGTAATACTCGTTTATTTGATCGAACTATATAACGTTAATGAATTTTACTTACATGTATTATGTCCTAGATATTAAATTTGAGAGTTTTTTACTTGTTTAACAGAATTTGATAATAGGGTGTTGCGGTGAACTGGGAAACAAATTTTCTTTGTAGCTCTATCACATTATTAGCTTGTGCGTTAGATTCTTTAAGATAATTTAATTTAATAGTAAACATATATAAACATTACAAACCTCGATGTTTTCTAGGTATTACCGTAGAACATCTGCGCATTATATATTTGTATAATAAGAGACCTAAATGACCAAGTAAACAAATGGGTCTACTCGTACGGACACCAAATGGGTCAACGGCAATAATATATTAACAACTGTCAAAAACCTTTTGTTTCTAAAGTCCAAACTAAACTATTACAGCATTTCAATTCACACTAATCAAAATGTTTCAAGATCGAGCTACAAAACTAAATGAAAAGAAATTATTAATTAAATGATAACCCTTCAAATTAACCACTCGAACCCGACAACTAAGCAAACCAAAATTATTACTCCTATTACAATTAAACAATAAAGTCCATTATACCTTAAAATAATACGGAGCCTTTCATCATCTTATAAATTATAATAATGGTCCCCAAGTTGCAAAAATTACTAACACAATTAGAGCTCGTGCTACACCAAACAGCTGGCTTCATAAATTATATATATACACACACTACCACACCCTCGAAGTCAAGAATATTATAACATACGTAAATAAATACATAGAATACATACTCGTTATTACATTGTACGTATGTGACAAGGACGAGCTCACATGTAACCTAACCAGATAATTATGGCCCCCCCACTTTCTCTCTATACGTATAAATCTCTCTCTACACATACATATAATTAGAGGAAGATCAAGATAGAGGAAACAAAAAATTTGATACGATATAATTTTAGTGGAGAATACATTGGCCTAACTTCTTCAAGAAACAGCCCACATACTCACATTTTAATAACTCTCTCTCTCTCCCTCTCTCTTTCTCTCTCTCTCTCTCTCTCTCACTTGTTCGCCTTTATCTTCAACTTGATCGAGAAAGGTCAAAAAGATATTATAGAAGAGAAGAGCCCTTTTTCTTTCTTTGCTTAGTTCTGTGATGAGCTCTCTCCTTTCGTCCATGAGGATAATGACGATATTCTCTCATATGAGGGCCGCCCTTGCGAATGGTACGATCATATGAACAGCTGATAATTCGGCCAAGTTCATAGTACACTTACCGAACCTCATATTCTACTTCTGTGATAATTATTATTATTTCCTCTCAATTTTCCTTTCTAATTGCCTTCCTCTCGTAATATTAATGAGAAAAAAAGAAGTCCCTTTCTTCCTTCGCTAGCCCTAACCTAATATAAATCGCTCCTCCTTTCTCCCCCCCATCGCTTGCTGAAGGAAAAATCGCAGGGAGAGGTTATTACAGCATACGAAGGTTTGGTTAGCTTTTGCTCGAAATCTAACCACGCCCTTTTCAGTCAACCTCAGAATATCAGATCTGTTCAGAAAGTCGAACCCAATACTCCTCCGCCCATGGATTCCTTCCACTGCCGAAGCTCCACCACCGCGCCTCCGCCGTCAGACGACGCCGGAGAAGACGTCCAGGACGGCGGCCTCTCAGCGATGCCTTTCTTCGCAGACAACACAGCGCCGCCGCCGCCGATCGAACGCGTGGAGAAGGAACACATGTTCGACAAAGTCGTCACTCCCAGCGACGTGGGGAAGCTCAACCGCCTCGTCATCCCCAAGCAGCACGCCGAGAAGTACTTCCCCTTGGACTCCTCCGCGAACGAGAAGGGCCTCTTCCTAAACTTCGAGGACAGAAACGGAAAGCCATGGAGGTTCCGCTACTCTTACTGGAACAGCAGCCAAAGCTACGTAATGACCAAAGGGTGGAGCCGTTTCGTCAAGGAGAAGAAGCTCGACGCAGGCGACGTCGTTTCCTTCCAGAGAGGGTTGGGCGAAGTGGGAAGGGATCGACTCTTCATAGACTGGAGGCGTAGGCCCGACGCGCCCGATGGTTACCATCACTACCATCATCTACTGCGTCAGCATCCTCCTTCTCCTCTTCCTCCATTGCATCACCATCATCAGTTCTCTTCTTCTTACCATCATCACAGGTCTGTAATCCCTTGGACAACGAGTGCTTCCACCATGGGTTATCATCAACCTCAGCTCATGAGCCCTTACAGTAATAATGATATCGTTAATGGAAACCCTTGCCCGCCGGGTTCAGTTGTGTACTTGAGATCTATGGCTGGAAATGGATACGGGTCGGGTTACGGGGCTCCAATGTACCCGGGAATAGTGCAGGTGCAAAGGGGGAACTGTGGTGGCGATCAGCAGCAGTTAGTGTTCGATTCTATCCCAGTTGTGCAAGGAAAAGCAGCAGCTGCGAAGAGGCTTAGGTTGTTCGGCGTGAATATCGAAGAACCTAACGGTGATGCAACTGATTGGACAGCAGATAATCAGTCGACGGCTCGTACTGTGATGCGTAGTTACGGAGGGTTTGATTTCGGGCAGACGTCTCTGAGTTTGAGGCCTTACGATGGTGGCGACTATGACGATGATGGTGATGATGAAGATGAAGAGGATGATAAAGGGAAAGGAGTTGCCATGTCTTTGGACTTGGAAATCTGAGCTTTATGATGTAAGAGAATATTTTTCGAAGAGTCTGCACCACGCGAGGTTCTGTTAATCAAGGTAATATATACCACGAAATCCATGGAGCAGATCGATTATTATATATAATATAATATACATGCATATCTGAGTTCTTGCTCAAGGCTTGCTACCTATTATTAATTCATTTCAAGAACTCAATCACCAAATTACATAGATTTATGTTTTGCATACATCAATTTATAGGATCTTATTATCGACCCGTTATTTCATGCTTCTTTATGCTAGAATCTGATCTTTCGAAATGCTGAGCCTTTTTCTTTTTTGTTGTGCTGAGCAGGAATTAACATATATAGCAAATTTGTATGTGTTCCAATCACTGCTTGTGACTATTTAAAATATGTAATTTAGGTTTGTTTGTTGATCTTTCTATTCTGCTACTTATTACGAGCAAGAAGATATACTACATACACCTATATATCTTTATTTCCTTGGTTTATAGCTTATTGATGATATACTGCAACCTTGGTTTTTATTTTTTGTGTGAAATGGTCGATTCAATTTATATTTTTTTATTTCATTATCCATCGATGGATTTGTGCATTGAGTAATGTCAATATTATTTTTCAGGGCAAGGCACAAGAATAAGGATGACTTTTCTTTACCTACGCTTCGACGACAAGGTTTCACGCATGAAGAAAAATGGTGCGCAGAGATATATATAAAGTCATCGCCGAAGACATATGGAAATACATTTGAATATATTAATTGATTAATTAATCAAGTTTCCACAATATGAACAACTATTTGGTCGTCCCGTCATGTGTTATTTGAAATGAATTGTATCTGGTCCCTATATCAGAAAATGTATCTATCTTGCCCACGAATTTAAGGCAATTATGTTGATGGTGTTTATATGTGATACACGTAACTTAGCAAATTTTCTTGATTAATTTTTGATGAAACGATATTATATTGTGGTCCTATCTTCATATTTTCTTTTTCAAAGAACGAAATAAAGTTAGTATTTCTAGATATGTAGCTCGTGTCTGGATACAGATCGTGGAAGTGCTGAATCATTTAGGTTTTTCACACCATAATATCTTACATGAAATCATATATTGATTGGATTTCCTTTTGATGATTTTTTCAGGGTTAGAGATTTTCATTAGTTTAGCATATGCTTCAATAATGAATTAATTTATCAAATTCCGATACGAATAGAATAGTGTAAAAAGTTGGAAGAGAAAGAGAAAAGACCCACAACCAGATATTCTCAGTCTTTTTATTTAATTATTTTCTGATATATATAGTGTTTATTTATTATACATCTTTTCTCTGACTGTTAGATGGGTCCCCATTCTTTTTACACATATAGAGCCTAAAACCCTAGTCTTTCTAGGTTTCTCTTTGCTCATGACTTAATAATTAAATGCCAGCCCACAAAGATAAAAATGTGAACTTTATTTTCAGAATAAAATATTACATTAACTATATACGGTGTGAATAAATAGAATGGAATGGGGCCTCTGTATGATCTCTGCAAACGTACCGAAATAATTAGAAAAAAAAAAAGGAACAAGTGAGATCACCAGACAAACCTAACGGAAATCATTCATAGCGAAGAGGAAAAAAAGAAAAAATCTATTACATCAAGTTTGCAAAACTGTCTTCTGATTTATCTGCTACCTTTCACAGTCTGAAAATTACTTCACATTTTGGTCAATCAGATTATCCGAATATGAAAACCTGCGTGTATAACGCTTTTTTCTTGTCTCACCCCCATAGTTCTTTTATATAATATATAATATTATATATATAGATATATACATATATATTTATATACAAAGTAAGAGTAATGTTATGGTGCTCACCTTGCGTGGGCACCTTCGTGAGCACCAACCACATCAATAACCTACACATGGGATTAGTGAACCCGTCGGGGGTTGATTTGACATGTTGACGTAGCACAAAAAATGCCACATAACAGGTGCTCAGGGACGTGAGCACCATAACATTTCTGCACAAAGTAAATTGGGAAATAATAAAGTTAAGACATGGTGCACTTACCTTAGATCAAATAGTCAATAATTATAAATCCTGGCAGCCACTAATTAAAGAAAATGTCAGTACAACACATAAAGAATCAAATTGAAAATATATAAATCATATCAAATTAAAATTTGAATACTCTCTTCCGAGTAATGAGATTTCTTTTTTCCAACTATATATCCGTGTTATACATATCACGAAGGTTTGAAGGCAAATGCAGTTTCGCTAAGATCGTGCTATATATCTTTTAGAAAAAAACGTAGCTATTCTGAGAAAGATTTCTTCACGGTATCATAGAGAAATGAATTATTTATATTTCATAATACCATAATATTAGAGAGGGGAGCATCTCCAAGCATGGACCACGGTTTGGACATATATGAGCATGCCTCTGCACACAGATTGTTTTTATTGTTTTTATCCTTTCTGTAGCTGAATAATTAATTCATACGATTAAAGCCCATGAATCAGAAAAATGTTATATATATAAAAGAAGATCTGAAGACCAAACTTAGTTAAATCATGACCTAAAAAGGGCAATGGAATCTAGGGTTACATGTTTGTTTAAACCCCTATGTAATAAACATAATACAAAGAAACCCTGCGAAAAAGTGAGTCTCAGAGAACGTTCTTGCAGTGGACATTATTGCATATGCTATGTGTGGTAGACTATATTTAGGCTCTTCAGTGTGTAATCATTTTATATAAAATTAAAGAACGGTCACAAGATGGGCTAATCATTCATATAGGCTTTAGATACTTATATATAGGCCATAAACCTTGGCAGACAAAATCCAGTTAAATGCTGGTTAACTTGTCGATATTTAGTACTATGTACGCTTCTCTATAATCACGAGATTCGAGTAAAACATACCTCAAGATCGCATCTTACCATAAGTTGGATTAATCTAAATAAATGATTGAGTGGTTAGTATCTTTCATCTTCTGTATTTGGCAAGCTTGTCAGTTATTTAAACTTTGAGTCATTTCCATAACGTAAATACACACTATATTTAAAGAGGCTAGAATTGGACATGATGACGAGGTAAAAACGTTGTCATAATTGGTTGTGATTATAATCATTAAGGTGTTCATCCCATTTCATCGTAGTGGTATAGTCATGGGGATTTTTTTTATGTGTCCTAATACGAGCCTTTCATAGAAATACAACGCATAACAATGGGTATGGTAACAATGTGAGTTTGTCCAAAGAGAGCGTTTATATCGGTTCAAAGATTGTGCTTTTTGGTAATTAAAGAGATGTTAATGGAGGCAAAAACAATTTTGATCGAATGTCTCGTGAGCAAGACTTGAGATACCTATTAAGCCTTTCAAGTGGTTTCAAATTTTTCTTTCTCTGAAAACCCTTTCTCTAAATTATGAATATAACTTTTGGAAATAATTTTTGATAATCGACATCCCCAAAAAAACCCAGAGACTGTGAATAGTTTCGAATGAAGTCTTTAAAGGTTTAGCAAATTTTAGGTTCATTCTCAAGATGTTTTTCAATACTAAAGGTGAGTTTTTTTTGTGTGTAGTTGATTATTGCATAGTTTTTAATAATCTGAGCGGTCTACACACCGACACTCTAAAAAATAATAGATCAAATAGGGTTTACATAAACCTTAATAATGAAAAAAATAGTGTCCAGCCTATATGCCTGAGAAAGAAGCTCCTAATTGTACTGTACATATAAAACCCTAAAAATTATTTATAAGATCGGCTCAACTTATTTGTTTATAGTGTTTTAAGTTAATTATATTTATTTGTTTCCACAATTAACAAAGGTGTAAAATTAAAAAAAAAAAGCATGAAAATAAAATTTTCAAATCACATCAGTTTGGGATGGAATGGATTATGGACCACTTTGATGTTTGCCTTGCTTCTTTAATTTTCTTTGCATCCACTTAAGGCTATATATGTACCACACTACATAAATCACCATTTTCTCGCACTCTAGTATTTCCACGCTATACAATTTATTGATTATTGTCAAGAGATATAGAAGTAAGCAAAGAATGGATAAATCAACAAATTGCACAAAAAAGGATACTATATAGGGAAATGTGAAGCAAGGAAAAAGGCAAGCAAAGAGATGATAGTAACAAGGCAAAAAGGTAACAAAACACGGCCTTAGATTGATGCATATACACCCATACATATAAATAAAATACTCTTTTTCTATTATACACACATACACACACACACACACTACTATTCACTACTACTCCATTACAGTTCTTTGTTTTTTCCATGGAAATTTTATCCCATTTTCTTAAAATAAATAAATATAGAGATTGATCTAAGTGATCATTAAAAACACAGTTCTTTCTTTTGTTGGGTGCAGAATAGATGTATTGAGGGGCCGTTTTTCATTTCGCATATTATTGCATAGTTAACAGTGACAGTGCATATCATAGGCAGAAAGCAGCAGATCCCATAAAAAGGATATCGTAATAAACAAACCAAACAACAGAAGATAGATGCATATAAAATTAGTAGTCGAGGATGATGTAATAATAAATATTTTTAGTTATCAATATATAATCATAATGAATGCACACATATTTTTAATATTTATATATATATACCTACAGTGAGAAAAGAGAAAGGGGGTCTCTTCCTTCTGATGTTGATAGCAACTTCACGTTCAAGCTGGGTTTTATTTAATTTGCACAGTTTTCAATAACAGCCGTAAAGATGAAATATGTATACATAAATACATATATATGTGATCATCGATCACCCACTCCATTAATTCTTATTAATTATATACTACAGGCATTCCCTTCTTCAATTTAATTTTGTGGGGGCATCCTCTATCACTCAATACTAACCGCATAAATATATATCTTTGTACATACAACATAATAAATTTATGCAGTGGATCAAGCATGATCAGTTAGGGGGATGATCATTATTATTGTATATATAATAAAGAATACAAGTGTCTAACGAAGGAGAGGTTATGAATAGGTCTTCTATTTTCTTGTTAACTTAGGGTTGTGGATGTTAATCAATAGCATGCATGGAGCTAGCTCATTTATATTCATATACATACGCATATTTTGTATAATAGGAAGACGATACATATATTTATATTATAGTGAAGATGAGCGAGTACTATATAGAAGTATTACAATGTGTGTATCAATAATAAAGTGATGATATTACATGAGAAGGGCAACAAGTGTACAGAGAGGTCCCCCATCGACGACGAAGGCCTGCCAATGGCATGTCATGAAGTGCAGATTGTCGATAATTTTTTGTCTTTATCGGTGAATGACTGCATATAAATTCCCCAATTTTATTTTTTTTGAAAAATAGTTTTTGCTTTTTGTATTCAAGGTTTTTTTCCCCTTTTTTACTATACAATTAATTTAATTATGGGCTTTTCTCAAAGAAACCCATTTCTTAACCCAATTTTCTTGGGCCAACTTTAGACCCAATAAACTCAAATAATGCATTAATAGAATAATGAAAAGCCCTTTTTTTTTTTTGCAATAGTGAAACGCCCATTGCCAATGAGTTTCTCGCGATAATTAAGGAATTAACGATAAATAGGCGAATATATAGATTGAAATACCGTTTATAAGCCTATCCGCGTTTGCTGAACTTACACGCGCGTAAAAATTAAGCTACGCGGCCCCACCGAACGTATATATATATATGTGTGCCTTTTTGCTGAACTCGACGAACGATCACAGACCCTTTTTGCCATCCATTTTCGATATCGACATTGTTATCAGTAGATTCACTCCAAGGTTAGTGATTTGCTGTTAATCGGCGGGTCGCTATGCTTGATTTGGATTGTCTGCAATCGAATTTCTTCGTTCGTCCGTTTATTTCTCGTACATCATTGATTTTTTTTCTTTTTCTATTTGCAGATTTTGATCGACGGCGTGAGGTGAGGGTAGCGTCTGTTGATAAAGGAACAATGTTCGCAAGCAATCGTAAGTTGGCTTTGTTTGTGCTAATTTGTGTGGACCGATATTGCTTGTTACTCTCTGTCCTAGAATTGCTTCTGATTGAAAAGCAATGCAGCTTTAGTTTCTTTGGGTACATTGTCTTTTGCTTCTTCAGATTGATGTTTGCTTATGTGCTAACGTTTACGTGCCATTGCAGGTTTTGGGCAATCGTCCAGCAGCCCCTTTGGATCTCATTATTATTGTATATATCATCGGTTTTTGGGCAGAACAACAATGCAAGTAACAGTCCGTTTGCTCCTAAACCATTTGGTGGTACGGGCGCTTTTGGTTCTCAAACTGGGAGCTCCATATTCGGCGGTACTTCCACTGGCGTGTTTGGAGCTCCAGCATCTTCTCCTGTAGGCCCAACTTCTGTTTTTGGAGCTTCCGCAACTTCAGCCTTTGGCGGCGCATCTTCCGCGTTCGGTGGTAAATTGCAGTTTCAGTGTTGATGTTGGGTTGACCGTGATCTTGACGTGTATTTACTTTGATATGAATGAAATTACAATTGGAACGTGTTCTTTTTCTGATCTGTGGTAAATGTAGGTTCGTCAGCATTTGGACAGAAGCCTGCTTTTGGTGGATTTGGAGCTAACACTGCTCAAGCAAGCCCATTTGGTAGCTCGTTTCAACAATCACAACCGGCCTTCAGTAGCAGTCTATTTGGTTCATCGAATTCTCAGAGTCAATCTGTGTTCGGTTCATCAAGCACACCAGCAATTGGCGGTGCTAGCACTTCTGGCTTCGGTGCCTCATCAAGCCCTGCATTTGGTAGCACAGGCAGTGTGTTTGGTGCAGCATCCAGCTCTCCTTTTGGTACTTCTTCGCCAGCATTTGGTGCTTCTTCGCCAGCATTTGGTACTTCTTCACCAGCATTTGGTGCTTCTGCCCCTTCATTTGGTGCAAATACTTCTGCCTGTGGTGCCACAAGTACTCCACTTTTTGGGCCATCGAGCACGCCTGCATTTGGTAATGGTGCCTCGAGCACGCCTGCATTTAGCTTTGGATCTTCTACTCCTGCATTTGGCCAGTCGGCATTTGGGAGCAGCCCATTTGGTACATCACCTTTTAGAGCACAGAGTTCATCTTTCGGTAAGCCACCACATATCCTGGACTTCCTAACAATGTTCGAAGGGAATTAATTTTTATCTTTGTGGAACTGATCTTATTTCTCAAATGCTGATCCAAATCCCTTCATAGGGTTTATGAAACTATTTTTTTTTTGTGAGCTTGCTTTATAGTTTGTGATCCTGACTTGCTTGATTCTGTTGCAGGAACGCAAACTACAGCTCCCAGCTTTGGTGCACAGTCCCCCTTTGGAGGGCAACGAGGGGGTAGTAGGGTTGTTCCCTACTCATCAACAGCAGAGGCAGATGGGGGCACTAGCACTCAGTCAGCTGGTAAGCTTGTACCGATCTCCGCTATGTCGGTTTACAAGGACAAAAGCCATGAAGAATTAAGGTGGGAGGATTACCAGTTGGGAGATAAAGGTTTGTTTAGTCATCACCATTTGGATATTATGCATTGCGACTGGATAGAAAGCAATTTTGTGCGTACATTCCTAATATTTTTGTTTCTCTATATATTTCAGGTGGGTCTGCTCCTGCCGGTCCTTCTTTTGCTGCTCCCTTTCCTTCCTCATCTACCCCTGCATTTAGTCAATCTCATTCCACATCCATAAGTCCCTTTTCGTCTTCCACAAAAGTCAATCCATTTGCTCAACAAACACCTTCAAGCACAGGCTTTGGGCCTACGTCCACTTCAGCGTTCGGCTCCACACCCTTTGCATCGACGACAGTTAGCCCTTTTGGGTCAACACCATCATTGACGCCCTCCTTCTTTAGTGCTCCATCTTCGTCTTTGAATTTCAGCCCCTCGAACTCAACTGTTTTCGTATCACCTTCTCCTTTTGTGTCTTCGTCGTCTTCCCAACAGACTTTGTCTCCATTTGGTGGTGGTTCAGGATCTGGACACACCCAATCTTCCCCGTTGTTTCAGTTTAATACGCCTACATCGGCGCAGACCAGTTCTACTTTTGGACAGACTTCTTCTTCTCCCTTCGGTCAAACAACGACCACCTCTGTCTTTGGTCCATCCAGTTTCTATAATACACCGTCCAGCGGAAATCCTTTCTCCACTTCATCGCAAAGCAACGCCAGTTCACTTGGTTTAAGCCAAACAACGGTATGTATCTATCATGCTCTGAACTCCTCTTATGTTGTTTTTTGCCTTCTGCAAATTCTGAAGCCAACTAAGCAGCTAAAACCCAATATTAATTGGATTGTCAAGTCAATATTTCTTTCACCAGACATGTTAAGGATTTGCGACTTTATGTGCTGATGTTGAGGTTATTAAGGACATGAGCAAATACATTTTATTATTCATGCGTAAATCTAACTGTTTTATATGTTGTTAACTAGGCTGATGGTATTTCTAGGATTTACCCAAAGCATAGTGATGTGTTTTATACTTATTGATTACTTTTGACTTTCCTTATTTGGAATTTAATGTGGCTTTCTGTGTAGCCTTCTCTAACCACCCCATTGCATTCGGCACAAACATCTCAAAGTTCTGGTGGTTTCAGTTTAAGCACTTCTTTCCAGACACAACCAGGTAACTGTAACTCAGCAATTGGCTATATATTACGTTACTTCCATGTCTATCTTAAGTTACTCCAAGTATACTTACGTATTTTGTGTTGCGCAGCTTTCGCAACTGGTTTTGGCAGCACCCCTGGAATTATTGGTAGTTCTGGAATTGGACAACCGTATGCTTCTTGCTTTTCTTTTTCTTTTCCAGCCATCCCTTTCGATTACGTATTCAGTATGTACATCTCTGAATGGTTTTACATTTGAAATTTCAGATCAGGTACTCAGGCCTCTGTGATGCCACAAGCGGCTCAAGTTACAAACCCTTTTGGGAATTTGCCAGCTATGCCCCAAATATCAATCAGTCGCAGTGGCACCTCTCCTTCTGTGCAGTATGGAATTTCTAGCTTGCCTGTGAGTCTTCATACGCATTTTTAAAATCATTTGATTTTTCAGTTTATAGTGCTATAACAATGTGATGATTTTTTTTGCGTTCTTATTTTGCTTGTTTATTAAGAATATCTTGGCAACCCACCGTTATTTTTTTCTAGGTTGTACAAAAGCCTGCTCCCACCAGGATCTCGTCTCTTTTGACGTCTCGGCACCTTTCTCAAAGGCGTTCAAGGCATCCATTGAGTATGAGGAAATATGATCCTAAAACTGATGGTCCAAAGGTGATGTTGACTTCTCGTTGTATGTCATTTTCTTTTTATTAGCGCTCGCCTGTCTGTGGCATTGTATTTTAAGTACTTTTTTACTATGGTTACTTCAACAGGTGCCCTTTTTCGGTGAAGAAGAAATGCCAAGTACACCTAAAGCAGATGCTCTCTTTTTTCCGCGGGAGAATCCAAGAGCATTGGTGACCCGACCAATGGAACAGTGGCACTCAAGACCAAGTTCAGAGAAATCGACCCCATCGAAGGGTACGCCTACTCATTTCAACGAAAATGGTAAGTACTAAAGTTTATGTTTTACTTTTGATATTTAACCTATTATTGGACTGACCCTCGACTTGATTCTAACGTAAACAGGTGAACTTAAGGAAGATGCTTATGCTTCAACAAATGGGCATGACGCAAATGATAGAAGCGGTAAGTATGATGGTCTTCACCTTTGGGCTTGCTTAGGCTTCTGATTTATGGGACCCGCAAACCTTCTCCTTCAGACAACGTAGATTCTTACATCACACCGACGGGTCACCGAGCTGACGATGCTGCACTTTCGTATGTAGACGACGTCGAAGCACTGATGCCCAAACATTATCAGTCAGACTTCTACATCGAGCCAAGCATCACACAAATCGCTGCCAAGGAAGTAGCCAGCCCAGGCTATACCAGGCATGTAAAGGACTTTGTTTTAGGGAGAGAAGGCTATGGCTGGATCAAGTTCTTCGGCGAGACTGATGTGAGTGGGCTAGACGTCGAATCTATTGTTCAGTTCAACAATCGAGAAGTTATCGTGTATAAGGATGAGAGTAAGAAACCTCCTCTAGGGCAAGGGCTCAATAAACCCGCCGAGGTTACGCTTCTTAACGTTAAGTGCGTCGATAGGAAAACTGGTCGGGAATATACAGAGGGGCCAAGAATTGACAAGTACAGAGAGAGGCTAAGAAGGAAAGCCGAGGAGCAAGGGGCAACATTTGTTTCGTACGATCCTCTCAAAGGTGAATGGAAATTCAGGGTCGATCATTTCAGTGCTTATGGGCTCGGGGATGAAGATGAAGAAGGCGAAGCGTAAGTGGTGCAGAAGAATATTCTTAACAGATGTTGAGATTTATAGAAGCTATTTTGTGATTTGGTTGATTTCTTTACTAGTTCTAGCTTGGTAATCTCTGTGTTATATGCGTGTTTTCGATTTTCTCTTAGGTTGTTGCTGCTTTGCTGTTTCTAACTCGTTGCTTGTCTTTCGATTACTCTTTTATGAATTATTATGTCTCCACGTTGAATGTTGGTCAAGGAAAGGAATCATATGAAGGATATAAAAAGCTAGTAGTTTGAAAGAAGAAAAAGTTTGTTCGAAGTAAATTGGATAAAGATTCAATTTTTACCAATGCAGCTACACTACTACAACAAAGAAAAGTACTGTGTCCTCCTAAAATCGATCAAGATTCAATTTTTTATCCCCTTCTTTCTCTGTGGCATTTAGCAATCTTCAACACATGCCCAAAAAAAAAGAAGAAAAAATCGTTTCTTCGAAAAGGATTCTATTTATATATCCATTCGTTTGCACGGCCGCCCGATTCATCCATATCTATGAAGATACTCACCGCCTGCCAACGAAAATCATCACAATCTGCTATTACGGGGGACTAATAACACATAAGTATCGAAAATCTAACGTTCAAATCTCCTCACGTTATTACCTTTCCTATTCGAGGACGTTCTTTCGACTTCTCAAGACTGCTTCGAATGTGGGAAACTGCTCCCCAACACTTTAACGTATTCGCAACGTCGTCGAGCCTCAGTATGTACTCCTCTTCAGTTAGCGGGAAAGATCTCTGCAGTGCACAGCATTAGAGGATAACGTTCGTCTTCTAAATCGATTTCGTTGCAGCGAATTAAAGCCCACTGCTCTATACATAACACAGGCGAGGAAAAATACCTGCTCCATGTACTTCCACATAACGTTCATTGCAAGGAGATTTCTTCCCATGAATTCCTGCATATTTTTTGGGACAGTTTGATTCACAGCCATTATTACCAGTATATATTATGATTCAAAGATTGAACATAGTACGATTGAACATAGTACTAAAGCAGGCTTTTAGGACAGTTTTATACAAATAATAAAAGTAGGGACCTTCTTGATTAATTGAACATCATATGACCTTCCATACTTCTTCCTTATGAGAGTCGCAAGATCCATTCCACTGAAGCTCGAATCATCTCTTCCCACGATTTTTTCGAGCCTTTCCCTCATTGAATCACTGCCCATCTGCAATAAACAAAAATATGCGTTTAGCTACTGTGTTCGAAGGAGTAGAAGTAAAAAAAAACAGAGAATAAGATGAAAGCTAATATAACTGAAAGAAACGACGACTCAACTCACTGGACCAATTATCCCACTATCTTCAGCGCCTTCGTCGGAGTCTTCGCCGCCGCCTTCGCCGCCGTCAGACCCATCTTCTAGCTTGCCGGCGTAGAGGGTCAGAGAACGACGCCGTTTAGGAGCTGCGAGGAAGTGGA
This sequence comes from Craterostigma plantagineum, assembly GCA_027422505.1. Classification (NCBI taxonomy): domain Eukaryota; kingdom Viridiplantae; phylum Streptophyta; class Magnoliopsida; order Lamiales; family Linderniaceae; genus Craterostigma; species Craterostigma plantagineum. Next base: position 2,349,166 of record JAPQWV010000093.1, read on the forward strand.
TGCGATGGCTCGAAGTTGGAAGAGGTATGATGTTAACATTGAAGAAGCTGTCTTTGTTAGTTCTTCCGAGCAATCGATTGTTGTTGGGAGGGTGGCTAAGTAAAATACTTGTCATCTCAGAGATTTCAGCCACAGAGGTATGGAATTTTTTGTCGATTCAATAATACAGAGATTAGAGTAATCAATCAGTAAACGGTAAGAAGAGACGAAGACGAAGGAAGAAGAATCTAGGAATCAGTGGGAGGCAATGCATGAATGAATACATGGAGAAAGGAGGACCTCATAAAATGTAATTAACCAACAAAACTGAAAATTGAATTTCTCTCTATTACACTTTAGTTGCGTGTAAAACTAACGAATAAATGATTAATACTTAGCGTGTATGTTATGATTATCTTTCTAAGAACTAAAATATAGATTTCTTTCGACGAGGTGATAAGATATGGTTCCAAAAATTGATTCCTTAAGGCATCATAACATTGTAAGAACACATAACAAAACACTAAAAATAAGACAAAACTGGGAATCATGCGACAACAGTCTTTCCTTGTAAATCAAATCCATAAACCCCACTCCTTTCCTGCAAATATATATATATATATATATATATATATATAATATCAGTAAGGGCGAATGAAAAATAAAACTATAACATGATATATATACGACCACCTCACCTATGTTGGGTTATATAACATGATATAACCTATGTTGGGTTATAATATAGTGTACTTCAAAATCTTCCACGGCGACCACCACGTCCTCGAAAACCACCACCACCACCACGGCGACCACCACCACCACGGCCGCCGCCGCCGCCACGGCCGCCACCGGAGAACCTACCACCACCTCTCTGGCCGCCGCCACCGGAGAACCTACCACCACCTCGGTGGCCGCCGCCTGGACCACCACCGCGTTTAGGCTTAGCTTCCTCCACAGTCAAAGGACCTTCCCCGAAATCAAATCCATTCGATTCCAACGCTTTATTCAGCGCATCGCTGTCCTTGAACTCAATATAGGCTATGCTGTAAGAATAACGCAGAAGGAACGACGTTCGATTTTATTACAAAAACACAAACGCTTAATTAAGGCGAACATTATCAGACAACCGACCCTTTAAAGCCCTCTTCATCATTCTTTGGGATGGAAATTCTACTAATTTCACCGCACGACCCGAAATTCTTTTCCAAAAGGCTTCTAATCTGAAAGAAAAAAAATAGGTTTCGGGCGAAGTTAGGGAAACAACCTCTAGCGAAAAAATAGAGAGAGTGAAGAGGACCTGATCTTCGGTGGAATTCTTGTCGAATCCACGAATAAACGCTGTTTTCCCTTGAGGTCCCGACTGTTTCTCTTCGTTTCCCCTGAAACAATTCAAAAGTATTCTTTTATTTGAGAACAAATAGAGAGTAGAGAGCAATGTGTAATAGTAGTTTATCATTATACTCGCTATGAGCTGGGGCGCCTTTTTCTCGAGCAAGGTCCAGCCTCACTCGACGACCCAACAATTCTGTGCCATTTAACTCCAGCAATGCCTGATTTGACAAGAAAAGGGCATGTAAGAAAGAACTAGAAGGAGCCACATTTATCGCGGTATAGTAGGCATGAACTCGAAGATGTCCAAATTGAATTATGCTGCTTTTTAGAAAAATAAAACTGATATCTCATTGAGATGAGAAGGGAGTAGTAATAGGAAATGGAGAAAAGTAAGTACCTTTTCAGCTTGTTCTGCGGTAGCAAACTCAACATGGCCGAAGCCTCTGAATGTATTATCAGGATGCATACCAAAACGTATGTCCGTGACTTCTCCAGCAACTTTGAAGAAATTCTCACTGAACCATGAAAACAAATGTGTCGGGAAAATAGCAAAAAAAGTTAGAAGATTATTAGCAATTCAAGCTACACTTACACCTCAGATCGCTGTATAGAGAAGGATAGATTCCCAACAAACAGACTTCTCTGTCCTTCAGATTGCCCGTTAGGAGCTTCAGGATTCTCAGGCTGTGTAAAATATAGTAAATAAAACAATAGCAAATGGGACTTAAAAAATGGTAGCAGTCAGAAAGCTTCACTCACAGCTTCCTCGGGCGCTTCATCATTTTCCTTCGCATCGCCAGCATCAGCAATTTCTACATCCAATTCCTGTAATTGCACCAAAGACAATTCCTTACATACATAGACCTTTTAAACCAAATAAGCCCATAAGTTACAAGCCAATAGAAGCTCAACAACTTGAAAGATTAGCTGTGGGCCTTACATTTTTCTTCTCAGATTTCAAAGGCTCACCATCAGCTTCTGGAGATTCCTCTTTACCTTCTTCTTCGGGGGAGACCTCTGACTTCTCCTCGGTGACATTTTCAGTCTCCTCTTTTGCAGCAGCAGAGACTTCCTTGGCAGCAGAATCGTCCTCAACTGAAATATCAATCTGAGGATCAGAACTGAGTTTCTCATTGTCAAGATCCATGGTACCATCTGTAGGAGCGTCTTCTTGTGCGTTCGATAAATTCTCCTCCATGGTATCATTTGTAGGAGCATCTTTCTGTGCGTTCGATAAATTCCCCTCCATGGTATCATTTGTAGGAGCATCTTCTTGTGCGTTCGATAAATTCTTCCCCATGGTATCATTTGTAGGAGCATCTTCTTTTGCGTTCGATAAATTCTCCTCCATGGTGCCATTTGTAGGAGCATCTTCTCGTGCGTTCGATAAAGTCTCCACTTCCTTATCTTCAACCTTCTCAACCTTGGCCGACTTCGACTTCTTCTTTTTAACCCTTCGTTTCTTAGAACTCACAGTCACTGATTCCTTCTGCAGCTCACCCTCTGCTTCCCTCTTATCTATGACACAAGCGAAAATCACACAGATGCAGCCATTATTTCCCAGCAAACATGAACATGAATGGTAACATCAAGGGAAGAAAGCGAACAAAAATTTAAACAGTGCAAAATCAACAAAAGCCAAGAAAAAAAATTCATACTTGTCTTAACTGGCTCGGGGGGAGCGGAAACAGCAACAGCGGCGGCATCAACCTAATAGACAGAGTATCAGACAACAACAAAAGTAGAGTTCCTCGGACGTGTAGAAAGTATAAAGGATTTCAGAGCTAATGATTAAGAACCCTTTCTTCACCTTGGCAGAAGATTTCTTGGCGGATCTACCCATTTGATGTTAGTTTCCTGAGGCGAATAAAGAGCAAAGAACACAAATGGCCCTTCAATCTCAGGCAGCCCCTTGCTTGACAGACACGATGACGAAAGGCAGCTGCTAAAACCCTAAAAAGGCACTGTTTTTATTTAGGGTTTTGAGATAAACACAGTACTCAAATACTTCAGTAACCCCTTTCGTTTTATAGGATTTTTTGTATGCTTTTCGTTGTATTTCCTTTTGGGCCCTTCAAAGTTTGTTGTTTACGGTTCGAACCAATAACTTGGCTGGATAATTTCAGTAATTGGGCCCGAAAAGTTAAATGAAAAAGCCCAAATAAAAATTAAGAAAATGTCCAAAACACCCTCGTACTATCATCAATTTCTTTTTTTATTATTATTATTATTTTAACCGGGAAAACCCACTTTTCTCCCATCCCAAGTAAAATATTGGTAACTTCATATAAAACCACATCAGGATTGATACATGTGTTACAGGTCCACTCAATTATGTAGTTGCATTTTCTAAGACTTAAGAGGAGTCAACCTTGACCATTTAGTCTTTTTTTCCTCTCTATATGGAAAAAAAAAGTACTTAGGCCATCTCCAACCGGAAAATATATTCTCAAACTACATAAATGTCACATCAAACAGTAATTCTTCTCCAACCATTAAACTCATTTTCAAACTCAAAAGAATATTCTGAATATTATTTTCCATACCAAAGTTTAAAACTTTTCAAATATTACCTATGCATTTTACAACTATAAATTAGACAACAACTACGCCAAAAAAATTAAACAAGGATATTATTTAATCGTTATTAGTACAATAATATTACATTTATTGTACAATAATATTAGTTTAAATTTAGTAGTACAATAGTATTATTTTATATTCAATAGAATAAATGAGAAAACATTTAATAAAATAATTTTGAAAACACTTAATAAAATAACATTTAATAGTGAAGTGGGTGACCAAAGAATAGAGAGGCGTCGGAGTTTTTTTACTGAGACAGTGTAAATAAAGGTTAACGAGGGGTTACTTTGTATGACTTTAAAAGTTATAGGTGGATGAACAGTACAGACTTAAATATCGATATAGAGGTGAGAGAAACGTACAAACTCATTTTGGGTAAAACTTTAGGTACCAATTGGAGCACTTTTTCTATTTTGGGTTGTAAAATAAGTATTGGGTGGAGATGCTCTTATCGACATTCACTTTCATCCTCGTACGTTGTTCGTATCCCCTAGATTGAACTGTCCAAATACACACTACACACCTTTCCTTGTCAATCCAAGAAATCCCATGTGCTTTCTCACCCATTCATATCCTCATTTGACTTAACTAAAAATATTAATCAATACAATTGCCATTATAACAAAGAACATTGCAGCACAAGCAATCCAATAAAGCGCACTTTTATGGCAGGCATATGTAGTTGACATATAGAACAACTTCCTTGTATATTTCCAAGTATGTAATAATATAATAGCTCATTCCTTTCTTTACCCTTTTAGTTACTATGTACCTCGTCAGCCAAATGATGATATGCCCCTTCGTATAGAAAAAGGACCAATAATGCGCTAATCGATGGCGATTTTGTTCCACCAACTCATAGGCTTAGGCAAGCCGTCGAAGATAGGCCGAGCAGAAATCCATTGAAAATCTGTCTTCAAACCCCACTTAGAAGTAGCAGCAGCAGCAGCCCATATCAACGAAGAAGAAGAAGAAAAAGACAGCGATTCAATGCTGTCTGAATCTTGCAAGACAGGCGAGCTCGACGATTTCCTAACTCCACTGATCAGTTCTGTCGAAGTTAGTGAAACTGTTCGATTAGCTGACTTTGGCCTGAGGGCCAAGGCTTTGCCTGTAATAGTAGCTGAGATGGGAGTAGAAGAAGCACTATTACTGCTTATTTCTTCATTCAAGAGCTTTTCTTTGGTTCCAAAATCGTCTGAGAAACGTTCTTCTGCTTCACGGTTTGTGCAGTAAAGGGACATTTCGCAGCCCTCCGAGGAAGATGGCTTGAGTTTGAAGGACTGAAAAGAATCGGAAAAATCAGAATTCCTTCGACTGAACTCCACGCTGCTATTTGGCCTGATTTCCATATCCAATTATTAGAAAGAAAGAAAAGAAGTAATAATCGAGCGCTGATATTGAACAGAAAAATCCCACGATCGTAGGAATCTTTCGAAACTATCAGAGATCATAAAGCAGACCCAAAAAGATCCAACTACGGACACTGAAATCCCAATATCAGTGCATAGGAAATAAAGCTGCATAATCAAGAATGGCCGACGATAGAATTTATTACTACAGCAAGTGGATTAAGGATCTTAGAGATAAGACAAAATTATATGTACCGTTTAGGTCGATTTTCGTCTCCATTGGAGATGATCGGGGAAGGCGGGTGCTTCCCAGGCGAAGGTATTTGCAGCGTCTTAAGAGCAAACATTTGAAGATCTGTCATTAAGCCATTTAATCTCTTGATATCTGCTACCTGCGAAAATTTCCCAGACAAACATATACAGTCATCGTAAATAAGATGGGGCCATTCATAATCGTAGAAGACTCATATTTGATCGAATATGCCAATTTATTGGGGGAAAGGAAAACCCCACAAATGAGCAACACTTGAAAACGAAAAAAGGTCGAACCTTTATTGGAGAAATGAGTTTAAATCAAAGAAAAAGAATGATCACCTCCACGCCGTACTTGATTGCGACGCCAGCTAGTGTGTCGAATTTGGTGACGGTATGGGTTATGTAACTGACGCCGCCGCCATTGACGCCGACGGCAGACGGTGGAGGTGGAAGTCGCGCCGATCTCAACGGCGGCGATAGCATCTCCTTAACTTCTTCGTCTTGGCCTTCTCCGTTACCATTATGGAACAAAAACCAATCTCGCGCCATCTTTTCTTTCACCAGCAAAATGGAAACAAAACGTGAAGGCAATTTAGAAATGGGAATTAAACATCGCAAAAGCTTAAAACAATCTGAAGACTAATGGATTTTGTACTGATATGTGACGTGACGATTGGTTCTTGAGCTTTCAGTGAATGAGTTTAAGGTGGGAGATTTGCAGATCGGCCTGCGTATGTATGACTGAAGAGTGAAGACAAGTTTATATACTACTGTGATTTCTGCACATTGTATTTTTATTTCCTCATTAACTATTACTAGTCTAATCAATTTCACTTTTTTTTTTTTTTTTCTTTCTTTTTTTTTTTTACGTTGAAGTCAAACGACCATCATTTAACAAGCGGCTGCTTTGCTTGATTTGGGCTACATGTTTCTTTACAAATATTGATTCTATGTATTATGTTGCTAATTTATCGAGAAATATATAATTATGAAAATATGTAGTAAGGGGGAAAAAGTCAACATATTGAAGTTGGCCTTGAGTTTAAAAAACTAAGGTTGTTTTATCCTTTTGCTCCACACCGACAGCTTTACGCGTTTGAGATTTTTCTTTATTCATTTTATTTGCAAGAACATCTCATTTATCTATTAGCAAGCAAAAGTATTATTGCAAGATATTGCCAATGCTACCCACTTAAATCACATATTACTTTTACATGTTTTTATATTTGTAAGACGTGGCTTTCCATTTTCCAACAACCTATTACAGTAGGTTCTTCATGTTCAGTTAAATACCTAAAAAACATGAGAAAAATATTACAACCATATGCTAAAGCAACGTACCTTTCGTTTTCTTATTTAATGTGTGAAGAGGACAACTAGTTCTGAATATTGAATCCTTACAGCAAATAGCATTATAATGGTAAGGAAGATAGTCAACTGTAATTCATATTCGATAATGACCTAAAAGAAATATCAAAGCACCTAAAACCATCACGCAGTTAGTGGACATACAACTAGGGATTTAAAGATGATCAAACATAGAGTGTAGCAAACAAATCCCAATGGGCATTTGAATTTCTTAAAAGCCGAGAAGATTCGAATAATCGAAATCCATTTCTTACAAAATCAACCGTTGGTAAAAGGGTACTAAATGCCCACTAAAGTTAAAACTGCAATAACAAAATCTATATGCAAGAAAAAGTATGCACATAGGAAAAAACAAGCACGGAAGAGCATCAATGTACACGAAGCATCAACTACTATTGTCATTTGGGTAAGAAAATGTAATGGGATTGCTACACTTCTTCAATGGCCAAGCAAAACTTTTATCTTACAGTTTTAGATGTGTATACCAAACTGCATCTGTTGAGAAGATGAATATTTTGTAGTCACTTATTCCTTGCCAATCATACACCACCTAATCAATCCAATTCCTGCGTACAATCACCCAATAACCAGACAAACAAAAATAACCACAAAACAATCGATAGAAAACTACATATCAAGGGCGAAAAAATGCCATATGTTGTGCTTTGAATGGAGAGAAGGAAACCTCAATGCAAGTCTAACAAAAACTCCTATGCTGGCCTCCAGTGGCTAGACCCTACTGGTCTAGAAGGCATCATATGAACTGCCCAAAAAATAAAGTTGAATAAAACCACGGACAAGGTTCAATTCACATCAGTTCATCTGAACCTTAAAATTACCGTTTCCTGCAGAGTGATGGAAATTAACACCAGCTGACACAGGCCTCTCCTGGCGTGTTCCGTAATAACCTGGCGAAAGAAACGGAACAAAATATCATTTGAAACTGAGCGTTGTTGGATTCATCGTCTGAAATCGAGGGTCTTCACAATCAATACAGTGTCGCAAACTACTAGATTTACGACACAACATGAGCCCACAATCCAAAATCACCAATATCCCACTGCTCTTTTGGACCATGCTAAGCTAATAACACACACATTCATGCGCAAATGGGGAAACAAATGAAAGCCCTAACCTGATCTTCCCCAGAAACCCACCCTTCATTTCCTTGCACGCGCCACTGATCATTGTTGACAATTCCCCTCGGACCAGTAGGAAAGTTCGGCAAAGTATGGGGGAGATGTTGACGCTGTGGGGTTGCATTTAGATAGGAGAACTGTGTGGGAGCTAGTTGAGGCGGAAGCTCGTGTCTCAATGTTCTTTGTCCAAAAGGTGCAACAACAGGCAAATGTGGTGGCCTCTGCTGTGTAGCTTGAAAGTTTCCATACGAATCACCTTGTCCATACTCCATAGGCCTTAATGTGTTATGGACAACACGTTCGTGTACAGTGCTCAAGGCAGATGAAGGAAGAAACAACGCTTGGTTATGAGGAAACACTTCACCTCTCACAGGTGCCTTGATGGGAGTCCCATGCAATTGAGTTCCCTGAAGAACAAAAGTGCAGCAAATTCTCAGTTATTACTAAGCATGACACGATAGGTCTTGAAGGGACTGAGGATCCCACTAAGGGCTTACGTTGGGCATGTTACTGACTTCACGAGGCAAAGGAGGTCGATAAGGTGCATGTGGAGAAATTGGAAGTGGAGGCCTCTGTTGGGAAATTGCTGCAAGCTGAGGTGGCAATGGTGGCTGAGAAAGGTAAGGTGGAGGAGGAAGATGAGTATATGAAGGGTGCTGTGCGGATGGTAGCGGTGGAGGGGGTGGCAGTGACACAGCTGATGGTGGTGGCAGCCGCGGTGGTGGCGGCAGCAGAGATTCCGAGTATGGTGAAGATGGTGGAGGTGGAGTTTCTGGCGGAGAATCGAGTGGCAAGCGTGGCGAACTCCCGTGAGAAGGCGGTGACTCAGAAACGTTTGAAATCACTTCAGGGCGTGAATCAGAAGAGGCTATTACATTCGACGGCAGTGCTTTGTCACTGTGATGTAAAGAATCGTCTTCCTTTCCAAGCTCACGGTCAACATCCTCTGATATGTGATGGCGTCCATCATTAGGGGTCGTTACAGTGTAGTTTGGAGTAACTCCACCAGCTCGGGTCTGTTCAATTTCATACAGTGATGTATACGCATGTTTGTGGTTTAAGTTTTTTGGAGGATTATTGTTATCTCCATCCTCCTCTTCTCCCACAAACATATGGGATGGCATGAGTCCAGAGAGATGAAATGTATCATTACTGCATAAGTGGATCAAAAAACGTGTTAGACCAAACAAAAATATCCACATATTACATACAATCAGGCACCACATTTATATATGCATAATCAACTCATTTCAAGAGATTCAATATACGTGTTTTTAAGTGTCAGCAGCCACGAATGCAATTGGAACAGGCAAGAAAACAATTAATTTCCATGACACAAGAACGGCAAAAATCTATACTTCCTAGGAACGACGAGAAGGCAAGAAAAGACACAAACTGAAATTATATTTTGATCAACAGAGAAGAAATTTGAGTATCACTCACCTTCCATACTCATCCACGAGCATTCCGTCCATTTCTAGGACAGGATCATCGAAAGACCGCTCAGCGCGTGTCGGACGCCTAGGAGGAAGCAGATGGGATACATCGTCATCATTGGCTGCTGCAATAACATTCATCTGACTCCGAATAACATCTTCTGGGAAGATTTTCCTCGCAAGCCACAAGCGCAAGACCTAAGAACAATTGTAACATGAGTGGTTTTAACAGACGCAATTGACTATTATTAAAGGATTCGTCTTCACCTTATTACATTGCTGGCGATTTTCCTGAGCACCCGGGACAGATGGAGCGGCGGCTGCAACTAAGCGGGGCAGTGAAGCTTGAACACAAGGAATATAGGAAGCACAGGCACTCCCTTTAAAAATAACGAAAAAACTAGTAAATGGAGAATGAATAAGCAAACACTTCAATTCCAACAAACAATTCGGAATGAAACACAAAGAAAGGATCATATGAAATGTCAAAATGTGGTTGAGATGACTCGGTGAAACATCAATTAAATTGTACTTCACGGACCTTTTTTTCCATGAGACTGCTTGGTTATCGAATCCACTAAAAAGAAAATGTCCACTTTGCGGCGGAGATCCGATTCATTCTCCAGCTTCCTTATGAGCACATCCACAATCTGAGAGAATATCAGGTTTTGTTTTAGTGCTACTAAAAATTACTGATATTAAATAGGTAACATGCAAACTTTTCCCTCCTACGTACTATCTACAAAATAGCGCCGCACCAAAAGAAAATGCCAAACAATCTCAGCTAGCTTAGTATCTGTCTGCGAATGAATATATATTAAACATCTTTCGCACACATCACTATTACGTACCTCTTTTGCAATCCCATACTTAGCACAGTCGATTGCATGGCGCGTTGCACGCAAAATGCTCTCCCTGTTCCTCCTTGACAGGGTCTCTATCATACCTTCAAATGCATCGCGAGCAACCAATGCATCGATGCTGCTGCTCAAAGAATTCCTGCTCACCCTCCTCTCCTCAAATTCATCAACCTCACGTTGATTATTAGAAGAAAATTGGCGGATATCAAACGAAGGAGACATCAATTGTACATCCTTTTGAAGGGTGTTAACTGATTGAAGTGGGGGTTTTGAGCTGGAATTCTGCAAGGAAGCTTGTCTCTTCTTTTCCTGGGCAGCAGAAATAAGATTTTTCATGGGAAGATCATTCGCTAAATTTTTAGGCTCAGCTGCAATATGCTTCTTGCTATGTTTGTCATCAGCATCATCCAGCCTGTGTAACAAAATTATAAGAATGTAAGAAACTAGAATCCTAGATGGTACGAGTTACCCATCCCATCAAATAACTTTGTATCACCTTACACCAGAAGAGTCGATTTTCTCATCAGAACTTTCACGTGCATAAGCATTTCTAACAAGTCTCTCCCTCTTCGGTGTAGTTTTATTTTTCTCTCCAGAAAAAACTGTTGTGCTTTTCCCGTTCATTGATTTCTTTGGAAATGAACTTGGCCGATCACACGTATTTAGAAAGTCCCTGTTGCCTCCTTCAGCGACTTTCTTTTGTGGTACGATCTCGGGCGCCTTGCTGGAAATTTTGCTTGGCAGTTTAGATGATGCACCGCCAGAAGATCTAGGAGACCTTTTCGGGGAAACTTTGTTCAACTTAGCATTCGTGGTCTGTGTCCTGGAAGATTTTAGTGCAGTAGATCGGTCGCAATTTCTCTTCTCCACGCCGTGCTGGTCATTTGGTGAAGCTTTATTGGATTGAAAAGGGGGTTCTTGCTTTCTGAACGTGTCGTTAACCGTTCCAGAGCTTTTGAAAAGCCTTTGATTTTGCGGATGGCTCTCATCGCGCGGAACAATTTGCTTCTTTGGCACTGACGGTCGATGAACGCTAGGAACCTTATTTGCGATTCCTCCATGGACAGGAGTTTTAGTAAGTTCATCATCGCCTAAACGAACAAGTCTCCGCTTTTTGGGCAATTGCATCACGGGAGATCCACCATTGTCAGGTTGTAACAATTCGTCCTTCTGCGCATCCAAATCTCCCATTTTATCCACCCGCGGCAAAGGAGTATGCGCTCTGTCTTGTTCTTTACAGTGGCGCTTCGCTTGAGGAAGACCATCCTCCTGATAGGAATGAATACGCTTCGATCCTTTTGAAGGACTACGTGCTTTAGAATCCCCCGTTTTATGGTTGCTCACGATATTTTTCTTATTCTTGGGGATAACTTTGTCATGGCCATGACGCTCCTCATCTTTCCCTTTGTAATCTTCTCGTGCATCAGAACGAACTTTCTTATTCAGCAACTTTTTACGATCACTTTCACTGACAACAGATAAAGCTAACACCATCCCATTCATAGAGAAATCCGAAACACTACTAGCAGGGGCAAATCTTGTTTGTCTCTTATCTATGGAATTCTTCTGAGATGCGATCTTCTTGGGTATTATTTCCTCGTGTTTCCTCTTCTGACCCTGTCCTGACTTTAGTTGTGGCCGAATCCTCGATTCTTTTGCGCATATATTCAGAGACCCACCATCGGCTTTCCTATCATGTAAGGCTCCTGTCTTGACCGGTGAAGAACACCCCACCACTGAATCTTTCTTCGTCGATTTTTCAGGATTTGAAGAGAGCTCATTGATCTTCTCGGAAGATATTTGTGAAGGTAAACTATAATCCTCAATAACATCTGCTGAGCATGCTCTTAAATCTTGATTTTTGTTCCCATTTAATTGTAGAGGATCCATGCCATTCGAGTTATTCGTTGCCGATTCAATTTCTGCGCCGTCTTTACTTATCTCATCATCTTTCGCACCCCCAGAGGCACTGTCTCCCATCGAATCAGCAGAACGTATTGGTGAGAGAGTCACTGTATCGTTTCCTTTTTTATTCTTCTTCTGTAACGCTTCGAATTCTTCACAGATTTCCTTCACAGCTTTGACCAAAAACTTGGCTGGCTTTCCCTGGCATCGCGCAGATAACTTGCTTTTGGTTTCATCAGTAAATGCCTGGATATCAGCAGGAGGGATGAAAGCTCTGCCGAAACAAGTTATAACAGCTTAGTTCGGAATTCAGATACAGTTTCTGGTTCTCCAATTATAGAAATTAACGGTTGGACAAGTTGTTAAATAACTAAGGCAAGTGCCGTTATCATAGATCAATCAACTCACACAATGCCTTCATCAAAAGCAAACAAATTCCCAGAAAGTAGATACATTCAAAGAACAGAAAATGTACTTCGAAAAGCATATATGTTCAAGGAGGGGAAAGGGAAAAAAAGGCAATAAGCTTACATCTGTGATGTACCAAAGAACTGGACAAAGTGCTTTTTAGGGTCAGAAACTTGCTTAAAGTCTTCGGGTCTACTAATCTGGAATTTTAAAGAATAGAATATCATCAAACCAGCAAAGTGGAAGGAAATTGATGAGTAAAGAAGACCAATGCCAAATGCAGTCAACCAAATATAGAAATCAGGAAAACATATCTAAACAAAAATGCATAATTCGAAACACGTGAAAGAATATAAATCTCCAACTGGTATAAACAAAAATGGAAAAACGTTTCCACAAGCAACAGATTTCAATGCTTCCGTACTCCCATCTCATAGACAATCTGTATCCGAAAAAATAATATCTAATGACGTGGCAACAATATAAGCATCTTGGTGATACAAACACATTGAGACGTCACAAAGTTACAGAACTTACGATCCTACACATAACTCGTGGCACGGTAATTGAATCACGTGTCCGATGCATTCATTTCCTTTGCCTCCTTTAAGCTAATCTTCCTTCCAATCAAAATAAAAACACACCAAACTAGCTAAGGACAACCAACGAACTTTCCAGTTTTCACCCACTGATCCTTAGATACCATAAATGTAAGATAAGACTCACACAATCAGAACCTATCTTAATGCTCAACCCTTTCAAACTCAAGGCAGCGTTTTAAACCCCACTCTTCAACCAATCAAATTGACAATCCATACACCCAAATCAAGAGCCCAGACCAAAAAGACACGAAATAACCACTAGATTGGATCAAATTAATCAAATTAACGAAACAAATAAGAAGAAAACAACATTTTTCAACATGAATTATACAAACACTAGAGAAAAGAACGATTAAATGTCATACCTTCGCCGGCCAAGGAGAAAAACCCTTGATCTTAGCTAGCACGAGATCTCCCAAACGAAAATCGTCGCTCTTGCTCCCACCTTCCGACCCACGCTTACGCCCCGTGGCCATACGCCAAGCAAGCTTCCAATTTTTCTTCCTTATTCTTATAGAAATCTGAAATTGAATTACAAGAATCAGTAGAAACCCTGGCGCTAGAACTGTCCAGGTTATTGATTTATGTACGGCTGAGAGTTCGCCGCTTCAAATTGCTTCGCCGCCTGAGGTTGTCTTCTCACCACCGATCACATTAAGAATAGAAGGATTGATTTTCTGTTGTAAATAATTTGTTCTTTTTTACTTCAGAGTACTTTTCTGGTCTGCGTTAGAGAGAGAGAGAGAGAGATGTGCGAGGGTAAATATGTCAATTCGCTCATGACGATGACACCTAGGCCCTAGGGGAAGGTTGCCTGTGAGATATTTGATGAAGAAATGGAGGGGTAATAGTGGAAATGCAAACTAATTTATCAATTACTTAATTGAAGATAAGATAGTATTATAAATTATAATGTACAGTTGTAACTATTAATTTAAATATATATTAAAAGTATGATATAGCTTATTTCTTGTTTAACAAACTAATCTTTCTTTAACCACATAAAAAGTATCAAGACTATCTGATTAATTAATCTATTCTTAATGACCGAACTTCAATTAATTAAATATTCGTGGACATAATCTTGTTTGGGCTAGCTTTCAAACTTCGGTAAGTCCAAAAAGAATAAACATGACTCAAGCCCAATAGATAAAAATGAATTGTTACACAAGTTCTTTTTTAAGATTCCAAAATAATGAGTTCCAATAAATCGACAAATTCAATTAAAAAGGGATCCAAAAGACCAAAACTAGGTCAGTTTCGCCTCGTAGAACTTGACTAAAATTTAATTTAGCTGTTTTTTTTTTCAAAAGGGTCGATGAATAACGCTCGAGCTCAAGCTGCATTATTGAGTTCTTGACGCATCTTTAACCCTTAAATTGATTCAAGAATTAAAATGAAAAGAATGTTAAATAGTGTTAGTTTCAATTTCAACGTTGAAGCTTGGCGACACGTCAACAATCAAATGGAATGAATAACTATAAGCCAAATGAAAATTTAGAAAGTAAAACCATATTTAAATATGAGGACAGAAACCAAACGTTAAAACTGTTAGGCGTGTTCGGATAATACGAGCAATATTAACGGCAATCAACCAACGAAGAAAGCAAAAATAACACGCCAACTTTTTACGTGGAAAACCCGAAATGGGAAAAACCACGGGATCGCTCTCCCGATCCAAGGAAACGTCCACTATAACCAAGTTCGACGGGTACAATGGACAACACCTCTCGAGAACGTCTCGAGGTAACAACAACCCAAACGCACCAAAAATACTACGCCGACAAGGCGAGCACACCAACGACGTCGAGTTACAAACTCGGAACTCCAATAATCATCGGGTTACAAACCCGGAATACCAAAAGAGGTTTAGCGAATTACCACCAACACGTGAGAAACCGAACGATCCGACACGGTAGATGTGTAGAGTACATCGAGGCGACTCTCCTCCCAAAGTTTCGACGAAAACGGGGCAACGAATCGTCCGGATCTGAATTTTCTTCCCACTTTTCTTTTTCTCTCTTTTTTTCTTTCCTCTTCTCCTCTCCTTCGCTGTGTCATGTGCGTGTGTAGTATGTTTTTTTTTTTTTTTTAACATAATACATATATATATAATATATACATGCAATTGGGCCAGCCCTAATATGGGCCGGACCCTAATAAACTCCCCCTCCGGCTCATATGGTGGGCTCAAGCAAGCCCGCTTTTCGCCGACAGGTCTTGAGCTTCTCCTTCGGCAAAATCTTCGTCAACATATCTGATCCGTTCTCGCTCGTGTGTACCTTCGCCAAATACAACTGCTTCGACTCGAGCACATCTCGAACCCAATGGTATCTGACGTCGATATGCTTGGATCTCGAATGGAATGACGAGTTCTTGGAGAGGTGGATAGCACTCTGACTATCGCTGTAGACGACATACTTGTCCTGTCGCAGACCAAGTTCTTCGAGAAACTTCTTCATCCACAAAGCTTCCTTGCAACCCTCCGTGATTGCAATGTACTCAGCTTCTGTGGTGGATAGCGCAACGCACTTCTGCAGCTTCGATTGCCACGACACAGCTCCCCCTGCAAAAGTCATCAAAAAACCTGAAATAGATTTTCTGGAATCAGTATCACCTGCCATGTCTGAATCGGTATATCCAACTAGCATAGGCTCTCCGCTGCCAAAGCACAAACACGTCTTGGAAGTGCCTCTGAGATATCTCAATATCCACTTTACGGCTTCCCAGTGCTCTTTTCCCGGATTAGAGAGAAAACGGCTAACGACACCAACGGCATGAGCAATATCGGGTCGAGTACAAACCATGGCATACATCAAACTACCGACCGCAGACTGGTAAGGAACTCTGCTCATATCGGCCTTTTCTTCCTCACTTTTCGGGCATTTCTCAGATGACAACTTGAAATGACCTGCAAGTGGAGAACAAACCGCCTTGGCTTTACTCATGTGAAATCTCTCGAGAACTTTCTCAATGTAGTCTTCTTGAGATAACCATAGCTTCCGATTTGTCCTGTCACGAGAAATCTTCATGCCGAGAATTTTCTTCGCCGCTCCCAAGTCCTTCATCGCAAAAGACTTGCTCAATTCTCTCTTCAACGCCGCAATCTTGCTAGTATCATGGCCTATAATCAACATGTCGTCAACGTACAAGAGAAGAATAATAAAGTCGTCATCGGAGTACCTCTTGACGAATACACAATGATCCGAAGAGGTTCTGGTGTACCCGTGACTGGTCATAAAGGAGTCAAACTTCTTGTACCATTGACGTGGAGCTTGTTTCAAGCCGTACAGACTTTTGTTCAACTTGCAAACAAGCTGCTCTTTTCCCTTGACTTTGAATCCCTCGGGCTGCTCCATGTAAATGTCTTCTTCAAGGTCACCATGAAGAAATGCAGTCTTCACGTCAAGTTGCTCAATCTCCAAGTTCAAGCGCGCCGCCAAACCAAGAGCAACTCGGATCGAGGACATCTTCACCACCGGTGAGAATATATCATCAAAGTCAATTCCTTTCTTCTGACCAAAGCCTTTCACAACCAACCTAGCTTTGTACCGTGGTCGAGAATTATTTTCTTCATTTTTCAGTCGATAAACCCATCGATTCTTGAGAGCTTTCTTTCCTCGAGGTAGCTCTACCAAATCATAAGTGTGGTTATCATGGAGTGATCGCATCTCTTCCACCATCGCTTTCATCCACTCATTCTTGTCGTCAACAGAAATTGCGTCTTGGTAATCCTCAGGTTCTCCCCCATCTGTTAGCATCACGTACTCATCTGAAGGATACCTCGTGGATGAACGATGCTCCCTAGCAGATCTCCTCAACAGAGGTTCAACCGAAGGTTCTTCGACGGGTTCATCAATAGGTTCCGCTGGCTCAACATCAACATCGCCTATAGGATTTTCATTATTGCCAACACCGCTAGATTCTGGAACATCTCCCCCTTGATCGGGATATGCTACACGTACAGGAGGTGGATCTAAATTAGTTAGATCACCGCTGGACTTCTTAGTCGACTTCTCTGACTGAATGTCTCGTATGCACTGATCTTCAACAAACACAGCATCGCGGCTTCTGATAAGCTTCTTCTGCACGGGGTCGTAAAATCTGTACCCAAACTCATCAAGGCCATAACCGATGAACACACATTGTCTGGTCTTCACATCAAGCTTCGATCGCTCGTCCTTCGGGATGTGAACAAAGGCCTTGCACCCAAACACACGCAGGTGACCATACGAGACTTCCTTTCCCGACCAAATCTTGTCTGGTACCTCAAATCTCAAAGGAACACATGGTGTGAGATTTAAAACATGAACGACGGTATTTAACGCCTCACCCCAGAAAGAATTCGGCAACTGTGACTGCGATAGCAAACATCTCACTCTCTCGATCAGTGTTCTGTTCATCCTCTCAGCTAAGCCATTTAACTGAGGTGTCTTTGGAGTCGTCTTTTGATGCCGAATACCGTATCTCTTGCAATACTCATCAAAAGGACCACAATATTCGCCTCCGTTGTCCGTCCGAATACACTTGAGCTTTTTGTTTGTCTGCCTCTCCACCAAAGCGTGAAATTGCTTGAAAACATCTAGCACTTGGTCCTTGGACTTCAGCGTATAAGCCCAGGTCTTCCTCGAATTGTCATCTACAAAAGTAACAAAATACACAGCACCACCAAGTGTTCTTGTTTTCATAGGACCACAAACATCGGAGTGAATTAGATCGAGTATACCTGATTTCGGCGAGTGAGTGATGTTCTTGAATGCGACTCGGGTCTGCTTCCCAGCCAAGCAATGATCACATCTTCGTAACGAAGGATTCTTCACGCCAGATAGAAGATTCTTCTTGGCTAGTATCATCAGTCCTTTTCGCTCATGTGGCTGAGTCGATTATGCCAAAGCTCCGTCGCGCCACCATCGTCGATTGCATTCACGGTAGAATCTGCAATCTTCGCTTGCGTCACATATAGCTGAGATGACGTCTTCTCACCTTTCGCTACGATCAAAGAGCCTTTAGTGAGCTTCCATTTTCCATCTCCAAAGTGGCTGTGGAAACCTTCATCGTCGAGCTTCCCTGTGGACATCAAACTCATGCGAAGCTCTGGAACATGCTTCACGGCCTTCAAAATCAATGTATTTCCGTTCTCCGTCTGCAAACGCACGTCGCCGATACCAATGGCTCTAGCAACGCCATCGTCTCCCATAATAACTCGTCCAAAATCACCAGAGGTATATGAGGCAAAGAAATCCCGCCGCGGTGTAGCATGTATCGTAGCACCGCTATCGATCACCCAACTAGTCTCATGACTAGCTAGATTAACAGCATCGTCGTCGCGCAAAACAAAGAAATCTGCCGTGATTGCGGTTACCTTGTCAACTTTATCAGCATCTGTCGTCTGATGATCTTGACCCTTCGCATTCTTGTTCTCTCTCAGGAACTTTCGGCAAACTCTTTTAATGTGCCCCTTTTTGCCACAATAATGACACTCGATGTTGGCATACTTTCCCGGTTTGCTCTTACTTCTGTTGCGATCACCTGGGCCTCGACTCTTACTCCTCCCCCTGTTCTCTGTGACTAGGACATCGGACTGTGAAGAAGAACCCTGCGACTTTCTTCTCATCTCTTCATTGAGCACGCTGCTCTTCACCAATTCCATCGAACAAATGCCATTTGGAGCCGAATTAGATAATGACATTCTGAATGTCTCCCACGAGTCTGGTAACGTACCAAGAAGCCACAAACCCTGCACTTCGTCGTCGAACTTGATTCCTATTCCAGATAGCTGATTAATAATTCCTTGGAATATATTCAAGTGATCAGATATGTTGCTCCCTTCTTGATACTTCAAACTCATCATCTGCTTTATCAGAAAAAGCTTGTTGTTTCCCGTCTTTCGAGCGTATAACTGCTCAAGCTTGCTCCATAAGGTCCTGGCATGTTCTCGTCGCTTATGTGATTGAGAACATTATCGTCGACCCACTGTCGAATAAAGCCGCAAACTTGGCGATGAATCAATTCCCACTCCTTGTCGCTTTTATCAGTCGGCTTCTCCAAATCGAACACCGGCGAATAATAATCTTTTACGTATAAAAGATCCTCCATCTTCCCTTTCCAAATATGATAGTTCGATCCGTTCAACATAACCATCCGACTAGTATTGCCCTCCATGACTTCGAACACAATAACGCGATTCAACCTCGCTCTGATACCACTTTGTTAGGCGTGTTCGGATAATACGAGCAATATTAACGGCAATCAACCAACGAAGAAAGCAAAAATAACACGCCAACTTTTTACGTGGAAAACCCGAAATGGGAAAAACCACGGGATCGCTCTCCCGATCCAAGGAAACGTCCACTATAACCAAGTTCGACGGGTACAATGGACAACACCTCTCGAGAACGTCTCGAGGTAACAACAACCCAAACGCACCAAAAATACTACGCCGACAAGGCGAGCACACCAACGACGTCGAGTTACAAACTCGGAACTCCAATAATCATCGGGTTACAAACCCGGAATACCAAAAGAGGTTTAGCGAATTACCACCAACACGTGAGAAACCGAACGATCCGACACGGTAGATGTGTAGAGTACATCGAGGCGACTCTCCTCCCAAAGTTTCGACGAAAACGGGGCAACGAATCGTCCGGATCTGAATTTTCTTCCACTTTTCTTTTTCTCTCTTTTTTTCTTTCCTCTTCTCCTCTCCTTCGCTGTGTCATGTGCGTGTGTAGTATGTTTTTTTTTTTTTTAAATAATACATATATATATAATATATACATGCAATTGGGCCAGCCCTAATATGGGCCGGACCCTAATAAAAACGTGTGCATACATCATTTACCTAATTTAATTAAATACATTATAAATGCGATGTATTTGTGCGTCATCCCAACTGATCGACAAACAAGCTCATGTTTCTCAGTTATGCGGACAATTGTCTCCATTCAATAGTGTTTCGTATCTATATCACATAGGTTAATATGTGATAGTAGTTTTCAAGTGATATCTAAATACTAAAAATTTTATAAATCATTTATTTTAATTATTTTCTTATCCATACTAGTCGCCAGTGGGACTAACAAGAACATCCATTGCAAAAGAAAAAGAAAGACAACTCAATAACCTCCTACTATCATGAAACTAAAAATGCCTCCAAATCATTAAAAAAATAATATCAAATTAGTCGGGTATGTCCTAAGAGAGATTAATTGTAATTTCTTTTCAAAAGAATTAAACAATGAAACTCGAAAAACCAGACAATTAACTTTGAAACCATCGGACAACACACATCAATGAAACCATAATAAAAAAGCCAACACTTCAACATTATAGCAGCCCATATTAAGTTAAGGGCACAGATTAACACGATAACATTTATATGGGGTAGTCAATTTAAGCCGTTCTCTTTAGATAAATTAACTTTGATTATGTATATACCAAATCATATAACTTGTATGCATGTAGATCATATGTAGATAACCAACATATAGTATTATAGTTATCCATATTCTCTCATTCCACGAAAACCAAAACGTGTATGATCAGCAAACTATTCAGACATTATAGTTCAACCGCCCTACCTTCCAAAACCTCAATTTCCTCTATCAACTTTCAAAACTAACATGAACAAAAAAAAAAAAAAAAAAAAAAAAACATTTTCCACAAAAAAGAATGAAAAACTCAAAACCAATATGTCACATAAAATCACATTATCCTCAATTTCCACCTAAACCTTACACTGCAAGAAAACGCCACTTATGCCCCTTTTTTAGCCCACCAAATCAAACCTATGTACGAACTCACGCACGCCAAGAAAACTAAAAACATATATAATAAGTCTTATTAACACACTCACACGATTCTCAAGAAGAACCCTCCATTCCAAAGCCATGACGAATAACACCACCTTTTCGTCGTCCCCCACAGCAACAACAAGCTCTTACACATCCCATTATTACAGCACAATACTCACCTCCTTCACACTCCTATCAGAAATGCAAATGGTGGAGCTACTCATCGCCTTCCTTGTCTACGTCGTGATACGCTCCTTAAGGCAAAAAGCCAGCCATGGCCTTCCCAACTGGCCCTTCCTAGGAATGCTGCCTTCTTTAATCCTAGGAATTCAAGGAAATGTATACGAATGGATATCCGAAGTACTCATAAGGCAAAACGGAACCTTTGTTTTCAAAGGGCCGTGGCTAACCAACCTCAACTGCGTCGTCACGGCTGACCCAAGGAACGTCGAGCACCTACTGAAGACCAAGTTCGCGAACTACCCTAAGGGAGACTACTTTAGGGACACTGTAAGAGATTTACTAGGTGATGGGATTTTCAGCGCCGACGGCGAGATATGGTCCAGGCAGAGGAAGACGGCCAGCCTTGAGTTTCACTCTGGGAAGTTCAGGCAAATGACCACCGATTCTTTGCTGGAGTTAGTCCACGGGCGTTTATTGCCCGTGTTAGAAGAATCTTGTCTGAAATCGTCGGCCATCGACTTGCAAGACGTGCTTTTGAGGCTGACCTTCGATAATGTCTGTATGATAGCTTTCGGCGTCGACCCAGGCTGTCTCCGGCCGGGATTGCCGGAAATACCCTTCGCCAGGGCGTTTGAGGCGGCGACGGAGGCGACCATCATGAGATTCGTGACGCCGACGCTCGTGTGGAAGGGCATGAGGTGGCTGAATCTCGGGAGCGAGGGGAAATTGAAGGAATCGATTAGGAGCGTGGATGATTTTGCGAATGGGGTGATTCAGGCGAGGAAGAAGGAGCTCGCCGTCGACGGCGGGGAGGTGATTATGTCCGACCTTCTGACGGTTTTTGTGGGGTTGAGGGACGAAGGGGGTTCGCCCTTTTCGGACAAGTTTCTGAGGGATATTTGCGTAAATTTCATCCTCGCCGGCCGGGACACTTCCTCGGTGGCGCTGAGCTGGTTTTTCTGGCTATTGGGTCGGAATCCCGAGGTTGAAGAGAGGGTTTTGAAGGAGCTTTGTGGGATTTTAAGGGAGAGGAATAATCGCGGGGAGGAGAGGTTTGGCGATGGAGACGGCGACGGCGGCGATGTTGTGTTTAGGGCTGAGGAAGTTAAGAAGATGGAATACTTGCAAGCTGCTCTGTCTGAGGCTCTTAGGCTGTACCCTTCTGTCCCCGTCGATCATAAGGAGGTAAAAAGTTTCAAATTCGTGGCGCTCTAAATATGACATAAAAATTGAAAAATATGATTAATAACTATTTATAGAGGATAGTGGGATAAGTGGGTAATTTTTTATATTTTTATTATGTTTTTAGTCTATTATAATATTATGGGGCACGTGACAGTATAATGAGGCAACCTACATTTCTTTAATAATACAAAATATGATCTCAATAATTTTAATTTAAATTTTTGGGTGAAGTGGTCAGTTAACATGGCATAGTGAGAAAGTACCATCTTAGACATTTCACTTGAGAAAAATTACACATATAAAGGTAGAGTTGAAAAGAAATAAGTATAAACGTGAAATATGATACATACCACTTGGGAACATACTGTATAAAACTATAATATAAGACATTCAGTTTGGAATTATATATAAATTTAAAATATAAGATACTCTCTTTACACTAACTGCATGTGATGTAGTCAATAAGAAATTAACTTCTCTCTTTAACAAAAATAATTACAAAGTACTCCCTATGATTTGAGATATAAGCGTTTTACAATTTCTTTTATTTCAAGAAAAAAATATCTTGTATATTCTCAATTTTAACCATTATCTTTAATAAAAGAACAATAGGGTCAAACAATAAATCAAGGGTATATGAGAGATTTTTACGTTATTTCTTATCATATGAGTAACCTCTTTTAAACTGTTTGTTTTTAAAACCAGAGAAAGTATGTAGCAAAACGTCGAATTATATTCCTATTTAAATCGAACAGGTGCTGGAAGACGACGAATTCCCTGATGGAACGAAGCTGAAAAAAGGGACAAAAGTCGTCTACGCAATCTACACCATGGCCCGGATGGAGGGCATATGGGGAAAGGACTGCCTCGAGTACAAGCCCGAGAGGTGGCTTCGAGACCGCAGATTCATGAGCGAGTCTGCGTACAAGTTCACTGCCTTCAACGGCGGGCCCAGACTCTGCCTCGGGAAGGATTTTGCCTATTATCAGATGAAGTTCGTGGCTGCCTCGATATTGTACAGGTACAAGGTCTTGGTGCCCCAGGATCATCCCGTTGAGCCAAAGATGGCACTCACAATGTACATGAAGCATGGCTTGAAGGTGGAGATTGTTAGGCGTGATCATAAGGAGATGGTAAAGAAGTATGTATCTTAAATTAATAGTTTGGATTATGATGAAGGATTTGTTTCCTAGTGATTGCTTTATTATTATAATATGTGTTAGTTTTGTTTTATTTAATTAGAATAATAAGAGGGGAGGTGATTTATTGAATGATTATATTGGGTTTTTAAATGATTGTTATTTTTAATACTGTCATACCACCCTAGTGTTATATGTATATTAAATTCAGATTTTTATTTATATTTTTTTTGTCAAAGACCCATTAATATTTATTTAAGTATAATATATTATAGCTTAATATATATTTTATATATAGTGTTATTTATACTTTATGTAAAATATTCCGTTAGGAGAAAATCGATCGGATTCGAATCGATTTAGGATTCGAATAACAAAAGAATACGAATATGCATATTTGATTGGTTAATTGAATGTACATAAAATACGATTGCTTCGATTCGTTTGCAATCCCATCTAGTTTGATTTTTCAAAGCCCATCATAATAAGTTGCTTATTTATCAGCCCATAAATAGGCCCACTAATTCTCAACCCAATAACTGCAAAGCCCAAATTTGTCGTCTCTCTCGGTAACAATGTGAAGCCCAAAAGAGGTTACAGCTATACAGAGTATAGTCAGAGCTCATTCATTTCCACTGATGCGCATATGGAAGATATCTTCAAGGTTCGTGTCGAAAGGGCCTTTGGTACGCTGAGTGTTTCGTCGTCTTCTGACGTCAGCGCCTCCCTTTGGTCCCTCACCGACGAAGAAATCGAGAGGCGCGAGTGGAATCGCAGCAAAGATGACGAGGTAGAAGTGGAGAAGGAGCCCAATCGACGCGACGCCGTTACCTCGAGGACGTTTATCTCCAGCAATCAGCTCGATTCCGACCTGAAAGAGCTGAGAGACGGCGAAGACGAAGATGTAGACAGCGGTAGCGAGGACGATGTTATTGCGGAGAAAGGCGAACGGCGTAGCGGCTGCGGTGCTTCCGATGAGTTCTTCGATGTCCGTGAAAGCTTGGGGTGTGACGGTTCCCTTGATTATGAGGTTGGCAAATTGATTTTTTCCCTCGAATTTAGGGTTTTAGTTGTTGAGATTCGGGATTTTTCATGAATTTTGGGTGGAAGATAAGGCAGGGTATCAGTGATGGTAATAGCTCCTGAACTGAAACAGTTTATAGGAAGAATACCTTAGGCAATCGAAAGTTATTTCATTGAATGGTCTTCTATGTTCTTCTTTTGTAGTTATAAAAGGTCTGTTGTTGATGCTTCATTGCTGCATATATGGTGCAGTTTTGTTGATTTATTTTCTCTAGAAGCTATTCCTCTGTTTCGCAATGGCAGTGCCTATTTACTCGTATGTTTCCATGTCTCGTGCTTTTTTTTTCCAGGAAGAAGAAGACGAATACGACAAAGTAGCTATTGGCAAGGACCATGGCGCTGATCGCCTGTACGTGAGAGACACAGAATTCACAGATTATGAAATGCAAAAAGAACTCCCTAGCTCATTCACATCTGCTGTTAGAGATCCTCGGGCAAATCACGAAGCTGCTTATGCCAGGCTCAAAGAAGACTCAGAAGCTTCTGTAAGTTTCGATACTTTACAACTCTCTGATAAAGCCGTTGATCCTAACATCGCTTTAGAAGCGAACCATGACAATGAACATCATCTGTTGAGGGCTGGCTATGATTTGATCTCCACAAGAAACTACAGAGCAACTCTTGAACAAACATCTGAAGTTACTGATTATCCTTTGGGTATTCCCGATTATATCAAGAACCCGACTAGGTACACGCACTATACCCTCGATTCGACGGATGATATGGACGACTCGTCCAACAGAAATGCATACGCTGAGTTTTTCAATTCTCTGAGGATAAAGGAATTGGGAAATTCTCGCCCATCAAATCATGATAGTTCTGATCTTGAGACTCCAACATCAGTAGTGTTCGTTCCGAGGATGAAGAAAACTGATGGTGATACGACGATGAAGGACGAAAATGATGGTGGGAATAAACGTATTGATGCGTCCCTCGTTCTTACAATAGATGATGCCCAAGAAGCCGAAGGCTCTGCTATGGAAGAAGACGATGAACAGCCTTCAGTGGTCAATAAAGGATTCATCTCTGCGCAGAAATCTTCGGGTCGTAGGTTTAGGACGAAGACGAGGCCAGACGTTGATCACGACATGCGTGGCTAAATCTAATGTCTGTGCTATGCCCATGAGATTCGCTTTTTGTTTTCGTTCTTCTTCTTCATGGAAAATTCTTGATATGTAATAATTGCTCCTTTTGAAGATTCCCAAAAGAGTTAGATTAGAAAATTTACTGCTTTTATCAGATAAGGTCGGTGCTTTTACATTAAAAATAGTGGGATGATTAGTTGTGAATTCAGTAAGCATATTCTCTTGTAATATCAGAATTTTTCTTCCAAGATGGCTTTGATGTCGTGCATGAATTGTTCTCATTCTCATCCATATTAGTGGGCAAGTACTTGAAAGTGTTGAAATGATTACTAAGCTAAAAGACCAAAGACAAAGGGAAACATTGTTGATTTAAATTGACATTGATACAACTCGAGGCATTCCAACAGAATCAAGCAAAGGGAGATCTCAAGAACAAAGTCGTCCAAAAAAACATCACAAACAAGCAAATAAAAATTCAAGTTTTTTTTCGCTGCAAAGCTTATTGATCGATCTATCAATTCGACAAAAGTCTTACGCGGAGGCGTTAATCAGCTGCTTCGGAGATTCAGCTGAAGCAGGCTGCAATTTAGACAAGGAAAAAAAGAATAAGAAATGAGTTCTTATTACAGCAGAGAATACAGAAGACTTTCTTAATACATACTTTTACTTTCTAGAAAGAGTTTGTATAGAAGAAGATTCTTACAGCGGCGAGTTCGTCTTCATGTTTGGGTATAAAAGCAGTGTCAACCTTCCCATTCTTGAAGTCCTGCGGCAAAATTAGAATTAGGAAAAAAAAGACAGCTTTTTTTTTTTGTAATTTCTGAATATGCATCTTACATTAGTGAGTCATGACAGTTAGTTCGCAATATGCTTACCTCAACATCAAGGATAAGCTTATGGTAGTCTATCGTAGTTGGAACACCTAACCACGGTTTAAGTTGCAGCATAGAGCAGTTAGTGAGCGATCAGTGAAATTTATCTCAGAAGATACGTCGTAAATTTGAAGAGCAACACTTACCTGTGATTATGGTGTCATCAAGAGCCCTCTTCATGCGTTGGATTGCCCTTTCTCTTGTTGGAGCCCATACGATAAGCTGAAAAAAATATATATATATATATATATATATATATATATATATATATATATATATAAATCGAAATTCCTCACCGTAATTGACAATCAAATCAGATTAATATGAAACAATTTAGCTTCCCAAACCTTTCCAAGAAGTGAATCGTAGCTCGGTGGAACCACATAATCGGGGTATACATGGCTATCCATTCTTACAAAGGGCCCACCGGGCGGAAGGTAAGAAGTGATTCGCCCTGTTAGAAAAAAATAAAATTCATTGCTTCAAATAGTAGTTAATTCAATTTCATATGTAATAATTTAAGTAACTCTAACTGAAGACGTCACCTGGCCCAGGTCTGAAATTCTTGAAAGCATCTTCTGCGTTGATACGACACTCAATCGAATGCCCGCTGAGCTTTATTTCATCCTACACACGAAAAAAGCATTCATAGATCATAATCTATCACAGAGATGCACAGCCAATTTCTCATATACGAAAATAGATTCCATCGAAATAATACCTGCGTGTAACGAAGCTTCTCTCCCTTAGCCACACGAATCTGCTCTTCAATTAGGTCAACCGAGGATATCATCTCAGTTACAGGATGCTCCACCTATCATTTCATATGGTCGAAGAAAACATACACATAGCACCAAGATTCTCACTTTATGTCCCATTCGACGATTCTTGAAATAGATATCCCAGCATTATTTTCTGCTTTTTTTTACTTCATTTTATTTTTATTTTTATTTTACCTGGATTCTAGTGTTCATCTCCATGAAGTAGAACCCACCACGTTCGTCCAAAAGGAACTCAACTGTACCAACGCCGATATAACCTATCGAAGCTGCTGCAGCTACGGCGGCGTCGCCCATGGCTTTACGCAAGTCTGGGTTCAGTGCGGGCGAAGGCGCTTCTTCTAGAAGTTTCTGGTTTCGTCTCTGAAAAATTGAATCGATAGAGTTTAGTTTGTGTAATAATGGTAAAGGTTTTTCAAAAAAGAATCCAAAAAAAGGTTTGAGTTTTTATGCTTACTTGAATGCTACAGTCGCGTTCTCCAAAGTGGACAACATTGCCATACTTGTCAGCTAATACCTGCAAAATGGAGTTAAATGGGGTGTTAATGGAACTTCTGTTGCGAATGTCCTGTTTTGAAGAGATGTATGAAGGTTATGGTAGAACCTGAAATTCGATGTGCCTTGGGTTTTGTACGAACTTCTCAAGGTAAACACCGTCATTGCCAAATGCAGCTGCAGCTTCACTCTTGGCTTGCTGTTTTGGTGAGAACAAGGAAAAAAAAAACGCCACTAAAAATGCATCTGAAGATCGGTAGATTTTAGATTTAAACATATATAATTGGCTGTCATTTTGAAAAAGTTATGTTAAAAACTAATGTATATTTCCAACATGGATGTTCGTTCACTTGAAGGCATAACTGACTTATCTAAGAAACTTTACAGGGGAACTTTTTTGTTTTGAGGTTTATGAGTGGACGTTGTCCAACTCAGTAAGCAGATTTCAGAGAGATACGACGTTACCCACTGAAACATGAATATAGTGGCACACTTTTGAATTCTATGTCATGAATTCAAGGAATTTTGTTTCTGGCAAAAATTGAAAATGGCAAAAAGAGGGAATACCTGCAATAACTTGACAAACTCATCAGGCTCTTTAGCAAGGCGCATTCCACGTCCTCCACCACCAGCAGTTGCCTTTGATAGATAAAAGGGAAGAGTTAAGTCAGCGATGAGCTATCAGTGAAGATTTCGATATAGCATTCCACAATTGATTCTTTTACGAAATCAAAAACAAAATAATCAAGGTCATTGTGAAGAGTAAAATCCCAAGAACTTTGCAGAGGGTTTCCATTTTCCAAAATTTCACTTCCTTATCTTTTTAGTGGGGCTTGAGGGGTTATTACAGGTTTCCTTAAGTGGAGACCATACTATAACAAACTCCCTATAGATATAACATATGCTGTTAAGCAACCTTAATCATGACGGGGAAACCAATCTCATTAGCAAGCTTGATTGCTTCTTCAGTGCTCTGCAATGAAACAAATAATCTCAGAGTAGTAAATGAAAACATCATAGTTAAGAAAAAAAGTCTTGAATTTCAAGTAATAGTCTCAACTAAACAATCCTGAAAAAAAAAAAGAAAAGATAAGCACCTGTAATAATCCATCACTACCAGGCACTGTAGGAACTCCGGCATTCTTCATTGTCTCCCTAGCCGTGGACTTGTCACCCATGACTCGAATGCTGTCGGGCTGAAACATTTCAAATTGAAAATTCATCAATTAAATCTTCAGAAAACGTCACGAACATTTTCATATAGAAATAATCACATCCGAAAAATATCACCGATCATACTTACATTTGGTCCAATAAAGTTGATTCCATGCTCTTTGCACATCTCAACAAAGACTGCATTCTCAGAAAGGAAACCGTACCC
This sequence comes from Craterostigma plantagineum, assembly GCA_027422505.1. NCBI lineage: Eukaryota > Viridiplantae > Streptophyta > Magnoliopsida > Lamiales > Linderniaceae > Craterostigma > Craterostigma plantagineum. Next base: position 2,378,386 of record JAPQWV010000093.1, read on the forward strand.
GGGATGAAGCATAGTGCATCCACGGCTTATAGCAGCTGATAAAACATTAGGGATAACCAGGTACCTGAAGAAGCAGAACAATGATGGAGTTAACATATAGCAACGTATATCTTGCAATACACTCATAAATACGTAAGAAAAAAAAACAAAGAAATATAATATGTAGATGACTAACGATTGGCTGCTGGGTGCTTCACCAATGCAAACGGACTCATCAGCAAGCTTCACGTGAAGGGCATCTTTATCTATTGTCGAATAAACTGCAACGCAAGGGATTCCCATTTCGTGAGCTGTTCGAATGACACGAACTGCAATGTCTCCTCTGTTTGCCACTAGAATCTTATCTTCACGGCAAGTGATAGAGAGAGCTCTTCCATGCTTTTCGACTCTGTTATTAGCACGGCAAGCTTGAACTCTCCGTTGAGGGAAGTTGATTCTAGTTCCCAACATAAATGAGCATTGTGAACTCTTAATGCCCATAGTCCTTCCCATGAATAAGCCCTTCACAAAGAAGGATACCAAAAAAGATAATAAATGCATAGAGCTTATTGTAAAGAGAATTGTTAGCATGACAATATAACCTATTCAGTATTCATACATTCAGTGGACTACATATATTCTGAAATATCATCCAAGACAAGATAAACAGATGAATCCATGCTTCGATAAAAGATCCCAGATGAACCCAATTCACAATAATCACTTCATTATATAAAACACACAACGTATGCTTTGCACAGGAAAAAAAACTGGATAAATAAAGGAAACACATTTATTCCGAATTACAAAGTAAAATCTCCACAAAAAAAAATGCTGGAAAACAAACACGGATTAACTCACGGGAGGAGAACAAACAGATTTACTGCAAAACGTCATAGCTGCAGAGTCCATCTTCTCAGATCACGAAAGCCCAGCTGAAAGAGAACGAAATAAACCACAACACCGTTAATGAAATCATCATCAGCATAGGGATTCAATTACACCACAATCAAGGTGCATTAGATCGATCTGCAAAAACAGAACTGCGCACCTCACTCTCAGAGAATTAAAATGCGGGGATAGAAGAAGTACAACCTTGATCGGAGGAGGGTTTGCGTTTGCTGCACCAACAAAACTACGAGGTAGAAATATAAATAGGTGCGATTGGGTGAGCGTTGGTAATGAAAGCGGAAGAGTTGTCGATGAATACGAGGTGGCTCTTCACTTTGTTATGGTCGACGAGCTCCAAATTGAATGCTTCGTCGCTTATTTGGATGGGATGGGAGTTCTATTTTTTACTTGCGTAATTTTTTCCCTTTTTCTTTTAGCAAAATCTAATTTGATGTTCGAAATAATAAAATAGGTTGTGAGCCTGTGACACCTTACTCCATAATTCATGGAAAATTCTATATGGACCTCTTAGTTCTATTTAGGCTCCTCATTAATCAACACAAAAATAAATATAACATTTTAAATGTATTTGACCTATCTAAATATTTATTACAAAGGAGGAAAAATATAAAAATAATTCGTTGCGCTTCAAAGAAAAACGTGAACCGTGGGTCCCTTCAAGAGCACGTGTGAGGTTTCTGATCCGATCTATTTAAATGCAATTTTTGACTAACGAAGTTTGCCAATTACGTCGGAATTTTTCACTTCATAATCTCCTTTCAAAATCCCAACTATATATATATATATATATATATATATATATATATATATATGTCAAAACATTGTTAATTGTAAGTAAAAAATACATACAAGATTTAGACAACTGATATTAACGGAGTAAGATCCTCCTAAGTCTTTCAAAAGAGAACATAATTCCAGTAAGTTCGTTTTTATTAGCATATATTTATCTACGTTTGCTATAATATTAAATTTAGTTACCATGCTTTCAAATTTATAATTACAGTAATAATAATTCTATGTATTCCCGTACCTATTTAGGAGAATGAGCTTTGCGGGATAAAGACAGACGATGAAAATGAAGTTGGTGATCATATGAATACCGATGTCACATCCGAATTTTATACTGACATGGTATGATATTTATTAGTCAAAATTTTATAACAAATACTTATTTATCATTATATTTTTCCTAGTTTATTAAATAATTTACTTTCAGGTGTTCAAATCTCGGCAACATTTAATTGATTGGGTGCAAAATGTTGAAATAAATCTTGGCTACGTGATTATCATTAAAAGATCAAAGATCAGTTCAAGTGGAAAGTGTTCGAAATTGTACTTATATGTGATCGTGGTGGAATCTATACAAGTAAAAAAAATCTCTACAAGAAATACCGACATGAGAAAGATTGGTTGGAAATTTCAGCTTACAGGAAAATCAATGGTATATAAGTGTTGGAAGCTCTCCGTAATATGTGGAGTACATAATCACGAGCCTGCATTGGATCTAGAAGGTCATCCATATCGAAGGCGATTATCTGTCAAAGAGGCTATACTAGTGGAAGATTTATCAAAAAGAACGTGAAACCGCGATGCATACTATCAATATTGAAGAAGCAGAATCTGGATAACGTTTCAACCATCAAAACTCTATATAATGCTCGTCAAAAGCTTCGAGCGACAGAGAAAAATGGTGGAACTCAAATGCAGGTCACTATGTCTAAAAATATGACACTCTTCATAGCATTCATTATGATGCATAAAGAGAAGAGGTCCAACTATAAATGGGCATTGAATTGTCTTAAGTCGACAATGGATGGATGCACGACTCCATGCGTTATAGTCACAGATAGGGAGTTGGCTTTAATGAAAGCATGCAACGACATTTTTCCCGAAGCGAAAGGAATACTCTGTAGATGGCATATCTATAGAAGCATTATGAAGAAGTACAGGCCATCAATAACGTCTCCTAATGCATGGAACTCTTTCTATATGGCATGGACAACAATGCGTTTGAAACAGAAGGCGCATATTTATCCAATTTGGCACAACATGAAGCAACATTATACGATTTTCCAGGTATTCTTGGACTATATTCAAGAATATTAAATTATTATTTGCAAATTATGGTTTAGACTAATAGAAAATGTTTGATTTCAGGTGTACTTATGTAAATAATTATGGTTGATAACATATAAGGAGATGTTTGTATCCGTTTGGACCGACAGGTTTCTATACTTTGGGAATCACACAACAAACAGAGTGGAGAGCCAACATGCTAAACTAAAATGATGTTTGGAGTCTTCACATTCGGATTTGGTGGCATCATTTTCGTTCATTCAACAGGTAATTCAATCTCAACTAACAGCTATTAAAGCAAGTCTTGAACAAAGCAAGAGTATCGTCAGACATCGATTTAATGCTCATCATTAAATTGATTCGTTAAATTATTAAATAAGTTATATTAGGATTGTTAATAAAATTTAATTGGTTGCCTTTTTAAAGTTAATTCTTGAATAATTTAAGTATCGAATACTAAGATATTTCGGTAATTCAACTGTAATGGGCCTAGGTAATAGTTATTACTACTTTAAAAAAACAGCCCACTAGGTAATGGGCCTAGGTAAGAGGACAATTTAGGTTTCTTTTCTAATCTTCTTCCTCCCACACGAATCTTCCTTCTTAAAAGAAAATATCAATGTCGACGCCATCAACCACCACCCTCGTAGCGCCCGCCGCCGCCTTGGTTCCGTCGCCGTTTAGTACACAAACTTTGTGTAATTATGATAATTATCACATACCTGCCGACGTAGCAGCCGAAATCTTGTCGAGACTGCCCATAAAATCCGTGGGAAGATTCACTTTGGTATGTAAGAGTTGGCTCTATATAATCAAAGGCCGGACTTTTTACTCTATGCGTGCGAACAACAACCCTTTCTCTACGCTTTGTCATGTATCACCTTCGTTGTCGGACCGCTCAACGTATGAACTTTCAACATACGAACTTCATATGATGGACGATGCTTTTACTACGATGGGAAAGTCCTACGAAGGTTATATGGATAAAGCCTTTTTTTTTTTTTTTCTTCCTCTTCTTCTTCTTCCAAGAAAGGCGGCGGCACTGAATCATCTATGAAAAAGGTAAGCTCGTGCAACGGCTTGTTATGTGTGGTTGGGTCAAAAGAGATTGACATCATAAATCCCATCAGAAACGAGAGAATTACCATAAGACGCGACGACGATGAAGGAGAAAGACTACCTTTTTTTGAATATCATATCATATTCGGTTACAGCCCATCTACCAATGAGTACAAGGTATTGGAACGGGAGGCAGATATCAATTCGTTTAAGATATTCACATTGGGAAACGAAGACGAGAGGTGGAGGGAGCTGCCTTCGCAGTTATTAGGCAATACGAGGAAGAGCTGTAAGGCAGTTCACTGCAACGGAGCATTCCACTGGCTTGCTGAAGGCGACATTAGCTATATCATTGCCTTCGATATTGGGCAAGAAAGTACTCGGAGGATTTCGATTCCGAATTATCCAGGTATTGCACAGCGCTCGAAATTGTTGGTTTTGAATAATCATCTCTGCCTCTTCACTTGTATTCGTGCTTTCACCGTTATATGGAAAATGGAGGGTTGCTACGAAGATGATGATCATTCTTGGAGAAGGATTATAGTGCCCATCCCCTCCATCCAACTTTCCCATAGATGCCCTCGGCTTATATCGCAGGTTAAGTACAAGATACGAATGAAACCCGAAAAAGAGAATGAATACTTTGAGCCTATTGAATTCTCGCCAAAATACGGAGGCGTGCTCTTTAGGGGTAAACTTGAAGGCAGCCATCTCGTGTTATATCGTCCGCATGAGAAGAAGACCGTGATGATCCTATCTCCTCCCTTTGGCATGAGGGACGGGGTGTTGTTTGAATTTACTCCTAATTTCGCACCCATCGATGAGATCATATACGGTAGCAGCAGCAACGAGGCTTTCTTCTAACTAATATGTTGATTTGTGACAACAAGATTTATTTATTTAATTTGAATTAATGTGGACTTCGAAGTTTTAGTATTCTAAGTGAATTAATTTAGTCTCAGTGCAGCTAATAATATTACATTTCGTTATTGCGCAATCACCCGAAAAATAACGCGAGAGGAATAAAAATTCCAATCCATAGCGGGATTAAACCCCACCTCGCAACAGCTTCTGCCACCGCGTTCTCAGGTTCCGTTGGATTTGGCGGCGCAGGGTTTTGGCTAGTCCTTGCCGCAAAAAATCTGCAACGCGAGTACAATGTAATGCTGAGAAAGAGCTCTGAAGTGGTTAATTGGGTCTTCGGCGTCGTTTCTCCTCCATAGGAATGTACCTCCGTTGAGTTTGAGCTGCTGCTTTTTGATCCGTTGTAGATTTTATGCAAGTCCGGGTTCAGTGCGGGCGAAGGCGCTTCTTCTAGAAGTTTCTGGTTTCTTCTCTGAAAAATTGAATCGCTAGAGTTTAGTTTGCGTAATAATGGTCAAGGTTTTGCAATAAAACGAATCGCAAAAAGGTTTGAGTTTTTGTGCTTACTTGAATACTACAGTCGCGTTCGCCAAAGTGCACGACGTTACCAAACTTGTCAGCTAATACCTGCAAAATGGAGTTAAATGGGGTGTTAATGGAACTTCTGCTGAAAATGTGCTGTTTTGAAAAGATGTAAGAAGGTTATGGTAGAACCTGAAATTCGATGTTCCTTGGGTTTTGTACGAACTTCTCAAGGTAACATATGCTATTAAGCAACCTTAATCATGACGCGGAAACCAATCTCATTAGCAAGCTTTGCTCTGCAATGAAACATATCTCAGATAAGTAAATGATAACATCAAAGTTAAGAAAAAAAAGTCTTGAATTTCAAGTAATAATCTCAATACAAAAAATAATCCCAAAAAAATAAAAAAGATAAGTACCTGTAATAATCCATCACTACCAGGCACAGTAGGAACGCCAGCATTTCTTCATTGTCTCCCTAGCCGTGGACTTGTCACCCATGACACGAATACTATCAGGCTGAAACATTTCAAATTTAAAATTCATCAACTAAATCCTCAGAAAAAACATCGATAAAGAAACAATCACATCCAAAAAATTATCAACTCATCATACTTACATTTGGTCCAATAAAGTTGATTCCATGCTCTTTGCACATCTCAACAAAGACTGCATTCTCAGAAAGAAAGCCATACCCAGGATGAAAATGGTGCACCCACAGCTTATTGCAGCTGATAAAACGTTATCACCAAGTACCTAAAGAAGAACAACAATAGAGTTAAAGATATTCCAACATATTATAACTAAGCCAAATATAGGAAAATAATATGTACAGATGACTAATGATTGGCTGCTTGGCGCTCCACCAATGCAAACAGATTCGTCAGCAAGCTTCACTTGAAGGGCAGCTTTATCTATCGTCGAATAAACTGCAATGCAAGGGATTCCCATTTCGTGAGCTGTTCGAATGACACAAACTGCAATTTCTCCTCTGTTTGCCACTAGAATCTTATCTTCACGGCAAGTGATAGAGAGAGCTCTTCCATGCTTTTCGACTCTGTTATTAGCACGGCAAGCTTGAACTCTGTGTTGAGGGAAGTTGATTCTAGTTCCCGACATAAATGAGCACTGCGAACTCTTAATTCCACTGTCTTTCCCATGAATAGGCCCTTCAAAAAGAAGGATACAAAAAAACTTAATAAATGCATAGAGCTTATTGAAAGGAAAATGATTAGCATTACAAGATAAACTATTCGCTATTCACACATTCAGTGGACTACTTATGTTCTAAAATACCATCCAAGACAAGAGAAACAGATGAATCCATGCATCGATAAAAGATCCCAGATGAACCCAATTCACAATAATCACTTCATATATATAACACACACAACGTATGCTTTGCACAGGAGAAAAAAACTGTATAAATAAAGGAAACACATTTATTCCAAATTACAAAGTAAAATCTCGAGAGAAAAAATGCTGGAAAACAAACACGGATTAACTCACGGGAGGAGAACAAACAGATTTACTGCAAAACGTCATAGCTGCAGAGTCCATCTTCTCAGATCACGAAAGCCCAGCTGAAAGAGAACGAAATAAACCACAACACCGTTAATAAAATCATCATCAGCATAGGGATTCAATTACACCACAATCAAGGTGCATTAGATCTGCAAAAACAGAGCTGCGCACCTCACTCTCAGAGAATTAAAATGCGGGGATAGAAGAAGTACAACCTTGATCGGAGGAGGGTTTGCGTTTGCTGCACCAACAAAACTATGAAGTAGAAATATAAATAGGTGCGATTGGGTGAGCGTTGGTAATGAAAGAGGAAGAGTTGTCGATGAATACGAGGTGGGCTCTTCACTTTGTTATGGTCGATGAGCTCGAAATTGAATGCTTCGTCGCTTATTTGGATGGGATGGGACACATTTTTCGATTTTTTACTTGCGTAATTTTTCCTTCCCTTTTTCTTTTAGCAAAATCTAATTTAATGTTCGAAATAATAAAATAGGTTGTGACACCTTACATAATCCGTTCATGTTGAAAGATTGGTGGGAGGATTCGTTTAGGTGGTATTAGCTTTAGTTGAGTTTATGTTTAAATAATAGAGGGTATGCATTTTTACGGTGTTTAGAACTTAAATAATGACCTAGGATGGATTAGGTAGATAATTTTAAATGTTTTTGAGTTTAATTAAATTCAACTATAAATTTAGCTATATTTTGAATTTAATATTCGATATTTAAATGGTACTTGTCATAAATGCTCCGAATAAAGGTAGATGGAGGGGTAGCTTTAGCTAATACCTCAATGGGGGTATTAAGGAGAAATTAATTAACTCCCACGTCCCACCTTTAAATGAATCCTGCTACCAAAACACTACTTTACTTAATCTTAACCACTCTAATCCTCCCTATACCCCCAACCAAACACACTCTCAATACACGTGATGCATATCAAATTTTAATTTGTTGTTAATACAATAGATAAGAGAAAAACCTCTAGACACTAAGAAAAAATAGCAATAACAAAAAGATAAAGAATTAACAAAAATCACTAAAAAAATAACAATAATAAAAAGATAAAATCGAATTAACAAAAATCACTCAAAAACCGAAAAAGGCTCGCGTTAATAAAAAATTCACGTCTCAACTCGACGACGCTAAAAACTAAACCTTACTAGTACCATATAAGATCTCACTGATCGGCGCCAAGTTCGGCGTAAAATCAAAAAACATCTCGACGTCAATAAAGGGCTCTACGATCCTAGCGCAAACCTTCTTCCGAGGACAATATACCACGGCGTGGCGCTTCCTTTTACTCCTCAGCACTAAGGCTCTGTCTTTCGGCGCAAAATCAATGAGCTCAAAACGGTCTTTCTGAGGATCGGTGAGTCCTTTTTCGAAAGGGGCTTCGATCAGCGGCACGACGATTCGACTCCACGAATTCTCGTCTCCGTAGCGCTCCATTCTCCACACGGTCGGGATACTACCGAACCAAGTAAACACGCAAAGATGACCATTCAACGCGAACAATTTCGAGCACCATTTGACTCCTCGGGTGGGAATCGAAATCCTCCGAAGAATACTTTCTCGCGCAATATCGAAGGCGAGAACATATTCGCCGCCGCCTTCCCTGCCTGCAAGCCAGTGAAACGCTCCGTTACAATGGACTGCCCTAACATACTTCCGCGCATTATCGAATAAGTGCGGAGAGAGCTTCCTCCATCCCCTGTCGACCCCTACGGTGAATATTGCGTACGAATTGTTATTTTCTCTCCATTTAACGACCTTGTACTCATCGGTAGATGGGCTGTAACCGAATATTATATGATATTCCTCGTCTTCTTCTTCATCTTCTTCATCTTCGTCCTCAAATTTAAGATATTCATCATCTTCTTCTTTTTCTTCTTCTTCTTCTACCTCTTCTGAAAGCGTTATAGTTTTGCTCTCGTATGTGATCGGATTGAAGATTCGAATAGTGCATTCGAACTCGACTATGCATAAGAGGCCGTTGCACGAGCCGACGTTTTGCATGCTATTCGAATGGGACCAAATTCTTGTCATGAAATCTCGGCATCTCTTGGAAGAAGATTTAACCATATAACCATTGTAGGGTGACGACTCACCATTATTGTTATTAGAAGCGTCGTCGCGCTTATGAAGTTCGTACGTCGTAAAAATGGACGGCGATAGAGCGCAAAACGTAGGCGGTGGATTGTTATTGGAGCGCACGGAGTAGAAATTTCGGGACATCACTATTTCGAGCCATCTCTTGCAAACTAAGGTGAATTTTCCGACGGATTTTATTGGGAGTCTTGACAAGATTTCGACTTCTACGTCGGCGTGTATATCATAATTTTTGCGATTATTAGGGCATGGAATGATGATCTCTCCTTCCTCGGCGGCAGTTGTTTCTATTGACCTCATCTGAAATTAGAGCTAGGGTTTCGGCCTGGCTTTTGTTATGGTCGAAAATGTGATCCGATCAATTTATTTATATTAGAAAAAGAAAAATGGACAACGTGAGGAGTGTAATATGGTTACTTTTTATTAACAGATTTGCGAAAGACAAGGATTGTGGAACAATTCTAGATTTATACCTATTTTCGTTTGTCAGTTATATAAATATTATATTAATATTATATTTTCTCAAAATAGGGACTGGAAGCTTGATTTGTTTCTCTATGTCTCCGTTCTCTCTTCGTGATTTGAATTACATTCCATATGTGATTTACCATATGTTCGACTGAATGGTTTCTATTTACGTGTTTTCGATCCTTATATTTGTTGACTATAAACTGTCAAATTTCGTCTGTCATTTTATTTGCGATTTAATCTCACCATTTATAATTTGATTAATTAAATAATTCATATCAAAGTTATTTATTATAGTTATACCCCTTACCCCCTTACACATTATTTTTCCCATTATAAATTTAAAAATTATATTTCATCAAATAAATATTAAAAATTATAAATCTCAAATTGAAATTAAGATTAAATAAAAGGAAAATTTGGAATAAATAATCAAACTTTATCTTCTAAAAATGAACTCAACTTTATTTCGTAGTCCCCTAAATAAATTGATTATTCTAACATTAAAGTTATGTGAAAGTGTAAACAATCCATCCTCTTAGTTATCAAAGGCGCGGAGAAATCTTCCACCATTTTTCCTCGGGCCCCTAAATTGAAAATCGAATATGACGAATTGGGTTTTTCTCTCCATTTCAACACCTTGTACTCATCTGCAGATGGGTCGTACTATTTTTTGATGGGATTTAAGATGGCAATCTCTTCGAACCCAGCGATGCACAACAAGCCATTGCACAAGCCTGCGATTCGAACGTGGGCTTCGGGCCCGCAGTGTACCCTAGCTGTGCTAATGTAATATTGTCGCCGGGCTTTGAAATTTCGACTGTATAACCGACGTCTTTCATGTGAATCGTGATTGGGTATGACATGTAGGTAGGCGTTATAGCGTAGAATGTAGAAAAAAGGAATGTTCTTGGAGCGCATGGAGTGGAAATTTCGAGTTGTGTGATTATTTCGAGCCATCTCTTTCAGACCATGGTGAATCTTCCCATGGGGAGTTTCGACAAGATTTTGGCAGCTAATTCGATGGGAATGTGATTTTCGTTATTACAGCTTTGTGTATTGATCTCTTTTTTGGTTGGCCGTTTTGGAGTCATTTTGTGGCTGGGCTGCTAATAAATGAGTTGCGAGTTTTGGAGAAGAAATATTCTCAGATTTAGGGTTAGGGTTTGGCTTTAGTGAATATGACGGTGTGTGTTGTTTTGCTCTCGTGTGTGATCGGATTGAAGATTCGAATAATGCGTTCGGTTATGCATAAAAGGCCGTTGCACTGCACGAGCCGACGTTTTGCATGATATTCAATTCGGACCAAATTCTTGTCGTGAAATTATGGCGTATCTCGAAAGAAGCTTTAACCATATAACCTCCGTAGGGGGACGGTGAAAATCGCCAATATTCTTGTTAGAAGCATCACAACTACGAAGTTCGTACGTCGAAATAATGGACGGCCAAAACGTGGATGGCGGATTGTTCTTCAAGCGCACGGAGTAGAAATTTCGAGCCGTGATTATTTCGAGCCATCTCTACATGCCGAAATGAACTTTCAGATAATTGGGAGTCTTGACAAGATTTCGACTTCTACGTCGGCGTGTATGTAATAATTGATACGATTATTAGGGTTTGCAACGATTATCTCTCCTTCCTCGGCGGCGCAGCGGCAGTTGTTTCTATTGATCTCATCGTTGTGTGGATTCAAAATTTGGTAAGCTTTTGCTGTTTGAATCATTCTTTTTCGATATTTAAAACAGTATATACAAATGTATTGATAACTAAGAGAAAACATATAAGCTTTGTGTTATAATTAAATATTGAACTTGTTTTTCCTTACAGTGCACGGATAGTGATCCGCTTCTGTTTGATATATCGATGTCCATTTGGGGAGGGGATTTTACAAAGGAAATAAATCATAACAAAGATATAAAATTTAACGATATAATTATTATATGCTAATACAATAACTAAATTTAATGTGATAGTGGGTAGCTAATGTATTATATTTATTTTAATTTATCGCAATTAATTATTATTAACTACGTGACAGCATTTTAAGCCACCTACATTTGCATAATAATATAAGAAATCTATTTATCTGTTCTACGGGATAATATCCATGCATCATATATATATATATATATATAACTAAGCCTTGTTCCTACCATATATGATCTTAGTGATCGGCGAGTTCCACGTAAATTAAAAAAAACATCTCGACGTCTTCATCAAAGTGCTATGATCATCGTATGGCTCTTCTCCTCGGGACTACAAACACGAGATTGGCCTTCGCATTTTGTCCCAAAATTAACCTTGGGCTGAAAAAGTCCATCTTTGGATGGATCAGTCGACTGTGCCCATCCAAAAAATCTTACATGTCACCCTAGAGACAGGTTCGATGGAATTTCGATTAAAGGAACAACCATCGAGTTAGGAGTTACAACTTGAGGAATAAATAAAACGTTTAAATAAAGTAATAAAATGACAAGTTCTTCGAAAATATCAATGTATCTTATATACGCTTTTCATAATATATATTACATGTAAAAAGAAATCGCATATTATAATAGTGTAATAATCAGAAATTATAACTTGAAATAGTCGAATGCGTTCAAAAATGACGTTTTCATAACATGTTTATTATATAGATGAGAAAAATTTTAGGGAACATATTTTGATTAAATAACATGTTTAAAATAAAAATTTAACAAACATCACGTCCGTGATAAAATATTCATACAAGATTATTTAATAAAAATAAAACAATTTATATTTTATAATGACTTTGATGCATATATATATATTGAATAATAGTGCATTTGATAATAAATTATTTAAGACAATAAATTGATAAAATGTAAAAATTTGACTTTTTACTACTACTTTTATTTGCAGTAAAATCATGGTTAGATTTCTTAATTTTTTTATCGTTAATATTATTTAAGGAATATGATTCGTCATTAAAATATTAAACAGAAGTAAGTTAATATAGATAGCTGTTTCAATCAACAAATCAATTTTTTAAAATTATTATGAAAATTACTATATTTATTTAAAAAATTTAATTCGTTGCCTTTAATTTAAATTTGATTCTGGAAAAATTGAAATTCCGATTATTAATAAATTTTGGTAATTCAACTGGAATGGGCGTAGGTAATAATAATTCATTAATATTTTTAAAATAAAGCCCAATAAATACTCAGCCCACTAAGAGGACAATTTAGGTATCTTTTTCTAATTTCTTCCTCCCACACGAATCTACTGCAAATAATATCAATGTCGACGCCATCACCTACCACCACCACCCTTGTAGCTTCCGCCGCCGCCTTGGTTCCGTCGCTGATTAGTACACAAACTTTGAGTAATTCTGATAATTACTACATACCCGCCGACATAGCAGCCGAAATCTTGTCAAGGCTGCCCATAAAATCCGTGGGAAGATTCAGTTTGGTATGTAAGAGTTGGCTCGATATAATCAAAGGTCGGACCTTTTACTCTATGCTTGCGAACAACAATTCCACGCCGTCTATGCTTTGTCATGTATCACCTTCGCCGTCCTACTCTTCGACGTATGAACTTTCAAGCGAACTTCGTATTGTGGCCTACGAAGGTTATACGGGTAAAGCTTCTTCTTCTTCTTCTTGCAAGAAAGGCGATGGCTTTATTGTTGCTACGACGACAAGAGTAAGGCCAATAGTTAGTCGTCGCACTGAATTACTCGAGGAAATCGTGGGCTCGTGCAACGGCTTAATATGTATAGTCGGGTCGGAGGAGGTTGAAATTTTAAATCCCATCACAAAAGATAGCATTACCGTAACACATTCGCGTCATGGCGACGATGATGAAGGAAGACTCGTTCTTGTATATTTTGGTTACAGCCCGTCTACTGATGAGTACAAGCTCTTGAAATGGGAGGTGATTACCAATTCGTATAATATACTCACGGTGGGATCCGAAGACAAAAGGTGGAGGGAGCTGCCTCGGCACTTATTTGGCAATACGAGGAACCGCTGTAAGGCAGTTCACTTTAACGGAGCATTCCACTGGCTTGCAGTAGCTGGCAAAGAAGAAGGAGAAGACGACGGAAGTCACATCCTTGCGTTCGATGTCGGGCAAGAAAGTACTCGGAGGATTTCGATTCCTGATGATCGAGATATTGGGTGGCGCTCGAGATTGTTGGTTTTGAATAATCATCTTTGTATCTTCTCTTGCTTTAGCAGTTCCACCATCATATGGACAATGGAAGGCTGCGATGAAGATGATGATCATTGTTGGAGTAAGGTTGTGGTGCCCATCTACTCCAGCTGTCGTTTCAGAAGCCATCACTCTAGAACGCAATTTGGGTACAACATACGAATGAAACCCGAGGAGGGATACTTTGACCCTATTGGATTCTCGTCGAAGTATGGAGGCGTGCTCTTAAGGGGTAGACGAGACGGCGAGCATCTCGTGTTATATCGTCCCCCTGAGAATAAGAGTAGGAGGATCCAATCTCCTAACTTTGGCATGGGTGGGATGCTGTTTGAATTTACTCCTAATTTGGCGCCCATCAATGAGATCTTATGCAGCAGCAGCAACAAGGCTTCTTCTCACTAAGTTGTTGGTTTGTGACAAACCAGATAATTTTAATATATTTGATTAATGTGGAGTTTGAAGTTTTATAGTTTTTACCAGTTTAATTTATTCTCAATGCTTTAGGATGTCTTGTTATTGTGATGATGATGATGATGATGATGATTTTCGGAGATCAAAATCAAGCTCGATAAAACAATATATATTGAAGATATGACAGTATCCTTTTTCCACCATGAAAAAAGAAGCAAACAGACATTATACCAATTAGGTTAAGCATCGACCTGCTAATAGCCAAAAATGCTAAATATATATATATATATATATATATATATATAAGTTTGAAAATGATTCGTTTCAAGCAACATTCCTCATTTTCAAAGCAACATTACTCATTTTCAAAGTATTAATTAAGGTACGCTAATTCTTGTTCAGGACAAACTTTATGAAAAATTAAGGATATTTAATTCTATGGGTCACAGTTGAAACAAAAGCATTACCAACTTTTATTTATCAAATCATGTATGTATGTATGTTGAGATTACACTTCAGCGAAACTCAGTTTCCCTCCGGAATTCCTCGTCTCCTCCAACTCTACAGTAAAAATCCAAAATTAACCAAAACACATTTATTTATCCATCAAAATAAGTATCTTGAAGATTACTTACGAATATCTCAGGCAGATCTTCAATACTGGGCGGCTTTCTTCGCTTCGAGTCAGTGCTAAAGAACCTTCGATGCGAGCACCATTCATCACGGGTATTGGATCGTATACATATAGCATTGTCCATATGCAGCGAGAAATATTAGCAATATTTCTGAACAAAAAAAACGTAGAATCATTTCGTCTTCAAAATACCTGCTGCCAGTGTGTTTTAGCTTCCGAAGGTGTTGTGGACAACACAACATTTGGTCCGTTTGGGAGTGTCAAACCTTACGTTGAACCAAAACCCAAACCCATGGACCTTGATTTGAGGTGATTCTCTATCAAACGCCCTCTTAACACGTAACGTGCCGCTATTCAAGTTTGCTCCAAATCGGAAAGTTGTTGAAACTGATACCAAATCAGCTAATGTGATCGTGCGACAGTCAATGTTAGCAACATGTCACAGCGCGGTTCATACTAAAATATATATGTGTGTTCTCGAAATACTGTTAGGAATATTACAAAAAGTGTAACTAGCAGCTACTTACTACGTGAGGCCATGACAAAATCTCATGAGGACGGATCATATCGATTAAAGGTTTCTGAAATTCAGATTGTGTTGCGAGAGGTATAATTGCAGACACTGCATAAGAGATTCCTCAAAGTATGGGACATTAATAGAGAATTATTTTGAGGATAATATACAGACTATTCATCTTAGTAACAAAGCGGTCAAACTTACAAATAAATGTTAGTGTTACGAAAATACTTAATGTCAAATCCACGCATACATCGCCAGTAATCAATAGACTTGACGGCCTCATTATATAGTTTAGGGATATAGACCGGGGCAATGTACAACTGAAAGCGCATGAAAGACGAAATAAGCATATCTATCACATGTAGGGGTGAGCAAAACCGGATATCCGGTTTTTCGGATATCCGAATTCGGATATCCGGATTTTCGGATATCGAAAAATGGTATCCGTATCCGCTCCGGTTTTAATCGGCTATCCGTAAATCGGATTCCGGTTTATTCGGATATTTATACCGGATATCCACATCCGGTTTTAAATTTATTTTTCTTATATTTTTTATTGTTTTCTTTTCAAAATCATATTTTCTATTTCTTATCACAATAAAAAAATATATTTTTTAATATAAGAAAATCTACACATAGTAAATAATAAATACAATAACACAAATTCACATAAACTTTTTAACTTGCATCTCAATGTTTTATGTTTTTTTATCTCAATTCTCTAACAAACTTTTTTACAATAATAAATGTAATTTATATATTCTACTATTTTTTTTCTTTGGACCTTCATTTTTCTTTTTGGACTATTCGTTTTATTTTGTAATTTTTTTAAATATAAAACCGATACCGGATATCCGGATTTTAGACAAACCACTATCCATATCCGATCCGGTTTATTTGAAAATAAATCGGATCGGATATCCGATCTAGTTTTTAAAATCGGATATCCTTTTTCTGGGTTTTGAAAATCGGATACCGGATCGGAATCCAGTTTTTAAAACCGGATATCTGATCCAGTTTTTAAAACCGGATATCCTTTTCACATGCATTTCTAATATAAATAGATATATAGTACCAATGAGAGATTTAACCGTCGCATGTGTCGGAAGAATATGACCTCCGGGCTTCAGCCACATATCTCTGGCCTTAATGACCGATTCCAGCATGTTCTAGGATAGAAAGTTTGGAATCTATCAATTAGATGAAACACAATAAATTTATATACCTAACAAATATTTTTAGTTGTCAATCCTACGCAACGCTCCCCTAGGATAAACAACTAGTATATTGAAGTTTATAGAAGGTGAAGTTAAAAATTTATTGAAATTTTCTTAACGGAACTTTTTAAAACACAGAAAAAAATATTTTGCAAGAAAATTAACTTTTAACTTTTTTTCCGGAAATTCTTTTATAACAAATTAACAAGGATTCCGTCAGGACAGATCGTACAGTGTAACAATGGTTCAATGTCATTAACAAAATGTTCTTCAAGAAATTGTTAGGAATTAATTTAAAAGTGTAACTACCAGCTACTTACTTACTTGAGGCGATGACAAAATATCTTCAGGACAGATCGTAAAGAGTAAAGATTTCTGAAATTCAGATCGTCTTGCGAGCGGTATAACTGCAGGCTCTGCATAAAAGGTTGGTTAAATAGTGAGACATTAACATTATTTCCGGATAATATGCAGAATTCATCCGAGCAACAAAGTAGCAAGTCAGTGGTCTCAATTATTTACTCTAACAGATAATGTTAAGTGCTGGAAAAATACTTACTATCATGCACGTTGCACCAGTAACTAATAAATGGTCGCGAGATAGATAAATAGTGCAGTAAGATATAAATCGACAACTGTCGTATGTGTAGGAAGAATAAGACCTTCAAGCACCCACTCATCTCTGGTCTTTATGATAGATTCCGGCATGTTCTATGACCAGAATGTTTGGAATCTATCAATTAGATGGAACACAAAAAAAGAAATGGACATGATAAAGGAATTGAAATCCTCCGCATACTTTCCCACCCAACATCAAAGGCAAGAATACAATATTCTTCTTCTTCTTCTTCTCCTCCTCCTCCTCCTACTCCTCAAAGTATTAGTTATGTTATGCTAATTCTTGTTAAGGACAATCTTTATGAAAACTTACTATGGACAAGGAGGCGGCGAAAATATTCCTTATCGGATTATTTAAGTCTGAGTTAGAATTGAAACAAAAGCTTGTTGTACCAACTTTTCTTTATCAAATCATATATGTATGTTGAGATTAGACTTCAACGAAACTCGGCTTCCCTCACGAGTTCCTCACCTCCTCCAACTCTACAGTAAAAAACCAAAATTAATCAAAACAAATTTATTTATCCATCAAAATAAGTATCAATTAAAAAACTTATGAATATCTCAGGTAGATCTTCAGTACTCGGCGGCTTTCTTCGCTTCGAGTCGGTGTTAAAGAACCTTTGATGCGAGCACCATTCATCACGGACATTGGATCATATACACATAGCACCGTCTGTATGCAGCAAGAAATATTAGCAATATTTCCGAACAAAAAAAATGTTGAATAATTTCAATAGTAAAAATACCTGCTCCCAGTTTGTTTTAACTTCCGAAGGTGCTATGGACAACACAACATTTGTTCCCTTGGGAACGTCAAACCTTACGTCGAACCAAAACCCGAACCCACAGAGCTTTATTTGGGGTGATTCATCATCAAACTCCTTGTTGACACGTAACGTGTCAAAATTCAAGTTTGCACCAAGTCGGAAAGTTGTTGAAAACACCAAATCAGCTAATGTAATCGTGGACAGTCAATACTAGCAACCTGTCACAACGATTCTTACTGTCATATTAAATATACATGTGTGTGTTCTTGAAATAGGGATAATACTTAAAGTGTAACACGATACTTACTACGTGGAGCAATGACAAAATCACATCAGGATGGATAATTAAAAGTTTCTGGAACTCAAATTGTGTTGCGAGTGGTATAATTGCAGACACTGCATAAGAGATTCCTTAAAGTATCAGACATTAATAGGAAAAATTTTAGGATATTATGCAGACTATTCATCTTAGTAACAAAGCCGTCAATGGTCTCAATTACTAACCCTTACAAATAAATGTTAGTATTATGAAAATAATTACTGTCAAATCCATGCACATTGCGCTAGTAATCAATTGACTCAATGGCCTCGTTATATAGTTCATGGATATAGATCGTGCAATATACAACTGAAAGCGCATTAAAGATGAAACATATTAGTTCCCTCCCTCTCTTTCCCCTTACTTGGAAAGCATTCGTAGCAAGTCTCAACCTATTTATATGATTATTTTAACCGTATTTATGTTGCAACAAAATATGAAGACATGCTCTTAAGAATAGACGAAATGACCATATCTTGTTTTATTGTTTTGAGAGGAAAACATACAAAATGATCCAAACCTTCACATACGCGACCAATTTGTTTCAATTTACTCACAATTTGTCGTCAATTGATGACTGTCATTTTGCTTTAATCTACTTTCAATTTGGCACCGATTGATGAGATCATATATGGTGGTAGTGACAAGATTAAGGTGCTGTTTTTTATTGGTTGATATATGAATATTAATACAACTTTTGACCTTTTTATTTTTTATTTTTATTTTTTGATGTTTTAGTTTTGAGGGGATAATATGGATTAAATGATTTGTTTTTGAGTGTTTTTAGTTGTATTGACATGAGATTATTCGAAACAGATAGTAACGCATGACGATCATAGTTGACTGTAAAACGCCTGCTAGAGTAGATATGGCTGGAATGTCGTGTCCACATCACTTTCGGAAAATTGTCATATTTTATTAGACATGCATGGGACATTACTTACTTAAGTTTATTAGGATCGATTGCAGGTTGTGCTTGATGTTGGATGTGGTCACGGAATTCCCTTCTTATTATCCGCTAACGCTGGTGCTCGACGGGTGAGATTGCAAAACATTGGTCCGGGTTTTTAAGCAATTTAATTTGAAAACCATCATTTTATTGTTTGTCTTACTACCCATTGGCCATATTCGAAATGAGTTTACAATTTGACATGTGTCATGTGTAAGGTAAATAACTGAGATGGCGAACTGTTTTGTTACTAAAGACAAACAGTATGCAAGACATATTATTCGTAAATGATTTTTTATTCATGTCATGCTCTTTAACCTCTTACACAAATTTGTTATTATACCGCTTGCAAGATGGGCTGAAATTTTAGAAACCTTCACTCGATTCGATCGATATTAGCAATATTTTGTCATAGCCTCATTTGTATTCAGCTTGTTACACTTTTTAATATGCCTAATAATTTTTCAAGAACATTTGAATATGACAGCAAAATCAATGTGACATGATACTACTATTGATTATCACACGATCACTTAGCTGATATGGAGTCAGTTTCCATAACCTTTTGATTGATGCATACTGGACTATTGGCATGGTCCGACATATTATTCACGTTAAATAAAGTTCCAAGATTTTGGTTTGACGTAAGATTCGACACTTCCAATAGTACTATCCATTTTAATTAAAATCGTAATTGTTTAGTCGGAGATCATATCAGTTTTCGTGTCTCATTCATGAGAATATGAAAAATCAAATACCTCAATATTTCATGTTAACAGCAATGCAGGAAACGCGAGTATTTTTGCGCAAGAGGTATGTCAATGATCTGATCTCAATAGCCTAGCTCATTTGTTCGCTTGCTTATTGCTTAGCATTTTGTAGGATGAAAGTTGCTAAAGGAGCTTGAAATTGTTGAGACGAATAACTTGTCCCATGTAATCAGCGTGCTACATCAACAAAATAAGTTACAACACTAGTCATGTCGTTTTAGTATATTGTATGTAGTAGGTGCATAACTTGAAATGCTTTCGCCAGACTTAAATCTTAATCGAATCAGTTATCCGACGATTTTATATCAATAAAGGACATTGATGTTGAAGAAGTTATCATAGTCGTTTCCGAGTTGATGGGTTTTACGTTGCTTTATGAGTTAAATTGTGTTAAGATACATTTGCTTTATGTCCGTTTTTTTGTAGTCCATCTAATAGATCGATTCCGAACATTTTGTCCTAGAATAGAACATGTTGGAATATGTCATAAAGGTCAAGGATATGTGGTTGAAGTCTAGAGGTCGTATTCGTCCTACACATGGATCTGCTCTTATAGGTTGCATAAAATTATATATATATAGAGAGAGAGAGAGAGACATTTGCTATGGTGCCCACCTACCGTGAGCAACCACCGTGAGCACCATAAGCAAATCTCTCAATTTGTTGCGTTTTTTCGATTCTCAACGCCGGTAAAACCTCTGTAGATCCTCTCATATCAATTGTAAACCTAAATCGCCCTCTCTAACACGTTAATTTTTACGAAAATCATCACCTTCGTACGTCGTCCACATGTGAATAATAAATAATGAATTTTCTTAGAATTTAACGTGTTGGAGAAGGCGATTTAGGTTACCAATGGATATGAGAAGGTCTACGGAGGTTTTGGCGGCGTTGAGAATCGAAAAAACGCAACAAATTGAGAGATTTGCTTATGGTGCTCACGGTGGTTGCTCACGGTAGGTGGGCACCATAACAAATCTCTCTCTCTCTCTCTCTCTCTCTCTCTATATATATATATATATATATATATATATATATATATGCTTCGCAAACATCAAACCATATTCTCATAGTTTGTATTATTAGCGAATGAGATACATATATGATGCCCAGTTCGCATCGGACCGTAGACTTTACGTCTCGTCCAGTTCGCAGCGGCTGAATCAAACAAATGTAACAATATAACGGTCGTAGCGGATGGACATGGGTACCGTTCTTGCCTTGATCTTTTTATATCTCTGATGCGAGCGAGTCTTTCTGCATATGATAGCAGTGGCCTAATATCGTCCCCTCGTTCCTCTTCAGAATTTTGCAGGAAAAGATGGTATACCATTTTTTATAGTCTTTTATCTTCCTCGTGAGCCTGTGTATGTCAACAGGGATAGGAGCAAAACCACGCAAAATCACCTCCCAATGACATCATGGATTAGTTTATAATCATTGCATCGGACCGGACTTTGCGAAATGGTAGACGCCAGAACTTCACAACCGAGCCGTCCACCACCATGTGATCGTCGGTGAGCTTCAGGCATCACCCACTTATCCCTTGTCTTTATGACAGATTCCGGCATGTTCTACAACCAGAATGTTTGGAACCTATCAATTAGATGGAAGACAAAACAAATGGACAGGATAAAGAAAATGGTGACTTGAACACCTCGTAAAGCAACACATAACCACATCCACTCATACACGATTACGTCAACTTCTCCAATATTGATGTCCTTTATTGTTATAAAATGCGTTATCTAACTGATCGGTTGAATATTTAAGTCAGGTAAATGCATTTCAAGTTATGCACATACGAGATACGACATATAACATATTAACACGATGTGATTAGTGTCGTATCTCAACTTTGCACGCTGATTATTGTGTAGTATAAGACGATCTGACTTCTAGAAACCTTCACTTGATCCGGTCGGTGTTAGCGATATTTTGTCATTGCCTCATGAGGTAACTAGCTAGTTTTTCATATAACTAGTTTTTAAAAACATTTTGAATATGACAGCAAGAACTGTTGTGACACGTTACTACTATTGTCGCACGATTACGCCAGCTGATATTGAGTCAGTTTCAACAGCTTCTTCGATTTGGCACATATTGGAGTAATGTCATGTTATATATCAACAGAACGGCAGATTATTCATGTCAAACAATGGTCCAGGATTTTGAATTTTGGTTTGACTCAGATTTGACACTTCCAACGGACTAAGGGTCGTGTCCACATCAATTTTTGGAAAACACACTATCAAAATGTATTTTCAAAAATGAAATAATTCTATATGTATTTTATTCTGAAATGTATTCTTCCTATCTTTTTCTCGGTTTATGCAGACAGTGATCCGTCATTTGCTGTAAAGTTGGAGCATGTGAGCAATTCTTGAGAGAAGCCGAGTTTCGCCGAGGTCTTAATTATACATATGATTGATAAATTATCATATAAAGCCTATGACTCCCTAACTAGGTATTGGATAACAGCAGTATGTAATGAAATAATGATTGCCCGAGCCCGAATTTCTTCAGAAAAATATATCATAGATGTTTGTCATTTAAATATTTCTAGATACGTATTGATTGATCGTCGAGCAAGTATATGAATGTTCTCCATCCTCCTTTATTTCCTGTTTATTGAATTGTTTTGTCAAGATTTATCATATGTTTTCATTTTTCTTTTCAAGATCATATGATTTTAATAAATGTATTTAGTACTTTCAGATAAATATTATTTTAAATTTTTATTAAAAAACAAAACAAACTGTTTGAAAGCATTAAATGTCTTTTGATTATTTATTGTTTTGTCTTTCACTTGTCGATTTTCATGACATATGACAATTTGAAATTTATTTTGTTTTCTTAGATTGTGAAAACTGTGAGTTTTTAAAAACTAATCATTACAATAATTTCAAATTATTTATATTATCTAGAGGCACTCGTTTACTCCGTTTTATTCCTTGTGAAATTATTAACACTTGGAAATTTTTTTAATCAAGTTCGAAATCCAATTTAAAAAACTCGGTGACATGTTTCAATTATTGACTGTTGAATGACAACCTTTAAATAAATCTCAAGTCAATTTCAACAAAATTTTAGCTTAAAAACAAAATGAGATATCAGCTTAATGTTTTTTCAAATATATGGTGGATGGCACGTATCAATGCATACTGGATTTCGATAATTCCACCGAATCAAGTCATGTTTTGTTATCCAACGCATGGGCGAAAACGAGCTCGGGCTGAGCTTGACAAGGCTTGGTCAATTCGAACTCGAGTCGAGCTTTGACCGAGCTGCTCTCGAGCTGTGAAAGAACATATCATCTATTTACACGTCACATATTCCTTCTTACATTTTCTTACCAATTTTAATACTTCATTTGATTTTGGATAATTCCTCATCCAACTTATATTAAATATTTTATTCTTGTTATGTCAATTGATTATTTGATAATGTTGGAAATCAAATTCAATATTTTGTTTGTTTATTTATGTTTTACAACATATTTAATATATACTAATATATACATTAATCGAGCTTCGAGCGAATCGAGCCGAATATTCCCTAGTTTGAGTTTGCGTTGATTATTAACGAACCGAACTCGAGCTCGAATTGAGCTTGGTCAAACCGAATTCGTGTCAAGTTTTGACCAAGCTGGCTGAGCGGGTCACGAGCAATTCGGTTCGTTTTCACCCCGATCTTTAGATGATGATGAAACACACGAGAGGTATTTGTCTAACGAAATATTTAATATTTTGTTGCTATTCACAATATATTCTTAATCCTAACCCGACTTCTATCCGTTTCGAACATTTGACGTTAGTGAAGAAACTGACATAATTGTAGTGAAATGGATGTTACATATTGATTTGCGAGGTAAATATTTAAGCCAATTGCTTTTTATTTTATATGATATCCATTTATAATTAAAGTTTTAGGTTTACATTGTTCCAATTTTAGAACATGCCTGAATATATTGTGATTGTTAGAGACCATTTGCGGAAGCTCGAAATGATTCATTTTTATAAAGAGCTGCAATGGTTGCTTTCCCGCTCCCTTATAGTTATGTATCTATTTATTCCAAATATATGTCGTGATATTGTTTCATTTTTTTTTTTTTTTTTTGCACTATGGAATTGTCGATTGATTCACTTGTCGTTTTCAGTCAATTTTTAGTTACTTAATTATAATTTTACCTTTATATTTTAGTTTACTAACATTTTATGATTCAATAAAAGTTTATTTTTAAAATAACTTAATTATAAAATGTTCAAAATATAAATTTTTTATCACACGTGGTGTGGGCCCTGAAACCGCCAAACCGTTTTCCACTAGGTATTCCAAATAAGTATTATACGTTTTTCTCTCTTCTTACTCATCAAAATTATATATTCCTCTTTTCTTATTTAAACACTCCGTGTAATGATACTGATAAGTGTAATAACTTTTACGCAGTGTTTAAACACTTGATAGAGAGTTTGTAATGTTTTTTCCCTAAGTTACGATACCTAGTGGAGCATTGTTTTTAAATAGAAGATCCCATACCCATTGAAAGTGTGCTACACATACGTTTGTGTCCAATAATCGTCACCCTAAAACTGAACCAATTCTATTTTCGTGAAAATGGCGTTTCGTGAAACGATATAATTCAGTGGTTGCACAGTTGATTGGTCGCCATAAATCATTAAATCATAAGTTCCATTCCAAATTTTGGCAGCGATGAGTGTAAGAAAAAGATGTTCTTGGCTTTGATCGCCTTCCATTAGTTGCATTCTTGACGCTAAATGAAAAATCTCAAACAAGAAAAAGAAAAACAATTGAACTAAATCATCTTTGTTTCAATCAACAACTTGGAAGCCTTGTTGCCATATATGATCTCATTGATCGGTGCCAAATTAGGAGTAAATTCAAACAACTTTACAGCAGCGTCGCAAGGAGCCCGAATCCTCGTACGAGTCTTCTCCTCGGGACAATATAACACCAAATGGCCGTTTCGCCTACCCCTCAGCAGTATGCCTCGGTTTTTCGTCGAAAAATCAATAGGCTCAAAATACTCTTCCTTGGGACCCAATAGAATAGCGTACCTATCCCAAATCAGACTCCAGGAAGTATCATCATCTCCACAACAGCCTTCCATCTTCCATATAATCGTGATTCTCCGAAACCAAGTAAACACGCAGAGACGACCGCTCAACACCAACAATTTCGAGCACCTTTCGATCCCCTGTGAAGGAATAGAAATCCTCCGCGTTCTTTCCCGCCCGATATCGAACGCAAGGACGAAACTGTCTTCTCCTTCTTCCCCGACTGCAAGCCAGTGAAACGCTCCTTTGAAAACGACGACCTTCGACTGCATCCACGAATCGCCGAACGAGCGCGTGGAGAGCTCCCTCCAATTTTCGTCGGCCCCTAAAGTGAATATCGCGTACGAAGAATTAGGGTTTTTTCTCCATTTCAAGACCTTGTACTCATCGGTGGACGGGCTGTAACCGAATACGATACAGTACTCGTCGTTGTTATCCCCCGATCGTTCCTCGTGATCGTCTGAGAGCGATATATTTACGCCCTCGTTGGTGACGGGATTGAAGACGCTGATCTCTTCGGTCCCGACCACGCACAGCAGGCCGTTGCACGAGCCCACGATTCTCGTGATCGATTTACTGCACCCGCCGACTCTCGGCCTTGCGATTCTCATCGCGTGGACGCCCGTCTTGGAAGAAGTTTTGACCATATGAGCGCCCGCGTGGAGTTCGTAGGTCGAGCAGTGGGACGATGACGTGGCGCAAAACGCGGGAAAAGGACTGTTTTTCGCGCGCATGGAGTGGAAGTTACGGCTTGCGATTATTTCGAGCCATCTCCTACAGACCGAGGCGAATCTTCCGACGGATTTTATGGGGAGTCTTGACAAGATTTCGGCTTCTACGTCGGCGTCGATGATGAAATAGTTATTACCGCTGTTATTACAGCTTTGGGGTTTTTGGGTCATCGTGTGAAGATGGTTTGATGAATCAATGGAGAATATAGGAAGAAGAAAGAAATATAGTTGTTTTTTTTTTTTTGTGAAGGGTTATTAGGGTTTTCGGCTTGGATATGCGATCTATGAAATGATAATATTCGAATCTTGTTGAGGAAAAAAAGGAAAGATATGTGAGCGACCAAGTCACTAGATTTGGTTTCTAAAATAAGGAATTCATAATATGCAATATGCTAAAGTTGGTATTTGAATAATTTAGAGATATCTACGTATTATCCGATAGGTTATGTTATACATAATATATTTTGCATATGTATCTTGGAATATATCTAACGTATTGCAATACTTCTGCGCGGATTCACATTTGGACGATGTTTTACTTTGAACGATTTAAGATCTCTACATAAAATATAATATTTATATATGACATGACACATTGACACTTTCCTATAATAGGAACTCGGAACTGAAGTTTCCCCTTGAATCAATTTCTTTACAATCCGACGGTCAGAATCCATACAGCTCATCAACAGATATATATCATAAAAATCAATATATTCGTTTCACAAAAGTTCGATTAATATTTGTTTTTCGCGCGAAACACAATTGCGTTTTTCAATTGGAATCATTTCAATTTTTTGGCTTCAAAAATTTTCGCACCAAAATATTTCCCTCGTCCGCCATGTATATAATGAAGGCGAACCCTAAATCTGGCAAAAGCTGAGGTCTTTCAAAGATAACAAATCGTTTTCTCTCCGTAATTTCTCGGAAAAAATCTCAACTTTGAATCATGGGTGGCTCTAAAAAATCGTCAAATGCTCCGAGATTGAGAAAAAGAGTCGAAGCCGAGTCTTCGGAAGCATCTCAATCGTCGATTCCTGCCCTTAAACGCGCTAGAGATGGAAGTGCTTTCGTTAAATGGTACAGGTTACTCATAAGTTTTTTCGTGTAATTATTGAATGCAAACTGAAATACAGTGTTTCCTTCATCAGTTGTAGACTGTTTTTTTTTCCTTAATCGTTGGCAGTGATGAGTGCAAGAAAGACGTCCCAGTGGCTTTGATTACCTTCCACAGTTGCATTCTTGATGCTAAGATCAAGAACAGTCTTGGTAATTGAGATCCTTTTTGTTTTTTTCATTCTCTGTTTCTTCTGTCGATTTGTCGTCATCTATGCGTTCGCATTTTCTTCTGTAGAGGCTCAAGTTGTAGATATGCCGTGTGAACCGAAGAAGGCATCGGAAAAGTAATTTAACTGCACTAATTTTCACAATGATTTCACATTTATGGACTACTAATTTTGTATCTATGGTATGGTTTATGCCCTTAATCAGAAGGAAACCCAAGTCAGGGGAATCAAATCCTAAGAAGTCGAAGAAAGCAAATAACAAAAGCACTCGAAAACGCCCTCCAACTGCATTCTTCGTCTTCATGTATGTTCAGCTAAGTTTGTTTATCTGACACAAATTTCTGTTTATTCAAGCCTTCATTTTAATCTTATGGGAAAATTTATTACAGGGAGGATTTCAGGAAAACGTTCAAGGAAGCCAATCCTGATTGTAAGAGCGTTGCGCAGGTTAGGATTCAGTAGTTATGCTGATTAGTGTTAGATTCTTTTCTGAGTTATTTGCAGTGATGAACTATTGGCTCGTTTTCAAGGTTGCTAAGGAGGGTGGTGAGAAATGGAAGTCCATGAGCGATGAAGTAAGCTTTATGTCCTAATTCTTGATAGATGTGATAGTTTGGTAACAATTTGATGAAGATGTAATGTCATATAATATGGGATTTATGTTATATATCAGGAGAAGAAGGTATACCTTGATAGAGCAGCAGATCTTAAAGCAGAGTATGAGAAGGCATTAAAGGCTGAGAATGCTGAAGATGAAGATGTTATTGAGGTGGATGATGATGATGATGATGGTGATGGTGGTGATGATAAGCCTGAAAATGTTGATGATAATGATAAGGTTGAAGATATCGATGAGAAGGAAACTGAGGATGTTGACGCTGAGAAAACTGGCAAGAAAGACGAAGAAAAAGATGATGAATAGAATGCTTATTTTGTTAGGTCTTGATATCTGGGTACTTAGAATCTCTAGCCTTCTAAGGTTTTTGTTGCATATCTGCTTGTCCAAATCTTAGTTTGTAGGTGATTGTCTGAAATTGGGAGCACTCTTTTGGTTGTTTTAGTCATTGTATCACATTTCACTGTGCCTTCTCAGTTGGTCAGTATTTGCCAAGGGTTTCTCTCATTTTCTTTCTATTTTCTTTTCTACACCACTTTCTTAGAACCAAATGCAAGTAAATAAGAAACTACAGCATGTTACTTGTAGTAACAGGGCTTGAATTCAGGCAATAGCAAACCACATATTTCCTCGTTCATACTTTGCCTCTTTCATACGACTTGATTTGATTCTAATGCACTTCATAGATCACTCCGCCAAAGTTCTTTTTAATTTTTTGGAAGATGAACTCCAAATTGTTTGCTAGATTGGTGAAGAAAATCAATGTTGGATAAACTGTAGATGATAATATATTCACAACATCTGAAATCATAAGCTGCAATATGCAGTGATACAGATATCTAGCACATGAAAATGCAATGGTGATAAGTTGCTTTGCTTCATAATATGATTTTGCAATTCAGACATATCATAATTGATTTTCAGACCACTATAATTTACTAAAGCAATAAAAAGAGAGCAGATGAAAGAAAACTCAGAGCTTCGAAAATGTTCGAATTGACCATCACCGAATAGGATGATACTGCGTCACGCTGCGCTTTGGAGGCAGTTTCCTCAATATGAAGAGGACGAGCGATGACGGCAATATCTCAACTAGCTGGGAAACACATTTATTTTCGGGTTAAAACGAAACTTTTCACTAATAAATATTCTGCAAATAAAACCACCATATATTACCAGGTAATAAGTCAGGTTCAGAAGAGGATGATCCAATACTTCTAAATCTGCATCAGCGTCGAATGCATCGAAGCACATCTGCAAGAATGGTAGAAGTGGAATGCAATCGATGATTGAATAAAATGAGCACATAGTTGATAAACCTATCAAGAAAATCAGAAGAAAAAAACTAACCATAATGCATCGAATGAGGAAACACGTAAAGCATATTGTTGTCACATAACCAACCTGGGAAGGTTAAAAGAAAGAAACTTTTTAAGAGAATAAAACAAAAGACAAATCGAAGGTTGTTTAAAGACAATTTCGTACTTCTTGTAGCTTCTTGCGACGCCCTCTTGACTCCACGGGGAAACGTTGTAGCATTAAGAATAGCCTTTACAGTCAATAAAGAAATAACTGGTGGTTTATTAATAATGACATAAAAACACGATGGAATATTAGATATAGATCAAAATATATATGTTACCTTCCACCATAGAGAAGGAAAGCCAGGGCTGCAAATAAAGAAACACCTGCAAGTTTATTCAGCTCAGTATAATGATAAGATTGCTACAACCAATGTATCTGCAAAACTGCATAATTGTCTCAGACAAAAAAAAATTCAGAATAGAGTGCAAACCTGCAAAGAACAGTTTGGATAGAATTATGATCACAGTGGTCGGCTTCCACCACATGATTAACCACAGAACTAACTGCAATAGACGAAATCAAGAAACCACTGTTTTTGTAATTTGGATAGAGCAACGTTAATATCCAACATATGGCTAAGTGGGATTCACCTGAATTCCATACACAACGCCATTTACAGTGTAGAAGGAAAGCCTCAACCCATCTGTAGATACAGCACGCGCCTGAAGAAAATGATCACAAGATGAGTTAGTTGGTCATTACCGAATTTATGAGTCTGATCAAACATCATTGATAAGCATGTTTAAGGCATCGACCTGATAATAAATCTCCGCCCAGAAGAGTACAAGCAGCACATACGTTGTGAAAAATACAAGGCTTGGCATGTCGAGCAAGACGTGCTGAAGGATCTGTTTTGAAACACAGTTTATTACGAGAGTGAATTTATACTAACACCTCAGAAATAGAGAAGGATGTAAGTTTATGTGACTAATTACCTCAGGTTTGAAACTCTGAACATCACGACGAAATGCAAAAACCAGACATCGGACTGCAACAACGATGAAATTAGTTCGGTAAATGTAAATCAGACATTGTTCTCAACAAGAGACTAAACTACCCACGCAATATCCAATACAAAGGTGAAGAAATTATCACGAACCTCCATTAACCAAGAAATTGAGGAAATGGAAGACCTTTTGCGTCGTCCATCCGTATTCTGGTACTCTTAATTGTATCCTCACCAATTGCACCTATAACCCACAAGAAGTTTCATCAAAATCAAAACTTTCCATGCTAAAACCTCGAATTCTAAAGCTTCACTAATAATTACAGACGTTAACCTCCCTTCATGCAAAAGCATAACTATCCCAATCACCATCTTGAAATCCGAATATATGATCCAAAATGCGATAGCTCTAAATCTTCAAACAATCACATAAGAAAATCAAGGAAAAGAAAAAAGGGAATTGAAACGAGAATTACAAGAGCCACAACAGCGACGACCCCATAGAGCAGCGCTAGAAGATGGAATATCCTATCCTGCCAAACCGCGGAACTGTTGACTACGTCCCACCAACTGACGGCGTCCTTAAGGCGGAGCGCAGCCACCACGGCCGTCTTCAACGACGGTCCCAACACCTCCACCGCCATGTTTTCAAACGCGCGCGCGCGAACAAAATCGAATCGAAGAAATCGCAACCCGCGACGAGAAGTCGATCGAAATCGAATCGTAAGAAAATCGGAAAGGTTGTTGTGGGGAATTACAGAATAATTAACGCCAGGTGATTGTGTATGTATGTTGGCAAAGGAATTGGAATGGAACAACTTCTTTGAATGGCCAACATGGATTTCTTCAAAAAAATTTCATGTTTTTCCTCTTTTTTAATATTTTTTTGTAATTTGAATAATAAAGCCACGTGTGTATAATAATGGATGACTTGCCATCTAATGTGAACGGCATACGTTACGTTTACGTGTTTACTTGGTCAAAATTAAGACCAATAAGGCCCAAATAACTTTTCCCTCGGCCCAATTTCAAAATAACTAGAAAAAAGAGATATTGCTCAACTGCAATTTCTTTGATTAATTATTTTATGGAGAAATTTTACGATGCTCACCTTATCTGTGGCATGCATGTCACATCAATAGTTACTTTCAATATAATAATAAATCTAAGTCACTCTAAATTGAAAAGTAAAAAAAGCGCGACGATTGAGGAGAAGAGACTAATTTTTTAGTTTTTTAACAAATTTTCGCAAATTTTTTAACAGGCGACCGGCGTCCGATAACCCGTGGCAGCTGGTGATAGAAGACAATTTCTACTTTTAAATTTAGGCAAATTTAGGATTTTTATATTTAATTAATATACATTATGATGTGGCGTGGCTCGCATGAGGTGAGCAAACTCTTTTTTCTAAATCCTAACACATTCATCACAAGAAGTGCTTGTTTGGTTGGGGTTTAAGGATTTTAAAAGTTTAGGATATATTAGTACGTTTGGTTCGTATGTTTAATCATGGGTTTAAATATAACCAGTAACTCATGCAGACGAGTTTAAATAACACACAGCCTCATGTGTTTTATCTAAATCCACTAACCAAACCACAGTTTATTTATACTCATTAATTTATTTTATATAATCTCTTACTTATTTAAACCCTCCTAAACATAAACTTATCAACCGAACGACCACTTAATGGCGCGCTAATACAGTAGAAACTCTATAAATTAATACAGTTGGGACTGGCCAAATTTATTAATTAAAAGAGTTATTAATTAATCGATAAATTAATAATTATTAATTTATCGATAAATTAATATTTTATTAATTTATAGTGTATATAACTTTCAAACTTCCCAAACATCAAATGCAAGGGGAAATTTCTTGTTGACCTATGAAAACAGTGCCAGGAATTCTTACAATGATAAGGACAACTAGAGATAATATGCAAGGGTAAATTGATTTCAACAAAAAACAAATGACAATTGATTCATTTTTCAAGTAATCTTTGTTCATGTAATATGAGAATGTTTTTATATATGAAATTATTAATTTATAATTTATACGGGACCTATAGAAATTATCAAAAGTCTATTATCTTATAATTTTAGAGAATTATTAATTTAGTACGTTATCCCCGAGTCGGAACCGGCCGGAAATACTATATTAAAGAGTTTATTAAATTATCGAGTATTAATTTATAGAGTTTCTACTGTATATCTAATTATTTTATCTTTTCAACATTTCATATAATTAATTAAGTTGTTTAGTAAATATATTAATTTAAGGATAAAATTGTAATAAATTAAAATATTAAGAATAAAATTGCAATTAAGTAATGACGGATAAAAATATAATTAAATAGTCAGATCAATTTGACTGTTTTTATCCCTTGTGTGGTGAAAGTATTTACTCGAATTAGAACTACAAATCGAATTAGAACATAGAAGGCACAAATGGGAAAAATAAAATAAATACCCAAACAGATATAGAAGGGGGAATGGAATACAATTCTTGTTCCGAAATTTATTGCAGACAAGTTCTTCGTCATAAGGGAAAATGAAGTCTTCAGAGAACTTACAAATAACGCAGAAAATGTGCAACTAAATTACACTCCCAAAGGCTTGCCGAAGCTGCGCACATCTTTCAATGATTTCCTGGGGAAAATGGTAACGAGTTCGTCAAAATTTTATTTACCACGCATATCAGACTCGCCATCATAAGACAGCTCTTCACCAAAAACCATTTCAGTCATAGATAAACTCTGAGATTAACCTGAAACTGCTCAGAATGAAAGATGTGCATACATTCAGATACTAATCGACATCATGATTCTGTCAACATATACTCTACAAATCATACAACTTGTATTCAAATATTGATAAATCCACTTCATTTGACAGAAAAGTAAAATACGATAAGAAAAAACTAAAGACACATATGAGGGGGGATTTCTAGTCATGTGTGCACAGAGACACAACAAAAAAATTGTTTCTTTTACTCCATCAAAGGTTAGGCAAACCAAACAACAAGGATTAAACGAATTATAGCGACTATACAAACAAAAACTAATTTCAACGTTCATGGCCGTAAACTCTGTCAAGAATCATAAATGACGAATGATAAAGTCTGACATCAGTTATTGGAATCACTCTTTAGCTAAAAGATAGTTAATGAAATCATTAGCACCACATACAAACATTCCTCAATTTGATCTTCAACATACCAATAAACTATCAGTCGAATTTGCCAGCATGTATAACAAACCCTAAATCCCTAATTTTTGATCGGTAAACCAATACTCATAAGCACACATTCAGTTGTGCCCAAGAACTCCATAATCAATCAAATACCCAAAAAAGAAACAGAAGAAGCAATCAAACATCCAATCATCGCACACAAAAAGCCACACAAAAATAACAGGTGAGAGTCACTCCACTCACCCAATCAAGCGTCGGCCGTCTTGGCACCAATGCCGATCAGTTGCCCCTGCTTCGACTGCGCCTCACGCTCTCGAATCTTCTGCATCTGAAGCATACGCTCCATCACGAGCTCGTATGCGCACTTCTCGTAGACGTGCCTCTCAGATTCGCATTTCCACGGCAGATAAAACTCGGATTGGCGACACTTGTTCAGCGGAATCAATAGATGAGCGCACTGATCTCTGTACGGTATCGGGACTCTGGCTTCGACCATCTCTTCTTGGGTGGCGATCATCTTCTTCGACGACCCTGGGACATCCATCACCGTTCCAATTCGTTGAATTCGCGGACGATTTCTCTGATTTTTGGGGAAAATTCAATTTTGGGGAGAAGCCTTGTGAATTCTCTTGTTGCTCATTTCTTCGTTACATATTGGGCTCGACATTGGACCTAATTCTTTGGGCCACACATTTCTGATATTTGGGTCTTATTTTTAAGGGGCTTTTAAAGTTCAGGCTTCAATATAAATTTCATTTAAATTTAGGACCTGTCAAAAAATTCATAGTTTTAGAACCCGATTTCTGCAGAAACATTTAATGGTTCTGTTGTACCACTTTTCTGTTTAACAGTACCACTTAATGGGTCTACAGTACCACTCACTTCATTGTTCACCAGTACCACTTCATTGTTCACCAGTACCACTTCATGGGTCTACAGTACCACTTCATGGATCTACAGTACTACTTCATGTACATTGTATAACACTTGCGAAAATTAAGGTCCTTATCTCTAAATTTCATAAAATTGGGTGCTAAAAACTATAAATTTTCTGACATCTGAAATCTAATTTAAAATATATTTTGGGGTCTGACTCGTACTTTGCACTATTTATATCAAATGGGATATATATATGTAAATAGTCATTTATTTTTTGCTTGAACAAAATCTGTATTAATTACTAGTATAGTAATTTAGCATATTTTACGCATGTTGTTATATAATAGCAAAAAGATTAAGTTTTTGACTATATGATTTAAATAATAATTAATTGTATATTTTATTTACTATTTTAATCGAAAAATTTGTAACTAATATGAAATTGATAGTTCGACATTTACTATGTGGAGCTTACGCTTAAGATAAGTGTAGATAATACTTGAATAAAATAATAAGAATTATGATTCTTTCGGCCTAACATTTACTCAATCTTTGAATTTTGTTTTTTTCTTAGCAGTTGTTTGTTATAATATCATTCTTCCATCTAGGCAATCGAATATTACTATGGGATAATATGAACTCTTTAGATATTTAGACTATTTTTATCAATGACCCGGACAACCGGTCATCCATTATTTATAATTAAAATAAATCAAACAAGTAAAAGTAGTCCACAACCTCCCACAACCCGGTTGGTGGACCAACCTGATTCACCAACCGGTTGTGCACAGTTTTCAAAACTATTTTTATGGTTTTTATTGATTTTTATGATACATTTAATTATCTATTAAAATTTTATTTTAATTTTTACGAAAATGTATGATTTTTTCCTCTACAAATAGAGACTAATATTACTACATTTGAGTCATAGTTTCAAATTATCTATTTCTCTATTACATTCTAAATCCATCATAATTCATATTATTTTTCTATCTCCAATGACAAAAGTATCTAAATTTTATATCATATAATATAATCTTTTTTCAAACATTCAAATACTACTAATAAAATATAAATATTATAGGTTGTGCTGGGTTGTTGATAAAATATGAAAATTGTTGAGGTGTAGGTTGTGAATGTGGAGGAGAGAGAAATTAATATTTTATTCTCATGACCGGTTGCGGAGGTCATGAATAATCATAGTCTTATGGATTTGTTTTTATGAATATAACTATCATTCGAGAATAATAAACGGATAGAAAAATAAAATAACAAGATGCTTTAGAGAATCAATGATAAAAGTAAGCGAACATTTGAAATCTTGAATGTGACTTTAATAAACGAAGCCAAAAAGATAAAACAGTTGGAAACCATAAAAAATAAAATATTGATGTTAGGAGAAAAAGAAAAGCAAATTTGAATTGTCCCTTGATCATGTGCAGTGTGACCGTGGCACTATCGTTGTACATACACAATTAAATAACAATACAACATGCATTTAGTTGCGCAGGCCAAATTATTCGCAAATATAAGCAGACAAACATTGCTTTCAATGTCGATTTCCAATATTGGACAGATAACATATTATATATTCTGATATTGTCGCACTAAATGAATTTTTTTGTTATTTGCACGACAAGAGGAGGACCAAATATTATTTATTGAATTGTCGTTTTCTTTACATATATAGGAATTTTATGGTGCTAACTCCTGTTGATGTGGCAACGATTCGTGCCATTTCAACATTCCACATCGACATCTAATGTTATGTCGTCTTAATTAACAACTTCTAGGTGACATTAGTCAACATTTCAGATGCTAATGTGATAAATTGACGCGATATATTGCATCGCTACTTAAAATGTTATGTAAGTGTGAGAGAGATAAATGGATTGTTTTTAGCACACTATATATACTGGTATTTTTAGCACACTTTTGTGTGTGCAATAAAATAAAATTAATTGTTAGTGGATGATTTTAATAACTAATATACTAAAAATAGAATGAGATGGTTATTATGAGATTCCTACGTGGGTTGTTTTTTATACTAACTAATATAAAAAATATGATTGGTCAATTAACATACTAATTTTTACAGTTTTTAGCCACCCTTCTTTATATAATGTGAAATTAATGTGATATCATGGTTAAGTGCAATTATTATTTCCCCACTTATATATCCACCACATGCGAACTTTATATGACAAATGATGAATAAAGTTAAATATTTTCACGAATCCCTAGAGTCAAATCCGTTGGTTTTTCCTTTACAAAAATCATATATATGTTGAGTATTTGACCGATTCAATTCTCACCACGCATGCTTTTCTCCAATACATACATGAATATTTGATTTGCTATACATGCTAAGAAAAAGATAAAGATTAAAGGGTGTATAGATGATATCTTAGTCTTTACTCAAAGGATATGACCATGCGGACTTTCAAAAGAATAAAACACTTCATAAATAAATAAAAAAACTATATAATAAAGGATGACTGATAGTCTGATCCTATCCAAATTATCATTCAATTCATGGTTGTAAATATTAATTGAATATATATATATATATATATATATATATATATATATATATTCCTTTTGGTACGTATAGTTGTGTCACTAATGGATTCATGTAAAAAAATATAATGAAATTCAGAGTTTCATTTTATTTTTCGGTAACCTGACAACTTTCTTAACTTTACCTGCTTTTTTACATTTCGTTACATTACCAACTACATATTTAATTCCTTTTCATATTTCTGCATTAGCATAAGACTCCAAGATCCACGTGTCAAAGTAGATAACACTGTCTTATCGTTGGACGACATAATAACACCTCTTGTATGTGTGTAATGTGTATATAATATATATGGTGATTAATGATGTCATCATCATCATCAGATCGATTTAAATTCATGAAATCTAAAGAAAGTCACTCATGTATATAATAATATAATGTTAGGTAGTAGGGGCGACCTTCACTACACTTCACTTCTCTCATTACACAGTAAAAGCAAACTTAGTACATCACACCTGTGAAGAGATTTCCACAATCTTGGAGTTTTCAACGCAGACAATTCACAGAGTATGTCCATTTCTCTCTCTCACACATACATATATGTATGTAGATATATATATTGACTGGCAAACGCAGAAACATTCTATGGTTACTCAATAGTGCCTAGCCTATTTTATTTGCAGATATAAGAATAATGGAGAGGAACGCAATGGCCCACGTTGATTACTCGACTGGTTATTGTTAGGATATGCGGAAATTCCCGATAATTATTTTGCCCGAAAATGACGATAATAAAAAAAATGAGACGAAAAATAAATTTGGACAGTGACACGAGATTTACGTGGTTCGGTCAGAATGACCTACGTCCACGGGCCGGAGGGTAGAACTTCTTTATATGTGGAGAGATTACAAACACGTACACTGACGTGGTATAAAAGCACTACAACAATATTAGGAGTAGGCTATAAAAGAAATACTGGAGAAAATGTGACCGAGGAATAAACCCTCGCTGACGATGTGGTGGTATTTTTCTGTGGCCTGAGGCAATTCTTCTCCTCGTCGAATGGCATGTATTTATAGCTGAGCCACGACACTGGTTTCTTATGTGAATATAAGAAATAAACTTAGCATACCTTTTGACCATCGATCAATAGCCGTAAGCCTCTTCTGCTTTTCTCATTTGGTATTTCTTCTTTTCTCATTTGGCCACATATGACTTCTTTTGTGGTTTGCTTTCTCTATGTATCGGCGCCCACCATTAGAAAAGTATTAGCCACTTTTTTTTTTATTTGTTTTCTTCCTTTCTCACACAAGGTCACATCAACAAATCTCCACCTTGACCTTGATTCCGTAAATTACTCCACCTTAATTAGTAACACCTTTAGTCACTATCTCTGTCTCCCTCCGTCCATAGCCCCGACGGGCTAGTCACCATTTTAGAACACCAATCAAGTCCAAGCAATGCTTGAACTTGGAAACTGGAAGATCAATCCACTTCACTGCTTGCCAGTGCTCTTTTCCTGGATTAGCCATATACCTGCTAACAACACTAACAGCCTGTGAAATATCAGGACGTGTACATACCATTGCATACATAATACTGCCAACTGCACTCGAGTAGGGAACTCGTGCCATGCACGCTTCTTCCTCATCTGATGATGGTGACTGAGCAGCGCTTAGCCTAAAATGGCTAGCAAGAGGAGTGCTGACTGGTTTGGCATCGCTCATGCCAAATCTCCAAAACCTTTCTGAGGTAACTTTCCTGGGTCAGGTGCAACTTACCAGCTCCTCTATCACGTCTAATCTCCATACCAAGAATCTTCTTAGCTGCTCCTAAATCCTTC
This sequence comes from Craterostigma plantagineum, assembly GCA_027422505.1. Classification (NCBI taxonomy): domain Eukaryota; kingdom Viridiplantae; phylum Streptophyta; class Magnoliopsida; order Lamiales; family Linderniaceae; genus Craterostigma; species Craterostigma plantagineum. The sequence goes on from JAPQWV010000093.1 coordinate 2,416,754, forward strand.
ATTTCAAATTCACCGTTCAATAAGGCCTTCAACTGGTGAATTTCTGCAAGATTCTTAGCCGCAATGAGCATGTCATCAACATATAACAATAAATAAATGAACGAACTGTCATTTAACTTCCCGGAAGTAAACACAACTATCATACTTGCTCCTGGAGAAACCATGACCCAACATGAAAGAATCAAAACGTTTATACCACTGTCTTGGAGATTGTTTTAATCCGTATAAGGATTTCTTCAACAGGCAAACTTGGTCTTCCTTGCCTTCAACTATAAAGCCTTCAGGTTGCTTCATATAAATCTGTTCATCTAAATCACCATGTAAGAACGCCGTCTTGACGTCAAGCTGTTCTAACTCCAAATCATACATGGCAACAAATGCAAGTAATACACGAATAGAGCTATGTCTAACGACAGGTGAGAACACATCATTAAAATCAACACCTTGTACCTGACTATAGCCTTTCGCGACTAATCGTGCCTTATACCTTGCATCGTCTGAACCAGATAAACCTTCTTTCTTCTTGAAGACCCACTTACATCCGACTATTTTCTTTTTCTTCGGCGGCGGCACAAGAATCCACGTACCGTTCTTGTGCAGAGACTCCATTTCTTCATTCATCGCGACCAACCACTTATCAGAATTATCATCGCTTATTGCCTCCGAATAGGTAGAAGGTTCGCCGCCTCCACCTGTTTCTTGCGCCACTGATAAAGCGTACGAAACTAAATTTACGTACCGCTGTGGTAGTCGAATCTCCCGTCTCTCCCTATCTCTGGCTATAGAATATTCCTGCTCGGTACTTTCATCTTCAACAGGATCTAAATCAGGTTCTGGCTCATCCTCTTGATCTGTTGAACTCGTAGCAGAATCATCTGAAGGATCTTTGCTGATCTCGAGCTCCACCTCGCTGTGTACACTATCCTTCTTTTCTTGATCAGAAGAATTATTAGACTCTTTTGAATGTAATATAGAAGACTCGTCAAATGTAACATCTCTGCTGATTATAAATTTGGGTGACTTGGGATCAGGATTATATAGTCTATATCCTTTCACCCCTGAAGCGTAACCGAGGAAAATACATTTCTTAGCTCTAGGCTCTAACTTTCCCTCGTTTACGTGCATATAAGCTGGGCATCCAAATATTCTTAAGTTTGAGTAATCAGCAGGAGTACCTGACCATACTTCCTCAGGAGTCTTGAAATTGATCGGTGAACACGGTGAACGGTTGACAATATAACATGCTGCGGCGATAGCTTCAGCCCAAAAATCATTTGTCAACCCAGCGTTGGAGATCATACATCGAGCTCTCTCTAAAAGCGTCCGGTTCATGCGCTCGGCAACACCATTTTGTTGAGGCGTCATTCGAATAGTGTGATGTCGAGCAATTCCTTCATTCTTGCAGAACTCATTGAACTCGCTTCCGCAAAATTCTAAGCCATTATCTGTCCGCAACCGCTTGATCTGTTTTCCTGTCTGCTTTTCAATCAAAGCCTTCCATTGTTTAAACGTTAGGAAAACATCACTTTTCTGCTTAAGAAAATAGACCCAGACTTTCCTTGAAAAATCATCAATGAAAGTCAACATGTATCTTGCACCACCTTTGGACGGAACACGAGAAGGACCCCATACATCAGAATGAATATAGTCCAAAGTACCTTTCGTCCTGTGGACTGCTGGCGAATTGAAGCTGACTCGTTTCTGCTTCCCAAAAATACAATGTTCGCAAAAGTCCATCTTACCTGTACTTTGACCGCAAAGTAGGCCCCGCTTGCTCAAAATCGTCAAGCCTTTTTCTCCCATGTGTCCAAGACGCATATGCCATAATCTCGTGGTATCAACCTCCGGGGATGTCGAAACTGCAGCGGAACCTGTAACAGTAGTTCCCTGCAAAATATATAAATTTCCAGACCTGCAAGCTTTCATCACGACAAGGGCACCTCTGGCAATTTTCAAAACTCCACCTTCACCTGAGAACCTGCACCCTTGAGATTCAAGTGTGCCTAAAGAGACAAGATTTCTCTTCATATCTGGAACATGTCTGACTTCTGTGAGCGTTCGGATGATTCCGTCGAACATCTTGATCCCAACTGTGCCTTTACCAACAACTTTACACGGAGCATCATTTCCCATTAAGACATATCCACCATCAAAATTTTCATATGTGGAAAAACAGTCCCGACTCCGACTTATGTGGTAAGAACAACCCGAATCTAAGATCCACTCATTATCAGACCTAACAATATTTGCAGTTGCTACAAAAATAGTTCCATCACTCTCATCAGCAGCTAAACTAGCTTCGGCGGGTTTATTATTTTGCTGATTATTTTTCTCCTTATTTTTTAATTTAAAACAATCAGCTTTAATGTGACCCTTTTTCTTGCAAAAATTACAGACTTTATTTCTGTACCTGGATTTCGACCTTTCTTTAGATCTGCTACTTTCAGCATCTCTACGTTCTGGTCTTCCCCGTGCAAACAGGCCTTCTGCCTGGCTACCACTTGTTTCTCCCGTAATATCCCTGTCTATCTGTTCTTTCGATTGTAAAGCGGATTTGACACTAGAATACGATATCGTATCTTTTCCATAGATTATGGTGTCACGAAAATGCTTTAAAGACGAGGGAAGGGAACACAACAATATTATGGCCTGATCTTCGTCCGTCACTTTTACTTCTACGTTCGCCAAATCAATAATGATAGAATCGAATTTATCGAGATGCGAGAGAATAGAAGTACCTTCCGTCATTTTCATACTATATAGCTTCTGCTTTAAATAAAGCCGATTCTCCTTAGTCTTCTTCATGTAGATAGCTTTTAACGCATCCCACATACCCATGGCCGTCGTCTCCGTGGCAACTTCTTGTAAAACCTCGTAAGAGAGATTTAAGATAATAGCCGATCTGGCTTTCTTGTCCAATTCATTAAATTGATCGTCCTTCATTTCGGTTGGTTTCTTCTTTGCGCCTTCTAGCGTCACCTCGCAACCGTCTTGAATGAGTATGGCCTCCATCTTGAGACTCCACATTGCAAAGTTGACATTTCTGTCGAACTTTTCAATTGACATCTTTGTTATCGTCATGGTGGCTAAAAAAATAAATCGGGTTGGCTCTGATACCAATTTGTTAGGATATGCGGAAATTCCCGATAATTATTTTGCCCGAAAATGACGATAATAAAAAAAATGAGACGAAAAATAAATTTGGACAGTGACACGAGATTTACGTGGTTCGGTCAGAATGACCTACGTCCACGGGCCGGAGGGTAGAACTTCTTTATATGTGGAGAGATTACAAACACGTACACTGACGTGGTATAAAAGCACTACAACAATATTAGGAGTAGGCTATAAAAGAAATACTGGAGAAAATGTGACCGAGGAATAAACCCTCGCTGACGATGTGGTGGTATTTTTCTGTGGCCTGAGGCAATTCTTCTCCTCGTCGAATGGCATGTATTTATAGCTGAGCCACGACACTGGTTTCTTATGTGAATATAAGAAATAAACTTAGCATACCTTTTGACCATCGATCAATAGCCGTAAGCCTCTTCTGCTTTTCTCATTTGGTATTTCTTCTTTTCTCATTTGGCCACATATGACTTCTTTTGTGGTTTGCTTTCTCTATGTATCGGCGCCCACCATTAGAAAAGTATTAGCCACTTTTTTTTTATTTGTTTTCTTCCTTTCTCACACAAGGTCACATCAACAGTTATCTTGAAGATGTGCTGTTTCAGTCCAGTTCTTGTAAGAAAAGGAGGTTGACGACGATGTTTGCAGATAATAATGAAGCTATGGAGTTAGGTTACTCTCTACAGGTATACACACACACACACACACATATATATTCGAGATATTTATTACTTGTATTTTTTGTGTGTGTATGCATATTTTTGCAATTCACTTGTATTTGGGTACAGAATTGCTGGAATTCAAGCCTCCTTGGTGATTATTTTTGCGAGAATTTCGATTCTTGGAGCGATATAAACTCGAAGCATGAGGCTACAATTTCTGGTAAATAAATATCCGAGGTCTATAATATGCATAAATTATTAGTGTGGATATATATAATTAGTTATTTGGAGAATTAATGAACTTAGAAACTTCACAGACATAAAGACACCTCCTCGAGAGACAATCTCAGAAACCCTATTTGACTCGTCGTTATCTTCTCAGAAGGAATCAACAGACAATAATCATTATCATCATTGGTCGCCTGACAAGGAAGAAAACCTAATATGCTCTGTCTTTTCCTCATCAGCAGCTGGTAATAAATTATAATAATAATAATAATAATAATAATAATAATAATAATAATAATAATCTGAAGCTTACTTTATCTTTAGTGTAAAGAAGAATAATTGTTTCTCAATATAAGAAGAATCTACTTTGAAACCGTAAAGTGTTTCTGCGCTTGCCTTTTCCTCGTGAATAAAGGGAAAACAAAGAAGACCGATAATATATACCTAACCTAAGTGTAGTTTTACTTATTTTATTCATATATATTTCAGGTAGATCCATAAAGAAAATACAGGCCAATAATAATAAAGTTGCATATCCATTTGCCCTAATCAAGCCCGGCGGGTTCGAAGGAGGCTTAACGCTAAACGACATCAACGAGAGGATCCTAATGCCTCCAACCCGACCCGTCCGCCACCCCGTGGGCGAATTTGCCCGTCCGTTGGCCTCGCACAACGGGCCGGGCCTACGGGAAAGCCCGTAGTGGCATTTACGAGAATTCACACGCAGGGCAGGCGAGGAACGATAACGATTATCAGGACAAAATCTTGAGGTTGTAGTTATATATTATGAATATGCTATGGAGAAGGTATACTAAGAGAAGAGGCAAGGAAAGTGAGGAAACAATAATGTAAATTAAGAGTTACCCCCTTTTTATTAGTTGATTGTATGTCTTACATTAACTGTCTTTGTATGGCTTGTGTATTAAGGTACATTGTGTGTTGTTATTTCATGCAAGGGCTTTCGGGACTTATGTAAAAAAACCAGTGATTTAATATGTTACATATGTATCTGCTTTTTCTTTTTTATATTCAGTAAATGTAAATAATGAATGAATTAATTTTTAATGTGTGAATTATGAGCAGTGGGTCAATATTGGTTATTGCGGCTGCTGCAGCATATACAAGAAATTATTTACTTACTACAAAATCTATTTATTTAAATCCTTAGGATTGTCGCTCGTACGTAGTCGATGAAATGATGCTATTTTTAAATTTATAAAGGAAGCGTTTGAAATAAATTTTAGTTGGTGAATCATATCATTTGAAGTCAGATTAGTAGGTATGTCGTTTAATCGTAGGTCAATATGGGTCGTTTAACTTTGCCCCCTCTATGTTTTTTTTTTTTTTTTTTTGTTTCTTTCGTGACAATAATATTTAACAATGACAGAATCCTCGTTTACTTTTTTCCCAAAGAATAATAATCAAAACGTAATATCAAATATGGCAGCCGAAGTTGTTTATCTAAGATATTTTCTAAAATTCAACTCACTAATGAAATGTTTTTCCGATATTAGTCGGAAAGTTTAATTTATACATAATGTTACAAGACTTGTGCTGCATATTGGCAAGTACCAAAACAAGTAGAAACATATATACATACAAAATTGAGCAATACATATTTATAACATCAACAAAAGTTAGGACTAGGGGTGTAAACGAGCCGAGCTCGAGCCGAGCTCGGCTCATTTTCTGGGCTCGAGCTCGAGCTCGAGCCCTTACAGCTGAGCTCGAGCTCGAGCTCGAGCTCGTCGAGCTTTTCAGCTCACGGCTCGAGCTCGGCTCGTTTACTGCCAGATGAGCTCGAACTCGAGCTCGAGCTCACAAAGCTCATCGAGCTCGAGCTCGAGCTCGAGCTCATTAATAAAAAAAAAATTATTAAATTAATTAAAATAATATAAATTAATATAAAAATACAAAAAAATATAATTTTTTTTTAAAAAAATCGAGATTATTAATAAATAATTTGTAAAAATAATATAAATTAATATAAAATTTTTAAAAAAATCGAATTTTTAAAAAAAATAAAGAATAATATATAAATTGTTATTAAAATATTAAAATATAAAAAATTAAAAAAAAAAAAAAGAAAAAGCTCGCGAGCCTGTTCACGAGCTCGCGAGCCACTATGTTTGGGCTCAAGCTCGAGCTCGACTTAAATGAGCTCGAGCTCGAGCTCAACATAAATGAGCTCGAGTTCATTTTTGTCGAGCTTGAGCCGAGCTTTTATCGAGCCGGCTCGTCGAGCTCACGAGCCGGCTCGGCTCATCTTTCACCCCTAGTTAGGACACAACACTGACACGCACTGGTAATTTTATTTTTTATTTTCATAAAAAGAAAAAGAGAAAAAAATGATCTCTCAAAGTCAAGATTATCGTCGAAAAGATAAACTGCTGGGCGAATCGATCCTCACGATGTGTTCGTCCTCGTCGTCGCTCGAATCGACTTTTGCGCCCCTCGACTGAAGCCTTCGTACGTCGAGGCTAAGCTCGTCGACCTGTGATGCGCTTCTCTCCCCCGCGAACTTCTTTCGCAGGTTCGTCGAGCCCTCGGACCTCATCGATGGCAATGGAGGTTGTTGTCCGTGGGCCGAGGGTACCATCGGGTACGATAAACTGTGCGGGGGCTTCTCTAACACGCCCCTCGGGAAGCTTCGAGGGCGTTGCTCTTTCGTGTCGCTTATCTGGGAATTTTTTATAGAACATTTCGATGCTCTTTAAGGACATCATACTTACGAGGTTGCAGTTTAGGGACACTAATTTTCAAAAAAACTGAAGCAATTTAAGGACACGAAGCGTCCTAATTTTCGACCTAAACTTGGACACGTGATCAACACATGGCAAATGTTTTTCGGAATAAATCCCATGCGGTGGAATCAAAGTTGCTTATTTAGGGATAAAGTTTTGAATGACCACATCACGATGTACTATCGAAGCTAAGGGATAAAAAAGCCAGATAAAATTACACGTCTAAGGCCAGATAAGAAAGAAATCAGACTAAACATGAACTTCCTATAAGGTAAAACCACAAACCATTTTAGGTGTAGTGACCATACTCAACATAAACCTTCAATTGCAGTTTCAAGACACCCACCCAACTTAAAATGTTACAATTTAAGGACATTGACTTTCAAACTTGAAGTAATTTAAAACGCGATCACGTTTTCGACGGTTGAGTTTTTAAACTGAATTCCGTGCCCTTAAATAGCAAACTCACAAGTTGTGTGTCTCACCCCCCTAACTTATAGGACGGAAAAAGAAGTTAAAACCTTAAATTTAGAGCGGAAGAAAGAAAGTCTTACCATGCTGCCGTAGATGCCAAGCTTCAATGCTTTCGCGGACAAGTTGTTTCCTCCTTGTTGTTGATCGATAGCTTCTTTGGGCTTGAAATACTGCTCGGGCCAACTCATAAGCCCGCCGTGCTCTCGAACGAGCGGGCCAGAGTGGTGGTGAAGGTGATCTTCCGACTGAGATATCAAAGACGACGACCTTCTTCTTAGCGCTCGGCCTCCGTCGAATCCACCTTTGTCGATTATGATAACCCTTGCCCTCGTTTCGACGTGGTACGAAGGAGAGTTACTTACGAAACTCTCCCCCCTCGAACCTACAATTTAAGGCGCATATCGAGCTATTAACGAGGAACATATGTATGTATCTCTGTGTGTGTGTGTGTGTTTGTGTTAGTACCCAGCGGCTCAGATCGCCTGAAGCTTTGATCGAAACGAGGCAAAATCGAAGCGGGGGCGGTCAACAGATCTTCTTGACCGCCGCCGCCCGCGCCTTGCGTTTTTATAAAACCTTCTAGAAGGAAACAAACGCAGTGATGGGGCACTTCGAAGCTCTCTCCTCGTATGTATATATTCATCGTCGAGCGCTCCGAGATGAGCGCTCTCAGTTCGTTCGTCGGCATCTTCTCGAAGAACTGAGGAAGCAGTAGCTTAGCAAGAACGATAACGCTCTCCTGAAAGAAGCAAAAATCAAAAAAAAAAAAAAAAAAAATAGCAAATTTGCGCTTCTTTTTTAATTTTTTCTTTGGACGGACAATGCAATCGCCGACAACTTCAATTTTTTACCTTCCAAAAAAAGTCTTCGAAGGTGGGATCGAACCTCAAGGCAGAGAGTATCTTTTCGCCCTCGATGAAAAGGCATACCACCACTGAGTCGACAACGATATTGCACATGTAGGGCTTCTCCGCGAGAACCTCGTATAAACCGAGAGTACTTCCGTGCGCGAAAGTTGGGTGCAACGAAGGTCGATTAAGAGCGTTCTTGCTCGACCACTGTCCCATAAAAAAAAAGATTGATTGATTGATTTAGCGTCTGATATCAACCTTACAAATTACAATACCGTAAAAATAAAATTTTTTTCGAGGTACCTTTACCACCCCGCTTGATATCAACCACACGCCGGACGGCCGCGAACCCTCTTGATAAAGCGTAGAGCCTCGAAGCTTCATTATTTCTTTCGTCGAACCGATTAATTTCTCGCGCACCGTCGAAGGAAGGGCTCCGAGCAAAGGGTTCACGGCGACTAAATCGCGCACTTTAGGGATTTTTACCAACGGAGGGTTTCTTAACAGCTTCTTCAGGTCGGTCTGAGGATGTTAGAGTGCAAAGTCGTTAGTTTTACGTCGAAGACGATAAGTGAGGGTTATTATGAATAAAAAAAATTTACCTGGACTGAGTCGTGAAGATGACTCGTCTCCTTTTCTTCTAGCAAGCCGATCTTTTCGAGATTGTGAACGTAGTCGAGCAAATAATTGAGCACCGAATACGTAACTTGTCGCGTTTTCACCACACGGAGAACCTTTTACCGCAAAAAAAAAAAAATAAATCAGCCAAATATTCGTTCGAAGCGCAATTCAAGCAACCATCTACGCCGTTTTTTTACCTGAGGAAACGTTTCTCTAACATCCTCGAGGAACGCCCTCGCCTCTTCGCCTTCTTGCTCGCTCTCCCTCATCACCGCGGCCGATATTTCACTGTCTCCTGCAATAACACGGGCGAAAATCAAATCTCAGAAAAGGAAAAGAAAAAACAAAATACAAAACCCGTCGAGATGGGCGGGAAAACTCTCGCCTATGAATTCGTGGAGCTGTTCCCTCGCGATTCTGTGGGCCCGGAGAAAGGCGGCGCAAATGCAGCACGCAGATTCGAGCCTCTCGACGGTGAAGTATGTTATGAGCTTCTGAGGGACGACGCTCGAACGGAGGAACCTGTAATGATTCGTCGGGATATTAACGTTCGACTTCAAACCCCTCCAATCGCACAGAGGCTCGTTCGAAACGAGGTCGATCGCTTCGTCGACCGACTGCATTAGATGATTGGCAGTGTTTTGATTGATCCTTCCCTCGTCGAGCATTACCCAATACGCCGCTTGGACTCCTAAAGTGCAATGAAGTCGTTAGTTCGATGCGGGATGTGAGAATCTCCGTATATGTAAGGAGAAAAAGAAAACGAAAACTAACACACTCAGCTTAGTTTAAGGGTGAATTTGGTATGCGGAACTCGATGTGGAAAGGAAAAGAAAATGTGTTATAGTACGACACGCGAAGCGTAATGTACAATGATCTGATGCGTATCATTGCATTTTTCTTTCCTTTTCCGCGTTGGGTTCCGCATATCAAATGCACCAGCTCCGTTTGGTTTACGGATTTTGACGTGGAAAATAAAAGGAAAATGGGGCGGTACGGCACGTGAAGCGTAATGTACAATGATTCAATGCGTGTGACCACACTTTCTTTTCTTTTCCGCATCGAATCCGCCTGACCAAACGCAACCTAAGGACACTAGTTTTATGTTTGGAATTATTGAAGAAATATATAGGGTGGTTTAAGGAATTTCATGAGGAAAGGAAAGAAAATGGAAAAGAAAAATCATTTTTTTTTGTGTTTTGTTTATTAGAGAAATAGATAAGGAAAAGAAAAGAAAAGTTAGGAAAGCAAAACCATGGAAATCATTTTGGTGAGGAAAATGAAGGAAAAACTGATGAAAATCAATTTCTCTCTTGTTTTCTTTTCCCCACCGCTTTCCACGATCAAAACACAGCCATAGGGAAATGAAAGGAAAAGAAAATCTGGCTTAAGTTGAAACTCGAGTAAAAAAATAGTTTCTTCACCAAATAGTGAGGAAGACCAAAGAAAAACTTATTAATACCATTTTCCTTCCAATTTTCTCTCCGAACTACCTTCTAGTCCAAACACAGTGCAAAATTAGTATCATTAACTTAGATTACCGTTCAAGAAGCGAACTCGAATGTCCTTCAAATTCATGTGATTATTGTTGAGTTCGCCGTCGTTATTATCGTGCGAAGACGAGTGAGGATGCACTGTATCGCCTTCCACGCCGTGTAAGGTGGCGATGTAGTGCTTCACCGTGGGCCAATCTGTGGGCCCCAGTTCCTCGTCGTCCCCGAGGTCTTCGAAAGCCTCGAGCGCTTTGTTCAGCATTTCGTACTTTGTGAAATTCAATATTCGCCTCTGCGAATGAACTATATCCGTAAGCAAAGTAAAAAGAAAAGATTAGCGCAACAACATTTTATTACCTTTGCCGCCGACAATCTATCCATTTTGAGGAAATGCAGGACAAACTGCGTCGTCGATCCGTTCACGATGAGCGTGAGGAATACGATTCCTCCCGTTAAATACACAAACTGCAAAAACGTTACGAAAAAGGCGTCGACGGCCATACATAATTTTCATAGATTGAGTTATAAAAATGCGTACCAATGAGCCCGTGTCTGAGCTGATATATGATGTCCCACTCGCACGCTGAAATTCGAATGTAGACGACTAATTTTTAGCACATTTTTGCACAACTAGAAAGAGAGAGAGAGAGAGAGAGAGAGAGAGAGAGAGAGAGAGAGAGAGAGAGAGAGAGAGAGAGAGAGAGAGAGAGAGAGAGAGAGAGAGAGAGAGAGAGAGAGAGAGAGAGAGAGAGAGAGAGAGAGAGAGAGAGAGAGAGAGAGAGAGAGAGAGAGAGAGAGAGAGAGAGAGAGAGAGAGAGAGAGAGAGAGAGAGAGAGAGAGAGAGAGAGAGAGAGAGAGAGAGAGAGAGAGAGAGAGAGAGAGAGAGAGAGAGAGAGAGAGAGAGAGAGAGAGAGAGAGAGAGAGAGAGAGAGAGAGAGAGAGAGAGAGAGAGAGAGAGAGAGAGAGAGAGAGAGAGAGAGAGAGAGAGAGAGAGAGAGAGAGAGAGAGAGAGAGAGAGAGAGAGAGAGAGAGAGAGAGAGAGAGAGAGAGAGAGAGAGAGAGAGAGAGAGAGAGAGAGAGAGAGAGAGAGAGAGAGAGAGAGAGAGAGAGAGAGAGAGAGAGAGAGAGAGAGAGAGAGAGAGAGAGAGAGAGAGAGAGAGAGAGAGAGAGAGAGAGAGAGAGAGAGAGAGAGAGAGAGAGAGAGAGAGAGAGAGAGAGAGAGAGAGAGAGAGAGAGAGAGAGAGAGAGAGAGAGAGAGAGAGAGAGAGAGAGAGAGAGAGAGAGAGAGAGAGAGAGAGAGAGAGAGAGAGAGAGAGAGAGAGAGAGAGAGAGAGAGAGAGAGAGAGAGAGAGAGAGAGAGAGAGAGAGAGAGAGAGAGAGAGAGAGAGAGAGAGAGAGAGAGAGAGAGAGAGAGAGAGAGAGAGAGAGAGAGAGAGAGGGAGGGAGGGAGGGAGGGAGGGAGGGAGGAGAGATAAAGAGTATTATTACGTTAACAGAGAGCGAGAGAGACAGTGCAACGGCGCCACGAAGGCCAGACCATATGAGGATGATAGCTTCTTTCCAGTCGAGGCCATAACCGAAATATTGTAAGAATGGGAACAGTACGCCGACGACCACAGCTCGGGCGACTTGAACGAATACGTAAAGAAGGAAGAGATAGCCCAAAGAGTGATCTTTTTGCGAAGCAAAAACAGCATCATTAAGGTTTTTTCACGATTGAACATACGATAAAAAAAAATTAACCGAATATGTTTTTCACCGTGCGTTTTGAATATGTTGTCGTCGCTCATGATACTTTCAGCGATAACAACTCCACTGCAAAGGCACGAAAAAAAGAAAAAGAATATCAGCAAATGAGTTTGGAACAGAAGAATGTACGAAAAGTCGTCGCAATACAAACCTTAAGATGAATATTAATGTATTGGCAATGTAAGCAACCATTTCCCTGAAACAATATAGTTCAGATATCAGTCCTCACAAATCGGTACAACAATCAAAATAAATTTCAGAGATATTTAGCTAATCGACAGTGAGAAAAAAAAATATCGATTGAAGTACCAAAAGTGATGCAAGCTCTGCTGACTTTCGCCCTTAAAACGCGGTTCGCGCCACGGCCGAGTAAAACCTGCCAAAATCGATTTTATTTAGCTCGGCCCACTTTGTTTTTTAATTGAAAAAAAAACGTAAGATCTAACGTACATGCCAAGAGTCATGACAGTCAAAACTCCAGAAATATCGACTCCTTCTTGAGACTGTAAGAACAATGATCCAACTTTAGAACAAATGTAGAAAGAAAAAGGCGTGAATTCATGGTAAGTGCAACGAAGGTCGAAGAAAACATACCGTGAAGAATGCTATGTAGCTCACTGCAAGCGTCAAACTAATCTCAATAACCGTGTCATTGAATATGAACCTAAGCCACAAAACCGAAGCTATCCCAAAAACGAGACCCATAGCTACACTTTAACCGTAATAAAAAATCCATGTAAGAAACATAGCCTACACCCATCAATATTGAGACAAAAAAAAGCGTGAAAGAACATACGCTCCCAAAGAGACTTTCAACAGAAACTTAATCAGCTCTCCCCAGTCGAAGTTCCACCCAAGAACCATACGGTAGAACAGCTGATAAACTACTATAGCAGTCCTGAGAATACGATTTTTGCAGCAGAGGAAATCCATTATACCGTAATTGATTAGATTACTATATAAAGATAGTACGAAATACCCATCGTTCATCAATGATTCTCCTTCGATGATAGTACTTAGTTTCTTGCTAGCTCCGAGCTCTTTCAAGAGGGCAACGATAGCCACGGGGTCGGTCGCACTGAGTAGGCCGCCGAGCAGTAGTGAAGTTTTCCAATTCCAATTGTAAGGGAAAACGAGCTAAAGAAAATATTACGTAAAACATTAAGGACTAAAATTGAGTAGACGAACAAAGGGAAAACAAAAAAGGCGAATAAAGATTGCGCCCTTCGAACCTTTAACGCGGCCCCGAGGCAGAAGGTTGAGACGAGTACGCCAGGCCCGGCAAGTAAGATCATTTGCATCATGCATCTCTGTAATAAAAATGGATTGAAGATCGAAGAAACGAAAGGAGATCGATCGACTCGCAAGAACGAGGCCCACCTTTATTTGGTGGACTTCCATGGAAAAGGAGCTTTCGAAAAGGAGTGCTGGGAGAAACACAGCCAATAGAAGATCGGGGTCGATATTAGCCCTGAAAAAAGGAGAGAGACAAAAAAAAAAAAAGACGCACTTTGAATGGATTCTGAGATGCCATAAAATGGGTGAAAATCGAATGGGGAAAGTAATACCAGAAACATGGAGAAAGAAAAAAGTCAAACGTTTTTTGAACTTACATATTCGAATCCCATGGCCGATCTTTCCCAGGTTGTGATGAGTTCCATACTCTACAGCAACAAAAATTCAAACACTTAGAGGGCAACCTTTGAGGCAAAAAGAAATCTAATCTTTCTGCTGTGACTGGTAATAACATCACTCGCCGCAAGAATCGAAGCAAATTAAAAATCAACCCTTCGAAAAACACGTAACAGCAAAAAGCAAGCTCAGCAGCAAAGAAACGAACCTAAAGCACCGAGCCCAATGCCAAGGAGGAGCAAAGCGACGGTGTAGGGCACGCGCGTCCCCCTAAGCACGTGTCTGCACGCAATCCCAAGCACCAGGCTTATTCCGACAAAGATCACGGCGTCGGTCGGATTCCCGCCGTCCTCAGACCGCCGGCGGGAAGCAGTGACGTCCTCCAACATCCTTAAAGACGGCAAAAGCGTCGTCTCGCCCTCCATCAGAATCGAACCCATATGATCTCTCTTCCCTTTTTCTTCTCAAACTTCTGTTTTTCTTCTAATCTCTTCCTTAAGCTGAGCTAGCTCATCAAATCAAAAGGAAAGACTGTCCCTTTCTTTCGTCTTCGCTTCTTTATTTATACTAAAACAAAGTCACGGGTTATTTGCTTGCCAGTCCGTATCTATAGAGTGCATCTAAAACAGTTCGTAGACCAGTGGAAAAAAAGTCTGACAAATGAGATGTCAATGTAAGATTTTAAGTTTCAACGGCCCCAATTGCTCCGATATGACCACATGTTTACTCCATTTTCTTGATTTGTGTAAGAACTTGTTCGCCACTCTTAGTGCCCTTTTCTTTAAAATGGCGATCTTAGCTTAGTCGTCCTAAAATTAACAAAGTACTATGTACAGAATCGATTCTGACCACAGGCGAGCTCCGCAGATTTTGTGGGTTGGGCGATTTTTATTTTCTTTACGAGATAATAAACTGTTACACAACCAACTTCGATATGCTGCGCATTTGTAGGAAGATTATATATAGAACGGGGATATGCTGATTATCTGAACTGAAAATGACTGAACACTACGACGCCATGAGATAGAATAAATAAAGAATAAAAAACTGGAGGGATTAGCTTTCTTGAGAATATTGAATGATATTATAATCTGATTAAAGTATGTTTACATTTTAATTTGTAAGAGATTGGGACTCAATATGAATTTGAAAGATTTGTTTGAGTGGGGAAAGATGCACGTGAACTACCAACCATGTTTATATGCTTCTTTGTTCTGTACTAGGTTCTCCTAGGCTTTTAAATTGTTGTAGCACCTAAGAGAGTAAATAGTCCCTTGGAAAGAAATAATTGTAGTTCTCTGTTTTGAGGATTTCTCTATATTTAGCAAATAATTACTCTCCACTTAGTCAACCTTCTTTTGGTCTTTTCTTGGTTTCTAGTTTTCTGGTTAAATTTTTGTAATTTTCTCTTCAAGTAGTCATTTTCTCGAGCGGACATGAAAAATACCAACTCATTGTTCTTTTCTGCATTTGTTTTAGTTTTATATTTTGTCCGTACCACATCATCCTAATTCCTATCCCTTACCGTTGAAATTCGATCATATTTGGAAATTATGTCAATGTATCACTCATAATTATATCAAGAAAATAAAAAGAGTACGATGTAGCTCGCCACTGTCCATATGGCCTTTGGTGTTTACAATAGACGTAAAACTAATTATATAGTGGGTGATTTTCTTTCGAAACATTATTATTTTTAATTAACCAAAATTAATTTATACCAAGCCTGAAGCTTCTGAAGCTTACTTAATTCCTAGAACTACAGAACAAGCATATCAGCTCAAACAAATCATTCAAGATCCTAACCACTGATGAGATATCCATAGAATGAAAAACAGATCAATACTTCATAAAAATTCGAATCCCTACGAATTTCCCGAGCAAAACCGATGCAACGGGCCACGACATATATACACACAGACATAGAAACCAGACCCATTACGCATCAGCAAATTCAAATTCAAAGCTAACCTTTTTTGTTCTCTTTCGCCGGTAAAAAAAGATTTAAAAAAAAAAGAAACGTTTTGGAAGAAAACCTACCGAATCACGACGAACTTGTTGGTTCCATGCTTTGCCCAGTACGTCCTCAGGTCAATAGGGTTAGCAAAGTCATAGCCTTCCGAGGCGAGCTTTTCAAGCACTTTCTTGAAAGCCCCTTGACTCATTTTACGACCTGCAATTCTCGCCCCACGCCTCTTAGCGCTCATAGGCAAAGGGTACGTCGAAATGGTCATCGTACAGCAAGCGCTTTGCCAGCCACCACAGCCCCACCTATAACACTGCTGAGGATTTCCCGTGCAAGAACAGACTGGGATTGGTATGCTCGAGATATCATAGTCGACTCCATTTATGACAACCTCGACGTTCTTCTTAGCAGTCTTCGCACGGCGAGACGACGACAGTGAAATGTCCGTGCTATCATCACCGTAGTTTCCATTTTCTTTGATCACGGGAGCTTTTCTTGGCCTTTTACCTTTTTGGGGTCTTTGGATTCTTCGTCGAAGGAGCAGAGGAGGTTGCAGGGCGTTTCTTGGCGGGCCCCGTTCGTTTTTTCGAAATGGGCTGTTCGGGGATTGGGCTTTTTTCCTCTTCTTGGATGGGGTGAGGCATCATCTGCATCGAACGGTGATTAGGGTTTGAGGATTCGCCGATGAGAGGGCTGTTGCTGTAAGGATTTCCTGGGAACATGTGTAGGAATCTTTGACGGTGATTGATCCAACTGTCTTGAACGTAGTCGATGTGGGAGATTGGTTGCTCTGTGATCGTTCGATCGCCTTGATGATAATGATGAGTTCCATTTGCAGAAATCATTGTGGGATCTTCGCGGTTGGACTGAAATGGCTTTGTGTCCCTATCTGTTAAGGAAGACATGAGCTGAAAGCTGAGGTTGCCTCTAATTGGGGGTTCGTAATAACCCCAATTTCTCAAGCTGTCATCGTCCATTTCGAACTGCAGATTGAAGACAAAGAGGATGAGATTTAAAAGGATCAGTGAAAGGAATGTGTTTTTCCATACTCATTACAGGCCAATAATCTCAAGAACTTGATGAATAACGAATATCTCAAGAATCCATGTCGGAAACTAGGTTTCATTCAACTTGATAGCTAGAAGCAAACTGCGATTATCTCAGATGAAATATCAACAAAATTTCCAAAAAAGAAATTCCAAATCCAAAACAAACAGCTCAAGAGGTGAGAAAATGGCATGCAATCCGAAACAGAATGATATTACTTTCGACAAAATGGGGAAAACCCAGAAGACAAAATGGGGAAAACCCAGAAACCACAAGATCGTCAACCCCCAATGCAAAATCGAGTCACAAATGCCAAAATTAAACAGATCCCAGAAGCACGCGTAGAGATCAAGCTTAATTGGCAGATCAATTTCACAAAATGCCACGGAACAAGAAAAGATCCCATTCATCTGCGATTTTTATTTTATTTTCTGTTTTCAAATCAAGAAATGGATCCGCCAGAGAGATCCGCCGCGAGCCGAAGAGGAGCAGATCTGCAACATCCATTAGAGAAACTAGAAAGAAACACCACCGCCAGCAATTGCATGCGCACACAGACATAATCATATTCAACAAATCAATCTTTTAAATGCTTTCTCAAGTGTCACGTAGGAAAGAGAAGAAATGAGGGAAGCCCACACATTTTTGGGAGAGAGAATGAGAGAGATGGGAGGGAGGACAGAGAACTTACTTCACAGCCCTTTTAGGTTTTGTTTCCTTCTGGAGAGAGAGAGAGAGAGAGAGAGAGAGAGAGAGAGAGGATAGAAACAGGAGAGAGAGAGACACGGCGATGGAGAGAGGCGTCTAAAATTGTCAAATTAAGGTTTTATTTCTTTAAAAGCAAACCTCTTGCCCAAAAAAGATTAATTATTAACATTTAGTAAAGATAAAAACCCAAATATGGTGAATCTATACAAAAATATCCAATTGAATAAAACTTTTACACACAGGTACCCATGTCAGAAAATTTTACAGATAGGTACCGATTTAATTTTTACCAGTTTCTTTAGACATATCGTATCTTCCTGTGTGTATGTTGCGTACCATAAGACATTGATATAGGGTACCTAAATATAGCATACGTCGTACATACGGCATACCTGTGTGTTACAGAGGGTGTACCTAAATATAGCATATGTCGTACCATTTTCTGTTATATAGGGTACCCAAGTGTATTGATATAGGGTACCCAAATGTGTTGTATGGTGTACTTTCGGAGATCGGGCACCTATGTGCAAAAAATTTATTCTGTTAGGTACCTACATATAAAAAAATCCTGACATGGTACTAAATTACAAGTTTTTATACAAAGAGGTACTTATTTGTAAAGACCCCAAAAAATATTGCTCAACCCCAATTTTTAGATACCAATTCTCAATACGATATTGATATTTTATTCCATTCAATGATATACTTAAAAACTCAAATTCGATGCATACTGAACTTAGTCTAAGTGTATAAATAACGGTGGCACTGTGTTGCGATATTACTTGGTCGAAAAAATTATCTATACTTGACATTATAGATGTGCCCGATCAATGTGATTTAAATTCTTACAATTTCATTTCAAAATTACTTTTTTCAACATAATGTATCCCTTCATGTTACTCCCTACGCTCATAAGTTCATAAAAATCAAATCTGAATATATGACTGCAATAATCCTTGTGACCCATATGTTATTACCTAAATCCGGACATTCATTTGGGATCAATGTCAGAATATCTAAATTGAATAGGATGATATTCTTATATCAATAAAACAAGAGTTAATTATGATTCAGGCCCCAATGAAGTTTAAGACCGTGTTCAGGCCATGTCAGAAAAAACAATTAGTTTTAATGATTTGATTTCTTCATACCGCTTCATCGGTCTGCGGTACCACTTCTTTGTTCTGCAGTCCACTTCTTTGTTATGCAGTACCACTTAATTGTTCTGTAGTTCCGCTTCATTTTTCTGCGGTAAAAATAAAGGGGTAATACAGAACAATTAAGTGGTACTGCGGAACAATTAAATGGTACTTCATAACAAAGAAGTGGTACCGCAGAACAAAAAGTGGTACCATAGATCGTGAAGTGATACGAAAATCGGGTCCTTAAAACTAATTGATTTTTCTGACAGGGACTGAACTCGATTTTTAAAATTAAGTGGGGTTTGAATTGAAATAGCCCCATAAAACAATGGATATGGAAATCGATGATTTAGATCGATTGAACTCGATGTGATGTCCTAGATATATAACTATATTATATATATATATATATATATATATATTATATACCAGATAATAAAGATAATCATAATTAAAAAGTTGAGACAAGTACCTCTTGCACGATACATTATAACCACTTAATCTTAAATTACGCAAACACTTGCAGCAAATAAGCAACCCCGTGTTAAA
This sequence comes from Craterostigma plantagineum, assembly GCA_027422505.1. Lineage (NCBI taxonomy): Eukaryota > Viridiplantae > Streptophyta > Magnoliopsida > Lamiales > Linderniaceae > Craterostigma > Craterostigma plantagineum. The sequence continues at coordinate 2,435,749 of JAPQWV010000093.1, forward strand.
GCAACAGAAACAAATATGGCAATCCAATAACAAAGCTTAACGTACACTACAACATCAGATGATTATTATTACTATTTTATATTCTTGTAATTAATAACTGATTAATTTAGAGTAGAGCAAGCGAAGAATGAACAGAAGAAATTCCACAAAATATTGGCATAAAAGTTGCTGCTACGTATTCAACGGTGAGAAATGCTTCAACATCTTGCAATATAGTTGACGATGATGAATAGTTGAATAGCTCTCTTCATGTCTATTGTCGACCCAAAAATTGCGCCTGCCCCAGTCGCTAATACACACAAAAGGAAGTTGCAAAAAGGTGTACACAACTCCGATTATAGATACATAAAACATATACCTGAGCGTATTTTTTATTACATGACTGAGTAAAACATGGATCCAATCCAATATAAAATGGCTAATGTGCAAGTAAAAGATTTGAAAAAGATAAGGTGTGCTGGAAATAAGTTATATAAAATTAAAAAGTGACGTGCTCCCTTAAGGGGTTAACCTCTTAGGAAATATGGTCACTCAACAAAGGGTTTAGAAACGATTTTATTCACTCCCTGTAAGAACGAAAATCGCCGTAAGTGATCTCGGCATAACCCTCGTATTTGTATTTGTTTGGTCTTGACAACTACAGCAGCTACTATCAGGGAGACCAAAGTGGCTATTCTTGCAGTTAGTCTTGTCCTCCAAAAAAATTGACGAATTACTGTTATTCGGTTTTTCCTCGTAGAATTGAGGGTATGCTTCCATTTTTCTTCTATGGTTTTTGAACTATTTAGAATATATGCGTGTTTCACTCTTATAGGCACTCTTAATTCTTATATATTATATATATATATATAGTTTGTCACACTGGTTTAGGACATATCTAATGTTTGTGAGGGTTTTGGTCAAGATCAATTCCGACAGGTACTAAGTTGTTGCCTATGTCTTTTATGTTAACGTATTTACATCCGAAGAATGTACTGTTGTTGTATCTGCCGGCCTTAACGTAGAATAATGTCGAAGTGTTAATATGGAATTTATATATTATGGTGATTGATCGATTACGTTATGTTTCATTGCTTTAAAATATGTAAACATAACATAACTATCACGAGGGATCGGATAAACCGCGTAATTTGATAGACATCTAAAATCGTCAGATTTTATTCATTTCATTAGACTGAAAACGCTCGTTTGAGCAAGCCTTTCTCTGTCTACTATTAAATTCTGACGTCACCATGAAACGCCATTATCTAGAAGTCTCGTACGGCACGCAGTAGAAGTTGTACGCAAATGGACGACACGCGCTTTATTCAGTCAACCCAATGTTTCGCCACGTTTGACTGCCCAGAAAGAGACATATCTCTACTACGATCCATAAGAGGGACTTTGGAACGAAGTAGTACGTACACACAAAAGAAAAAAGAGATTTGATACTTAATTCAGATCTTATTCATTTGGCGTTGAAGACGAAGAAAATTTGCAAGGGGGAACAGACAAAAATGGCAACTTTTAGCGTCCCACCAGTCTTAACTTCACCCCGCGACGATGCTATACAGCTCCACCGCGCTTTCAAAGGTGATTGATTAATTATTATATTAATCATCGTTTGCATCTTTTCAATTGCTTGCTCAAATCGTGTTGTAACCTATTCATGTTCATCATACTTGGTCGCGTCTTCCCTCTATTGGCTCTTAAATATTCGAATCGGGTTTGATTCCGAGAAGGTTCTTTGTAGTTGATTAGTAGTGCGTCATGCTTACGTCGAGCTGTGATCATCGATTTTCTGTTGTTCTGCTTCTCGTAGATTCGACCCTAATGATTGAGCAAGCTTGGGTTAGTGTTTTGATTCTTTTTCCCCATTTTTGCTGCTCTATGATCGTATGTGGAAACCAAGGAGCATTTTTGGTATGATGTTCTAATCTCCCCAATCACATTTTTCGATAGGTTTCGGTTGCGATACGGCGGCAGTCGTAAACATCCTCGCCCACAGAGACTCGACGCAGCGATCACTCATCGAACAAGAGTACAGAGCTATGTACTCCGAAGAGCTCACCAACCGTTTGTCGAAAGAACTGAGTGGCGATGTCAAGGTAGTTATAGTTAGTAATCAAGGAAGATGAAAGAAACTAAACACCATTAAGAAAACATTCAAATTATTATGTTGTCCATCGATTCTTTTATTGCAGAGAGCTGTCTTGCTTTGGTTGCCGGATCCCGGGACAAGGGATGCCATCATAGTTAGAAAAGCGTTGAGCGGAGATTTGATCGAACTGAGAACTGCCACCGAAGTGTTATGCTCACGTACGCCTTCTCAGCTACAGTACATGAAGCAGATATACCTCGCAAAGTTCCAAGCCTACCTCGAACAAGATATTCAGCGCCAAACGACTGGCGATCACCAAAAGGTGTCTCTCTTTCTTCTTTGTTCTTCGGCCCTTCTTTTTCCTGCCATCTCTTCTTTGTGGTTGACTTTTTTATATATAGTGCAAATTATGCGTTCGATTTTTTTTTGCAGTTGCTTCTTGCTTACATTGGTATTCCGAGGTACGAAGGTTTTGAGGTGGACGGCGTAATGGCGCAGAACGACGCGAAAATCCTCTATAAGGCCGGCGAAAGGAGGTTAGGGACCGACGAGGAGAAGTTCGTACGCATCTTCTCTGAGAGGAGCCGAGCGCAGTTAGCTGCAATAGCTTCTGCTTATCACAACATGTATGGCAACTCTTTGGAAAAGGTAACCATCTTTAAAGGAAAAAAAGAAAACGTAATACGCAGAGGTTGTTTGTCTGCTGTCTGAAAGTCACGTTTTTTTACGTCAGGCTGTGAAGAAAGAAACCTCGGGAAACTTTGGGTTCGCCCTCTTGACGATCCTTCGCTGCGCTGAGAATCCCGGGATGTACTTTGCAAAGGTAAGCCGTGGTTTTCAAGCAAATATAAATAATTACTTGCTTCAAAAACAGCGTCAAATTTTGTAATGAGTTGTCATGCGCTTTAACTTTCTCTTTTCGAACGGCAAGATTTTGCGCAAGGCGATGAAGGGAATGGGAACGAACGACAGTGCGCTCATCAGAGTAATTGTGACCCGAGCGGAGATGGATTTGCAGTACGTTAAAATAGAGTACCAAAAGAAATACGGGAAATCACTGCACGAAGCAGTTTACTCTGAAACCTCGGGCCATTACAGAACCTTTCTCCTCGCACTTTTGGGTGCCACTCATCGCTAGGCGACCATCTTACACCACCTTGTTAGTTCCTCCTCTCATTCTCTTTTAATCTTGGTGTGTTCTTTTATACGATATAACGTTGAAACACTGATTTCCACGTGCGATTTTTCGTTTTTTTTCGCTGTAGATCGCTTCAGAAATATAGTTTCTGCGTGCACTAGTATATTTTTCGGAACTTCGAAAGGCAACATAGGCAGAACGAAACCTTGGAACCATGAGAATAAAGGCTTAGACAATGTAAAAAGGCAACAGAGTGTCCACATGAATAGAGATAACTAACTAAACCTAATGAGTACCTATTCTCACGACCCAAACTCGCCTTAAATCAACTGTCCGTAAATCTAAAAATACGATAGGGTTAAAGTCGTGGTTACCTAATAAGATTGACGATTTTCACGCCATCCCGCGGAAGGTAACATTTTCGTGGGTTAGGGCTCAAAGAAAATCGCCGACCATACCTTCTATTAAGAGTTTTTCGATTTTACGTACTATTTCATTCGAAGAACTTTGCGACGGCTTGGTACAAACCCTTCTCTTGAAAGGGCTTCGAAACGTACCCATCCATTCCGCACTTTAGGCACTCGTCCAAAGTTGCGTGGATTACGTCAGCCGTCATCGCCAGTATCGGAAGGTGCCACCTGGCAATCCCTCGGGCGTTCGCCTCGCCCTCCATTTCTCGTATGAGTCGAGTCGCCTCGAACCTACAAAAGTTTGTTACTTTTTTGGTAAAAAAATAGATGAACGAATACAAAGAAACATTTTTTTACCCGTCGATCTCGGGCATCTGTATATCCATAAAGCAAGCGTCGAAGTCGTGGGGTATCGTTAGCCACTTTAAGGCTTCCCGCCCGCTCTCGGCGCACTCCACTTCAGCCCCGAACTTCTTCAGCGCGCCGGCGGCGACCCTTCGGTTGACTACGTTGTCGTCCACGACGAGAATTTTCTTGCCGTAGAGGAGACCTCGAAGCCTGTTCGATCGGTTCGGGCCTTCTTTCCCTGCCGCTACGGGCTTTTGGGCCAGCCCGAATACTTGCTGCAGGGAAGCGGCTATTCGGCTCGCTCGGAGAGGCTTCATGATGACCGTGTCGGCGAATCCCGCGGCCCTCGCCCGCTCGGATTCGGCCGGCGTGATTTTAGTGGCGAGGAGGACGATCTTCGGTAGCTCGTTCGTGTGTTGTCCCTTTCGGACGAATTTGGAGAGGTGCGAGACGATGTCTTCCTCCCCCGAGAGCCACGAGTCCTTCTCCACTAGGAATATCTCTGGCAATTTTTCATTCCTAAAACACAATTTTTTTTTGCGTAAAACGTGGGCAGACAGAGAATTAGACGCATGCTGCTGATTTTTTATTAAGGGTGCGCTTGGTATCATGCGAGGAAAAGACGCGGAAACTAAGTTAGCACATTGAAAATGATACGTTACTCTTTGGTTAGACGCAGAAAAGAAAAGGAAAATGCTATAGTACGCATCATATCATTGTACATTACGCTCCGCGTGTTGTACCTTAACAGATTTTCTTGTCTTTTCCACGAATTCCACATACCAAACGCACCCTAAATACGCGAAAAAAAAGGGAAGCTTACTTGGAGATCAACGACCCGTACTTCCCCAAAACCGCGACGGCGGTCCTAATACTACTAACAGCTTCGGCCTGAATCCCGAGCCTCTTAAGATGATACCTCGTAACTGCTGCCCTGACAGGCTTCCCGTCAACAACGAGCGCCTTAAACCCCTTAAAACCCGTCGGCAAGTCATCGGAAACCGACGACTTCCTAACCGACTTGCCCTTCTCGCACCTTCCGAACTCTACGGAGAAGGAAAACGTGCTCCCAACGTGGGGCCTACTCGTGAAGCTCATCCTCCCGCCCATCAGTTCGACAAGACACTTGCATATGCTCAAACCAATTCCCGTCCCCCCGTAGTTTCTAGAAGTCGAACTGTCAGCCTGCATGAAGGGGGTGAACACGAGCTTTTGGGCGTGCTCGGGAATTCCTATGCCCGTGTCCTCGACACACACCGTTAGGGCGACGTTTTCGCCCGAGCGTTTGTTATTACCGTTTGTCAGACAATGGGAAAGAGAGTCGTAGTTAAAATCGTTGTCCAAATTCTTGAACCACTCCCAACTGCTTCGGTCGTCGGCGGCTTGGTAGCCGCTCAGTGTGCCGTGGGTTTGGGCTCGCGGCGGTTCGGGCAGTGGCTCGTAGACTCCGTTTGAGTGGGTGGGTTCAGTTATCTCTGCGATCTTGAGGGACGGGTTCGTTTGCTCGGCTACGCTTACTTGGACGAATATGTGCCCTTGGTCGGTGAACTGTTAAAGAAGAATACGAAATGCGCCAAAAATTTTAAGAAAAATAGCGGAAAAAAAACCTAATTTTCCTTAAAGAAGACGTAGTGAACTTACTTTTACTGAGTTCCCGACAAGATTCGTGATGACCTGTCTGAACCTCCCGGGATCGCCCATGACAATTTCGGGCACTTTATCGGAGACAAAAACCGCCAACTGCAAGGCGTAAAAGTTCCATCTTCACGAAAAACGTTGAAAGAAACGATTTCGGGGAATTGCTTTTTTATTTTAAAACTTCACCTCGACGCCCTTTTGTCTGGATTTTTCGGAAAACAGAGATAAAACGTCGTCTAAGATCAATCTTATATCGAATGGAACTTTCTTGAGCTCGAGCTTCCCAGCTTCGATCTTGGCTCGATCGAGCACTTCGTTGATTAGGGTTATCAGAGCTTCACCGCAAGCTTGGGCCGTTTGTGCGTAGTCCCTTTGAGTCGAGCTAAGCTCCGTGTCTAAAAGAAGGGCCAGCATTCCTACGCTGACGCGAAACAAAGTCAGTCAACGATCGCCGTCGTAATAATTCGTCGAAAGATTCGATTTTTTTTACCTAGGATGCCGTTCATGGGAGTTCTTATCTCGTGCGAAACGGTCGCCAAGAACTGCATTTCACCACATATAAGATCAAACGTCGTACTCGTCGAAGCGTACGAAGAATTTAGTGGGAGGGAAAAAAACCTGAGATTTCGCCACGTCAGCAGCTTCGGCCTGAACTTTGAGCTTCTCCATGATCTCGTAGTCGTGCTCGACTTGAACGATGCGCTTCGCAGCGCTGTACCCCATATAACCGAACAAAAACCCAATCACATACACGAGAAAAGCCATCTGAAAGGCGTTCCAGGAAATAGGAGCCCTCTCGAGATACCTACATACCGATAAAATTCAGATTAAATTTCGTTTCCCTTTTTCCTTCTTCGTTCGCTTATTTACAGAGAAAATGGCGCTTTACCGGCAAGTCATCTTATGCCTGCGAAAGGGATCGCCAAAGTCCAATTTGTTGACGTGCACAAGGGATAAATCTCCTACATGGGACTGAGGCCCATACATAATCAGAGGATCCGAAGTGTTTGTAATATCGAAGACATTGACTACTATTTCCTGGTTAGCTGCTAGTTGGCCGAGCAGATTCTCTACGAGCGATTCGATGTCAAAAGCTCCTCCCAAGTACCTGATACAGAATAGCAACAGCGAAGAGATGGTACTCGAGAGTTGAAGATCGTATTTCGTTACTTAAGTTAAGATTGTTCGTCCGAGGACTCGACGGGAAAAGCGCAATGAGAAGCAAGAAATCTACCCAGCAGTTGCATCGATTCGATCTTCGACAGTAGGGTTCGAAGGGAGTATGAACTTGTAGACGGGGAACGTTAGGACAACGCCGAGGTGGGAATTAAGCAATCTGAAAGGGCTCGTAAGAACAGCTTTCCCCGTCGCGCGGGCCCTCAATATATTCTCTCGATCCTCCTAAAACGATTCGATCGTATGCTTAGTCAGAACAAAGGAAGGCCATTAATCATCTGTCATCCGATGATCAAGAATCGATCGAAAGCTTACCTCGCCCGACATCATATCGATCGACCCGATGTAAGAAACCGTCTCCTGCGAGAAAATTACAGGGGCGTACTCGTCGCGGATAGGCGAAGGCTCTTTCTCCATCGTTCTTATCGTCCAGCCATGGCGTCTCTCGAACTCTTCCCTTTCCGAATGAAGGATTCTCTGAGCATAGGCCACGCCGCTCAACAATGGCCTTTCGAAGGCAGTTCTTGCCGTATATCCAGCGAAGGTTTTCTGCATTTTCATTCCACCACACCGTCAGAAACAACACAAGGAGAGATAACTGCAGAGAAACGTGTCTGACCTGATCAATGGCTGAAGGGTTCTTGTAATAATGGAAGGTCGAGACGAGGATGGCCAAGGCGTGGACGTGGTTAACGCTGACGTTGAACTGATCTTGGAGCATCCTCGCCCTTTCGTCGCACATGCTAACTAGAGATTCTGTTCTCTTCTCCTTATTTCCGCCGTCGATGTTGTCGTAGATGCATTTGCTGACGAAGATCATCGCCAGGTAAAGGAGAAACAAGTTCCGTCGACTAGCAGCTATGCGTATCAGTATCACTTGTGGTTTCCCTTTGTTCGAAAGGGTTGTTCGCTTGCCTTCGTTGTAGTGACCAAGTGATAACCTTGCCTTTTCGCACCCATCGATTTTTGCTCCGCAAATTTCTAACTTTCTGCAAGAAATGACAGCCCAAGTAAAGATTCAGACAGTAACAGATACAGAAAACTAATGACCCTCGCTGGTAAGGTAAAGAACTTTATCGCAGAGGAGAAAAAGGTGCTCTTCTTTAAACTCACGGAAAAAAAAAAGGGTTTCTTGACTTGCTACTTCATGAGAAATTTCTTTTAAGAATTGATCTGCATTTAGCACAGAGAAGAGGGGGGAGACAAATCAAGCCCATAACAGAAGAATGTTTGATTTATAACAAGGTTACAGAGTACTGTTCGTACCACTATTAAGATTCAATATTTAATCGAATACGCCATGATGGGAGGAGAACAAATCGTGCTCTGAAGATCCTCAAAAGACTCGAAAAAAAAAAAAACCCAGCTCAAATTCCGACGATTAGAGCCTCAAAGCTTTTGCTAATCTAAAAAAGAAAGAACTCATCACGCTTTAGTAGAGTGTGTGAATACTAATGAAAAATATATTTGTTTTCTACGGCCAAAGCGTGGAGGGCTTTAGTCCAAGAAAACAGAGAAAAATAGCAGTACCTCTCTCTCTCTCTCTCTCTCTCTCTCAAATAATACTTCACGTTCTCGAACAGCTCAGAGAGGAAAAGCTATATGAAATACTTGCCGAAAGATTTGATCTTTGACCAACCTAGGCGCAGGCACAAGCCTGTAATATACAATGTATCAAATGAACATCATTATAAAAGAAGAAGAAAGTACTCTCAGTATATACAGTCAACAGTGTTGTTACAGGTTTGCAGCAGTTGAATTCACGTTCTTGGGAATTTGTTTAATTTGAAAGAGATTTGATTAAATTAATTATAATTATGTGGTTGTATTACTATATGTTATCTGAGCATTGATGTTTAATGAGTGTGCAAGAGAAGACCATAGAGAATGCGTGTGCTGTGCATACTTTACTTTTTAAAGCAAAACTCAAATCGAATTTGAGGCGATTTTTTCAAGATATGCACTTTGTCTTTTTCTTACCCCTCGATAATGTTTTATTTTATTACAACTTTGCATGCTAAGCTTTTGTTTCCTTTTCTCTTCATGGTCAGTTGTGTAAAAAAAAGGGAAGAATATTAACTGAAACGGTTTCATTTTATTAATTATAATTTTATTTTATTTTTAACCATGGAAATTAAAATGAGAATGCGGTAGGTGTGTTCTTGTTTCCTTGAAATATCCTTCGTTTTGTTTATTTGAGAGATATGGTGAAAATCTTTTGTTGGGTGGAATAAAGTAAATTAATAAAATAATTAAAGAAAAGGTCGCTTTCAAAATCTTGGTGATAATGACTCGGCGACAAGGATAAGATCGCGTCTTGAAATTACGCATATGCCCTTAAGAGGTAACAACATCACATAATGATTTTGTTTGAAATAAGCAATAAAAATCATAAACGCTATGATGTTACATGAAGGGGCTAAGCCGTATTTCCCTTTCTTCGTTATTAAAAAATATGAATAAAAATTCATCCGTACAACGTAAACTAATGTGGCGTTTCTTTTGTCACTTTTATGTTTCCCTTGTATAATAATAGCGAGTATATAAATATATATAAGAAAAAAGATATTTCAAGTAACTTGCTCTCAATCGTATCATGTAAACGCACGCTAATAACTGTAAACTATTTAGGCGCAATATGAAATAATTCAATAAATATGTAGGCAAGTGTGTTTAATAAATTAATTAATATACGAGTAAAATTAGACTTTTGATGGTACGCCAGGCCGGTGGAACCAGCAAACAAATAACAATTTATACTATTTTACTAAGCACGGGGCGTGGCTATAAAATGCTATTTTTCTGTTAATTTCTCAAAAATTAATGGTAAAATTAAAAAAAATTACTCACTAGCCTTTAAATACTACATGTAGTAATCTTATACCTTAAATTTATAATTTGTATATATAATAAATTAATTTAATTATAACATCAAATTATCTATTTTAAATTAAAATAAATTTAATATTATATATTTATATATTATTACACACGCATTTGAGTGTGCGATAGTATATATTATAGCTCCGTTCTTGCACACAATCAAGAAAAGATTCAAATTTATTTCAGATTGAAATTAGTCAGATGAATTCAAAAAATATATAGAAATAGTGTAAACATTTGAACCATTGAGGGGAGGCCTCGAAATTCATGTGGCTATGAGGTCAAGGGATCGAATTCCAGCTCTTACATTTCTTTTGAGAAGTCGTCATGGGCCTAAGGCCCACGACTATCGTTGTCGGGTGGGTTTGGGACGTATCCATCTGGCCCCGGGATAAATCCAACCTCTGAAGTGTGTGACGGTTAGCCCATAGACAGGCCGTGTGAAGATAAGTCGGGCCGAGAAAAGAAAAGCTAGACCATAACGCATCAAATCGAATCCTCGACCATAACGCATCAAATCAAATCCTCTTAAAATGTCTTCGTGTGTTTGTCCCCTTGTGGGGTCCACGAACCAATTTTATACTTAATTATGGCGTGCCAATGTCTATTATATTTTCCTTGGACGAACCCTCTACGATTACATGTGTTTTACTTATTTAATTAGTCAAAATAACTGACATTATTGATCAATACTCTCTACAATGTATTACATACTCCTTATTCTAACTATAACCTAACTTAATCTATTGTGTCTATCAAAATAATCTTTAAAGAGAAGTGAATGCTACGATATCTATTATATGATTCGATATCACATGATATGATATGGCTTCCCGCTACATTGCGTACATGCAAATATATAATATGTGGATTTGAGCATCTAAATCTTGAAATATCAAACATGGAATCTTATAAAAAGAAAAGTTCATGCATTATCAATCATATCATTAGACACGATAACAATCTTCTTGGGCCGGTTACAGTATTATATATGTTCCGATTATTTTTTTTTTCCATGCCTTCTCAAATTTAAGCAATAATCTTGCCAAAAGTCAAGTGAAGACTTCAAGTGTTAGTATTTTTTTTAATATGACAATGTTTGCGTCGTGATGAAAAGATGAGTTTTTCAAATCTTTAACAATGAAGTCCAATATAAGTTGAAATGGGCCTATTCGATATAAAATATAAGCAATAATGGGCTTAAACTTTTATAGGACCTTTATTTTATCATCATGATAGCTATTTCTCTTTATCAAAATTATTTAGGTCCCTTTCCTCTTTTATACGTTTATGCTCTTCTTTGAATAAATTCGAATAGTGCGACATTCGAAAACACAAAGTCAACAGCCATTTGATAATTATATGGTGAAAACACGACGATTTAGTATCTTATGACATGCATTACGATGTAATAATAAACAAAGGTTTAAACTAAACATAGTACGACAATGACATTCTTGTTAATGAATTTAATAATAATTTCACATTAAATTAGACTTCATTGAGGGGCTCAATTCGAACACTTGCTTCCACTAGCGAATTACTTTTCATTTATAACATGGTTAGTGGCTATAATGGCGAGAGTATACAAATAAGATATTTGAATAAAATCTTCTCCGAATCTAAGCATAGTCGAGATATACGATTTCAATTACCTTAAACTATTATTAGTGGACTAATCCTTTCCCATTATCATTACTATTGGAACTTGTCTTTGCAATAATAATGATAATTTAACAACTTATGTCCGTCCAAGGTGATAACGTATTTTATTATATCGTTACACCAATAAAAATGTGGATAGCAATTGTTAAACAGCCAACTTACCTAAAGATAAACACTCGATAATGATGTTTAGAGTCGATTAAGGATACGAATTTAATCGAAGTATGAACAACTTGCGTTATCTATCGCGAGCATCTTCAAATTCGGTTAATTTAGCACACTATTACAGTTTCCTACTGTGCTTTTTATTCCAAATCATAAATTTTGTTTTCCACTCTAATTTTTTACGTCAACCCATTACTCTATTTTTTACTTTAAAAATCAAATTAATCTATTAAACTTTATATTATAATGACTAACAAGTCGATAAATTATAATAATTAATATTTAATATTAAATTAAATTAAATTATAAAATAAAATATTATTTCATTATAATTTTATCAAATTAAAAGGAAATTAAAATTATTTTTACTTTCATTATGATTATAAGAAAATATCAAATATGTTAATAAGTAAAAATTTATTAAATAACATATATAAATAGAAATTACAGCAATTTTTTTATGAAAATTGTGCATTGTCTAAAACTAGAGTTTCTCTGCTACTCAAATTTTTAAAAATTGTGCATTGTCTATAAATTATAATATTAGTGTTACTATATAGTCAAAATCTCTCTATTTTACTTACAAAATAAATTACCCGCGCTCAAATTTTATTTCAAAGAAATATATTATATAATAAACACATGACAATGTTCCTCACATTTGACTCTTAGTTTCTGAAGTGTCCAAACAAACAAACACAAAAGAACCACTCAAATGAAACCTGCTTTCTTTTCTTGTCTCTGACTTATCGAACATCCCACTACTCTCTCTCTCTCTCTCTCTCTCTCTCTCTCTCTAATAATTTGATCTCTAGCAAAGTTTATGTGTTGAACCAAACTTTATGTAATAAATAAACTAAAACGTTTACTCCATTTTTGGTAAAAACTAGAAATCCATCCCTCTTCAGAAGATAGATCGCTGTCCCTTCACAAAGCTACGCTGCAAACTTAAGGTAATTTGAGGTGCTTCTTCCTCCTAATTAATTATGTGAAAATCAAAACTAGCTTATATTATCAGCTAGGCAGCCCTTTTAAGATTTGCTTCCATTTGTTTTTCTTGCTTTTTTTTTTTCTCTTTATATTGCTGATAGTTTTGATGGTCCAATGACAGAATCTTCTTCTAATTTCTCGTTACTCCTTAGGTGAAGCTTATGATGGGATTTAATTTAAACGACATATGTTCTTGTGATAATTAATTAAAAACGTTTGGCTGTTATTAAATGGGGGGGGGGGGGGGGGGGGGGGGGGGGGAAGCTCCAAAGGTTTCATCTTTTTCTTTCTGCAAGCATATATAGCGTCTGATGATGAGTTACGTTTGTCTTAATTAGGGTATTGTGATTTTGTGAGGACAAGATTGGTGGTAAAAAGTTCTCAAAGATTATATATATACATACATACACACATGCCTCTGAATCTCAACCTTGATCTGTCCGAAGAAGACGAAGAATCAGATATTATTGCTAGGCAAGAAGAACCCTACTTAATGCTAGGGTTCGGAGAAGACCATGAGAGAGGATCCGAACCCGAACCGAACCCAAGATCTCAAACGAGACCCAAGAACCCGACAAGAAAACCCGACTCTTTCCCTGCAACTACTGCCGAAGGAAATTCTACAGTTCGCAGGCGTTGGGTGGGCACCAAAACGCTCACAAGAGAGAGCGAAGCCTTGCAAAGCGAGCGGTGAGGACGGGCGGCGCCGCCTTGGCTTCTCTGCCGCCGTTCTTGGCCTTCAGATCTCTGGGCGTAGAAGCGCACGCCTCCATGGCGGCGGCGGCGAGCGGCGGTGATGCTGTCGCTAACAGCAGGCCTGCGACGGCGATGGTAAGTGGCGGCGGTGGGGCCGGCAGGTTTTTTTTGGGTCAGTATTGCATTGGGTCTCCGCAGCAGGTTTGTACGGCGGCGGCGCTGATGGATGGGTCGCCGTCGCCTTGGCCGGGAAGTTTCAGACGAGTCGACGATGGTTGTTGTTCGAATAATTATCTAATAAGGGACGATGGCGGTGGACAGAAGGTTTTACGACGGCTCATCGTCGCCAAGAAGATAGGGTGGAAGAGCCGTCGGTTCTTGATCTGAACCTCTCACTCTGACACGTTTTTTAATCCTTAATTTCTGCTAATTGTTTTTTTTTTTCCTGAATTATACTGTATAGATATTTATTTGTGTAAGAGATGATGAACAACTGAATAAATGTGAATGGAGACGACGATGAGATAGTTATAAATTGTCTGCAATTTATACCATCTTCCTTTAGATAAGATTTGCTTTATAACCTGAGGAGAATGAGATATAAGGTGATAAATAACAAAACGCATGTAAGAAATCCTTATCTAACGCCCACTGCTATTAATCTAATTTCTTCTTCATGTAGTGTATGCAATAAGCAAGTGAACTCTAATTATATTTAATTATGTTCTAGTTTTGGACGATAACCTGAAATACTACTGATTTACTTTGGTTTTCACCCCAACAATTAAAATCGACAATATCATCTTTCACTCAACCCATTTTCATTGGATAATATGATGTATTATATGCAATGCTACACATTACACTGTAAAATAGTCAAACATGCAACGCAGATGGCGTAAGTGAGTGTTTGGCTTAAGGAATTCAGTGTAGGAAGAAAAGAAATTGAAAAGGAAAACTAAAATAATTCATTGAACTAAATTCAGATTTAAAACCATGAAAAATCATTTTACTCCCCACTTTCCTTGATCCAACCACACCCCAAAAGCTCCATACGACCAAATAATTCCACCAACAAAAAGGACAAAAACAAATTAACCAATCTTCTTCCCAAGTAGATTAAAAAGAGTTCCACACACACACAAAAAAAGAAAGTCAATCCAAACAACAAATTCAAATGACTAAGAGCACCAAGATAAACGATATTCCGTTCACCTCACATCAGCCGAAGTAAACGAATCAACGAACCCCTCGGGCCGACTCGTCGAACCGCTCGAACCGCCGGGCCCCCAGCTCGACCCTCGAGGCCCATCGTGCCTTCGATGGCCCGCCACTTCTTCACGGCCTCGGACAGACCCACTTCATAATCGATCCCATATTCGTCGTCCGGGTCGACCCGCTCCGACGGTTCCCAAAGCTCGGCCAGCGAGGACAGAACGTTGACCGCGTGGCTCATGTCGGGCCTACGGTGGGGCTCCCTCGCCGAGCAGTGGCCGGCCAGCTCAGCGACGGTTCGTATGCTCGAGAGCGTCTCCTCGTCGGGATTGATAAGCAGCGACGGGTCGATGGCTTTGCGGAAGGTTTTCTCGTCGGCGAGCGCACGGCGAAAACAAGGCACCAAGTGTCGGGATTCTTCGGGCAACGACTCGTCTAGGGCTTTTCGGCCAGTGACGATCTCCATGAGGATCACTCCAAAGGCAAACACGTCGATCTTCGTAGTCACTCGCCCCGTTGCTGCATAAAAAAAATAATTATGGATTTATTTCAAAATTGGCGTTACATATTTCGTCGTCCATGCAAACATTCCGGTGCCATGATATTTTAGGACATTAAGTTTTAAAAATGAAGCAGTTTGAGGAGATTAACGCTGAAAACCTAATTTCATGGCTGATTCTGACGTTAATTTCAGGCAGAAATTTGAATTTTTGCTTTAAACGGCTCCATACATCGCCATACCACCTAATATATATGACTAGAGCTAAGATATTCATGACGCCTATATCTCTCAAAAAAAAAAAAAGATGTCAAAAGCTCTAATTTTTATCGATCATACAACCATAATGTCCTCATACACCATAACCGTAACGCTAAAATAATACGTCAGAACTTTAGAATTGGGGACAAAATCAAGGGTTCCGATGTATAATGTCCCTATAAGGTCAAACCCTGAATTCGTTATCCCTATAACGAGCCACTTCTCATTAGTTACCGTGCACTTCCCATTAGTTACGGGACTAAAAATACTTTAAGACTAAAAGTTTTAGGCCACCCTGAAACAAAAATTTCAAAAAACTTCGAATCTTTTTACGATCATATACGACGAACT
Organism: Craterostigma plantagineum; assembly: GCA_027422505.1. Taxonomy (NCBI): domain Eukaryota; kingdom Viridiplantae; phylum Streptophyta; class Magnoliopsida; order Lamiales; family Linderniaceae; genus Craterostigma; species Craterostigma plantagineum. Next base: position 2,451,264 of record JAPQWV010000093.1, read on the forward strand.
CACCCGCATATTCCGGCGCGAGGTACCCGAAAGTACCTGCGAGCTTCGTCGCGATCGAAGCCTTCCCGTCAGGAGCCAAACGAACGAGCCCGAAATCCGCGACTTTAGCCCTCATATCCTCCCCCAACAGAATATTCGACGGCTTTAGATCCCTATGAATGAAGCTCTGCTGAGCCAAGCCGTGTAAGTACTCGACCCCGCGAGCCACGTCCAGGGCCACGGCTAGCCGCTCGGTCCACTCTAGCGGCTCCAAATTCTCCTCCCTCCACCCGAAAAGGAACCGACTCAGCGTCCCCCGAGCCACGTACTCGAACACGAGCAACCTCTCATGACCGTCCAAGCAGTACCCCAACAGCGCGACCAAGTGCTTGTGCCTCACCTTCGTAAGAACCGAAATCTCCGCCCGAAACTCTTCCAAGCCCTTGTCGCCGGTCGCCGCCCCGCCCGACGACTCCATCCTCTTGACCGCTATTAAAACTCCCGTCGGGCAGCTGCCCCCTGTAGACCGTCCCGAACCCGCCCCGACCCAGAATGTTTTCTCGGCTGAAGTCGCCCGTCGCCGCCCGAAGCACGTGGATGGAGATCGCCAAGCTGCCCGTCTCCGCTGCGTGGGCCCCGGCCGAACCGCCCGAGACGGTCACCTTGATTTTCCCATTCGCGCGTGGAGGCAGGAGAGCTTCGTCGTTTCTCTTACGTTTGATCCTACGGAGGAAGAAAACGAGCAAACCAAGAAATGATATAGCGCAAACCCCGCCGACCACAGAGCCCACAGCCACGCCGGCGTGGGGCTTCTTCTCGCTCGATGATTCGTTCCCAGTCGAAGGCTCTTTTCCTATGTTTGGATTCCCAGAAGTTGTTACTTTGACGCCGTTCTTGAAGAGCGGGACCCGCCCGTAGATCTGATTGTTCGAGACGTCGAGTTCCTGGAGGCTCGGGAGATTGGCGAGCTCGTCGGGGATCGTCCCTGTCAATGTGTTGTCGGAGAGGATCAGCCCACGCAGGGAACCGAGCTTGGAGAAGCTAGGCGAAATCGTCCCGTTTAAGCCCATCTTGTGAAAGTTCACCACCGTAACTTCCCCGCCGTTACTACAGCTAATCCCGACCCAAGAGCTGGTAACAACGCACGGGTCGTTTCCCTTCCATCCCTTCGCAAACACGGTTGGGTATCCAAAGCTTTCGGCTATGGAGAGCAGATCGTTACACGAGGATCGCAGCCCTCGCCTGGGCTCGATCTGCAGAAGCTGTTGCTCCCTGGCAACGAATCGACGTTTACAGAGGGAGAAAACGCCGGGGTAGGCCCTTGTAGTAGGTTGTTCGTAAGGTTCACAGTGATGAGGCTCTTCAATCCCATCAAAGAAGGAGGAACTGGGCCTGTTAAGGTGTTGTCTCTCAAGCTCAGATTCTGAAGCAGAATTAGGTTTGAAAAGTCTGGCAGTGGCCCAGTAAATGAGTTTCCGTTCAGCCAAGCTTCGACCAGTGACGTCATGTTCTGTAAGACGGCGATGGTGCCGTTCAGCCGTGAAGGGCTAGACTGGCCGTTGAGCCACAGGGAAGAGATGGAAGAGCCTGCGAACGAAGAAGGTAGAGGGCCTTCGAGGGAATTTGAGGAGAGATGAAGGGTCGTGAGGCTGGGGAAATAGCTGGGTCCGAAGAAATTGGGCAGATTCCCCACCAAATTGGAGGAATAGGCGGAGAAGATTTGCAGCCCAGACGCCGATTTGATTCCGGCGGGTACGACCCACGGGTCGAAGGGGTTGCTGTCCATGTAGACCTGCGTGAGGGAGGTCATTCCGTCGAAGAAATCGGAGGGCACGGCGGTGAAGCGGTTGCTGCTGAGCATCAGCGACGTTAACTTGCTCAGGCCGGCGAGGCTCGGCAGAGGGCCGCCGAGGCTGTTGTACTGTAGTTCGAGGATCTGAAGCTCGGCGAGGTTGGCTAGGGTTTGGGGAAGCGAACGGGTTAATTTCTGACCCTTGATTTGGATCCGATCGACCCGATTGTCTCTGTTGCAGTGAATGCCGCTCCATTTACACGGGTTTGGGTCGGTCCAATCGGATGGACTGTTCATGGATTTCTTCAGGCTCTGAAGAACGGCGGCGTCGCCGTCGGCGTTTGACTGAGCTTGGACGACGGCGAGCGACGGCGGTAGCAGCAGGAATACGGCGAAGAGGACGGCTTCGATTGAATCCATTCGTTTGCGGAAGAAATCAGTAGGAATTGATGGGCTAAAGCTATTGCTAGGGTTTGAATTTACTACAGATGTGAAGAAGACGGATTTTAGTTTCCTTATCAGTGGATTCTAAAGAAGATAATTTTTCATCATAAAAATTAAAATCTTTAAATTCTTTTTTTTTTCCTCATTCAAGAACGTAGTAGTAATAATAGAATAGCAGAGAAAAGGGAAGGAAGACCAAGAGACCGTTGTGTTTTGAGGAGGGAAAAAAGGAAAGAGAGATAGGATTTGAGCTGGCAAATATTGCAATTATTATTCTAGTAATTTTTTCTAATATATATATCTGTGTTTGGCGCCTTGAAGTGTAATTACCGAAATGCCCCTCGAAGACGTCCAATCGCACTTTGTTTCCATGGGGTTTTCTTGGTCACTTCAGTGAATGCATAACCCAAATTAATATCCATTTTCTTAATTTGCACAGAGAATGGAAAACTTAGAAGGAACATTGCAGACTTAAATTCGCTAAAAAATGATATCGATTGAAAAATTTATTTGACAAATACGGTCGAACCAATTATACTATACATTGAAAAAAAATTATTGAATAATCCGCGGAGAGTTTCGTTAATAATGTGTTATAATAAAAACGCGAAAGCGGATACATTTATATATGATGTCGAAACTAGTATTTTGCCCGTGCAATGCACGGGTCTAAATTAACCAAGAGCACTATAATTGTATGACGAAGTTTATGCTTCAACTATATAAACTTCTCATTATTAAAAGATGTTAATCATTAAGAACAAATTGTTGAAGCGTGTCATCATCAAACTATGTTGTATAATCTTAGCTTGATTTTCTCAAACTCTAATCTAGGGTTTTCAAAAAAAAAAATAATCAAATACTCGAAACACATAGCATGACTACTTTCGACATACTCGGAAAATCAAATCTCATAGAACGAATGCTCGAAACGTTTCGTTCGGGGAAGAAAAATTCTGACGATAAAATCATAATCCAAAGCACAGCAAAAAACAGAAATGATCTAACTAACTGCGAAGAAGAAAGAAAAAAAAAAAAACCCAAGTCTCACATTCATTCGTTGATTCGAATTTCAGCTCCTCACAACCTTAGCCATACCAAAAGCAGCCGCCGAAGCAATAGCACCGATGAGAGCGGTCTGAAAAGCGCTCCTCAACGGTTTATCGCCCGTGAAATGGCCCTTTGCATAGCCGAAGATGAGCAAAGCCATTAAAGTCAAAACCACAGATGCCATTACAGCTTTCACTGCGTTTGGGACGAACATGTAAGGAAGGAGAGGAACTAAACCCCCCAATATGTAAGCAATGGCTATGGTGAATGCGCTTTTGAAAGCCCTCTTTGGGTCTGGCTTCTCCAATCCCAGCTCGAATCTGCCCGTTAAAATGTGAATATTGAAGCCCAGAAAATGAATCTCTATTAGATAACACGAATTTGTTGATTATAAAAGAAGAAGAAGAAGAAGAAGTGTGCGCACTTCATCATGAAGTCGAGCCAAGCGGTGGGGTTCTTGCGAAGGGCGTTGACCACTGGTGCGTATTCGTGGGGCTCGACGCCGTATTCGGCGAGAATCTCCGCCACCTCAGCCGCCTCTACACGGAGGTGGGCGGCCGTCGGGAAATTGACGCGCGCATTACGACGTGTAATGTGAAGAAATTAAAATTGAAGGGAAGGAAGAAAAACCTGTGTCGGGGACGGCGATGATTTCATCTTGTTCTCTCTTGAGCTCAGTCATGTAATGATCGGCTTCGCTCTTCGCCGCTAAGTAACTGAGAGAGAGAGGGACGATTGAGCTACTGAAGACGCCCATTGCCCAATTTTTTCAAGAATTTCTGCGATTGATTTGAAAGGTAGAAGAAAAAGAGGGAGAGAATTGATTACCCTCCAAGACCCATTGAAATGGCGCCGGCGACGACCTCGGCGAACCCAGCGGTTAAAATAACGTTGGAAGAAGCGTCGGCGCCGGACAATCCGGCGGCTAAGGCGAAGGGAACGGTGAGCCCATCGGAGACGCCGATGATGACGTCACGAACGACGTCACTCGCGGTGAAGTGTTTCTCTGCGTGCGCGTGCAACAGAGACTTGTTTGTATCCTCCATTTCTGACAATTTTTATTTCTTTTTTTTTCTTTTTCCTTCTTGTTTGGAGAGTGAATTTAGAGAGGTGGGGTTGGTTGGTAACGCTATGTCGATATATATATATTTGCCAATTGCATATATTTATTTTGAAAATATTTCCTTATTAGTTTTATTTTATGTTTTTGAAATCTAGGCGGGTTAAATGTCGTGAGTAAGTGGGGATTTTGGTTTTGTTAAGGCCATTTAAAACGATTGTGTAGTTTACTTTTATTAGATGTAATTTCCTATTGACGATGTGGATTTCCAAGCTATTTATTAAGGATGTGAATGGCCTTTGATTTAATATATTATGAATTGAGAGATACGTACATTTAGTTTTTGCCTTTTATGGGTTTGTCGGACAACTGTATTGCTTCATTAAGTCTCTCGATTTTGGAAATCATGACAGGGTTTTCTGCAACATAGATATTTTTATTAAAAAAGCCATCAATATTTTGATAAAGACAGCATACGTTCAATTGAAAAAAAAAAAAATACATCTATAGAAAAATACACAATTGAATAAAAAATTTACAAATCAATACCTATGTCAGAACTCAGAAATTTACAGATAGGTACCGTTTTACTGTTTGTACCAATTTTCTCAAAACTCTTGCCGTACCTTTTTATGTGCGTATTGCGTACCACGTCACGCGTTTGTACGGTATCCTATACGATTTTTATATGATACCTTAGTGTGTTATATATGACGTACCATTTTCTCAATGTATTACGTACCAAAATACGTTGCTATATGGTACCTAAACGTGTTATATGGCGTACCTGCGGCGGATCGGTACCTATGTGCAAAAAAAATTTTTATTAGGTACTTACATATAAAAAAAATTACTGACATGTCACTGAAGTACAAGTTTTTATGCAAATAGGTATTTATGTGTAAAGACCCAAAAATAAATAAAGAGTGAAAATCTAAAGGTAACGCACGAACTCGACCAAATATAATATATGGATATCAATTTGATCATCATAAAACAATGAATAAATTGGATGTATATATTTATTTTTATCATATAAATCACATGAAATAACGATGATTTCATGATTTGTTAAAATATAGATTATAAGAGAACCACTAGATTTAAAAATTGAAGGGCTCTAAATATTTGGGACATAAAGGGGGACATAATTATGAGACAGCTGATTTCAATCGACTCGAGACAGTGACTAAATCAGGTACTACTATTACTGTTGTAATTCCTTTTTCTGATTGCAATGTTTTCGTTCCGTTGTCGTATAATATTAAGAAGACAATAGCCATCAATTATTTATGTTATATATTTTTTATTTGATGAATCTACACAAAATACCCATTTGAATAAATAATTGCAAGTCCATACCTATGTCACAAATGTTTTATATAAGTACCTGTTGACTATGTGTACCATTTTTCCAATCTTGACGTACCTTTTTATATGTATATTATGTACCACATCACGCGTTTATATGGTACCCATATACGTTCTATATAGTACCTTCGTGTTATATGATGTATCATTTTCTCATTGTATTATGTACAACGTTGCTAAATGGTACCTAAATGTGTTATATGACGTAGCTTGCGGCGGATCAGGTACTAATGTGCAACAAATTTATTCTAATAGATACCAATATATAAAAAACAATGACAGGATAATGACTTGTAAGTTTTAGTTTTCAATAGATTCCCCTTTTTATTTTTATAAAATAATATCGAAGTTCCAAGTTCCAGTTCCAAGTTCCAATAATTTTGGGTACTTGATGGAAATAGCAAGGTGGATCTTCTTTTCATATAAAAACAAAAACGGGCCTAAAATGTGCTTTATTGATGGGTTTTCCATTACAATAGGTGCGACAATTTGTGTATCAACTTTACGTCGAAATTATTGTTTTTTTTATATTCCGAATGCAAATATCAGATTAATTTTCGAAATCATATAAAATATTCCAGTTCCACCAGACAACTTAAGTCGTCAAACCGAATCTCATTTTGCAATTACCACTTGAATTTCCTAAAATTATAGTTCATTTCTCGATCAATTTCAAGGGGTCTTTATACATAAATAACACCTCTATAAAAAACTTATAATTTAGTACTATGTCAGAATTTTATTATATATAAGTATCTAAAAGAATAAATTTTTTACAGATAGGTACACAATTCGCCACAAGTACGCCATACAACACATTCGGGTACCCTATATCAACACATATGGGTACCCTATATAATAAAAAATGGCACGCCATATTATCACATTTAGGTACGTCCTATTTAAAACATAGGTACGCCGTAAGAACACATTTAGGTACCCTATATCAACATGTTATGGTACGCCACACACACAGAAATGTACGACATAACTGAAGAAACTGATAGAAATTAAATCGCGTACCTATCTGTAAAATTTCTGACATGGTACCTATTTATAAAACATTATTCAATTAGGTATTTATGTGTAGATATCAATGTATTGAGTTGATTTTAATTATACCAGTCAAAATGAAAATAACGACGACCATACTATCCAAATTTCCTTTAGTTATTAAAGAGAGGTTTACTTGATTCAACTAACTACATCGTTTTCTTTTAAGCACTAATGAAGTTTCAGGCGCGAAACGATGTTTTAAGTTAGATTTTAGACTCATGTCAGAAATTTTTTAGGGTTAAAGACCCAATCTTCGTAAAATTTAGAGCTAAAGACCTAAAATTAACGCAAGTGTTATTCAGTGTATATGAACCGATATAGAACTATCATTTTGTGTTATTACAGAACAATGAAATGTTACGCAGAACAATAAATGGTACCGCCAAACCATGAAGTGGTACTGCAGGTCCAAAAAGTGGTTCTAATGGTCCGTAAAATGGTAATATAGGTACATAAAATGGTACATCAAAACACTTAAATGTATCAATTTTTTTAAAACTAAAATTTTTCTAACATGATCCTAAAATCTAAGTGAAATTTACGTTAAGAACTGACATCAAATTACCCATTTTTTTTAACATCATTGGGTGTTACTATTTTATTAATATTACAAAAATTGCGGAGATAATTACATTTTCCCGAACTTTAAATAAACTTTAATAAACTCAGTCTTATAAAATCCTGAAACACGAGAAAACGGTAAAGGAATTCGACTACTTAGCTCATGTCTCAAAAACAATTTCTGAATCTCACAAGCTCGGTATATTTCATCGTCGTTGTAGGTAGTGAAAAAAAATATATAATGAAAACATATAATATTTTAAAGAAAAATAATGGAAAAAGTTGGAAAACAAGAATTTATCAAACAAATTTGTTCTTTCCTCTCGGACAAATGCCTCGATTTGTCATCAACATTTAGAAAAAAGAATGGATTGATCAGACTCGTCATCTTTAAGATTGATTCGTCATTGAGGAAACAACACTTCATACGAATGAATGAATTAAAAAAAAAATCAGATATGACACCAAAAATCATAAAAACTTCCAGAAATAAAAGATACATATTAATGAATTGAATTATTATTTTTTTTTCAATTGTCAGGCCTCTTCAGCTCAGGTCTCCAAAAATCTTCCGCATGGAGAATAATCTCAGAAGAACGAAAGTTTAATATCTTTCAATCATCCTCAGAGGCCAACGATTTTTCATTTTTCACGAAAAATAGGAAACAAAAAAAACAATTGAACGAGAAAATCAAATCGCTAAACCTGAATAATCTCCTCTTCGGTTACGGTGACGGAGATTGAACGAAAACGAATCGAAATCATCGATTTCTTCAAAAAAGATCTGAGCTGAGAGTTGTAATACTAACATAACATAGTGTTGTATATTCTTCCTACTAATGGTTTATATATATAAATGGAATGAAACCCTAGCTCGATGGGCTTAGATATATGGGCTAAAACTATTTGTATTATCCACATGTTAATGGGCCTCTTCAATTCTAATAATATCAATTTTCTATATTGAAATGTATAGTAATTAGTTAGGTAAATGAACCAAGTTAAATGGGCTGCATCCTACAATACAAGTTAGAATTTTGATGGACTTGGGTCACAAGTATTGAGTTTGTAGTGCTTATCTATTTAATAGAATAGAAGGATCAAATGTCAATATTTCTTTGAGCTTCCTTATGTTCGAGAATTAAAATATTCAATTATTGTTCAACCTCCCAATGTGCGAAGTGACCATGAAAAATAATATCATTAGTGGGATACCCATATCCTCATCCTCAATCATTACACGTTTTTTTTTTCTTTTCTCATAATTTTTATTTTATTTATTCACAATGTTTTTTTATATTAATAGAAAAAAATAAGACCTTCTATGTCGTTGATGCCAGGTACGGTATCACAATATACACTAAAACCTCTCTAAATTAATAGGGACCGTTAATTTTATTAATTTTAGAAAGATATTAATATATCGATAAATTATATTTTATTAATTCAAAGAGCAACTTTTAAAATTAAGCTAATTTAGATCTGTTCTTATTTATGTCCATCCATCAACCAATTTGTTCGTAACTAATTAAATATATTTCATATCAATTTATTGTATACAATTAACAATTATATTCACGGGATATCGGAACACTTGGTTGCAATTTAAAAAGTTAAGGATGCAATCAGTTAGATTTTTATTTTAAGAAAACGGCTAGTAACAATAGATTCATATTTTATCAATTTAACATAATATTTTATAATTGCAATATTTATGAATTATTAATTTACAGTTCCACTGGGACCTACTATTTGTAAAAGAATTTTTTGAAGGATTATTATTTTATTATCTTATCGAATATGATGATTTTTTCAAAGGCCCAAGTCCGGACCGAAAGATTTTATTATTTAGAGAGGTTATTAATTTATAGAGTATTAATTTATAGGTTTTGCTGTATATTGTAGAATGAAACTTTAACTTAATAATTTATGAATAGTTCATGCTCTATTTTATGTTCCCTTCTCCAGGAATATATCGACGGAAGAAGAGAAGCGAAAGCCCTATATATGCATTTAATAGTTAAAAGTTCATTATATTATATACTCAGATCAAGTCATTTTCTTTCAAGAACCACTATGTGGACACGTGACGATATATGAGTGGCCTAACTACTATCATACTTATCCACAACATAAACAAAGTTTATTTTCATTAGGGTATAATATAATAATTTAGTAGTTCAAACCAATAATCGACCATGTGAACGCCTCAATCGATATAAATATAGCGAGGGCAGAGAGAGTGAAGAGAGAAGTCCCCCTTAATTATTTGATCAGATAAATTTCCTTATCTTGCACCAATGATATTATTTTTCTTGCCACGTTAATTGCCAATGTTTGGTTAAAGAAAGAAAAAAATAATAAGCTACGTCCTAGCTAAATAATGTCGGGGAAAGAGTTGGCTGTAATGTAAGAGCAAAGGTCTATCATTATAAATAAAGTATACAAATTAAGATAGGATAAAATTATCAAAAAATTAATTAACATACACGCTTTCGAGTTTTAAATAGTCATCCTTGAGTTCAAGTTCTACACACATTATGACCCCAATTAAGCTCGAGTCAAATTAGCTCTTCAAGTTAGTTGAGGACACTTACCTTTCTATACTAACTGAAAAAAAATGCATGACCTTATTAAAAGTGAAAAATTTTAGGCAGAGAAGTTGATGGAATATTCGTGTTATTTCCACTCTCGTCTCACGAATATAATAATAATAATAACAAAAAAAAAAAATGATGATAAATAAAAGAAAAATAGTAAGCCTCGTGGCATCTCCATGTTCAGACAAAAAGCAGCACTTAAGTCCAATTTGTGCCATCATTCCCATCGCTCGTTAGACAGCGACTTGAACGAGGAACAAATTATGTCGTCGAAGTAAAAGTTTCAACTGAAAAGAGAGTTAATTAGTAATTATGATAAATTGTGGGGTGCTACAGGTAAATTCAGATATTTATATTAGACACTACCCTAACAACTAGCTTTATACAAAAGTTACTTCTTCGTTGACCAAAATCAATTCTTATGCTCAAAGTGCTACTACGACAACGAATGTTTGGGGCAAGAAAAGATTTGGCTTCTGGTATTTTTCTTCAATTTTTTTCGAAAAGAAAAAAATTTACATATCCGTCCCCCTAATTTTATCACTTTTTACATTTCGGACGTCTCAATAATTTTATCACATTTCCTTATTTAGCAAAAAAAAAACTATCACAAACAATCAATATACTAATATTAAATATTCTTAAAAGACGTGTAAAAATGTACACTTTTTTTACCTTTACATTGTACTATATTATTATAATAATGTCATCTTAATTTGTGTGCCCAGCAACTTATGTGATAAAGTTGCCTGAGTAGTTCTTTTAACAATATTTCCTTCATGCAGCAGAAATTTGTTTATAAAACCTGTCGACGTCTATCTAAACCAAACTCGAATAGCAACATATATCGTTTGAGTTTTCCTTAACTTTCTGGAATTTTTCCTAGAAAGTAAAACTGGGAATTGATTTAGGAGTATGAATGAAATACTCATTGCCCCTCTATCTCTCTTTGATATATTTTGACTGTTGATAGAATCTAAGCATTGCAAGAAAAATAATGGATATGGACCACTTAAGCCAGCTGTTTTACTATGCTTAATTTATCTTGTCCTTTTGTACAGTCTCTCACTAATTTTATAATTAGAGTGAATTAAGCTAAGCAGTGTATAATGCAAGCCTTTGGAGGAGGCACATTCCACTCTCTCTCATCCTTGATCAAAGAAAGATATCCAAAAGGGCAAAGCTATTTCCTTTCTGTTTTTCTCCCATCGACTAAAGACTAAATCGAGCATTTTTTAGTTGAAATTAGCGAGCAACAGTGAGAAGAACCTCTCATCTCAGAATAGTTCTTGATTTCTTGTATTTACAACCTTTTTTTCTTTATCTTCTTTCTGTCGAATACTTATGTGGGCTCTTGTCTGTTTTTTTCTGTAACAGGTGAGGTGTTCATCTCATCTTCATTCTCAAGAATAAACAGGTTAAATAATCTTCCCCCCCCCCCCTTTTTTTTTTCCTTCTGCGATCTGAAGTGGTTTCGTGTGCTTTTTTCACCTAAGCTGAGGTGTAATCTGCTTTAGCGTGTCTTTGCTTGCACCACATAGCTTTCTTTGCTTTGCTCTCAAAAAGTCAAATCTTGGAAAGCATCATAAACCCCTGCAGGGTAGAACGAACAAGATTTTGAAAGGTTGTTTCTTTCTTGAAGGAGACAGAGAAAGAAGCTTCAGTTTCTTACACAGGGTTCTCCGCTGAAAGAAAGAAGGAAGTAGAAAAGAAAACTATATAAATGGTGTCTAGATCTTATTCGAACCTGTTAGAGTTAGCTTCCGGCGAAGCTCCATCGCCTTCCTTCACGCGTATGAGCCGCAGACAGCTACCTCGTATCATGACAGTCGCCGGAATAATCTCAGACATAGACGACGAAGAAGGTTCGCTGAGCGCCTCATCTTCTTCGGCAGCTCAAAAGGATCGAATCATCATAGTAGCCAACGAACTCCCCATAAAAGTCACCAAGAAAACCGAAGGAAAAAACAAGTGGGCCTTCGCCTGGGACGAAAACTCCCTTCTTCTGCAGCTGAGGGACGGCCTAGCTGGCGAAGACGTCGAATTCTACTACGTGGGCTGTCTGAAGGAAGACGTACACCCAAACGATCAAGACGAGGTTTCTCAGATGCTCTTGGACAGTTTCAAGTGCGTGCCCACCTTCGTCCCGCCCGAGCTCTACAGCAGATACTACCACGGCTTCTGCAAGCAGCAGCTATGGCCTCTGTTTCATTACATGCTTCCCCTTTCGCCCGACCTGGGCGGGCGATTCAATCGATCTTTGTGGCAGGCGTACGTCTCTGTGAACAAGATATTCGCAGATAGGATCATGGAGGTGATCAGCCCAGAAGAAGATTTCGTATGGATCCACGACTATCACCTGATGCTCCTCCCTACTTTCTTGAGGAAAAGGTTCAATAGGGTCAAACTGGGGTTCTTCTTACACAGCCCATTTCCCTCGTCCGAGATATACAAGACTTTGCCCATAAGGGAAGATCTTCTCAGGGCTCTGCTGAACTCAGATTTGATAGGTTTCCATACGTTCGACTATGCAAGGCACTTCCTTTCTTGCTGTAGTAGAATGCTCGGCGTATCGTACGAGTCGAAGAGGGGATACATAGGGCTCGAATACTACGGTCGAACGGTTAGCATCAAGATTTTGCCGGTCGGGATTCACTTAGATCAGCTCGAATCGGTCCTCAGCCTTCAAGAAACCGAAGAGAAAGTAGCTGAGCTAGTCGGGCAGTTTTCAGGCCCAGGGCAAAACGATGCTTTTAGGGGTCGACGACATGGATATATTCAAAGGGATAAGCTTGAAGCTTCTGGCCATGGAGCAGCTCTTACT